>CM060610.1:15676206-16349539 GCA_030578255.1 Tiaroga cobitis
GCGCCTATAAAGGGAACCCGAATTCGCCATTATAGCAGGTTTAAATCGACTGAAGCGACAACTTGCCATGTTACTACAGTGCGGCAGGCTACGCAATACTGGTTCCCTACTCTCAGGGAACCGATGTTACGTTAGTAACCGAGTACGTTCCCTTTCAAGAACAGTCACTTCGTATTGCGTAGCTATACGCAGTGGGGAGGCAATGTAAAACGCCGCACCATAAGTAACTGGCTGCAACTGAAGCCCAGGACCCCTGGGCTCACAGAAACAAGCCAGAATTCATATAGGGATGCAACAATTCAGTTAGCCCACGGTTCAATACATACCTCGGTTTTTAACCGCGGTTTTCGGTTCGGTTCTGATGGCTTGACACATAAGAGTGTTTTTTTTTTTTTGTTATTCTATGCTTAGCCAATAGGAACAGTAAGAGTTTAAGGAGAAAAAAATAAAAACGATTTATTGCAATACTCCTTTATTTTACTTAAAAGCTAAGAAAAGTCCACTAGTTCCTAGTGTATAGTATAATATAAAATTAACACTGACATTTCACTGCTGCTGGTAGCCCATGTACAAACTGCGGAACACATAAATTTCTAAATTTTGAAAATAAACATACATGTGAAGTTGGTAAACATAAATTGACCATTTCAAATAAACATACTTGCACTTCAGTAAACATAAATAAACCATCTTAATTAAACTTAACAGTACTCCAGTACAGTGTCCTTCATTCAGAATGTAAAGTGCAATTTCACTTAGGTCAGCTATCTATTCCTGTATTTTGAGGTTTCCGTTTGAATAGGCTACACGTGTAAAACAATGCTTGCACACAGTCATTTTTTTGTTTACCGTTTTTTTTTTCTTCCTCGGTATTATAGTCAACGGCAAAACCGAAATGTCCCCACACCACGGATTTGAAAGACGCCGGCGCTTCCTCGTACTGTAGCCTCACTTCACCGCCGCTCGCCATGTTAAAGTGTGGAATGATGGTTAAGCCCCGCGCGCGCCCACTAACTTACTCGCGGCCGTCGCGGGGAGGAGTTTCCTCAGCTCGTACAGGCACACACAAACAGTGAATTCGGAGAGAAATAAAACGCACATAAATTATTTAAACGTAAAACCGAAAAACCGCAATTCACAAGCGCGTATTGAACCGTGGGTGTCGTACCGAACGGTTCAATATTATATTGAGAATTGTGGCATCCCTAATATAAATATATATATATAAGACCGGACACCGTCAGGTCTAAATCATATACAGTGGGGAGAACAAGTATTTGATACACTGCTGATTTTGCAGGTTTTCCCACTTACAAAGCATATAGAAGTCTGTAATTTTTATCATAGGTACTCTTCAACTGTGAGTGACGGAAACTAAAACAAAAATCCAGAAAATCACATTGTATGATTTTTAAATAAATCATTTGCATTTTATTGCATGACATAAGTATTTGATCACCTACCAAATAATTTCTCTTTAAGAAGCCATCCTGTTCTCCACTCATTACCTGTATTAACTGCACCTGTTTGAACCTGTTACCTGTGTAAAAGACACCTGTCCACACACTCAATCAAACAGACTCCAACCTCTATACAATGGCCAAGACCAGAGAGCTGTGTAAGGACATCAGGGATAAAATTGTAGACCTGCACAAGGCTGGGATGGGATACAGGACAATAGACAAGCAGCTTGGTGAGAAGGCAACAACAGTTGGCGCAATCATTAGAAAATGGAAGAAGTTCAAGATGACGTCAATCTCCCTCGGTCTGGGGCTCCATGCAAGATCTCACCTCGTGGGGCATCAATTATCATGAGGAAGGTGAGGGATCAGCCCAGAACTACACGGCAGGACCTGGTCAATGACCTGAAGAGAGCTGGGACCACAGTCTCAAAGACAACCATTAGTAAGTAACACATTACGCCGTCATGGATTAAAATCCTGCAGCGCACACAAGGTCCCCCTGCTCAAGCCAGCGCATGTCCAGGCCCGTCTGAAGTTTGGATCCAGACCATCTGGATGATCCAGAGGAGGAATGGGAGAAGGTCATGTGGTCTGATGAGACAAAAATAGAGCTTTTTGGTCTAAACTCCACTCGCCGTGTTTGGAGGAAGAAGGATGAGTACAACCCCAAGAACACCATCCCAACCGTGAAGCATGGAGGTGGAAACATCATTCTTTGGGGATGCTTTTCTGCAAAGGGGACAGGACAACTGCACCGTATTGAGGGGAGGATGAATGGGGCCAATGTATCGCGAGATCTTGGCCAACAACCTCCTTCCCTCAGTAAGAGCATTGAAGATGGGTCGTGGCTGGGTCTTTTAGCATGACAACAACCCGAAACACACAGCCAGGGCAACTAAGGAGTGGCTCAGTAAGAAGCATCTCAAGGTCCTAGAGTGACCTAGCCAGTCTCCAGACCTGAACCCAATTGAAAATATTTGGTGGGAGCTGAAAGTCTGTATTGCCCAGCGACAGCCCCGAAACCTGAAGGATTTGGAGAAGGTCTGTATGGAGGAGTGGGCCAAAATCCCTGCTGCAGTGTGTGAAAACCTGCTCAAGAACTACAGGAAACGTATGATCTCTGTAATTGCAAAACAAAGGTTTCTGTACCAAATATTAAGGTCTGCTTTTCTGATGTATCAAATACTTAAGTCGTGCAATAAAATGCAAATTAATTACTTAAAAATCATACAATGTGATTTTCTGGATTTTTGTTTTAGATTCCGTCACTCACAGTTGAAGAGTACCTATGATAAAAATTACAGACTTCTACATGCTTTGTAAGTGGGAAGACTTAAAAAATTGGCAGTGTATCAAATACTTGTTCTCCCCACTGTATATAGTGATGTCACTAAGCTCGTACCCCAAAATACCACCAGACACCCTCGGGTCTGATTTCACATATATATATATGGACAAAAAACAGTCACAAATGTGGAGGGCGAGGACCAACCGGCCGCCGCACAAATGTCCTGAATAGGAATCCCAGAGGATCACGGCCATGACGAGGCCATACCTTTAGTCGAATGGGCTCTAGTGCCTATAGGGCAAACCTGACCCACCAAGGCGTATGCCAAAGAGATGGCATCCACTGCATCTGGACATTCATCTGGACATCCTCTGCTTCGTGACAGGAGATCCTTTGGATCGGCCACCGAAGCAGACAAAGAGCTGTTCTGACTGTCTGTAGGACGCAAAGCGCTACAAATAGACCTTCAAAGCTCTAACAGGGCAAAGTAGATTAGCCTCCCCATCCTCATCGGAAGGGGGAAGAGCTAATAGTGTAATAACCTGTGCTCTGAACGGTGTTGAGAGCACCTTAGGGACATAGCCATGTCTGGGTTTGAGAGTAACTTTGGAGTCACCTATTCCAAACTCCAAACCTGAGGGGGTCACAGAGAGCGCCTGCAGATCTCCCACTCGCTTGATAGACGCAGTGCCAGCAGGAGAGCAGTCTTTAGCGAAAGTGGTTTAAGATCAACCGACTGAAGCGGCTCAAATGGAGGTCCCTTCAGGGCCTCAAGGATCGTGGAGACGTCCCAAGACGGGACAGAAGGAGGCCTGGAAGGGTTCATCCGTACGACCAAGGAACCGTACGACCAAGGAACCGTACGACCAAGGAACCGTACGACCAAGTCATTTCTTCCTAGTGAATGGCCAGCCATCGGAGCATGATAAGCTGCTATGGCTGCCACATATACTTTGAGCGTGGATGGGGAATGAAAGATCACATTCTGGCTGGGGGTTAGTTTGCTCTTGGATAAATTAATTTTGAGCCCCAGGCATTCCAAATGGCCGAGGATCAAATCTCTGTGCATCAATAATTCGGCTCGCGACTGCGCCAAAACCAGCCAGTCGACGAGATAATTCAGCATGCGCACCCCCCGGTATCTCAGGGGAGCTAGCCGCGTCCACAGCACCGAGACAGGCATGTCCTCGCAGAGAGAGGAGGCGCCAGCAGAAAGAAAGTGCAATTTCAGCATGGGATGGCCCCAGGCATGAAACACACTCCGAATGCCCGTCGCCCTCGTGCAGATAGGATCCGCACGTGGCGCATGTTGAGCGAGGCATTTGCAACAATGCTCGCTTAGCTATTTTAGACTGTAAAACGTAACAGTTAGAGTGAAAGGATATATAGTTGTTCGACGGATGGCCACGGGAGAACGGCGACAGGAGAAAGCGGCTTCCAGGCGAGTGAAGGCGTAGTCCGCTGTGCGAGGCTCGTTCTAGCAGAAAGGCTTGTTTCATCAGCGATGGCTTCAATTTTTCCGGTAGACACAGAGATGTAAAGTGTCGCTGAAGTAGAGAAAATCTGCTATAATGGCGAATTCGGGTTCCCTTTATAGACGTGTGTCTACGCGCTGAGTGCTGATTGGCGCACACGTCAGAGGCGCCTTCTCCATAGGATGTGCAGTTGCTGCAGCACAGCCAGTCAGTGAGTCAGTCACTCACTGTGCTCTCTGTGCAGTTGCAATGCGTTTTACATATAAGCTTCAATAAATCTGAGGAAAGGAGTTTCCTCACTGCATATAGCTACACAATACGAAGTGAACGTTCTCGAAAGGGAACTCCATTTACTTCACACTTATTAACAAGCAACCAATACTATAATATTTTTTTGGGGGGGGCATGAATGTGTGTTATAGAAAGAGCAAGAGAAATATATACAGTATAGAGATGGAGGGACTGGGTTAACCTGCCTGAAGCTAAACATTGTTCATGCATTTAAATAGGAATATTATTAAAATGGTGGATGAGCAGTATACAGTATGTATCATTCTGAGCATCAAATGAATCTGGGCCTTTGATGGTAAGAAAGTGTTATAGGTGCAAACCAGTGCAAATGAAACTCTTTCAAACCTAAAGAATCAGACTGTTTGCTTTAGAACGGTCATTTATTATAAATCATGTTAGATGACAGCTTGTATGATTGTTTCAGGTCTGGAGAGGTGATTGCTCCCTCTTCGGATGATGAATACATCAATAAGAACTGTATAGTGCTAAATATAAGTCGTCCATGTCTTGCCACCAGCGGATGCTGAAAAACAAAAGTGCGCTCTGGAAAATGACACCATCTGGAGCAATAACAAGAAATCTTATTGAAAACAGCACAAAATGACCTTTTCAGGATCATAAAACAGGGCTAAATGAAATTTAAAGATGCCCAAGAGCAATATCTGAGAGTATCTTTCTGTAATATAACAAGAGTAGCAATATCTTTGTCCTCTTGGTAGCATATGCATGCACTGTAAGTTCCTGAAAGAAATATATGAGGTGGTCAGTGATTCAACACCACTGTTTAATAAGGATGATTCACACCGACCATGCTCTTTATGTTTTATCTCATTATCTGGTGAGGAATCCTAACACATGGCATGTAGCATGGATGATGTTTTGGTATAATGAACTCACTCACACAAACAAGTTGAGAACGAGAAGGCTTCTGTACTTTGTCATTGGGGTTCTGAAAAGAGCAGTGTCTTTTCCTGGTAAATAAGAAAGCTCATGCTAGACAAATTATTAAACACCAGTTTTTTTCCTATTCAGAAAGACTGATTGCAGACAGATTAGTGTATGAGAAAAGCTTGTTTCACACTGCAAATACAAATCTAATAGTCTTGCTTTCTAATAAAAATCTATTAGCATTGCTTGCTAAGCAAATCTGTAAATAATTATGTAAACTTTTCAGATAAATAAATGAATAAATTCAATGGAGTAAGAAAAATTGATTAATTCAAGATATATTCTCTGAAAATATGATATACAATGTATTGAATGTAATATAATTCATATGTATGCATATTAATATATATTATTATGAATATAATATGCAATTTTGTTTCTTAAGTGAATTTCTCTTCTTTGAATGATGTGCATATATGATATTCTTACTGAAAAACAAGACAACATGCTGATTAAGATGCAAATCCTAGTGAACCTTTAACAGACATTCAGATGTTTCAGTCATTGATTATGTGCTCTGATAGCCTGAATGTCAAAAATCTATAAGATATGACATGTGCTAGCTAAGACTAATTACTTCAACTAGCTGAAATCGAGCACTTTTAAATGCCATTAGCTTGATATACGGTTTAATGAGTAAACAGTAGATGATGAGATGCCCCACAGGGTACATAAATATATTGAACTATTCCATAGAAAACATAGCATTCCATAACATGTAGGTCTATGTGATTGTTAATGAAGATCTGCCCTTTGTTCAGAGAGGGCACACTCATTTAAAGGCTCACTTGTTGTATCATCTGAATTTGCAAGTCTAAAATATGACAAATATTAAGTGCTTGTTAAATAGTAAATGGACTGCATTTATATAGTGCTTTCACAGACCCAATGGCCACCAGCGCTTTACATTTTGCCTATCATTCACCCATTCACTCACTCGTTCATACACCGACGGCGGTGTCAGCCATGCAAGGCGCCATCCAGCAGCTGGGGTTAGGTGTCTTGCTCATGGACACCTCGACACTTGGTCAGGTGGAACCGGGGATTGAACCACCAACCTTCCGGTTTGTAGACAAACTACTCTCGCCTCCTCTTCACTAAGAGGCCAGAAGTAAAGAAAAGGGTTTAAGATTTAATGAAACAGTGCTTGTGACAACGGGAGCAAACACTTTGGCTGTGAAAAAAGCATTGTGGGTAATTCATATGTCAATCAGTCCCTCAGTGCTAGTCTGAATGGACGCAACACTGCAATTGAAGCCTTTTGTAGCTGCAAATTGTGTTTGCTATTTGTGATGTTTAATATGATATTTTAGTCTGAATGTCATACTGCTACTGCAAAGAATAATGCCTACAAATTTTTTGATGACAGTGATTTGTTGCCCTTTAAGTTGTTTTTTAGATTTTACGTGGTGGGCACTGATTTGGTTGTACAGATGCATCAAATTTATTTATTGTTTTTTTCATTTTATGCCAGTTCTATTTAACATATTTCACCATGCATTCTGATGATTGGATTAAAACCCAGAATTACAGCGTGAAAGGCCCATTTGGATATGCCTTGTGTGAATGCATGTCTGTGCATGTATTTTTGTGTATTTGCACACATGTCTGGAAACAATAAAGGAAGCAGGCATAAAAAATGTGAACTGATTTGTTCTAGTGGTACATTTCATGCAGACCTTCAACCTCCATCTGAACCGCTCAGCATTGTGACACTGTCCACAGAAAGAGCCATTACAATGCGCTTTCTTACAGTCACACTATTACAGGATGCAGTGTTTAAAATAATCACTCAGGCAGACATGAAACAAGCATAATGTAGTCAGCAGGGAGCCAGTGACTTCTGTCTGCCTCTCTAAATCAAGATTAATGGGCTTGTGAATGCTACATTAATAGGCTGTCACTTGAGGATACATTTACAAGAGCAGGATGATTATACGGTTTTACTTAATTTCCTCATTACAGGTGTTTGTGTTGTACGGAAGCTGGGTTAGAGCAGGGACAGATCCAGCACCTCCAGCACATGCTAAAGTTTGGGGTTGGAATTTGTTTAATGTTTTTGAAAGAAGTCTCTTGTGCTCGGCTAGGATGCACTTATTTGATCTACAGTAAAACAGTTATATTGTGAAATATTATTACAATTTAAAATAGGTGTTTTCTGTTTTAATATGTTTTAAAATGCAATTTATTCCTGTTCATATATTTACAAATGCTATTTATTCGTGTGATGCTAAAGCTGAATTTTCAGCATCATTACTCCAGTCTTCAGTTGCTGGTTTTTGTGGAACGTGATGATTTTTTAACAGCATTTATTTGAACTAGAAATATTTTGTAACATTAATGTATTAACTGTCACTTTTGTTCAATTTAATGGATCCTTGCTGAATAAAAGTTTTGATTTAAAAGAAAAACACTTACTGACCACAAACTTTTAAAAGGTAGTATAAACAATTAATAGTTTTGTGTGATATCTATGATATTCTATACATCTTTTTAAGCATCTCTCTCTCTCTCTCTCTCTCTCTCTCTCTCTCTCTCTCTCTCTCTCTCTCTCTCTCTCTCTCTCTCTCTCTCTCTCTCTCTCTCTCTCTCTCTGTGTGTGTGTGAATGTGTGTGTGTGTGTGTGTGTGTGTGTGTGTGTGTCCTCAGGGTCTCATTATGAGTGTCTGGCAGGCACAAAAACACAGACACTTTTTCTTGTGTTTTATGATCATGAAAATGTTTTCATTTATATCTGACTATGATAAGTAATAGATAAACTCTCGTGTATGCTCTTTTAATAAACACTACTCAAAACCATAGTTTTGGGGGGAAACTAAAGAAATTATGTTATTTCTGCATTTCTGCTGCTTTCCCTGGGCTACTAGTAAGGCCTCAGTTATTATGATGGGTAATATCCTTGTACATTAGGAATTGCTGACACAAAGCATTGTGGGAACCGTAGACTACACTTGATTGAAATGAAGTGCTTCTGAAATATAGTCTCATTTCGCTGTCAGTCAGCCTAATGGTTTTACCACTGACAGGGCTGTCATGCTCGGCTCCAGTGTCACACATCTAATAAAAGCCCTGCCTTCATATCTGGAGCTGAGTTTAGTTTCTGATGAGAGCCAACAAAAAGATTGAGTCTCACTGAGGTGTCTTGCATTTCTTGAACATCATGACATACATACACTCACCTAAAGGATTATTAGGAACACCCTTTCGCCTTCAGAACTGCCTTAATTCTACGTGGCATTGATTCAACAAGGTGCTGAAAGCATTCTTTAGAAATGTTGGCCCATATTGATAGGATAGCATCTTGCAGTTGATGGAGATTTGTGGAATGTACATCCAGGGCACGAAGCTCCCGTTCCACCACATCCAAAAGATGCTCTATTGGGTTGAGATCTGGTGACTGTGGAGGCCATTTTAGTACAGTGAACTAATTGTCATGTTCAAGAAACCAATTTGAAATTATTCGTGCTTTGTGACATGGTGCTTTATCCTGCTGGAAGTAGCCATCAGAGGATGGGTACATGGTGGCCATAAAGGGATGGACATGGTCAGAAACAATGCTCAGGTAGGCCGTGGCATTTAAACGATGCCCAATTGGCACGAAGGGGCCTAAAGTGTGCCAAGAAAACATCCCCCACACCATTACACCACCACCACCAGCCTGCGCAGTGGTAACAAGGCATGATGGATCCATGTTCTCATTCTGTTTACGCCAAATTCTGACTCTACCATCTAAATGTCTCAACAGAAATCGAGACTCATCAGACCAGGCAACATTTTTCCAGTCTTTAACTGTCCAATTTTGGTGAGCTCTTGCAAATTGTAGCCTCTTTTTCCTATTTGTAGTGGATATGAGTGGTACCCGGTGGGGTCTTCTGCTGTTGTAGCTCATCCGCCTTAAGGTTGTGCGTGTTGTGGCTTCACAAATGCTTTGCTGCATACCTCGGTTGTAACGAGTGGTTATTTCAGTCAAAGTTGCTCTTCTAACAGCTTGAATCAGTCGGCCCATTCTCCTCTGACCTCTAGCATCAACAAGTCATTTTCGCCCACAGGACTGCCGCATACTGGATGTTTTTCCCTTTTCACACCATTCTTTGTAAACCCCAGAAATGGTTGTGTGTGAAAATCCCAGTAACTGAGCAGATTGTGAAATACTCAGACCGGCCCGTCTGGCATCAACAACCATGCCAAATTTGATTAAATCAAAATTGCTTAAATCACCTTTCTTTCCCATTCTGACATTCAGTTTGGAGTTCAGGAGATTGTCTTGACCGGGACCACACCCCTAAATGCACTGAAGCAACTGCCATGTGATTGGTTGATTAGATAATTGCATTAATGAGAAATTGAACAGGTGTTCCTAATAATCCTTTAGGTGTGTGTAGGTCTAAATCAATTAATATTTGGCTTTGTGTGTTTGTGGTATTTATGTGAGTGTAAAAATAATATAGACCTATACATTAACTGTAAATCTTTGTTCTTCCTAGTAGTAGTTCTCTTACGAGAGGTTCTCTCGTATTGCGTAAGCTAGCTTACGCTACGGGAAAGATTCATCTTTGCTGAGATATTGAAGCCAAAACTTATTTCATAATTTGTATCCATACACAACGCAGTTCCTCTGCGGCAGACCTAGAGCGGGCTAGCTAGCAGCTCATTGGTTCGCTCAGAGAGAACTGCTTAAGCCTATGGGAGAGCGGGGCTGAACCCGCTTCCAATGAGAGGCGCCCGCGCGCTCATTGCGTCATGGCCCGCCAGAATGGGCGTGGCCATGGTGTATATAACAGTCTCTCCCAGGCTTATATGTTGATTCATTTCATCTTCAGCGAGCTACACGCTTCTGCTGTCCTGAGAAAAGCCGCCGTCGTGGAAAAGGCACCTTCTAGCGAGCATCTGGGAGTCTGAGGAAGCCGGCCGTCTTCGCCACCTTCAGCCGTCCTGCAAGCTAGCGCCATCCGACGGATTCATATCCTTACCAAAAATCTTCTTGTATTGTGTGTGTGTGTATCTAAAAGAGCAGCGAGCGTCTTTTTTAAGATGCCTCGCACACCTGCGGCTCATGCCGCGTCCCTCTCAGCGCCAGAGCCCGCCTTCTTCTGCGCTCTCTGCCTGGGACTGGGACACGCAGAGCTTTCTCTCGCCAACGGCGGATGTTTCCTCTGCGATTGGGCTTCTGTTGTTGACCCTGCGGGCTCGACTCGAAGCGTTACGCCGCCTCCCCCTCTCACCGCCTACGAGCGCTGAATGGGGGACGAGCCGCTTACAGCTGTGCCAACCGCGGCTAGCTTTCTTTACTTTACAAGAGAGCTAGCCCGGCCGTCACCGGCAAGTGGGTTTATAGTGCGTTAAGTTCCGTCGAGGCCGAACTAGTCACTGCTATCACACCCTCTTATCTGCTCGCGCTATTGAGCCTGTGTCTCCCCCCTAGCTCAGTGGTGGAACACAAAGCCTCTCTCGCCAGAGACCCGTGTTCGATTCCGGCTCTCGCAGATAATTTTTTATGCAGCTCTTAGCTCTCGGCTAGCTTTCTTACGTTACAGAAAGCGGCCGCGCTCTCCCGCCTGCATATAACGCTACATAAAGTGTCTATTCCGGCTCTCGCAGATAATCTTTATGCAGCTCTGAGCTCGCGCCCAGCTCTCTTACGTGACAGAAAGCGGCCGCGCTCTCCCGCGCTCATGAGAAACGTTCTCATTTCCGAGCATAAAGCTGGACAAATGGGTTATAGTGTGTTAGTTCCGCTGAGGCCGAACCTGTTACTGCTATCTCGCCCTCTTATCTGCTCGCGCTACTGTGCTTGTGTCATTACCCCTGTGAGTGGTGTATCACAAAGCTTTTCGCGCCAGAGACCCGCGTTCGATTCCGGCTCTCGCAGATAATTTTTATGCCGTCACAAGTCCAGCCTCTGCAGGCTAAAAATAGTCTCGTGCCCGCTTGCAGCGCTCACGTTTCTAACACGCACTTGGACGCGACGCGCGTCACAAGTGCAGCCGATTTCAAGCTATATATATATCCCGCTGCAGGCCGCTCACGTGACCAGCCTCAGCTGAGAAAAGGACGGCTATTTCTCACCATGGCTGAACCGCCATCAAGGTTTCGCCCTCTGTCAGTCCCCGTTCACACGGCTACTGCAGCAGTGTACACCGCCATCAACAAGCCGGTCTCTTTTCCCGCTTGCATGTGCACAAACGCCGTTTTCACCGCGTCCCAGAGAAATCAAAAAAAAAAAAAAAAAAAGTGCATAAAAGCCTCTTGTGTAGAAAATGTGCCCACAACACTGTGTTCACTCATACACAAAACACTGCAGGTGCACAAACACCGTTTTCACGGCGACCCAGAGATATCTCAAAAAGAGCATAAAAGCCTCACGGGTAGAAAAATCTCCCGCTGTGGCCGGACCGCCGTCAAAGCTTCGCCCTCTGCCAGTCCCCGTTATTTCGCCGACTGCTGTAGTGTTGACCGCCACAAACAAGCCGGTGTCCCAGCCCGCTTGCGAGCGACAATAAGCCGTTTTTGCGGCTACCCAGAGAAATCTCAAAAAGAGAAAATTTGCCAGTTGTGTAGAAAATGTCCCCACAATCATGTGCTCACCCATACACACAAGCATAACATATCCCGTGTCTCTATCAGAGCCCCATCACATGAAACGGGCACAGCCCGCTCTAATATCAGAGAACATAAACACGCCCACGAGCTCGTGCGCGTGTCCCCTCTCTGCTCGCTCTGTTTCACGGCCCATAGACTCCTCTCTGAGTGCAAATCCCGTTGCCACACACATTCAAACCGCGCCCACACACTGTGTCCAGCCCGCTATGTGCAGCAATCAGGGCAATATAGCCATTCGGCCGTTAGCCGCATGCTCCAAAGCGTGGGAAGCCATTCCAGGCTTTTCCCCGTGGGTGTTAAGCATTATAAAGAGCGGCTATCTGCTACAGTTTCGCCGCCGCCTGCCTCGTGCGCGCAGCTCGAATCTACTGTCAGCCCGCTGGCCGCCGGCACGCTCCGCTCAGAAATTGCGACGCTGTTGCAAAAGGGGCGCTATAGAGAGAGTCCCGCCATCTATGACCGAGTCGGGGTTTTACGGCCGTTATTTTCTGGTTCCCAAGAAAGACGGCGGCCTCAGACCGATTTTAGATCTCAGGTCTTTGAACAAAGTGCTCATGAAGAGACCGTTCAAGATGCTCACTACCAGGAAACTCCTCGCGCAAGTGCGCCAGGGGGACTGGTTCATCTCTCTAGACCTGAAAGACGCCTATTTTCAGATCCAGATAAATCCCCGTCACAGGCCATTCTTACGTTTCGCCTTCGAGGGTCTTGTTTATCAATACGCCGTTCTCCCGTTCGGCTTATCTCTGGCGCCCCGTACATTCACGAAGTGCATGGATGCGGCGCTCGCCCCCCTGCGAAGCCAGGGGCTGCGCATTCTGAATTATCTGGACGACTGGCTGATTTTGGCCCAATCACAGACGGAGCTTCTGTCGCACCGCGCAGTTCTCCTCGACCATCTGGAAACGCTGGGCCTCTCTGTCAACTGGACAAAGAGCTCCCTTCTTCCCAGTCAATCGATTTCCTTCCTAGGAATAGATTTGAACTCGGTCACGATGACGGCTCGCCTGTCTACACGGCGCGCGCGCAGTGTTCAGCGTCTAGCCGCCTCGTTTCAGATGGACACCCGCACACCTCTGAAAACTTTTCAGAGGATGCTGGGTTACATGGCCTCAGCCTCCGCTGTACTTCAGCTGGGCCTTCTGCACATGCGCCCGCTTCAGCTCTGGTTAAACAGCCGTGTACCCCACCGCGCGTGGAACACGGGCCGCCAGCTGATCAGGGTTACGCAGACATGTCTCACGGCGCTGCAGCCATGGACAGTAACAGAATGGTTTCGACAGGGCGTCACGATGGGGACCTTTTCCTGCCGAAAAGTCATCTCGACAGATGCATCCAACACGGGTTGGGGTGCAGTCTGCGAGGGCTCACCGGCCTTCGGCCATTGGTCGACTCAGGAAAGCCCCTTACACATAAACTGTCTGGAAATGCTTGCGGTCGAGAACGCGCTTTCGCGCTTTCTCTCGCTCATTCGGGGACACCACGTCCTGATCCGTTCGGACAACATGGCTGTGGTCTCCTATCTCAACCGTCAGGGCGGTGTCAGATCCAGAAATCTCTGTCTACTGACACACCGCATTCTAGTTTGGTCTCAGAGCCGCCTGCTCTCGCTCAGAGCGACGCATGTGCCGGGCCATCTGAACGACGGTCCAGACATACTGTCCAGGAACCTCATCTCCACAGGAGAATGGTCCCTGAACGCACAAACGGTCCAATTACTGTGGCGGCTATTCGGCAGAGCAGAAGTAGACCTCTTCGCGTCAGAAGAGAACGCTCACTGCCCAATATATTTTTCGAGGAGCGAGGACGCGCTAGCCCAGGAATGGCCTCGCCGCCCGCTCTATGCATTCCCTCCGATCGCTCTGTTACCACAGGTAATTCAGAGGATCAGGGACACACGCCACTCGGTGCTCCTCATAGCCCCGCGTTGGGAGAGTCAGAATTGGGTTCCGGAGCTCACGCAGCTGTCACAGACAGCCCCGTGGCCCATCCCAGTCAGAGCAGATCTCCTCTCTCAAGCTCGCGGCACGATCTGGCACCCCCATCCACGGCGCTGGGCGCTACATGCATGGGTGATCAACGACTATTCGTCGATTTGCCAGAGGGAGTAAGAAACACTATCATACAGGCTAGAGCACCTTCCACGAGAAGGCTCTATGCGTATAAATGGTCTGTGTTCTCAAAATGGTGCACCGACAAACAGCTGGACCCATGGTCGTGCGAGGTACCGTCTTTGCTTGTTTTCCTTCAAGAGATGCTGGACAAGGGCAGGGCCCCCTCCACTCTCAAGGTTTATGTGGCAGCCGTCGTGGCGTTCGCTGAACCCCGACGCGCTCAGTCCCTGGGCAAAGACGAGTTAGTCATCCGCTTCCTCAGGGGAGCTAAGAGGATGAACCCTCCGCGGCCCCCGTCGGTTCCTATTTGGGATCTTTCTATAGTCCTCGAAGCTATGAAACCACCCCCGTTCGAACCGCTCGAGTCTGTGGACCTAAAATACCTCTCGCTCAAAACCGTTTTCCTGACGGCTCTGTCCTCAGTAAAACGCGTAGGGGATCTTCACGCGCTCTCATCCAGCGCCGCGTGTCTTGATTTTGGGTCGAATGATTCTGTTGTCATTCTCAAACCTAGGCATGGCTATGTCCCGAAAGCGATTGGTACCCCGTTCAGGGCTCAGATTATTTCCCTATCGGCTCTGCCTTCATCCGATAGTGAGCGCGACGCCAATCTCCTCTGCCCGGTGCGGGCTCTGAGATTGTACACTACGCGCGCTGCCGCGTTCAGACGCGCTGAGCAGTTTTTCGTGTCGTTTGGGGGGCGCACCAAAGGTCTGGCCGCCTCTAAACAGACACTGTCTAGATGGATAGTGGACGCTATTGCCTCTGCTTACGCATCTAAATGCCTGCCCTGCCCTCTGGGCATCAGGGCGCACTCCACTAGAGGCATGGCCTCATCGTGGGCATGGTCCTGTGGAATTTCCATTCATGACATTTGTGTGGCCGCGGGATGGGCCTCCCCGTCCACTTTTGTCAGATTATACAACTTGGAAGTCCCCGCCTTGCAGGCAAAATTACTAGCTGTCTAACGACCAGCTCTCTAAGAAGCTGCATTACTGGGAGTCCCTCACAACCGGTTCGCCCCTTGTGCTCTCCTTAAATGCTTATACACTTCATGTGCCCGCTCTGCTGGCCCCATACATGCTTATGTGTACACTTCATGTGCCCGCTCTGCCGGCCTCATAATACATTCACTCCACGTTAAAAATCCCCCGGTATATCCCTGGGATTCATGAGTGGATTCATAGCGCGCACGGCGTTGACCAGGTGTTCCCGTAGCGTAAGCTAGCTTACGCAATACGAGAGAACCTCTCGTAAGAGAACGAATCGGTTACCTAACGTAACCTCGGTTCTCTCTAGAAGAGGGAACGAGTATTGCGTTCCCGGCCGTGCTTGCGCTACTAGCGTTTTCGCTTCACGCTGACATAAATCAACATATAAGCCTGGGAGAGACTGTTATATACACCATGGCCACGCCCATTCTGGTGGGCCATGACGCAATGAGCGCGCGGGCGCCTCTCATTGGAAGCGGGTTCAGCCCCGCTCTCCCATAGGCTTAAGCAGTTCTCTCTGAGCGAACCAATGAGCTGCTAGCTAGCCCGCTCTAGGTCTGCCGCAGAGGAACTGCGTTGTGTATGGATACAAATTATGAAATAATTTTTGGCTTCAATATCTCAGCAAAGATGAATCTTTCCCGTAGCGTAAGCTAGCTTACGCAATACTCGTTCCCTCTTCTAGAGAGAACCGAGGTTACGTTAGGTAACCGATTCGCTTTCATTGCTCATTGAATGAAATACAGCAAGTCTGTCAGTAAAGGGAAAAATAGAAGGAGAGAGAGTCTATTAATTGGAATTTCTGGGCCACTGAGTTGCTTAAGGCTTTATTATAAAAACATTTTCAAAACGAACAAGATGTGCATTAATTAGTAGAGAAACCCCAGATGCACACACCCCCATGCCTTTATATAGTGAGAAGACTATAATAATTCTATATTGGTATTGTTTTCTTTTCTTTTTTTCTTTACCCAAGGCTTACCTTTTCATTCATTTTTTTTTCACCCTGAAAGAGGCTTTAGCCCTGACTCGTTTTAATGTCATGTCATCTATCATCATGTTGGCTAGTAGTGTGTGTGTGTGTGTGTGCACGCGCACTAAAGTCCAGTCTTTCTGGCCAGTTTATCCCTCCATCTGTAATTAAAATCACTCATGGAGAACACCACCACCGCTGAACAATGGCATCCATATTTTATAACACACACGCACACAACACCTACTATTACAGTCTGAGCCGCTCTTAACACACACACACACACACACACACACACTCTTCTACACTCATTTGATGGAATTTATTTTTATCATCTAACCTGAAATTGGGTTTTGACAAAACTGTCACTTTCAAGGACCTAGATAAGATTGGTGTGTGTGTGTGTGTGTGTGTGATTATACTGTAGTTCTGATTTCTGAAGAAGTGTTATAAAATCTGGAATCACTTTTCATTCTTTTTCTCTTTCTGTCTTTCTGAGAGATTTTGAGCCTTTCACATTTTTTCCAAGCTGTAAAGGTCACTGAGTTTATAGTAAGAAAGTGAGTTTTGAAACCCTCACAGGCACGCCCTTCCACTTTTCATTGGTCAGCCAAACAGAAAAACCCGCCCCAAAACCAGCACAGCACTGGTTAAGCCATTGATATAAATGGTTTATAGTAGCTCAATTGTTGCATATTATGCTGGTAGAAAGTACACTACTGTTCAAAAGTTTGAGTTTGGTAGGATTTTTTTTTTTTAAAAGATGTTATGCTCACCAAGGCTGCAATTATTTGATCAAAACTACAGTAAATACAGTAATATTGTGAAACTTTTCTATTTTAAGACATTTTAAAATGTAATTTAAATTTATTCCTTTGATGGCAAAGCTGAGTTTCCAGCATCATTACTTCAGTGTCATCCTTCAGAAATTATTCTAATATGCTGATTTGGTGTAGAAATATTTATTTTTATCAATGTTGTGCTAATTCATATTTTTTCTATGCATTTTTTCAGAATTCTTTTGATGAATAGAAAGTTCAAAAGAACAGCATTTATTTAAATTTTAAATCTTTTGTAAAAGGCGTCACTGTAATTTTTGATCAATTGAATGCATCCTTGCTGAGTAAAAAGTATTAATAAATAAAAGTATTAACAAAACGTACTGACCCCAAACTTTTGAACGGTTGTGTGTTGTAACATAAAAACATTGCATGCTTCAGCTTGCAATGAGCAGCTTCAGTCTTAAATTCAGTCTTTTCTTTAACTGGAAGATTTAAAGCACAACTGTCACAAACTCCTTCTTACAGAGTAATGCCGAGTTTGCACTGCACGATTTTCAAAGTAGTCGGGTCACTGTTCTTTTCACACTGCACGACTATCTGGGCTAACATTCAGTTCTCACTGCACAATAGATCGGCGACAGGAGGTTTCACACTGCATGACTTTACAAAAGAAAGAATCGCTGACAACTTCTGTCTGGTCCGCAAACTACGTTTCACAACCAAACACGCGAGAAGTGATAAGGAAATAACGCAAGATGACGCATGCGTGGGACCGAAATTGTTATTAAAAATGATCCAAATTGTCTGTGCGCTGATTTGCAGCGAAAAGGAGAAGAAAAAAAAACAGATTATGCTGGAGGAAATGGTTGGGGAGACGAGGGGATCAAGGATAGTGTGTTCTGCGAAGAGAGTTGGGGGTAAATAAATAATTTTGCAATGTGCTGCTGTTGATGCTGCTCAAGCAAATGTTTGTGCTTTGTTTCTTTTTGATATAATTGGAAATATATCTAAAAAAACGATATTCTAGTCTATAACTCCTCCCCACACATCCCAATGTCCTGTTTCTTGCTCTCTCATTGGCTGTAGGTCATCGCCGATGTAGTTTTCAGTCAGAACACATTCACACAGCAGGATTTTGAATCGCCGACAGGTCCCGATATTTAGCATGCCAAATATCTCACCAAAACCGGCGAGCGAAAATTAGGCCTAAAATCATTCAGTGTGAACTCGGCATCTGGACATCTTTGGCATACTATTTTGACTGGACAATGGTTTAGGAGGATCTTATTAATCTTGCATACTATATTGGCCAGGTAATACACTTGGGGTTGAGCCAGAGACTTTAAGTTTAAGTTTAACTGATGTCTTCTCTCTCACGCTCCATCCTTCTCTCTCTTCCTCCAGTCTGACTGATAGACCATCCACGCTTATCATCAGGAGAGTCTGTCTCTCTCTCTCTCGCACCTCTCTAAATCATCCCTCACTTCATTCCAGTCCTTTATTCTTCCCCTGACTCTCACCCTTTACCTCGCAATTCTTCCTCTATCCATCGTCCAATCCCTCTGGAGATCTCTCCTGTCTGCCTGCTTCTGGTAATCACAGACAGGTTGAGACAGATGGCAATACTTCTTACCCGGTCTCTCTCTCACTTTATCTCACTTTGTCTTGCTCTGTCTCTCTTATGCTGTCTGAGATCAGAAAGTCTGCAGCATTCAGTTCAAACTCAAAGAATTGATCACATGAGTAGCTGACACAGTACATGGTCATTTAAAATGTATTTATTATTATTATATTTTAGGTACTGTTAATTACTGTTAATTAGGTGAGACAATCTCTAACCTGTCCTACTTAAACAAAAACGAGCGTTTACTGGGTTTCTGTTTGTGCGACATTGTACCCGAAAATCTCAATCCAGTGTGTTAGTCTAAAACCCTGTTCCTCATAACCTTACATTAAACATCGATCCGATCTTCTTATTGTCTGTGATCGTCACTTTCACACAGCAGTTTTGTGTTCAGTGTGAACAAACCAATTGCTCTGGGAAACTAGTCACGTCATGCCTAGATAGGTCACACTTTGTCTGAGGTCAAAGTTTGTGTGAAATGTCAGCAGTCAGAATTATTGATTGGTAGTCATTTGTCACTTTTTATATACATTTGTTAAACCAATGATCCATAAATTCTGTCCTCTTTATGTTCACCAGGCATAATGTTTATGTATTATTGTATGCGCTTTATAATATATATGACAGTATGGTAAACAATAGCTTTAGGAAATGTTTGAGTACTGGTTTGAATTCATGATCAAAGGTATGTTAGGATTTGTGTGTTAGTCATTTAACTTTGTGTCCTCATTTTCATAATACTCTGCTGCCACCTAGTGCCACATTTCTCTCTCTCTCTCTCTCTCTCTCTCTCTCTCTCTCTCTCTCTCCATCTTTCAGTCATCTGCACCACTCCTGCTGTTAGACACAAAAGCCAATCAGTGCTTGTCGTTATAGAGAGACAGTACGAGTGGAGAGGACTGTGTTGGTGCAGTCAGGGATCTCACACATGCATACATTAACATCAGTGTTTACATATCCCTCACATAGACACTTAGGTACACACTGCAGAATGAACACAATTACCACACATACAGTTTGTCAAACCTAACCTAGCCACATTCTTCCGATCAAGCACACACACACACACACACTCATTTACATATAAATTGCAGTAAGTAGGACAGAGCTTGTTTAAATTTGATGAGAGCTTTTGTTCAAATGATGACTGAAAACACAGGGGTATCGAATGAATACACTCTGAGATTCAGTGTGTATATGTGTGTGTGTTCTTGGCAGTAGTTTGGGGACTTTTAAGGACAGCCTTAGTTGGGGGGGAAAAACTCCATTAAATAATACCATATGTAAAACCATAGAATCAATATAGAACTAAAAAAACAATAGTAATCTATTGTATTTCCCCACTAAGAAAGCAAAGTAAATTTTGTGCCTGAATATCCTCTTTCACTGGTCGTATAGTATTGTATGTCCCTGTATAATCTATATTCACATGCTTGCATATCTAATTAATGTTATTTATCACCATTCCCATGAGGACATTTAGTTTTTATTGATTTGATTGTACTATAGCTTATTGTGACGACTCAATCTGTATTGTCCAACTGATAGTTCAACAGCAGCCCTCAGTAAAGTCAGATTAGATGCTAATGTTAGTATTGTTCCGTGCTGTTTCTGTTTGGATCTGTAGACATAGAGGAGCCAAGACTGAATGTAGAGCATCTTAATACCAGACTGGAACAGAGGTTTAAATCTAAACTAGAGCATAGAAATGCTATTATTACCCATAATTCATGGGATGACTCTTAGCATTCCTTGAAAGAGCAAGCTTTTCTCTTGGCCGGATTACTCGAAACCACTGTTCTCTTTCCTTGCAATTACACAAAATGCTCACTTTTTTTCTGGCTGGTTTACTGGAGCTTCTTCAAATCATCCAGGAGAAGCAAATGTTCTTCAGAAAAGCAGATAAGCTGTGATTGAAGTTCTTTTATTCTGTCAATCCTCTTGGATCATTATTTGATAATTTCAGCTCATTTTATATATTTGATGTTATTTCCTAAATAGGTTTACTCGTGAACAAGATTGTATGATAGACGTAGTCATTCTCTCATATTATCTGAAATTTTCGAAATAACCATCAATCAGTGTCTCAGTGGGTGGCCGAGCAAGGAGAAAAAAAAATCTAAATTATATATATAGTAGCAACCACATACACACAAATGATAAACATACACACAGTTCAGTTGCTAGAGTGTTAAAAAGAGCACATCCTATGAATGGCTTGGGTCCCTACTTCAATGTAAGTCTGGTATTTTTCTACTCATTAGAGCATCCACCAAGTGAAATTGTTTAAAAAAGTAAACCAAATGATTTGAAAGATTTCATTAATATCTTGTCTTTCTTGTTTATTTATTTACTTATGTACTTTTTTTAACAGAACATATTCACTCATTATTTTACATTGAATAAACTGTTCTTTGACTCACTTCAGCAACTGCTGTTTTTCCTGCTTGAAATATCATACTTTCCCTTACTCTTACCCTTCTATGTGGGTCATGTATACATGAGAGTTCTTCAGTGAGAAAGAGAAAGAGGTGTGTGTGTGTGTGTGTGCGTGCGTGTGTGTGTGTGTGTGTGTGTGTGTGTGTGCGCCTTTGGGCTGTGTTCTAAAGTTTGAGGGAGGATGCTGGCAGTGGTTAACAGTAACAGGAAACGCCAGTCATCCCACTGGAGCCAATCAACACTAGCCCAAGTGAACCCAGTTACACTCCACTCCAGCCAGAGATGTTTCGCTGCAGTGCTCTTTCCATTGGGAACACAGCTGTGGTCTCTGTGTGTGTGTGTGTGTGTGTGTGTGTGTGTGTGTGTGTGTGTGTGTGTGTGTGTGTGTGTGTGTGTGTGTGTGTGTGCATACTTATTGTTACAACTTTAAGACCCATTGCAGCTGATAACTGTTATGTATGTGCTGATATGTTGATTACCTGAGAGGATGTTTCTGTGGTGGCTTATGTATGGTCACCCTGATTCCAGCTCTCCTCTGCTGCCATGCATTGTTCATTCCCCACTGTACTGAGAGAGAGAGAGAGCAGGCGTGGAGGAAGCTGTACTGAGGGAGGAGGGAACTTGGAAAAGAGGAGGGAGGTTTAGAGAGCGATAGAACAGAAAAAGAAATAAAGAAAGACAAAGAAAGAAGGAGGGAGACCTGTCTATTCTGAGTGACATTACAGCAAGGATCTCAATTATACCGGTGAGTCCTTCTTAAACTCCAGTGGAAACGTTTGCAGTTTATGTTTAATATTAATATTTTAATATTCTCAAGAGATTAACTTCAAGTAGAGTTGCAGCACTCTGGTAAATATAATAGTAGGCTGCTAACATTAGTTTGGAGAACAACAGAGTCATAGAAAGTTTGAGAGTTTTACTCTCACATGTCATACAATGTATTTCAGTTTGTTTGCATTTTGTCTTAGTGGGAGTTATATTCAGTGCAGCAAAATGAGGTTCAGTGATGATGTGGTGTGTTCCATCTCTCACTCTGTCATTAACTGTGTCTCGTATTGAAGATACAAAGACAAGTTCTATGAACAAAACCTGTTGCATGTTGTCAATTACCACAGAAAATGTAAAATTATGTTCTCATCCTTCAGTTGGTATAATAATAATAATAATAATAATAATAAAAAGTAATGTTGACAGTTACATGCTTACAATGAAAGTCTATGGGGTAAATGTACTATAACTGTTCCGTGGATTTCCATTGTTTTTAGAAACTACGGGACAAAAATAAAATTATGTGGTAGGTCTATTTGTATTCAACCAGGAACATTCTTTTAACAAATCTGGAATTTATTTATTTATTTATTTTTGGCTGGTAGGATATTCAATACATAGCAAACATACAGACATCTATGTGAAAAGTTTGGAGTCAATACGATTTTTGAAAGAAAGAAAGAAATACATTTATTCAGCAAAGATGCATTATATATATATATATATATATATATATATATATATATATATATATATATATATATATATATATATATATATATATATATATATATATATATAACTGTTTTCAACATTGATAATAATAATAAGATTTAGCTTTGTCATCATTTGAATAAATTACATTTCAAAATAAATTAAATTGGTTAGGATAAAAGACTTCTTTCAAAACATTAAATAATATTACCAACCCCAAACTTTTGAACAGTAGTGTGTATGTATCAAAGTAAAAGAATTATGAGGAATGGATGTTTGACAAACAAGAAACTTAATTCATATTGTGATCTCATTTCGTTACAAGCAACAAAAGCCGTTCATAAAGTACAACACAAACAGATCAAGATACACAGACCAAAAAGATACACAGTGTCATTTGCCTCACAAGTAAGAAAGAACCCTTACTGACACACAGGAACATCTAGAAGAAGCAAAGGCAGAGCACAGGAACGGACACAATGAAATTGTGGGACACACATCCATGTATAGCCATGCCATGATTAGGCCAGTTAGGATTCAAACTGGAAAGGAAGTTAGACAATGAGTTATGTTCGTGTTGTGACGACAGCTCTTGCATCGGCAATGAAATTTTACTAACAAGCATTCAAGCACACACACATACACGTATACAAAGCCCCTTGTGTTTGACTTCCTGTCTGGAAGACGTCCAACAGCATCTGGATCAATTCAGGATTAAAATAGAAAGGAGAGACTTTGGGACGGAGAGACGAATCAAATAGCTTGCAGAAGTCAGAAACAGTCTGCAAACTACATGAAGTGTGAGAGAGAAAGTGACAGTGATTTGCTTTAACTGCTGGTAGTTTCATCAGTGAAATCATCATAACTGGTATCCCATCCTGATCAGAGATGTGTGTTGCCATGACGATACGAGCCTGTACCTGCTCGCCGGCTGTTCCCTGCTATGGTCCATTGTGCAGTCTCCTTTTTTGAATGTGTTGGGATTTATTGTTCTGCATGCAGAGACATGTGCACGTGGCCTGAGGGAGCAGCGTATCTGTGTTTGCATTACTGATTACCTGTGTCTGTGTCTTCAAAGCTGTAGTAATGTACACAGCTTGATGACAGCTTGTCCTCTGTCAGAGTCATGTGCATGAATGTTTATTAGTGGGGTTTGCTAAAGCAAGCATCACTGTTATTATTGCCCACACTTATGGTTAAGGATTTGGACAAACCTCTAATCCTCAGTATTGCAATTCAGTACATCCCACAATGTTTGTGACATAAAAGATACCTCAAATTGTGTGGCTTTTTGAGAAGAGGAGTGCTATTACTTTTCTAAATCATTGACTTACTATTTTATCTACAACAGCTACACATACAGACAAACTTTGAAAGGACATGAGTCGAATCTAGAATATCTTGGGACTGCAGTCTTCTTGGGCAAGAAGCGATATAGCAACTACTCAGAACACCCTAGCAACCACATAGCAACCTGCTGTCAGCCACTCTTGGCAACTCTTGCATGGGTGCCTGTGTGATTTTCCTACATTGCTGTAGTTATATTCTTAGCTTTACTTTTTTGTAATTATACATTGTAGATATTGTGTTTTAACCCAAACATCAGCCTGATGATGTCATTTCCAATAATACAGGAGTGGCAGACAACGTATAATCAAGCCTACGTTCCTCCTCTGCTGTAGACATGACACACACACAAACAGAGTGGACCATATTTATGGATTATTTTAGGGATGTTGTTTTTGGGAAAAGTGTGTGTGGTCCAGGTATTCCCAGCGTTTAAGTCATGCGCATAATCTAGACACCTCGCGCGTGCATAGACAATTCGTGCGCAACTGCGCATAGTCACGGACTCGCGGTAATGTTAAGCCATGTCACAAAAAAGGACGTATCCCTCTGGTGCCGAAAATAGAACGAAGAAAATGACAGAGGGGGAGAAAAAAAGAGCAAGATAAAAGTATGTTTGCATGATTACTTACGGTATGTTTTGTGCAGCAATTGAACCATTCCTATCTACGGCAAGCCCAGAGGGGAAAAATACATTGCATACACACACACATATACAACGAGCGCCAGTACATCATTACCGGTATTATAGTAATAGACTTTGTTGGATTCTGAATGTACAATCTAACAAAGTCTGTTACAATAATACTAATAAAAAAAGACTTTGTGGACAGTTACACTGTATTGAGACAGTTGAGATATAATAATATTTTTACAGTTTTCAACAATAATTGTCATTGTTGAACCCTTGCTCTTATTATGTTTTTGATTTCTCAGTTGTCATTATTTTAGCAAATAATTTATTTGATATGTTTTGAGACAGTTTGTTTTAAGAAGTTTCAAAAAGTTAGTAAAAGAGTAAAGTAAAGTAAATTTAAGTAGGCTATCTATTTTTTATTAAGTATTTATTTTGTATTTATACATAACCTCACTGTATTAATTTATAATGTATCATTGTTGCGTGATATTTGTGTCAATAATCGTCAAGCACAGGTGACTCCGCGTAGTGGGAGGGGCCCCCAAATTAAATTCTGCTTAGGGCCCCCAAAAGGCTCGGGCCGGCTCTGGTCGGTTGTACTGTATTGGATGTTTTACTTATGCACATCTGAATGAAGTCACACATACACACCCTCACATGCACAATTTTATGGCTTTATGGTGTGGCACCACTGCAAAACAGAAACACCCATGTACATCACTGATGTGAAATGAAGCGATATGATTGGCTTACAGTCCAATGACAAACTCTTACTGTAAAATAGTGCAGATAACAAAGTCACTAATATGCCAGCACAGAATCCCAGCAACACAGCACACACTAGGATACAGTATGTGTGTTTATAAGCCAGTGTGGTTCACTGCTGTTTGAGTCTCTGTAAAGCATGATGTTAAGTTTGAATGAGGTCACCACACATCTGGAGAATGACACAGTTTTGAAACTCTATTCAGTGAACTAAATCTTCTCTCTCCCACTGAACAAGAAACACTCAATTTCTTTCTCTCTTCACATACACGTACATTTACTAACATACTTAAATGGGGACATAATATAATCTCTTTATCTTTATAAATGAAGCACTTCACTATTAGCCCTTCAAATTGTAAGCCTTACATAAGAGGTTTGTGGGGGGAAAACAAAAGAATAATTAAGCATATCAGTTTAATTATACTACCTTTAAAAGTTTAGGGTTGGTAAGATTTTTTTTTTTAACCACAACATAACATCTATGCATCTATTGTTTTTACCAAATGTAGTGAAAGTGGTGCTTTAATATTCATGAACTCATACAATCACATCACAAACTGGTTGCATGTGTGCTGTATAGTCGCATTTCTTGTACATGCGTGTGAAGACAATGAAGTGTGACACTCCCATTCTCCTGCTGTCCACCCTTTTACACACTGACAGCATTCACTACACACACACACGCGCACACACTAATGCTCTGATGCTGCCCATATGTGTGTATAATGAGAGAGACAGGACTGTCTTTTGTTTCGTTAACTGACAGAAATTCTGTTCAATAATGAGCTCATGCCACAACAACAGTGTCATGTAGTGGCAGTCAAGCACACAGGCCTGTACCAGCACCACACACACAAACACACACACACTCACACACACTCACACTCATCTTACACAGGCAAACCATGGGGGTGGACAGAATGTAATATGTTGTGTCAGGTTATCACAAATTATTTCAACAGATTTTATGATAAAAAAAATACAATGGAGGATACCATGCAGTGTCAGTTCAACGGTTGCAGTGTTTTTTTATAGCATAACTACTGGATATTGGAAAGATATCGAAACAAAATAATTTCAGAATAAGCCACATATGTGTATTTTTTTAAAACAAAAGGATGAGGGAAAGAATTAGTGATGTCAGGATCGTATTGATAGCAGATATATATTTTATTCTTTAGTTCTGATTCTCCCAATTTTTTTCCACACTCTGTGTTTGCATATGCGTTTATAATATGCATCACAGGTGTGTGTGTGTGGATTAAACCTGAAAAATTTGCTTTCTAAATGGTCCATGCTGAATCTATCTGCCTCAGTGATGCCAGCAGAGATCGCCCTGCCTGCCTGCCACGTTTTGAACTGTACTGAATTTAGTTATAGGGCCAGTTTTCAGGTCTCATTAGTTCTGTCTGTCTATAATGTTCAATACACTGTATTTATTACAAGAAAAACTGTATGGTCAAAAACTGTGTATAGATTGACAGACACACTGAGGCTACGTCTACTACATTAATCCAGATCAATTTGAAAAAAAATGAAAAATTTAAATTTTCATTTCAAAACGCTCTGTCCACACCAGCATTTCCAAGCGTTTTCCGAAAGTTTCTGAAACTTTCCACACTGAAACGCTGGAAAATGAGTTGAGTGAGTTAGGATTTGTCATCCCGATTCAAATTGGTGCCTTCTGAGCTCTTGTCTTAAATGATTCATTAAAAGAATCTGTTCATAAGAGTAATTTTCTCATGAATCAGATTACACTGGACACCCTGTATTGATAAAGTTTTGCTAAAAAAAATTTAAAAAATCAATACAGGAAACACTGAAACAAGATCAAATAAGGACACCCACAATACTGTGAGCTCAAGCAGTTCTCTTTAGTCCTGCCAGAGAGACTCAAAATAAAAGGCATGTTGAAATGTGCTCATTCTGCTAAGACCTTGAAGACATAACACACAGTGTTCGTTTATTTGAAGGAGTTTAGACTTTGTGTAATCTGGCAGAAAAACATTTTGATGATACGTAGATTTTTCCAGTAAAAAGACAGATACTTTGTTGCTTATCCACACACACACACACACACACACAAGGTGGGACCACATGTAGCTGTAAAGATGTTGACACAGCATCTACATCCCTGTGGACTAATGATTGTTACTTTGCTGCCTGCTGTAACAGCCAAGTCTAATTGTGTGTCTGAAAGCTCCCGCTGAGTTTGATGTGTTTATGAAAATCAGTCCCACATTAAAAACCTGGATAATGGTGCCAATAAAGTCAAGCCCATCCTGATCAGTGCTAGCGGAGTTGTACCTATATACTCTTTTCCCTTTCATCCTCCACCCCCAGCGGCGAGTTAAGTGGGCTGCAGTTTGTGAGTGTGTTTGTTGGCGTCTGGCCGCAGTAGTATATTAATAGAGGAAGACTACCTGAGGGGGAATAGGTGTTTTGGGAGCGGAGATTGAAACAGCCCATTAAAAGAGTTGTTTTCTTTTTCCTCTTTTCTTGCCCACAGCAGCAGGAGTCCAAACACATACAATGTTCACTTTCATCGCCCGGCTACTGTTCACTTTACACATCATGAAATCCAGTTCACATTGTATCTTTTTTAAGAGCTTAAAATGTCTGTTAGACTGAAATAATACTACTGAAACAATGATATTGTAGATATTACAAAATATGTTTCCAGACAGGTTTCCTTAAAAACAGCCCGATAGCCACTTGACAACCAGGTAGTCCACTGGTTGAGACTGTTCTGGGAAATCAATCTACAAATTGCTTACTTGGTTGTCTCAGCATAAAGATATCAGAAAGCATTTATTATATTAAAAAAAATACACACTTCACCTTTAACATAATTGATCCATAGTTGACATCAGCATTGGCACTGAGTTAATAAGGAAGGTCTTGAGTTGATCTTGGCTGGCTCATTGTTCAGATGATTTATTGTGGAATAGATTGTGATCTCTTGAACTGCCCTGCACTGCACGCTTTCAAAGGCAGCCAGAAGCAATCAAAGCCCAACCCATCTCTGTGTCTCCCCCAGGCATTATCAAACGCTCAGAGGGTGTCTGCCTGAGTAAATAGAGCAGGAGCTTTCTGATTATGCCTACCAGCACAAAAGCAGGAAAGTGTAGTGGACGAGAATTTTAGGATTTTGCTACAGTGTAATGTGTGTTTCTCATATGAACTTTTTTGCGCCTACACTACTGTTCAAAAGTTTGGGTCAGTTTAAAAAAAAAAAAAAACTTCTGCGTCTATTCAGGGCGCAAAAGTAACAGCAAGGACTTTTTGTTTTACATTTAAAAAAAATAAATGCTGTTTTTGAACTTTATGTATCAAGTTTTCCAAAAAATATATTAAGCAGCATGTTTTAACATTGATAGTAATAACAAAAGTTTCTTAAGAACCAAATCAGCATATTATAATGATTTATAAAGGATCGTATGACACTGAAAACTGCAATTGGAGTAATTTGAAAATATATTAAAATAGGAATCAGTTATTTAAAATTGTAATATTTCACAATTGTACAGTTTTTATTATTTTTCGATCAAATAAATGCATCGTTGGTATAAGATATATGGTTTAGAACGTGTGTGTGTGTGTGTGTGTTTGTTTGGCAGGGATCAACGGCTCTGGCAGGGATGATAGCTGAGCACACAAAGCTACATCTATATGAAAGTCAAATGACTTAAAGGTAAGGTAGGCAAGAGGCTAGCAATAGCAAGCTAGCTTTGAAAGCATAATATCCCACTCTCCCTTTAGAGTGTCTCCAAAGCCACGCTTTCTTAAAAACACGAGAGACAGCATTAAACTACCTGTGCGAACGATTTTAAGAACAAGTCGCGATTCACCAAAAATTTCGTAGGAACTACTGAAACCACATGTAGGCAAAAAGCAGTTACTCTGTATGGCCTTATAATCGTGTTACGAAGTTATAGAACTATTATTATGTTGGATTAATTGTATTATATAATCCATATATAAAATTGTATAATAAAATTATTAAATACAATTACATTTAATCTTAAATGCATTCAATCATACAGTTAAAGAGTAAGAAAAGCTGTGTTATATGTTTAGTTGCGAGGTTTCTCTGAATAACGCAGATATACACGTATACTGTACATTTGGCTAATGAGAGGTCTGTATAAAAGGTGTTTATTGTGAGAACTGGTGAGAATGGCACACTTAGCATTGTTATGGCATTAAAGCAGCATAAGCTTGTTCTTTTGGTTCAGGAGAAGCTGTAAAAGGTGGCTGCTGTTTTGGTTGCGGTGCTCGGTGACTGACGTCTTCGCGGAGGTTTGAAAATACATACGCTGACAGGCAGGTAGTAGGACAACGTATTATTGCCCTCGGAACAAGCATTGACGGACATTTCATGGTACACCTTCCACAGATGATATATACATATAAATACATTTCAACCACTTAACTTATTGATTGCTATTAGGATGTAAAGAGTTGTTGAGATAAAAGTAATATAACTTAAGATATGAGAGGAATGACAAGTAAGCAAATGCTGCAAAGCATTAATTTGATATAATGACAGTTAAAGCAACTTGATTAAAGACATCATTGTTAAATACATAGTTTCATATTCAGTAATAGTTACCTGTTCCCCCTCAGGTAGAATGTGTGGTCAGAGATGTTTGTTTATCTGCATTTTACCCTGGCTTTGAATGAGCCTCATCCAATCAGAAATTAAAGTCAAAACTTTGTTTCATAAAACAGATTCTCCTCTACTAGCTTAAGGGCAATGAGTTTCACAAATGCAAATGTGTGTGTGCGTCTGACCTCAAATACTTCATTGCAGCAGTCCATATTTGAGTGTTCATGTTCCCTAACCACAAACTTAAGGACCCCAGTTTAATCTGTCTGTGAAATTGTTAGAAATAACAAAAGTGTCTTGTTTTATGTGAGTAGAGTCTGTTTTATTTTAAATGATGGTTGTAACCAGTAAAACTCTTGTTCTGTAAACTCAGAGAGATTTTATGGTCAGGCTGGTAAAGACATTTGTGTTTAAAGCTGTTGATTTTGTTGGGGGAAAATGGGGAAAATTACACACATACCACATTCTCAACACGGTGTGTGTGTGTGTGTGTGTGTGTGTGTGTTTTCTGGGTGTGCATTCATGACCCCAGGGGGAGCTGTTTCCTTACAAGTGCAAACTGCACTTCTGGACATGAATGAACACATCATAAAGAAAGCAATAGGACCAGGAACAGGAAATATCTATCTATCTATCGATCTATCGATCGATCAATCGCATATCTGCATTATGGAGCATGTCCCAGTGAGTAATCAACCTCACTGTGTGGAACTCAGTGTTCATAACCCATGGCTGAAATATTATTTCTGTTTCCATAGAAATCAGCTGTGGTCTGTCCCTTGTGGTTGAGGCAAAGAGCAGATCTGTCCAACCCACACTCAAACACACAGGTACCCATGGCATAGAGTGTTTATATCCCTGGCATGTTTTTATGACAGTCAATGGCCAGTGGCCTCAGCGAGCACTCATCACTCCCCCACTCTACTGTAGACATACTAACAAACCTGAGCCAAGCGCCTCAGGCCAGCGGTCTCCTGCTCTCCACCCCTCCTGTGTCCTCCTCCCCTCTGCTTGTGTTTGGCAGGTAGTCAACTCAATTTCTCGCCTGCTGATTCTGCATCTCCCTACCTCACCTCCTCCTTTTCCTCTTCCTCTCTTCATTTTCTCTGTAGAAAAGGAGGATTAAGAGACGATGGTCAAATGCGTAGTTGCTCTATAGTAAGTGGTTCTTAGGAGATTGCTAAAGCCTAAAATACGGTACTCGCATTGTCTACTTTCTGCTTTAAAAATTTTCTAAAACCCAACCATACTGAGAAACAAACACTTTCTCAGATATATCCATTTCAGTACGACTATCTTTTTTTTTTTACAATTTATACAGCAGCTAAATATTGTATTAAGCATATTTACCCTCAATTTTTTAGTTTATCTGTATATCCACAAATGTATGTGTATGTGTTTGTTTCTGTTTTCTTATCCTTATTTTTCCATTGTTCTTTTGTGTAAGTCAACTGCGTTCCTCTGAAACTGCGATTGTGCGTTGTTCCAAAGTGTATGTTTGTGAATATAATATGCCTGTCGGTGTGACAGATTGGCCGTGTGTAAAGCTCCAATCAGTAGGCCTACAACATTTTTCTTGAATGTAACTTCACTCTCCAGTGGATTGGTTGCTATGGCGACAGGCCTGTTTGTTGTGGGCGGGAAGCAGGGAGAGACAAACACCAGCATCTGGTGGACTGGCCTCTCTTCCAGGATGGTGTGGCGCAACCCTGTATAGCATGTCAAGGACAGGCATTTGTATTCATTGTGCCTTTGAGCCATTTTTTAAACTAAATTGAATTTAAAAGAATAAAAGTTAATATGTGGCATATTGTTGATTACCTCATCGAAGTGAATGAGGCAAATTTTGGAGGATTTAAAAACAGAAATGTGAGGCGTATCTTATTTTAAAAAAGATACGTTCATTTTCTGTTTAAAAGTGTTCACAATTTGAGCGGTTTAAATCTTATTTGCAGTTGATTTAGGGTTTATTGCATTACATTGGTTGTAAATGGCAACAAAGTTGATTATAAATTTCATAGAAATGGTTAGCCATTTTTCTTCTCACTAAAATCATGTTAACGTATATTGTTCACATCTTGTGGCTATACTATTGAAACAGTGAGTATTATAACACTTACAGTTTTGGTCCCTTTCACTTCCTTTGTAAGTGCCTCACTGTAACCCAGATTATTTTTTTAAGAGACTGTGGTAATCAACATTATGCTACAAGTGCTGTCGCGTAACATACTGAACCCGAAATATTATTTTATCACCAGCTCAATGGAAGAAAATGTTGTGTTATGTGCTATATGCTACTAAGTCCGATGTGTGGGGAACAGCTGTTTGTTATCGTTAATCTGGGTCTTCATGTGAAAGATTCTGTCAGGCTTCTATTATTTGCTATGGGTCTGTGCAATATGACTTGCTGTGGGAAACTCTGTGAAAAGATCACAAAGATGAAGTCAGTGGAAAACCAGCATCAAACATATTTCTTATCTCCATCATACTAGCATAGTCGACATGTTCAGCATTACCCCTACTGCCAAGACACTAAAGATCAGAGAGTTAAACTGGATGCGGTTGCAAACTGTACACTTCCATTCAAAAGTGTGTCAGTATTTCTTTTTATTAGCATATACCTTTAGTGCAAAGCCTTTGTTATTATGATTTGATGGTTTCATCTTCATTCTGACTAATCTTAGTACTTTTCCACATACATTTACCCTGCAGTTATGATGTCAACCACCAGGGGGCTCTATTTGGAAATGAATAGCTCACACTGTGAACACATTGGGCACACTGGTGGCTGTGCACATTATTTTTCCTAGACTAAGTTTCCAGAGAGAGAAATTAATCCTAGGCAGTGTTATAGCAGTGATAGTGTCATCATATGGACAGCATGACATTGCACGATCAGAAATGGTTTGATTGTGGTTTATTATTTGATGAATGAAATTACATACTCAGCCATTCTGTTATCAAATATATTTGCAGATTGTCCATTGCAGAATGCTCACTACACATACAAATTTTATTTTGTCAATATAATGTGCATGTGCGTTCGCGTCTCATTGTGCTTTTCTTCACAGTTTACACCGTACCAGTTAGCAACCGTACCATGATTAAAGTGCACACAGTGCCAAATCTCCAGACAAATGTGGTTGCACATGGACGGCAGGTTGCTGGATGGCTCAAATGCTGAGTTCTAGTGTGCCAGACTAATGCAGCTAAAAGAAACACTCCAGCTAATAGCTGTTTACTCAGTCATGGAGCAACACAGCCAAACAGGGATAAATGATCCCTGCATTTCAGTACCCTTCAGTGCCTGGAGCGCCCAAAGAGTTTAGAGATATAATGACAAAAGCAAGCATTTCTCTGAAACACCTTGAGTGACCCGTTTACAGGGGAGATGCCAAGTTTACATAACATAACATAACATAACAGACATTAGTATGCACGATATACAAAAAAAGGTTCCAAATCATGTACACACTAATAAAAACTGCTTTATTTTATATAAAGGTTTTTGGGGAAAGGATGAAGTGCAGGTCTGATTACTGTGAAGCCTATTTTCTCTCATTTTGGTTTTGTGTTTTTGCCACCATAGCATCAAGACACATTCAGGATAAACTTTCCTAGACAGCAGAATGCTCATCTCGCCTCAGGATCTGAAACAATCACACAACTATCACACAGAGTATAGCTAGCACATTTGTGTGTTTTTATTTATTTATTTAGGTTATCTTTGAGCAGTGTGTTGTGCAGTGCAGCTGAAGTGAAGCCCTCCCACTACCAGCGTGAAGCAGAAAACACACAAACACACTTCTGAGAGTATTCTGTTTGAAGTTAGTACTGGCTGCTGTTGAAAAGCCACCCGTATTATGACTGATCCTGCAGTAACATGACACCTTCTTGAACTGGACTATGCTGTGCATCATTGGTTGAAACTCACTGGATGAAATACTATTACTAACATGATTTATGGAAACTATAGAATAGGCATATTGCGTCACATTTGATTTACAAATTATACACAATTGTGTTTTATTACACAGTTTTCATTTATAATTCTTGGATTGATAAAAAATGTTAGGATTGTGTGCAAAGTCTGCAAACATTGGGTTTAAATTTCTTAGTTTGTATAGAATCAATCATATGAATACACACTGATAAATATACAGTTTAATTAAAGTGATGGCTCATATCCTGTTGCAGAAGGGCATTGAATGTGTGTGGTCACTTCCTCTGTCTCACCAAGAATGCATTTATTTGACCAAAAATACAGTCATAAACAGTAATATTGTGAAATTTAAAATAATTGGTTTCTGTTTGTGTTTCTTTTTTCTTTTGTATTATTTTGTAACATATTTTGTAACACTATAAATGCCTTTACTCTTCAATTAAATTAATCATTTCTGAATAAAATAATTGATTTTTTTTTTCAAATAAATAAATTATAGTGACCCCAAACTTTTGAACAGTAGTTTCTCATCTTTAAGTATCCTTATTTAACATGATTCTGAAGAATATGGTTCCTTCATCCTCAGCTTCAGCAGATCCAAAACGTCCAGCATTACTGGTCCGGGGGTCTTTGGATGAAGCTGTAAATGCTACCCTGTGCTCAGTGGTCCATACTTCATAGCTTTAGTTAGGGTAGCTTATCATAGCAGAATAGTGAATGTTTTGCTGTCCACAGGACCACAGTCTGCAGGTGGCCAGCGTTTTGGCACTTTCCACATAAACAGATCCAGTGAGCCGGGCCTTCCTGCCACTGAGTATGTAGATCACTGGAATACCAATCACAGCCCTGCAAGAGAGCCACTGTGTGTGTCTTACGCAACAGCATCACCATCAGCAGGACAGGTGCAGAGAGAGACATGAGCAGATAACATAAACAAATGACTTTTCCCCAAATATCAAATACAGAAATATTAATCCTGATGGTGTTATAAGACACAATAGTCTCAATTTACATAAGAAGCTATTTTTGAAGCATTCAATAACTTTGATCAAAAAAAGTAAACATTAGTTTGCATGGGATATAAACCCTATTTTACAGATCTAACTTGTCTTATCTGCTGTTTCATAAACAAAGTTCGAAGCACGTTCAAATAATCAATCCAATTAACTTGTCATCAACAATCATCATGAGAGGAAGTATATATATGGCACTCAGTCAACTCACCTACATTCCTTGACAGTTTCAGCATCCCTCCACCACCCCGACACTTCACTCTTGGCTTGTTCCTTCTACAGCCAGGAATACGGGGGGAGTACTCTGGGTTCGGGCCGAATACCGAGCCCGGTGCCCTCTCCTCGGACAGCACGCCAAATATGGATTTATTCTATCTGACTTATTTGTAAGTGTGAACTCGTGAAATGCCTGTAAGACCGTTTGTTATGATCTCATTGCAGACAGTGGCAGGCTCACATGTTTTTAGCCTAGAGTCGCTTTCCCATTTTTGATGTTGGTTATATTTACGGGTGGTGTGAATCGGGTGCAGCTGTGTTGACTTTCCTTCCTCAAGATCTATATGCTCTGTTGGCCCCCTGCAGCCCGCCGTTGAATGAAGTGTTTCTTGAAGTATTGTGTGAAAGTTTTTTGCAATTCCTGTAGGTTACAGGTGAAAGAGGCCTTTTAGTTTAACAACACACTTTGGTTTGAACCCGGATGGCGTCTTAACAATAGATCATTACCTATGCTCTTATTGCTCTACCATTCAGGGCTGTTAGGAACTCTGTTTACTCAGCAGGGAACTCCCTTACAAATACACATTGACCTGATGCTTTGACCCCTTCCTGGACCTCTTTCCTCCAAATTGATTGACAGCCACTTTTTAGGCAAACATTGTGCTAATCACACATACAGGAGCAGACATCAGGTATAGCACTACCAGACAATCAGAGACTTCCATTTGAAATTTGTGTACGATTGTGATCATTAAGATCGTTCGTGGGTGTGTGTGGGTGTGGGTGTGTGTGTGTGTACGCACTGAAAGAGAGTTGAGCGTGTGTTTTATATGTTTAGGCTATAAACACTAATCCTGTTTAGCAGCTGTTTTGAGGCCCTGTCTGTGAAAGTCATTCCTCCTTTACCTCAGACCTAAATTCTTTGAGAACTGTGTGCATTTGTCTTTGTGCGTGAGTTTGTATAATGTAGATGGTGCTTACAAAACAACTGTGTAGACCACTAAAAGAAAGTAAAAGTCATTTTTATTGAGACTCAAGCATTTTCTTTTGCACAGGTATTGCACAGATGTTTATGTATGATCTACATCATCACATGGATGGATGGTCTTCTCTGCCCCTGTATGACTAATGCAGGAATTCTCACATAACAAGAGGGACTTGCTCTCTCTTCCCCTCTATTTCTCTCTCAGGCTGTTCTGGCATCTGTCACGAGACTGGACAGCTGTTGCTGCTTTTGGTAATGTGTCTCTGGGAAGCAAAGTAAAAAGAAGAAGAACAGACATGTATAGCCGCTTCTTTTGTGACATGAGAAATATCCACGGCATGTGCTTTGAACATGCACAATTATTCAATTCTCTCCTGATGCCTGCTTACTGCGGCTCAGATTACACAGGAGCTCAGAGGTTAGTTAGATTAGTGAAACCTCTATGTCCCTTTAGGACATCCACAATGGTCAGATGCCACATGACAAGATCGTCATGAAAGAACATGATGTCACAGATTGTGTTGCATGAGTATGAAATTACTGATTGTGTTTTACTTACGGTATTAGCTTTGTGACTGAAGGCACACAATATTTTGGTTTTGTTTAGTCACAAAAACCCTACCATGTTTAACTTTTCTGAGTTTACTCTTGTACCTCACCATATCAGTGTATTTTTAAGATTTTAAAAACTTTTAAGGAAATAAAACAATGTGTGTTAATTATTTTATTTTTCATGAAAGTGACTAATATTAAGCCACTGAATGCTATCTGTTTTGCTGTCAGTGAATGAGTAGGCCTACTTCTACCTTATTGATGGGATTTTGGGGTTTATTAAAAAGATGAAGACCGTATGTGAAACCTTTAGGCGTGCTTTGAAGTTGTATGAATAGAGAATGGATAGCGTCATGCTTCTAAAATAATTTTCTCATAGGCTTTTGTTTTTGAATGCATTGTGAGCAAAATGTCGCTTTGTTCCTTTGTGTCTGTTTATAGCGGGGAAAGTATAGCTGGAAAAGCGAAAGGAGAGATGCCCTTTTCCAAAGGTCTTTGTGTGTCGTCATAGGTTCGTGAAGTTTTAGTGAGGAGGAAGGATCAGTTTGTCTAGTTTGTGGCAGTGAAGCGGGAGAGCCGTGTTGTTTGGGCGGAGTAAACCATTGCGTCGGAGAGGGGGAGGCTGGAGAACTCAACAAGCGAAAAAATCCGCTTCGGGCGTTTTCGTCACTGTTGTTTCCGAATGGTGCTTTCGAGGGCACTTTCGCTGATTGTTTGTCTCTCTGGGGTTGATTTTTATTTTATATACGGATTGTAGTGGTTAAATCTTTGTGTATTGCACACTAAAGCTAACTCCTAAAGTTTTGGTTGGTTCACACCGACAAAGTGCCAAGTGAATCACTGGAAACTTGAGTTGAAGTTGCTGTGTTATTCTGTGCCGTGCGCTCAGCTGGATTCAAATGGAAAACATATCAGCGACCTTGATGATTATGTATTTCTGTACTTTAACGGAATACTTGGCATCAACTCTTGAACACGCACCACGGAAAAACGAAATACTAAATCAGATTTAAAAAGTCTTCGGGACGTATTTTATGGTTTTGGGATTAACATTCATCAACTTGAAATTTTAAACTGTAAATCCATCAGTGTTTGACAATGGAGGAGGATCAAGTGTCTTCTGTCGAGGAGCCGCAGGCGGTCAGCGCCGCACCATCGGACAGTTTCTCCCAGCTCTGGTCGGACGTGATGGGGATGCTGGTAAGTTTGGGGGTTGGGGGAGGGGTGTCACAGGAAGGCAACTTGAGAAAAGACCTTCAACCCAAGGGGCTTAATTTATTGGAGCTCATTGTGTGTGTAGTGCTTGCTTGTGCTTTGATGCCAAGCGCGTGTTAAAGTAGCCAACAGGAGCTTCTGGACAACTTCAGCTCACATTTGTGGTGAGCATGAGTTTTGAAGCTGTGTGATTTGGTTTGTTGAGAGGCAGTGAGAAGTTTAGAAATCTCCAGGGAATCGTATCACATGGTATGTAACTGAAGTGTTTATTATTATACGCTCCGCAGGTTCAGTGGCGCACGTGCGCATACGCAACGTATTTCAAACAGAGCGCAGAAACTAAATGTTGTTTCCTTTTGTCAATTTAACTCTTTGTACATTATCCAGGATATTACAATGTTTTTCATGTTAATAATATATTGACACGAAATAGTGGTTTGGTGTTGAAACTGTCGTGTTATCTTACGTGCAAGTTAGCTTAAATCGTTTGCAATGCAGTCTAGCATGGCAACTTTGAGAACTATCGGCCTAGTAACAAAACAAGCACTGCAACAATATTTATATAGCATTGTATATATTATTAATCAACATTCCATGTGTTTTATCTGGACTGGTTAATATATTTAACCGAAATGTAACATTATCAAGGCCTTTAACGTTACATTTGGGAATTTTGTTTTCCTCTCATGCAGTTATAGCCTATATGCCATCCCGGTCAAAAGTTTGGAAACATGATCCTTCAGAAATCATTCAAATATGCTGATTTGATACTCGGTTATCATCAATGTTGGAAACAGTTGTTTTGGAACAATATTATGATACTTTTTTTCAGGTATTCATGGATGAATAAAAAAAAGCATTTATTCCAAATAAAAAAAATGTTATTTTTTTTTACTTATTTATCAAAGAATCCTGAAAAAAATCATTACAGATTATAAAAAAATATTAAGGAGCACAACTGTTTCCAACATTGATGATAAATCAGAATATTAGAACGATGTCTGAAAGATCACGTGACACTGAAGACTGGAGGAATGGCTGATGAAAATTCAGCTTTGCCATCACAGAAATAAATTATATTTTAAAGTGTATTAAAATAGAAAACCATTATTTTAACTTGCAATAATATTTCACAATATATATATTATATATATATACCCAATTAAAATGTTTTATTTTTTTTAAATATAATTTTTATTATTATTATTATTATTATTATTATTATTTATCAAATAAGTCTTTGAGTGTGGGGAAAAAAGATCTTAGTAATGTGCATTTTCTCCTGGTTGTCTCTGAGTGCTCATGTTTCTATTGGGATCACCTCAAATGGTCTTGGTTTCTCAGTCCCTTTTTGGTTTTAATTGTATCTTTAATTGTTATTGTTGTGTAGGACATTGGGTAAACTGGACATTTACATACAATTATTTCCTGGGACTTCAGAGCCTTAATGTGCCTGTTGTGAAACACCCAGATGAAAGAGATAAAGGTGTGACACCCATTTCCAGTGAAAATGGCTTTGCCTTTTGATGGCTGGGGTGTTAATTTGACGTCTGAAGAAGTGTGTGTATTGCTTTTGTGTCTAGAAAAGTGAGATTACTTAATGAGAAAGGATATTCAATACTACTCCCAGTTTTTTCTGTTAAATCCAAGGAGACAAACTGTAATACTCACTGACACACATTAGTGATTAATTTCCTTTGTTGCATGCCTCTCTTCCTCCCTCAGGCTTATTTTATTCTGTGATGTTACTATTAGAGCATGAGTCTTTTTTTTTTTTTCTTGGAATATGTCTCATGTATACTCAGGGCCGGCGCTAGCCATTTGGGTGCCCTAAGCACAAATGCTTGGTGGTGCCCCCCCCCCCCCCCCCCACCCCCCCACCCACTCACCCCCTCACCCCCTCACCCACCCACTCACCCAAGGAATAACAACCATTCAGAATTTCTTAGTCTGATGAAGCACAATATAATAATTCTGTACATAATTGATATATGTGTGTGTACTGTGTATAATTATTTTGTGTATATATATAAATACACATTTGCATTTATGTATTTAAGAGATATTTGTTATTTATATATAAAATATTTAAATTTATATATAATATAAATTATATATAAATATATACAGTATATACATGCAAATATTTCTTAAATATATACGTGCATATGTGTGTGTATTTATATATACAAAATAATTATACACAGTACACACACATATATCATGTAGACACAAACTTTTATTTTGGATGCGATTAATCTTTTCCCAGCCCTAATAATTTGACAACTCTGTGAATATGAAAATATACAAACACTGAGATTGTGGGTTTTTTTTTTTTTTTTCTAATTGCAGTTTCACCAACAGATGTCGCCCTTGGGCCTTGGCCTATGAACCTCTTGAAAATCACCGCATTATCCGCATAAAACAACAACGAAAAAACGTATCTAAGCGGTCTTCCTTTTCTCCCCAAACAAACTAACTGCATCTTAAACAGGCCAAGTTTCAAAATTTTCCGGGGGAGAAAGCCCCGGACCCCCGTTAAAATAAAAGATTCAACATGCAGGGCTAAAAAAGCCCCGGATCATTTCATTTGCACTACTAGCGACGCCCCCCCTGGACATGCATACACGACGCAAGGGCGCCCGCGCTACAAAACTAACATTTTTATTTAAAACATTGTCTTACCTGCAAAGCGACGCGCGAGTATCATCCCGCTGTCTATTCTTTTTCCTTTTTTCGCCCCCGACTCTTGGTGCCTTTTCGAGGCCATGTCTGAGGTCGGTGTCTGCCAAATTTGACATTGATTGAGGCATAATCGAACAGACCACTGGGAGGTGGGGAAGGGGGGGCACCAGAGGGAGACGAAAAAGGAGATTCACCTTTTTCTCGACTAATTTGGTCTAGGCCTATATTACTTTTGTATTGCTTTTGTATATTAACATGCTTTAGACATATTTTATTTGTTATTTATACTAGTAGCCTATTGTGATGATTTTTCACGACCCAGATTTTTTGGTGCCCCCCCAAGCACTTGGTGCCCTACGCGCAGCGCGTGATGTGCGTGTGCGGAGCGCCGGCCCTGTGTATACTCCTCTTGTTACAAAAAGCCCTGCAGTGGTCTCTCCTCATCTGACTTAAACCACATTGCTCATGCAGCAGGTTAAATCTTTACTTCTATGAAGCAGTTGTACGGGGAAAAGTTGCAGAAGTAGCACCTGAAGGTGTTCTCGGCTTTGCTTCACCCAACCCCCAACAAACAACAAACTCCTCTTTAATTGAATCCTCTATATCTTTTTGCTTTATAGCAACTCACCATGGCCTTCATCCATAGTGGAGGTTTGGAGAATTTACACTCTGGAACCAGTACAGCTGTGTAGAAAATTGGTTCCAAGGGACAATGGTAAAATATACAGTTTACATACACCATGATTGAACCAGTCAGAATCAAGTATTCCAGAGAGCCTTGTAATAAATATGGGAAATGTTTTTTTTCTTTTTCTGCGTTAAAAATAGTTCTTGGTTTCATTTAAGATGATCAGTCCGGGTTGTTTTACTTTCAACTTTTACAAGCCTTATGAAATGTTGTTTTGATGGGCGCTCGCAGCTCGGTCTATAAAAGTAAGATTTTATTATAACGTGATGTAGATTTTTGAAGTTGTAAGATAGTTTTTGCTTTCTGAAATATGTATATTGCTTTATTTGAGGCTTTAAGATTTACTATCTTATTGCTAATGTTGATAAACTGCATCTGTAGAATTGGCGGCTACCGAGAAACATATTAAGGGTTAGAGCCACATTCTGAGGTTTACCATTGTGCATGCCAAGCTCATAGATCTCTCCTAATGAGAATACCTCTGTCTGTCATTGAAGTGCGGTCTGTGTACGCAAACCCCGTTTATATGTGGTTCCACTCATGTAAATTCCCTGAAGTCAATTAACAGCTTGCCACCCTCATTTCAGCCACCTCTCGGATTTGTTTTGTTGTGGTTGTGAATGTTTTAGAGAGAAAATGATCTGTGAAATACAGTTAATTATTCGCCTACTTTGTTGAAGCTTGAGTTACGGTATTTGCATTAAATGCAATAGTTTTTGGACTTCAAGATGCAGTAAACCCTGAGCATTTGAGAAACATGTTACTTAATTCGAACTGTAAAGAATGCCGAACACACAATATGCATGTGGCAGCAGTATTCAGAAATTATATATTTGCTTCACCAGTGGACATTAGACAAAGAATGTGAGAGTGGCTGCTCATATCCGCAGTACTTGAGCACCTTGACAGTAACTGATCTTAAAGGGTTAGTTCACCCAAAAATGAAAATTAAGTCATTAATTACTCACCCCCATGCTGTACCAACCCCGTAAGACCTTCGTTCGTCTTCGGAACACAAATGAAGATATTTATGATTAAATCTGAGAGGTTCATGACTGCTACATAGGCTCCCTAAGGGAATGAAACCTGACGGCCCAGAAAGTCATTAAAGAAAATGTTTAAATATTCCATGTCGCAACAGTGGCTCAACTATAAGTTTATCAAGCGACGAGAATACTTTTTGTGCGAAAAAACAGGAATAGTCGAATAAAATCGTTATTTTTGTTTGTTTTTTCGCACAAAAAGTATTCTCGTCGGAATATTGAATGACATGGAATATTTAAAAATTTTCTTTAATGACTTTCTGGGCCGTCAGGTTTCATTCCCTTAGGGGAGCCTATGTAGCAGTCATCCACCTCTCAGATTTAATCATAAATATCTTCATTTGTGTTCTGAAGACGAACGAAGGCCTTATGGGGGTGAGTAATTAATGACTTAATTTTCATTTTTGGGTGAACTAACCCTTTAATTTTGGATGAGCCATTGCTCCCCACCTCTGATTCCAGTTAATGTAACAAATTCTCCACCTAGCGCACCACAGGCGTTTCTCTCTCTCTCTCTCTCTCTCTCTCTCTCTCTCTCTCTCTCTCTCTCTCTCTCTCTCTCTCTCTCTCTCTCTCTCTCTCTCTTTCTCTCTCTCTCTCCCTTTCTCTCTTTTCATCTCCCTTCCTTCTTCATTGTGTTTCCGTCAGCCCTCTTTCCTTTGCCTCTGTGGATATCCTGAGGAAGCCGCCCTAATGAGGGTGCGCCAGGACCCCCTGACCAACTTCTGTCTCACATCCTCTCTAACTCAAATACGGCCCATGTCGACTTCTCCCCTCCAGGGCGGCGCCACACATCTCGTCAATCAACTTCCCATTCCCCCATTGCTTTGAAGAGTGTGAATCATTTCCATTTGTTTGGTAATCTTACTTTATAGTATAAGGCCATTAAAGCTTAAAGTATACTTCGTTTTTTACCCGTTCACAAGCGAATGCATACCCTTTCAAAGTATACTTAATTTGATAGCGTATGCGAGCGCAGGCAGTCGACACATGCGCTTTAGAAAGTTTTATCTTTGTTTCCAGTCTGCGCTATTTTTCTCCAGACGTTATGACCGATAAAAATGTTTTTGTATTCTTTTAAACTAAAGTTGAGGCTATCTCATAACCCTCTTGTCAATGCGGGTGTCTGTTGTTGTTGCTGTCTCCGGTATTTTGTTGTTGCTGTTGTTTGTCTCTTTAGTTTTGTTTTCTACTGTAGAACAACAGGCTGGGCCAGTGTTGCCACCTTGTGGAACAACTGATTAGAGTAAAACAAATTCAATGCGCATGTGTGATGGGGTGGGAATTACAGGGTACCTGCACGTTACGATACAATATACAATACATGGCTCACGATACCGATAATATCATGATACAGCAATTCTGCGATGATCAATAAATTACTAGAGAATCCTATATGACGATAGATCACGATATCTGTCTAACTATGAAAACAAAATGCCCGTCAAAAGGTTAAGTGCAGGTTTTCCAGACTTTGGAATTAAACGTGGCTGGGGCATCTATTATTTTACTCGCACTGCTGTCCGCCATCCTGTTAAAAACCTATTTTCTTAGGCTAGTTAACTTATGGTCACATTTCCCTTATTCATGTGTTGAGCGCCACCTTGAGGAGCCATGAAGTAGTAATGCTGGGAGCAAGGAAATCTATTTAGAGCGCCTTATTTTATTAATTAAAATATCAATATTTGCCACCAGCGGATCGATTCTCTTATCGCACGGAGAAGGACAACAATTTATTGCCCTATCTATATTTTGTCCCACCCCTAATGTGCATACCTGCGCGGTTAAACAAATCAGGGGTAGGGCTATTCTGTATACAGTTATTGTCATGACATGTTTAGGGATTGTGGGCATTAACATTTATGATGAGAAATTCTAGGAAAACAAAAGCAGACTGTGATTTTCTGTTTCTGAAGGTTGATGCATTAAACCTGTTTTGTGGTTTGCTGTGTTACTCATTATTCCGGGATCAGCAGCTATAAAAGCAGACATATTATGCAATCTACATTTGCACAGAACCGCAACTGAATAAACTTCTTCCCCAAAAGCAAAAGAAAACCTCAGTTCAGCCTTAACTTTCTACAGTTTAGTCATTTTAATGCATTTTGAAATATATTTGTGACAACCTGCAGATTCCTAATTTAGCTGGTGCATTTATCCAAAGTGACTTTTTGAAAACATGACAAGCTTTTAGACAGATTAGATATAGATTATTTAAAAATAAATTAAATCTATAATTAGAGATGCACCGATGTACTGGCCAGTAATCAGTATCGGCCAATTGTTTAAAAACAGCTGATGATCTGTGCCGATTATATCTTGTCAATATAAAGGGTGCGGAAAAATGACGTTTTAACCCTTTAACAGTTAAAAATTAGCGAGGTTAATGCAGGTTTTATTTGACCCTATGAATCAGCCGTAGTTCAAACCAGGATTGTCAGATCTAAGTTTTTTCCATACATCACATTGTGTAGCTCCTCCCATCCAATAATCTCAAATAGCTCTGTGCTAAGTCTCAGCTTTCAAATTCTGTAAATTTTCTCATGAAATTCAAACAATAACTGGCGTTTTGACACTCTTAAATGTGACGTGACAGATCGCTGTAGCGCCCCAGTTCAAGCGGCACAAGTCTTTTCTTCCACTTTAATACAAATTATATCTAGAAAAACATGCATAAATATCAGAAGGTATGTTGAAAGATACAGTACAACTTGCCGAAATCCGTATCATGACAAATCATGTGACGTCACATCACTCAATCTGTGTTTCAGTTGCGGAAAGACGTCAGTAAATAAGCTTGTGAACAATATCACTTAATGTTGCATTTACCTCAGGAAAGTTAACCAGTGTTCACAGTTCGTTAGTCAGCTATAAAAAACACTAGAGAAGAGCTTATTTACTGTTAATTATATGTATCTTTGAATAAATTAGTTGTATAAAACATTTCAACTTTTATTTGAGTGTAAATATTATATCTGGAAATAAATAGCAGTTTAATATAATAGCTCTGTTGTTAATGTTAAACTCTTATATTATAGTGTACCAAATGAGAGGGTTCCCTGTATAGTTTGCAGCGTTATTTGGGAGAGATTTTTTTTTCCTTAAGGAAAATGAAACTATCGGCCATTCTGAATAATCGGCTATCGGTATCGGCTGAGAAATTTACTATCGGTGCATCTCTATAGTATCTATAATAATTTATAATAAAAACAAGGTATTTTTTTTTTTACATATTTTTTAACATAGTTTAGAAAGACATTGTTTATGTGATGTGGTGAAATTGGATGCCCTATTTCAGGGTTTCCCCAACATTTGTGAGGGAACTGCAGGGGATTTAATTAATTAAATCATTGGATTTGCATGCCATGAGACCATGTTTATTCATTTAAACAGTGGGTACTTCAAGAAAATATTTTACATCAAAGAGAGAATCTAGATTCTATTTAAAATTATACTGCTGCTGTGTTGTTGTTTAATCCTCAAGGAGTGGATGCTTCTCATGAATTCCTGGAATTAGTCACATATTTGTCACAGTGAAGAAGCATTGGATTCAGGGCTGTGTCCAAACTTCTAATGGCTTTCTACTCTTTACACTGCATTTGAGTCTAATGAATGAATTCAGAATGAAATGTGTTTCCTTTGATTTGAGCACTGTGAGAAGAACAGAAGATCTTCTCACTCATTTCACACTGGATTCTCTGTATGAATGCGTTTGCGTTGTTTTGTTTGAGGTCAGTAAAGAATAAAAGATTTTTCCTAAAAAAAAGTTTTCTCTCTCAGTAAGAGAGTAAACAGGGGAAATAGTCTAATTTTGCATGTTGGAGTAGGTTAAAGGAGAACTCCGGCGCAAAATGAACCTTTGGTCTAATAAAACATTGGTACCTAGTCAACCGTTATCTGAGATTTGTTTTCATGATAATCGAATGTAAAGAGTTTTATCTCTAAAAACTGTTTAGCGTATAACGCTAGTAATGGGGGCATATAATAAGTAAAAAGAAATCGCTAGTTTATACCACTAACAAGGCTCAAAATAACCCCACACGAACACAGTAACATAACGAAGCATTGAGAACTTTGTAAGTGTACAGACTGTTTAATAAGAAGATAAAGATAAAGACAGTCCACTTCGTGTATACAGACAGGAGCCATCTTTGGAAAACAGTCTCGACTAGTCAAACCACGAACGCCATTCATACAGTTCAGAAGTTCACTGAACTTCATACAGTTCAGCTCACTTAGCACGTCGTTTGTGGTTTGATTAGTCGAGACTGTTTTCCAAAGATGGCTCCTGCCTGTATACACGAAGTGGACTGTCTTTATCTTTATCTTCTTATCAAACGGTCTGTACACTTACAAAGTTCTCGATGCTTCGTTTTGCATGTAGTCCTCATTATGTTACTGTGTTCGTGTGGGGCTATTTTGAGCCTTGTTAGTGGTATAAACTAGCGATTTCTTTTTACTTATTAAATACCCCCATTACTAGCGTTATACGCTAAACAGTTTTTAGAGATAAAACTCTTTACATTCGATTATCATGAAAACAAATCTCAGAGAACAGTTGACTAGGTACCAATGTTTTATTAGACCAAAGGTTCATTTTGCGCCAGAGTTCTCCTTTAAGGTTTTTTTTTTTTCATTTGTGTAGAAGGGTAATCAAATATGTCTTTACCCTCTGAGGACCTTTGTGTCCCATAAAGCTGTTTGTGAGCAGGTGGGCTGAGCAAATGAAACGTATGATTGTGTATGTTTACTAGGTTAATTGATTAGCACGAGTCCATTTTGTTGTCAGAGGAAAATGCATCATCATCTTTCTTTTTTGTTTCTCTTTCTCTGTATTTTGCTCAATCACTCTTTTCTTTCCTTGTTTTTTTTCTAAAACACATACACAGCATAGAAACATATTTGTCTCACGGCACAATGTCCACATCAAAGCTTTGTGGTTTTGCTCAATGGCTGCTGCTTCATCTGTGGGAAGTGTGAATTTGTGGTTGGCTTCTTTGAACAGACAGTTTCTCATATATGATGTATTTTATTGTAAAAAGGTCATGTTTTTTAATGTGGGATATGTCTCTCTTCCAGTCGCTGTGACCTGTTCCTCTTCTTTCTGTCCCTGTCCTGGAAATAAACGGTCTTGAGAAAGAATGTTGTTGCTAGTCATTACACAACGTGTCGAGTTTGGTCCATGTTGTGGGTGGTTCAGGACCTCGAGTAGTGTTGAAGTTAGCAGATTCTGGTTAACTGAACTGTAATTAGATGATGTATTTGTATACTTTTAAGAAGTCAACAGTGATTTAAAAAACACTCAAGCACTATAGAACTGAAGTGTCTCCTGTTGTGTGTTACAGTGATGGATATCTTACTTCCTTTTACCAACATGAGTCAACCCAAAAGAGCAAACATTTTAGTAATGATTAATAATAATATCAGCCAATGAATATAGTTCTAGCTGGACTTCATAAACATAAGAGCTGGCGAGCTACACTTGCTAAAATCCAAAGTTTGTGGAGCTTTAGAACTTAGTCTGTAAATTTGCAGCCTACCATTTTTCTTTCTTTTTTTTTCATTTGAAAAATAAATTAAAATTTTAATTGACTGACTCATTCATGCTCATACTCAAAATACATTTTTGGTTTATACCTTTTACTGTGTTTAAAAAAAAAAAGAGGTAGTTTAAAAAACTACCAATAAAAAAAAGGTAGTTCAGATAGATATACATTACTGGTTGTGGACAGTAAAACAGCAACACACTGTGTTGGATTAAGGTTAGTATCTACTGACTGTATGAAGAGGTCTGCATTAGTTTGTGTTTGGAAAAAGGATAGCTTTGGGGGCTTTACATGTTTGGCTTTTCGGTCTGGACAGAAGAGTTTGGGTGGTGCTGTTTGTGTGCTCAAACAGTGATTCATGTCAGCTAAGACTCATTCCCACTCTTCTTTTTTAGAGTTCTCTACGTGGCAAACATTTTCTGTCATCTACATCCTCTTACAGATACAGACAGATGACGCATGAGCTTTGAATGAGTCCTTCAGTTAAATGCCCAGCTGGAAGCAGCAGACCCACACTCACTCACTTTAAGACTAAAGTATTGCAGCATTGCCTCACTGGAGGCCTAGAATGTGTGGAATGATAAGAATATGGAAGGCATGTGCTGTACAGATGGAACTGAACTAATTCAGATCAAGGGCCACTGCTTCTCTCAGTGCTGATATGGTCAGTTCCAGTCTAAAGATAGAATGAAGATAGATGGCCTGTTCCTCATATAAACTCAGCAAAAAATTAAACATCCTCTCACTTTCAGCAAATTTCTTAACGTGTAAATATTTGTATGAACATAAAGATTGACCAACTGTCAGCATCTGGTGTGGCCACCAGCTGCTTTAAGTAGTACAGTGCATCTCATGCTCATGGACTGCACAAGATTGGCCAGTTCTTGCTGTGAGATGTTGCCCCACTCTTCCACCAATTGCACATTCTCAAACACATCTGGGGAGAATGTTTAAACGTGGTTTGGCACTGCGAGGACAATCAGCTGTCCTTCCTGTCTCCCTGTAGCACTGTCTTAGGCAGGGCTCCAGACTGCAACCAAATGGTCGCATTTTGCAACCTTTTTTCTTGTCAGTGCGACTAAATTTTGTTAGAGGTCGCACTGGTGGGACCACCACATTGCCCAACTGATAAAAGCTGCCATTTCTGTTGCATATGAAAAATATCAAACGAAACAAAATTGTGCTTCTCGTTTAAGCTGCACTGCGCAGACTGTTTATGAGCTCGGACCAATATTTGACAGCGCAGACCATAGATATCAGATCAAACAGTGCTGGTATGGAAACATTGAGCCATGAACAAAGTTATTAGAAGGTTTTTCAGTCCACAAGTTTACATTCTCCATGGATTTAATATAGTAACGCTAAACTGTAACCATGGTGTTGTGGCAAAAATAGTCGAATGTTATTACATTTATTCATTTCAGGGTTCGTACAACCTTTTGAGAGTGAAATCCAAGCACTTTTTAAGGGCTTTCCAGTGCTTCACACTTTTTCCAGCTTTTCAACGCTCTAAATATTATCCAATGGTTTTATTTAATGTGAAAAAGAAATCCCTATAAAAATAAGGGTTTTACATGATAAAAGTTAATATGATCTGTATCTCAATTTAAGCTTGGTGCTTTACTATAAAATGTGCATTTCCAAGAAATAAACATGTCATATTAGTTACTGCACTTTTTAATGCAAAACAGTAGGACTTAGTCCCACCTTTGCTACTGTTCTCAAATATTAGGCAGGAGCACTTTTAGGCTTCTTGCATTATGGACATTGCAGTTTATTGCTCTGATCCCTCATGCCTACATGCAGCAGGACTATGGCATGTTCACGCAGATGATCAGGGACCCGGCCTGGGTATCTTTCCCCTAATGTTTTTCAGTCAGTCGAAAGGTCTCTTGAGTGTGTCTTGAAGTTTTGGAGCTGTGACCTTAATTGCCAACCTCTTGTAATCTGTTAGTGTCTTAAAGGGTTAGTTCACCCCAAAAATGAAAACGCACAAGAATAAACCTCATTGTTGGTTCTCATACGTCAAGCGAACATGCTTGAGCTTCCATTTACCCTATCTGATGCGTGCATTGATGAATGTTTAGGCTATATGTAAATAAAAGCCAAAAATTAAAGCTTATAAAGCAATTGTATCTCCCCAGAAAAATGTGGACTAAACCACTCAGTCATTTCATATAGATTAGTTTTGACTCTTGATCTCTTCATAAACTTTTTTGAAACGTCAAAGTGGTAGTTGAGAGGACCTTCAATAGAGTGTCAGAAATCTCCCAGAATTCATTAAAATATCTTTATTTGTGTTTCAAAGATGAACGAAAGGCTTACGAGTTTGGAGCAACAACCCAAGGACTGTTCCATAGCTGCATGTAAACTAATTGTTTATGGTTCAATGTTTTTCAAGCATGAAACAAAAAACAAAAGCATGCCCTTTTCAATAAAAAGATGTAAATCTTATTAGGATCTTACACAATTATATTTAAAATACAGTATTATATATATATATATATATATATATATATATATATATATATATATATATATATATATTTATATTAGGGGTTTAACAAAACAATATATCGTGCCACAATATATCGCAATACAAAAATGCAACAATACGTATCGTGGATAGTGACAATATGTATCGTGGATAGTTCCCCCAAAATAAAAATTACTGTGTGAGAAAAAAATTCAATTTAAGTTTTAGTGTCAGTACTACATTAAACTACTATACATAATGTTGATTATAATGTATAATAATGCAATGGGGAAATATTTGTGGGTCCTGATAATGCCAAATGTCTGATGTTACCAGTAAAAAGTCCTACATTATTTTAAATATATCTAGTTAGTGACAGAGTGCAAGCATATTCGTCTAAAATAATTCTGTATTTTCAGCTTCAGAATCATGAATATTTTTATTCTGGTGTCACCATTGTCCTTTGGTTACAAGCACCAAGTCCAAGCCTATTCATTTAAACCCACAATGTAATAACAAAGTTAGCATTTTAATCAACAGTACAGTTTTTGTTAACCTTTTATCATATGTCTTGGAGTATCGCAATAATATCGTATCGTAAGTTCAGTATCGTGATATGTATCGAATCGTGACATGAGGGTATCGTTACACCCCTAATATATATATATATATATATATATATATATATATATATACACACACACAAATACATACATACAGGTTTATGTGTGCGTGAGTGCGTGTTTACATATTTCTTATATATTTAAAGCTATAGATACATTATCTTTCCTTAGTTGTTATTGTTACACAAATGACAGGTTGGGTTAGTTAAAATGTTTATTTATTTTTATAATTCTGTAAATGAAGAAAAAATGTCTGCCTCTGTGCATCTTTTTTTTCTTTAATTCATGCTTGTTTTTGCCTTCTGTATAATAAAATTATAAGCTATGAGTCCATTTTAGGATTGGAATATGTTCTTGGATGAAAGTTTTGGCTCTTCCACCCATCACTCAGAGCTCCGCACAGCCTTTGACCTGTCATGACAGCAAGCTGCTAGACTCACCACCCAACCAACAGCATGTACTTGAGAAAATCTGTCTAACGGCAACCGCAAAAAGCCTGTGGCCTAGTTGCGCTTGTAAAGTTTTTATTTAGTCTTAGTATCTCTCTTTATCAAATGACTTAGAGTAAGAAGAATGTGTCTGTGTTGGTTAAACTAATCGGACAGAAATTGTTTTATTGTGCATCCAACAACATAAATCTCACATATTCACATCATGTTTTGTCTTAAAGCTGGAGGTACTCTGAAGGTCAGCATATTGGAATGCAAAAGCTGGAATTTCTCATAGAGAGCAGCGTTCCGTTGGGAGTCTCAGTATTCTGAGATCATCTGTTTGGAGTTCTGTTGGAACGGATTGGTTAAGAGACATTTTATAAAGCGCAAAAAACAATATTACCTTTTAATTCTGTTATTATTCATAAAACGTGATTTATTTATAACTCCCAACTTAAACACAGCCCTAATTGCATAAGTCCATGTCTGTAAATTCAAATTTGACCTATCAGTATGAGGCCCTGGTTTTCCTAGCTCTTGGCCATACACACAATGACAGGATGTATGTGTTTGTCAGCATGGTCCTGAGCAGGAAGAAGTCCTTTGTGCTTGACTTCATTCATCAGGACTTTAAAGGGCATCTAGTACAGCAGCAGGAGAGATCCAGCCTAGCCCAGAATTGAAATACAACAAACACGGTCTTAAATGTAACAAACTCATCCATTTAGGAAAAGAAACCATGCCACCTGCAGCTGCTGGGGTATTGATAGTTTTCTAAATAAGCTAATCTCTGGTTTTGAGTGAAGGACCTTCCTGTTTTATGTGCTTTTTTTGCAGCAGTCTGAGGTAATTCGTTGTTACGTGTGTGTCACGAGCTCGTAGAAAAATAGAATGCACCCACATGCTGAAGTCAGAGCCAGGCTGCACCACAAATGAATATCCGCACTCACAACAAGATGGCTACAAATGTTAGAGAAGGTTGTAAGGGCTGGTCAGTAAGAGAGAGGAGCTGTGCTATTTTTATTATTAAATCTTACAACCCTCTACGGACACGCTGAAGCTCGAGTCGCCCTTGGCTAGTTTTTATTTTTTATTTTATTTTACTCGTCAGTAGGGATGAGTCGCGATCTTCGAATAGTCGAACTGCGTTTGAAATTCGATCATAAAATTGCTTATTCGAATATCATTATATTTTCGCGCAATTCCAATGTGACATAATTGACGGCGCGCCTACTGTCACAGATCGCGCAGCAGAGTATTTTCCTGTCGGGGACACAAGGTGTCAGTAACATGAATGAAACCCCCTCCTGCGCGATCTAGGATACCAGCGTTTTATACATTGTGTAAACAAACATCAGAAGAAGAGCATTGTCGTGACCGTTAACTCTGGGCCCAACAGAGGTGGGTATAACCTTTACTGTCTATGGTAGAATCGTCTATGGTAGTAACAAAGTAGGCTACATTTACTTCACTACGTTGGGTGAGGTTCCTCTCGTTACTTTATTTTAATGCAATATGTTGTTAAATGCGTAGTTTATTCCAAGCGCGCTGTATCTTTTTTATGGACATGAGCGATGCTCCATTCACAAATGAATCACTCTTTTGAGTCGATTCTGTTCAAAGACTTCATCAAACAAGTTGGCAGATCTGTCTAAATCGGTTCGCGAATCAGTTTGAATGATCTGTTCCTTGCGCACTGAATCGTCTGAAGCGCTTTCAATTCACACTCGATATGGAGTCGCAACCGGAAGATTTAAGAACATCAAGAGCGTTGGATGAAGTGGCCGTTGATCTACTACAGTTTAGTCTAGTGAAAGCAAATCTGCACATGCATCATATTTTTGCCAGCGATGAAGATCTAGTTGAACATCTTCGTATGATGTCTGTGAATGAATGATTCCACAGGACGATACATTCGAGTTCATTTCAGTCAGGTAATACATTTTACAACCAAGCAGATTATTACTCGACGATAGCACTACAAGTATGATGACATTATCCGTTTTTTGGACATATACATTCATTTATAGGCTACATTAAATAAGCTACCATTGTACACAGTTTATGAAATGAACACCTGCGGTATATGTGTGTATTGCGCAGTGGCACACGAATAGTTTTGATTGAAACTAATTTGTTTAAAAAGTAGGCTTTTGCAGTAACAAGGCAGGTTTGCATAAAATCATTATGACATTATTTTTTTTATCTAACAAGCATCTGGTTTGGCGATGCAAGAACGGACTGTCGTGCTTATTGTTTTTTCTTCTATGTTAACTATGTTAACGATAATCGACTTTTGCTCCTCGATTTTCGAATGGCATTTTTGGCAGTAATTCACATCCCTACTCGCCAGACTTCTTGCATGGAATGCAAGAACAATGCAAATGAAGAACATTCTACATAAATATAGAATATAAATATAAATTTCAAACACTATTAAAGTCAAGTAAACACTCCGTAATCGAATAAGAACAAATAATCAAACTACAAGCAAAAGCAAAAAACAAACAAACAATAGAACAAAGATTTTGCACATTTTAAAGATAAATGCATTAATCTGGTGCACTCCGCACGTCATTATGGAACGTTTTCTGGCTCAAAATTAGGTGGTAAAAAAAAATCCAGATCATGTGTACACATGAAAGTGTACCGCGCCTTCAACTGGCTGAAAAAAACCCCCCACTTTTTACAAGCATGTTTTTTTTTTTTTAGGTATTTTAATAATCAGATAATTTGATTGTATTTACAGTTCATAGGGGCCATATTAACAACAGTGTAGTTGAATAGCAACAAGCATTTGCTTTCATTTACACAACCAGAAAAATGTGGCTCTATTTCAGATTTTTCAAACATTGCATTATCAACTACACAGTGTACAACCAGAAGCAGAACATTTCAGCCTCCGATTTTTCATTTTATAGAAAAATCTGTCTCTTTTCAACGACGACACTTGGCAGATTATTGCTCAAGTGAAAACAGTTTGAAAAGTGAACTTAAAAAAAGTTACAGAATTGTACGTTTATTGTTATGAAATTAATTTTTTCAAGCCCTGTATATCACTTGAATGTAAATAAAGTGGGAAAAAAAACTACTATGCAACGTAAATTAGTAAGCCATGAAATTACAAAAAACAGTAGTAAATTACGTGCCTGCTAAGTTACCTGTGATAGCTTATTTTATAAAAACGCCAGAAAAATGTTGGACTATTGCCTAAGTCAGGCTGGCTCTATGGATATATTTTAAGTAACTAAGTGTTTTAATTTCACAACAAAGCCAAAGCTTAAGAAAAAACACTATCGGCACCTGGCTGTGACAAGTGAAGGCACTTCGATGCTGCGGAAGGAAGGTGCTTCTTGACTTGCGTGCGTCTGTGGTGGTTGTGATGACTGACAGGAGATGTTGAAAAGGGGGAGGGGCAGCGGCTCGTGCGGTTCCACAGAAATTTACCGTGGTCCGTTCGAGAGCAGCAAGTTTAAATGCTTTTTCTGATGCCGTCGAAATATGCATGCGCAGAACGGTTTGAGAATGGACACAGGCCGTGAACCCGCAGCGGAACCGTGTCGTGGAAAAGCGGTATCTAATCATGTGATTCCCTGACTTGAGTTTTGTCGAGAGGCGGAGGCGGCCGCCTCATAATTGTCTATGCAGGAAAAACCCTGCATTTAGGGCTTTATAGGTCAGTAGTAGTACTTTGTAATTGATACGGAACTTGATAGGTAACCAGAGATGATAAAATTGGTGTTATATGATCATATTTTCTTGACCTAGTAAGAACTCTAGCAGCTGCATTTTGCACTAACTGTAGCTTGTTTATTGAGGATGCAGGACAACCGGCTAATAAAGCATTACAATAATCTAGTCTCGAGGTCATGAATGCTTGAACTAACTTTTCTGCATCAGAGACTGATAGCATGTTACGTAGCTTTCCAATGTTTCTAAGTTGGAAAAAGGCTGTTCTTGTAACATATGAAATATGATTTTCGAAAGACAAGTTGCGGTCTAGTATAACTCCCAGGTCTTTTACTGTAGTGGATAAAGTAACAGGATATCCTTCTATATTAAAGTTGTATTGTAAGTGGTTTTGTGGGTAGTTTTTTGGACCAATAAGTAATACCTCCGTTTTATCTGAATTTAGTAGCAGGAAATTACGCGTCATCCAGCATTTTATATCTTTGAGACACTCTGTCAAATTAGATAAGTTAGTGTTTTCATCTGGCCATGATGAAATATATAATTGAGTGTCATCAGCATAACAGTGGAAATTAATTCCATGTTTTCTTATAATATTACCAAGTGGCAGCATATATAGAGAATAGCAGAGGGCCTAACACCGATCCTTGCGGCACTCCATAGTCTACTGACGTTATCTTTGATTTTTCCCCATTTAAACGAACGAAATGGTAACGGTCCGATAAGTACGATCTAAACCAGCTTAATGCCTGTCCCTGAACACCAGTGTAATTTTGTAGTCGATCCAAGAGTATTTTATGATCGATAGTGTCGAACGCAGCACTAAGATCGAGTAGAACTAATATTGAGATACAACCTTGGTCAGAAGCTAAAAGTAAATCATATGTAATTTTAACTAGTGCAGTTTCTGTGCTATGATGCGGTCTGAATCCTGACTGAAAATTTTCATATCTCATTTTCTTGCAAGAAAGAGCACAATTGAGCGGACACAATTTTTTCTAGTATTTTAGACATAAATGGAAGATTTGAAATGGGTCTGTAATTTGCTAAGTTATTTGGATCTAATTGCGGTTTCTTAATGAGAGGTTTTATTACTGCCAGCTTGAATATTCTTGGGACATGACCTAAAAATAAAGACGAGTTAATAATATTAAGAAGAGGCTCTTCCACTACAAGTAACACTTCTTTCAGAAGTTTAGTGGGTATTGGATCTAATAAACATGTTGTTGGTTTAGATGCAATGATAAGTTTATTTAGCTCTTCCTGTCCTATAGTTGTAAAGCGGTGTAGTTGTTCCAGAGGGGCCATAGTTGAGGCTGAATCATAAGACACCATAGAGGATTGTACATTTACAATTGTGTTTCGTATGCTTTCTATTTTCTCATTGAAGTAGTTCATAAAATCATTACTACTATACTGTAACGGAATATTTTGCTCTGGTGATGTCTGTTTATTTGTTAGTCTAGCCACTGTGTTAAATAAAAACCTTGGATTATTTTGTTGATTTTCTATTAGTTTACGGAGATGCTCAGCCCTGGCTGTTTTTAGAGCCTTTTTATAACGTGACATACTGTCTTTCCACGCGATTCTAAAGACCTCTAAATTAGTTTGTTTCCATTTACGCTCTAGGTTACGAGTTTCTCTCTTGATAACATGCGTAGCACTGTTGTACCATGGTGCTTTAGTTTTCTTTCTAACCTTTTTTGATCTAATTGGTGCAACAATATCTAATGTACTAGAGAAAATGGTGCTCAAACTGCTAGTCATTTCCTCTAGTTCATCTGTTTGTTTGGGTTCACTGAGCAGCTGAGATAGATCAGGTAAGCTATTTGAGAATCTATCTGTAGTGGTTGGAACGATTGTTCTGCCTGGTCTATAACGTGGCGCAACATGACATATTTCAGCAGTACGTATTATGCAAGTTATCATGTAATGGTCAGTGACATCATCACTTTGTGGAATGATATCTATATCGGTTGGATTGGTTCCATATTATATAATTAAATCTAGTGTATGATTTAGACGATGAGTGGGACCACTGACGTTTTGCTTGACCCCAAAGGAGTTTAATAAATCTGTAAACGCAGTCCCTAACGCATCATTTGTGTTATCTACGTGTATGTTAAAATCTCCAACAATTATTGCTTTATCGGTATTGACCAATAGATCTGAGAGAAAGTCTGCAAACTCTTTTAGGAATTCAGCATATGGCCCTGGAGGTCTATATACAGTAGCCAAGGCAGGAGATAATAGGGATTTCTTTCTTACATCTAAGAGCGTAACATTTAGCACAAGTACTTCAAACGAATTAAACCTGTGACCTGTTTTCTGAGTAACATTAAGAATATCTCTATAGATTGTTGCAACACCGCCACCACGACCGATCAGACGGGGCTCATGCTTATAACAGTATCCTGGTGGACTAGACTCATTTAGACCGAAATACTCATTTGGTTTAAGCCAGGTTTCAGTAAGGCAAAGTACATCGAAGCTATTATCTGTGACCATTTCATTTACAATAACCGCCTTAGGTGTGAGCGATCTAATGTTTAGAAGACCTAGTTTTAGAAATTGTTTTTGTTCACTGGTATTTCGATTTTCTGGTTTAATTACAATAAGATTTTTCCTAGATCCTACACCTAGATTTATTGTTTGGCCTCACTTAGGGCTGGGATAAACGATTATTTTTTAAACGATTAATCTAGCGATTATTTTTTCGATGCATCGATTAATCTAACGATTAAATTATCCTGTCCGGTTCGATTTCGATTCTGTTATCGATTATCTCCCCATTAATTGACTAATACCAATTTATACATGTTGATTTATATATCTGAATGAAAAAAACATGAATTCCTTAACATTGCAATACATGTTTATTGCTCTTAAAATTCCAAAATAAAAAAATATACAAGTGCAAAGTAATGCATTCTTAGTCAGATGTAGCATTCAATAAAACTTTGAAGCCTTGAAAACACATAGGCCTAGCTTACTAAAAAATAGTGCATCTTGTAATTCTTCTTTCAGATGAAAATAACAACTTGATGTCTAGTATTCAATAAAAAAAAATTCTATAAATATTTTTGAGTCTTCATTTTCTTTTCTGACATAGCCTACTCCAGTTCTTGTTTTAAACCACCAGACATGCAAATTCTGTGCATTTTGGGCACTTTTTGAGTGAAATCATATTTATTTTGTCCATCAAAAGTGTGCTTTCACTTTAATTGAGAGCAGTGCTGCAAAAAAAAATACTCTGCGCCGAAACCCGCGCTTCACTGCTGCTCCTGCTCCCGGTGTGAATGCACTCATTGATTAACATGCACGCCGGAAAAAAACCCCCGCACTGCTCATGCTTGCGGTGTGAAACGGCCGTAATTCACAAGGTTCCCTACATGTGCGTTCCGTGTGCACGTGTGATGCTAATGTTGCGCGATGTTAATCATGCGTGGTCCGAGTGCATTTGACCGGCATAAATCGGAATGTGTCAGACTGACCGGCGGTCATGGCCGATCACGTGAAAATCGGCCAATTCCGGTCACCAGCTGAACAATCGGTGCATCTCTACTTTAGAGGAACGAGTGCACGTTGCACCTTGCACTTTGAAAGTCTGAGGAGCCACTCGTGTTGCTACTACTCTCCGGCGCCGCCATCTTTGTTTTGGGTCTGACGAATCGACGCGCATATTTTGCGTCGACGTATTTTTTGCGTCGACTTAATCGATGACGTCGACGCGTTGTCCCAGCCCTAGCCTCACTAAACGAGGAATAGACACAGTTTCTATATAATGTTCTACACTACTTATATCAATTAAGTTGGGACAGCAAAGACTGTGATTTGGACTTTGATTTTCTATTCAGTTGGTGTGTAACGTCTTGGAGATGTTGTCCGACAGAACAGCCGCTCCGATTCTGCTGGGGTGCAGGCCATCAGCACGGTAGAGCCTAGGTCGCTCCCAGAACAGATTCCAATTATTTACAAAGAGCAGTTTCTGTTCATTACACAATGGCATTAACCATTCATTTAGTGCAAATAATCTACTGAACCTTTCCTGTCCTTGTCGGTACGTGGGAAGCGGTCCAGACACGATGATCGTTGCCTCAGGCGCTGTGCTGCGTACCGTCTCGATCAGGCTCCTGTAGTCCTTCTTCAGAACCTCCGTCTGCCGCAGCCTGATGTCGTTCACTCCCGCGCGCAACACAACAGCTCCGACGCGCTCGTCACCGTTCAGGATCTCGGGAACCTGTGCGGCGACATCAAGAACACGAGTACCAGGAAAGCAGTGAGTGCGCACCTTACCCTTACCTGAGGTAGCACGGACATGACGGACAATGGAACTGCCGATGATCACGGCGTCGTCGCGTTCCGACTCGCGAAGGGGGGAGAAGCATTTCCAGGTGGAGCTGTTTCTCCACCGATTCCAGCTCCAATCGTACCGAAATCAGCTCAAATGTGTTCTCACCTGCACTCAGAGGTAACGTTAGACACACATCCGATATGTTCGCCATTATAACAGATGAACAGTAAATTAGTAGTGATACTACCAATATCACTACTAATTTAGGATTGAAATGCTGGAGATAACCTGTATCCTTTCAGTGAAACGGGTGTAAAATAAGACGGTCGGTAGGCGCGAGGCCACACGTGAAATGCTAGCGGACTAAAGGCTAGTAGCCGAGATTCGCAAAGTTGAATCTAAGTAGCGATATCAAAGTAATCCGATTGTTTTTTTATAAGGAATAGTATCGAGGATAAGTTCACATGATATAAAAATAGAAAGTGCTTGTTTATAAATGAGATTCCACAAAACTCCACAAATTCACAAAGCTCTGCAAAAATACAATGGTCTCAGCCCAGAGTATTGTATGTGGAGTGAAAATAATGGAATGTGAGGGCTAGATGTTTAGTTCAGCTTGTGTGTGACTGTTTGCTGCTTGTTGCAGCAGATGTGTAAAATGTGTTCTCTTCTGAGTGTGTTAAGTCCTTGATGGCTGGCGCCGTTCTTGCGATCGTAATTAAAATCACGTTCCAGTGACAGGTTTTTAATGAAACTCTCCTACAGCTCCACTTGTGTTTGTTTGTGTTTCTGAAGCTGTGAGGGAAGGGAGGCTTAAAGGGTTAGTTCACCCAAAAATGAAAATTAAGTCATTAATTACTCACCCCCATGCTGTACCAACCCCGTAAGACCTTCGTTCGTCTTCGGAACACAAATGAAGATATTTTTTGATTAAATGTGACAGCTGGATCACTCCTACATAGGCTCCCTAAGGGAATGAATCCTGACGTCCCAGAAAGTCAATGAAGAAAATGTTTAAATATTCCATGTCACAACAGTGGCTCAACTATAAGTTTATCAAGCGACGAGAATACTTTTTGTGCGGAAATAAAACAAAAATAACGACTTTATTCGACTATTCCTTTTCTTCCTTGTAGGCCTGAAACGAGATTTCCACGACGCATGCGCGAGAATTGCGATCTCCTTCAACTACTTCAGTTAAGTTCTCGCGCATGCGTCGTGGAAATCTCTTGAAGTCTCGTTTCAGGCCTACAAGGAAGAAAAGGAATAGTCGAATAAAGTCGTTATTTTTGTTTGTTTTTTCGCACAAAAAGTATTCTCGTCGCTTGATAAACTTATAGTTGAGCCACTGTTGTGACATGGAATATTTAAACATTTTCTTCATTGACTTTCTGGGACGTCAGGATTCATTCCCTTAGGGAGCCTATGGAGGAGGATCCAGCTGTCACATTTAATCAAAAATATCTTCATTTGTGTTCCGAAGACGAACGAAGGCCTTACGGGGTTGGTACAGCATGGGGGTGAGTAATTAATGACTTAATTTTCATTTTTGGGTGAACTAACCCTTTAATAATGAGAGAGAATTTATTTCAAAACATGTGATTTAAAATTCTCTTTTTAAAATGTTTGTTTTTTTTATAAATGAAAAGCCATCAAAGTTTGTCTCACTTATATCTATCTCTGTTTGTGCAGGATGGCTCTCTGGGTAATATAGATGACCTGGCACAGGAGTACTCTGAGTACTACAACACATACTTCAGCGACGTCAGCGATCGGATGGAGGAACTACGCAAGCGGCAAGTCTCTCAAGAGCTAGACATGGTATGTTCAGCCTAAAAGGTTTCCTGCACATTTCAGTCTTAATTGTACATCCGCATCTCTACAGCTGAGGAATGGATGTGTTTGGTTTGTAGAATGACAAACAATTCCATTAAATCTGTCTCTAAATAATTCGTAATAATTGTTTACATACTTTCACCATGGATTTAATTCATCTTGGTGTGTTTACTCGCTCAGCATTTGAAGCCAGATGAGTTAATCTGGCAGTCATCAACACAGTTAACCACGTTTTCAGGGTAGGTGGAGTTTGCGAGTATTAAAGTTGTGCCCCTCAGTACTTTTTATTTCCACATTTAAAAAGTTTTACCCTTAAAGAAATTAATACTTTTGATAAATGTTTGAAATAATGTAAACTCACATGAGACACAAATTCCAGTCCTATCTGTAGCCCTAATAAAAGCTGTTTGTTGACATGGCGCGGTAACCTCATGAGGGCCGCCATTGGGGTCACATGATCAACTGACTACCATATTGACCAAAGCAACATAAAAAATTGTAACGTACTGAAACATTTTCTGCATAAGTTATGTTTATGCTTTCCAAGTGGCATTTAATTTTAATTCTTAATGATCTGGCCCATACTTTTTAATATAAATATATACAGTGGGGAGAACATGTATTTGATACACTGCTGATTTTGCAGGTTTTCCCACTTACAAAGCATGTAGAAGTCTGTAATTTGTATCATAGGTACTCTTCAACTGTGAGTGACGGAATCTAAAAACAAAAATCTAGAAAATCACATTGTATGATTTTTAAGTAATTCATTTGCATTTTATTGCATGACATAAGTATTTGATACATCAGAAAAGCAGACCTTAATATTTGGTACAGAAACCTTTGTTTTGCAATTACAGAGATCATACGTTTCCTGTAGTCCTTGAGCAGGTTTTCACACACTGCAGCAGGGATTTTGGCCCACTCCTCCATACAGACCTTCTCCAAATCCTTCAGGTTTCGGGGCTGTCGCTGGGCAATACAGACTTTCAGCTCCCACCAAATATTTTCAATTGGGTTCAGGTCTGGAGACTGGCTAGGTCACTCCAGGACCTTGAGATGCTTCTTACTGAGCCACTCCTTAGTTGCCCTGACTGTGTGCTTCGGGTTGTTGTCATGCTGGAAGACCCAGCCACGACCCATCTTCAATGCTCTTATTGAGGGAAGGAGGTTGTTGGCCAAGATCTCGTGATACATGGCCCCATTCATCCCCTCCATACGGTGCAGTTGTCCTGTCCCCTTTGCAGAAAACTATCCCCAAAGAATGATGTTTCCACCTCCATGCTTCACGGTTGGGATGGTGTTCTTGGGGCTGTACTCATCCTTCTTCTTCCTCCAAACATGGCGAGTGGAGTTTAGACCAAAAAGCTCTATTTTTGTCTCATCAGACCACATGACCTTCTCCCATTCCTCCTCTGGATCATCCAGATGGTCATTGGCAAACTTCAGACGGGACCTTGCGTGCAGGATTTTAATCCATGACGGCGTAGTGTGTTACTAATGGTTTTCTTTGAGACTGTGGTCCCAGCTCTCTTCAGGTCCTGCTGTGTAGTTCTGGGCTGATCCATCACCTTCCTCATGATCATTGATGCCCCACGAGGTGAGATCTTGCAGGGAGCCCCAGACCGAGGGAGATTGACCGTCATCTTGGTCCGTCTTGACTGTCACAATGGGTTCAAACAATGTTTTAGATTCCGTCACTCACAGTTGAAGAGTACTTATGATAAAAATTACAGACTTCTACATGCTTTGTACTTGTTCTCCCCACTGTGTGTGTATATATATATATATATATACACTTGAGTCTGGCCTTAATAAAAAAAGAATATTAAATGCTAAAGGTATTACCACTGTATGGCATACAGTTATTGCATCAACAGTTGTTTTAGTCATAAACAAGAACAATAGTTTCCGTTCCATTTATGTAAAAGGGACAATGAACCACAAGCACAGCTAATAACAACATTTTTCATCACTTGGTGCTACAGAATGGCCATTGTAAACCTATGAGCTAATAGAAGGAAACGCTTGTCTTAAACCATTACAAAATGAAGACGAATGTGTTCAGCCCCTGCCCTCTCTCCATACGTGTTTGGATTGTCTGCGGTTCTGTCAGTCCTCCGCATTTCTCGTTTGCATCTCAAAGCGTCTCTGTTCTCAGGGATGTAGGGTAGTGGGCCACCCAGGGTTGCTAAGAAACCAGCGGACTCATTATGACATGCAGCTGGGGTTGGCACAGTCCAATGAGGGGATTTTGAGAAAAATAAAGAAAACAACTGAAAGTCATGCTCAGCTGTGGTACTGGCCTCAGACAGGAACCAGTCATTGTCAAGGTTTAGAGAACATTATGTACGCTATTGTGTTGAATCATTTTGATGGATTCTCTTTCAATTCTGAAATGAATGATACAGAATTCCACTGCGCACTGTGTCCAGAATCACCTGTTACTTATATAGAATTAGCATTCCCTTACTGCAAAACATCTCATAACAACATATTCTTAATTAAAAGAATATTTTTGAAATCGCGATTAAACACGTTGCGTACCCAGATGAACGTTATAAGAAACCCAAACTCGCAGCATATGCAGAGATGGAGTTTGTTAGCCGAGCTGCTGAGACATGCTCCACGCATTTAAATGATAACAGTGCAACACTGCATGTTATTGGAAACCCAAACAAATAGCACATGCAGAGATGAGGTCGTGTGGAACAGAATTTACTCTGAACAGGGCAGCTCTGAGAAACATGTAACCTGCACCCTGAAACCCGCAGCGCATATATTTATTAAACTGAAACACAGCCGTTGTGATTTCACAATAGCACTATGCTATATTATGATTTTTAAGTGGTTTTAATATATCGTGCAGTCTTTGAAAACGGTTCACAAATTTCTTGTCTGTGCAATGTGCCACTTCCAGTGTTTTGCAGTTTAATCGACACTGAAAAATTGCAATCAAGGATTTTTCGAAATCGAGTTCTCGAATTTAATTGTGTTCCACCGAAAATTTACTTTTGTGTTCCACTGAAACAATATCTACAAATGGGTTTGAAATTATTTTTGAACAATGACAGAATTATAATTTTTTGGTGAACTCTACTTTTATAAATTATTTTCTCTGTTTTATCCATCTTCTTGTCTAATCCAGTATCCCGCTCCACACCCTGCCCTGTGTAAATCTTACTAAAGCTAAAGCTGGTTAATACATGGCTGAGCACAATACAAAACCTGGCTGTACTATCCCAACTAAATCAGCACTGTGGGGTTCGGCTGTGTTTATTTAGTAATCATGATTCATTCCTCTTCAGTGCTAGTGTTCTTTTAGTGTGGGGTTTATGAATATGATTCTTCTATTATTAAATTGCTGCTATTTAAGTTTATATTTACATTAATATCTCTGCCCCTTTAATTAACTCAAACTTTAGATAGCTGCCAAACAAAGGCTCAAGATAAAGCTCATGCGGTGGGAATCTGATCTCACTATGAATTGAGTTCAAAAATAGGTCTCCACATTCTGACTTTGTGAATGATATATCAAAGGACATTGCGATAAATCCGGGCAGAGGGTGTTGTCTGTCAAAGGAGGCTTTAATCCGAGGCTAATGGGGCCGAAGGAAGTGTCAAGTGGGCCAAGTAGGTCATTTGCTTTATGTATTTAGTGTTGTTGGGCTTGTGCCATTCTCGACAGTATCGTGGAAAGGAAATGGGGACATTGGAGTAGCTGCTGGCTGGTGGGAGAATCGGTTAATGGGAAGAAGGATGATATGGATAATCGTGGGAATTTTCTGGGAGGTGTTTTGCACTCCATGTGCAAGGAAAACATGCTTGTTTTGGTGCTCAACACAAGTTGAACTGTTTTGTTTAGTAATGCGGATGATTTTGGAAACTCTGTCATCTACTCAATATAGTTTCCTTCCATGTGTGCTGTTATTCATTTATTAATTGGAGTTTGGAACAATTTCTTTTCATATGTACACAGCAAGCAGACACACAACAGTAACAGGTGATTATCCTCTTCCTGTTTGGTAGTTTAAAGGCCATATTAATGGCTTGATATTTCAGCTTTGCCTTGAGAGACATGACGTTTATGTGACCTTTGAAATTTTTGAGGCTTCAAAAAGTAAAAAAAAAAAAATGCTATTACTGCCAGTCTCTTCTCTGTTCTTTCTGGTTCTTTATCTTCCTCATATCCTCTCACTAATTTCCATAAACACTGTCACCCAACTAACCTCTCTTCCAAAGGCATGTAACCCTGTATCAGAGGCCAAGTTAGCAATGGGCCCTCGCTTTCTCCCCTCAACCCAAGAGAGGGGAAAGGTCACCATTTTTAACCAGAGGCAACACTGAAGGCTATTGTGAGTGAGGCATGAATGTTGTGGCCTATTCATACTTAGACAGAATGAATCTCTGAGCACACGCAATAATCCACAGTGAAGGACTATTCTCCTGAACAGCATCAAATGAGGCCCATGGTTTCCCCTTCACTGCCAGCCTCTTCCTTTCTGACAGAGGTGAAGTCCATATGCTATTTGAAGCTGTCTGTTACTTTCTATTCTCTGTTTCTTTTCTCTGGTTTAGTCTGAGGCATTCTCAAATGCCCTAGACATTCCCAAGTTCGATTTGAGGTTTGATAACGGTTTTGTTTCCTCAGATATCTCAACAGAGCTGACTGGGCCGTTTTGGGGTTCCACATTTGCTCAGCGCTCTTCCTCTATCTCTCTCTGCTTTTATAAGAGCGACCCTGATAACAATGAGTTAAGAAAACATCCTTAACTGAGTGTGTTGAATGGATAAACCCCCATTTTACAAAGAACAAAGTAACCATGCTGCAATGTTTCTTTTTAGCCATTCCTACAGAGACACTACTCGTTATTCCATTTGCCTGACAGAGTCTCTATTAGCCACACAACTGTGCTGTGGAAAGCATGTTATTGTGTCTTAGCTTGAGCATCAGTTGAGAAGGAATAACAGAAAACATCAGGCTGAATTTTTCTCTTGGTAGATTTAAACTTTAGACAATATTAACCATTAATATGAGTAATAAGAAGTCATGCAACAGTTAAGTTACACTACCAGCTAAGAACAAAAATTTCATAATTATACTGAGGCTATCAGGTTTTTTAAAATGTATTTATAATTAATGCATTCATATGTTTTATTTACTAATTTTATTATTTATATAATTCACATATACACTATTCAAAACGTTTGAGATCAGTACTTTTTATCCAGCAAGGACACAATAAATTGATCAAACGTGAAAGTAAAGACTTTTACTTAAATGCTGTTTATTTATTCGTAAAAGAATCCTAAAAATGTATCATGGTTTTGCCAAAAATATTAAAGCTGCAGTCCGTAGCTTTTTTTGGGTTAAAAATGATACAAAATACATATTTGAGAAAATACATAACCAGCCAGTGTTCAAAACTATCTGCTTGCCTTAGCTCGATTCAAAGCGGTAAGCTTGTAATAATGTTTTTAATTCCAGCAGTACTGGTGGATTTCCGCGGGAGATTCGAGCATGTCTTTGCGTCATTACGTCACATCTGTAGTACTGTACACATAAAGAAGAGTCTCGGCTAGTAGGCTATGAGTGTGAGGATGTTGGAGGTGGAGATTTATAGCCTTTTCTCACAGCACTTGATATAATTAAACTTATCAATTTGATGGCGGATCCAGAAAGGTTCAAACGACAATCACCGGTGACAACAAAGACTTCGTGGACTTCGGAGTGGCTACAGAAAAAAAGAGACTGCAACAACCGGACCCATGCGAAAACAAGGATAATATCGGAAGGACATTACATGTAGTCACGCAATGCTGATGTTGTTAACATTAACAATTTGAGAACAAAGTATAATTTGCACGGTTTTGCGTGATATGATAAGCGATTTTTAGATTTAATCAGTGCGATTTACTGCAATGTCAGAACCAGAACAAAAGTGGATGTTACTTACTTGTTCAGATGACAATTTGATTATTTAAAATAATATTTAAAAATATTGCATTTTAATAATTTCATCGATCAAAACGCAAACAGCTGAGCTGTTGTCATGCTACTAAAAACTTGTCAACCTAAAAGTGTTGCTACTGCAGGTTACTCCACAACAGTAGCTTGAGGTTGATAAGGTTTGGGGGAGTTGTACTTCAACAAGCTAATTCCGTAATTGCTCTTAAGACTCATTTCAGTCAAGACTCTGACACAGACACACACCCTTTGTTTTAATGATTTTTAGCTTTTCTGTCCCCCTCTCTTTCTCAGGCTCAGACTTGCTGTGGTTTACTCTAAGGCATGTTGTGGCAATTTGATTTAATTCCTGTTGGTCTGAAAGTAGGTCATGTTATGGAAGTGAACCTTTGTTTGAGGGGGAACCCACGTACACGCACACCAAACGCCAGGTGATGTGCAACAATATGGAGCTCTCTGTTGCCTAATTCTTTCTTGACACAGACTACACTAACCTGTTTTAAAAGTGTTTTTTTTCCCCCTCCCCCTGACTGGTATTTCCAGGTAGAAACCACATAGCTCGAATGATGGAATAGTGTCCCCACAAAGCTTCACACACTGTGAGTTGTATGTGTGTGTTTTGTTTGTGTTACAGCAGTATGAATGGTTGGTCTGGTTCTACAAGGAAACTTTCTCTACCTGCTACTCAACCAAATGTCTCTCCTGATTGGGCAATAAGAGCCAAGGCTTTCCCCATGAGCTGACCACACAGGCCTTTTTGCTGCCAGCCTGACTGTGTGTGTCTTGCCCTGCACACAGAGACTCTATATGAATGTGTGTAAAACACCTCATTAGCCTCCTTTGGTTTGTTTATTTCCCCCCAATGCTTCTGTGCCAGCCAGCCTGCCACATCTCTGTCTGTCTATATCTCGTTCTCTGACAAATAGCTGTTCCAGAACCTAGTGATCTACCTGCCTGCATAGACAACTACCTTATTAATCTGCACGATTAACTAAAATAAAATAGAAATCACGATATTGTGATTATTAAATCGCAAAGGCTGAGGTTTAATTTTTTTAAAGTGATGCATGTGTTAGAATGAAGCACGATACTTTTTTTACAGTTCATTATCTGGTATTTTCAGTGTCTGAGCAGACTGCTGCAAATGCTGTTCCATGCTCAATAGTTATAATTCTTTTCTATTGTTTTTCTTAAATACTATTTTTTTTTCAGTGAAATCTCACAGTATTATTTCTAATTTTGTTTATTTTTATCTAGTATAATAATAATTTATAAATTTTAATGGGACAATTATAATAATAATAATAACAAAATTATAAAATGTATTATTATTGTATAGTTTTATTGATGTATAATCGCACACTTTTTGGACAAAGTGTGCAGCCCTGTCTTTATATTACTGTCTGCTTGACAGAGTTCCTTAACATCTGTCAGATACATTTTTGGTTTAGGCAGTGGCTGCATTATTATGCTTCAGCATCTCATAACTACATGTGTTTTTGTCAGCGTGCACTCTGTTAGTCTGTATGTGGGTGTGTGTGTATATACAGTAGTGACAGTGTGCTGCCTATTAAATCAAATTTATCTTCAGTGTGCATAAGACCAAATCCAGTCATGCCCAGGCAATCACAGACGCACACAGTCACTTTTCAACCACCAGCTGCTGTGCCTCACAACATACTTTATATAGCCAGTCGTTAAGTGATTGTCTTTTAGCTCTACACTTAGACGTATACCATATATAGTGGTATAAACATTGACACACATTGAACTAAACTATGTCAAGAGGTACAGTGTCTGTCTAGTGTAGAACTGTGCTATTATGCGTGCTGTGGTGAAGGCTGTGAGTGTGTTGTTTAGTACTGTGTCAGTGAGTGCACACAGACACAGAGCGTCTCTTTGTGTGTCGTGTTGTGTGGATATGTGTTTTGGATGACACGGGTAGCAGCAGTGTGTACACATGATTCAATGTGTGCCAATGTAAGCATGTGCCCAGTGGGTATGGGGCAGTTGGTGAGGGTATGGGGCAGTTGGTGATGCCATGCTGCTGATGATACAGAACACAAACGTGTGTGTGTGTTTATATAGGAATAACTTCAACTTGACCACTGTGTGTTTGAGTGAGTGAATTCTTCTTTTTTCTGGATGGATCCAATTGTACAGTACAAAGTCTGATTTACTACTTAGAAACTTCCGGACTTTACCAACACACCACTGAGCGCTAAAGCAGATGGATGGAGTGGTATAGAGACAAAACACACACAAACAGCCTTCCTGGCCTATAACAGTGCTTCTCTCTGAAGAAAGTGCTTCACTTGCAGGAAAAGAGGCTTGAAGATTACTACTGTGATAACTGAGAGTCTGGACACAAATTTTCACAAATCCACCATCCACAAACACAGACAGTAAGCCTTAGGCCATTTGTGATCAGATCCAGGTGGTTGTGTTAGAGGGCCTCTTCCATCCAAACACGGTACATCAGACCTGGTTTAGAGAACATAAGTGGTCAAAGATCTCAACCAAAATTTTTAAATTCTATATCGCATTAAAGTCAGTGTTACAAATATTAGTGACTGAGATTATTTATGTTTATTAATTTATTATTCTAGGTCAAATGTATTTATCTACGGTAATTACATCTTTCACAACAATGTACAATTTTGAACAAGAATGTATTTATTTATTTTGGCATGTATAAAGGGGGGGGGGGGGGGGAACACTTAAACCTAGATGTAGAAAACAATTGTGACCAAAATAGATCTTAATGAAAAGATTTTAGTGAACCAGATTAAGATGCATATAAGTGCTTTCCAGTCCTCTGATTATTTTTGTATAATGGCAAGGTGTTGATTGAGGCTTGTTGGTTTGTAACAGGGTTCATGAGTGTTGTATTTCCAGTAGGTTTGGCTCATTCCACATGTTGATTTTTTTGCTCTCTTGTGCAGCTGCACAGGACTGGTGGGTTCGGTGCACCTCAGGTGATGTGTGTGCAGGAGGCAGAGGGTGTGGCTTTCTTTATGACAAGCAAACTCCTGGCATATGGGCGTGTGGCCCTTTATTATTGGCAGTGTGTGTTTGTGTGTCCTTCTTCCTAACCCCCCCTCCTTTTTTGGTGTGTTTTCCAGGAAAAAGCAGACACCAGCATCAACTCTTCAGAGCTTAGTTCAGACATCCAGGTCAGTCGACCCACAATGCGGTGCATATCTGATTTCAGACCTTCGCACACCTGCAGCCATCACTATAACTCACTGTTACAACACACTTTCATTCACGACCCCTCAGTGATAAATCAGCTGACTGCATGCTCAATGACACTGATTTGTATATCATCAGTGATTAAAGTGTGTGTGTGTGTGTGTCATTGCTTTAATTAACCGCAGTGTTGTCTTTATCCACAGGAGTCGTTTGGACTCAGCAGTGAGGTGTCTACTCCAGAGGCTGAGAGAAAGTAAGAAAATTTCAACTAGCTGCAACTCTGTGAACTCAGTTATGTTTAGTTGCTGGTTGTAGAATTTATTAATTTTTTTTACAAATGTGAACGAAACTAATGAATATGGCCCATGGTAGTTTTTAATATCTAAAACCGTATATGACTGCTGACCTCTTAGGGGCTGTTTACACCTGGCCACTTCATGCGTTTTCTCAGATCGGATAGCTATCTGATTTATCAAAACAATTCCATTTACTCCTGGTCGCATAAATGTGTTTTTGCAAAACGGATATAAATCTGATCTTCAATTCCCGCGCTATATGCAGATTTAATGGAGTTCACGTCACTGAAAACAACAGATATGAGCTGACTTCTATTGATCATCAGCTAAAATCAAAGACCGCAATAAGAGAGAGTGGCAACAGCACTGGTAACATCATTTCGGTATTTTACTTTTAATGAAGATGATTGTGTGTTAAGCGTCTGCGACTTACTTTCATTTTGATTTGTGATAGTTTGCACGTTGGCTTGATGAATAGATGCTCATCTGCGGTGATGCGTGTTGCAGTAGCGTTGTCATATCTGACTATAACATGACATGTAGCCTATAACACGCTCTCACAGACACGTTTATTTTTTAGCATTTTTGGGAGGAGTAAAATTTACATATGTGGTTTCAACAACCAGATGCATTTACACTTGTCCAGTTTCATCTGGAATGCGGCCCAGACCACCTCCTGATGTGGTTTGGGCGATCGGATTCAAATTCGTCTCGAATGCGTTTCGGAGGGCATTTACACCTGGTCTTTTCATGATCGGATAGCTATCCAATCACAGAAAATGCATGAAGTGGCCAGGTGTAAACAGCCCCTTAGATACATGATCACACACACGTCAGGTCTGCTCTCCACCCCCATTTACCCCTGAGTGTAAGTGTGTGTGTTTAAATGGGTGTGAATTCCTCTGTTTTACTTCTTCACATCTTGGTGCTTCCAGGCTTCCTTCCTTCCGTCTATTGTTCTTAGATGTTTAAGATGAAACTCGCTGATTATAGAGAGAGGAAGACAGACAGAAATTCAGACTTGAGCTTTGTGATTTTAGTCATATAGCGACTCTCGGAATGTTTAAAGTGCTAGTGTTTTTGTGAAAATGAATTGATTTTAAATGAATGATGTCAGTGCACAAACAGGGTTGTGTCTCCATGAATCTTCCCTGTTGATGGTCTGTTTCTTTGGGGATGAGCAGTCCACGTGCCATGGGAAAGATTTAATTCTATCTCCGTCATCCACACTCTCTGGAGTGTAGTAGTATGCTTAGATGAATGTAAACCATATGGAGCTGAGCTGACACATCTTTCATCATTTATACGTCTCTGTGGTCCTACACACATGTTGCTGGGTTTGACTCGTACTCTGCTTTGTGATGTTGTGACACTTAACTTTGATTGACAAAGCAACTTTTTTTCAACTTATTCACTTTTATAGTTGCAAAATATGATACTCTGTGCAAAAATAATGAACATTTTGACCTGTTTGAATGGTCTGAACTTGGATCAACCAAAAATTTTAAGTGTCATAATTTTCTCACCCACATGTCGTTCCAAACCTGTATGATTTCTTTCTCATGCGGAACACAAAAGATATTTTGAAGTACGTTGGGATTGGGAACCAAACAACACTGGAGCCCATTGACTTCTATTGTATGAAAAACAAAACTAAAAAAACACTATGCGTTTCTCAAAAAAAACTTTTTTTTATGTTCCACGGAAGAAAGAAAGTCAAAGTTTTTGAATGGCATGTAGTTAATGAGTTAAAGAACTGTCCGTTTAAAGGCATGAAGTTAAAATCCCTCCTACTTATTTTCTAAATGCACGTTAGAGATCTTATTGTCAACAATTCATCCATGCAATTTTCATTTTTAAAACGGGCTATCATTTGAAATGAAAGAAAATATTTTTTCAGATGAAAAGATCCTCTATTTCCGTTTATAGAGGTATATAGTATTCTGTGAGAGCTTTTATGCCTATTTATTCTTTCAGTCTTTGTGTCTAGGCAGAAGTAACATGTTAGATGTTTGTCATATCGCAGTTCAAATCATTATCATAATATTTGTCATAATAATCTCAGTATGACTTTATCCTACTCTTCAGAAGAGTTTTCTGTGATATTATCAGCGCAATGCCATACCCAACAAAAGTCGTTGACAGATTACCCTGATTTCCTGTCTGTATGATTAGATGGAAGAAGCCTTGGCCTCCAGAAAGAACCTGATGACAGTGAGAGAGATGTCTATGTGTTAGTTTAGAGTCTTCCTCCTTAATACACACTACCGTTTAAAAGTAGACGTTTTTTAAAGAAATTAATACTTTTATTCAGCAAGGGTCCATTAAATTCATGAACAGTGACAGTAATGCCATTGTAATGTAACAAAAGATTTCTATTTAAAATAAATGATTTTCTTTTGAACTGTCTATTCTTCAATCTTTCAGTCCTGAAAAAAGAAGTATCACCATTACTACGAAATTATTAGGCAGCACAACTTCTGTTCAGCACAGATCTATTCAAAATAGATAAATGTTTCTTTAGCACCAAATCAGCAAATGATTTCTGAAGGATCCTGTGACAAAAAACTGAAGTAGAAATGTCAGCTTCGCCGTCACTTGAATAAATTACTATTTAAAATATATTTAAATCGAAAACTGTTATTTGTAAATTTTCATAATATTATTGTTTTTACTGTATTTTTTTAATCAAATAAATGCAGAATTGTTGCCAACCCTAAACATTTGTACGTTAGTGTACATCTGTTTAAATTAAGTATTTGTAATAGCTTTAAGTAGATTTTAATTTCTTTTTACTGAATTATTTCCCCACATAATAAGGTGGTAGAAACATAACGTTGTGTGTGTGGCTTTAAGGAAATCCCTGAAGCTCCATTTACCATGACCTTTAGTGAAGGTCATTTCCTGGACATTTCCTTTGCAATCTTTGTATATGTATTTTTGTGCTTGATCGTATACGTGTGTTGAACTCCAACGCCAGGTGTAAGGAAGCAAACCAACCAGGTGCACCCTGGGATTGAAGTGTCCCTTCTTCATCAGCAGTTTAACGAGAGGAAAAAGCAAGTCAGCCCACTCTTAGCTTTAAAAGAGCAGTGAACATGCATCACTGTAGTGATACATTACTGATGAGAAAAACATGATGTTCCTCTTAATTTAATGGTGATGACATGTTGGCACAGTAATATGACTGATCTCACACTCTGGAAGGCCATTTTCTGATCATTTCCGATCATGCAAACACTTAAAAAAATAAATAAAAAAATAAAGATGGCCATATTCACACCAGCAGGATACAATCCTCAGATGTAGTTATTGTCTTTGGTTACCTTTTCATACAGATGTTATTCAGTCCAAACCTGTTCATTTGAGTCACTACTGGTAGTAAATATGGTTGTCAATCCCAGACATGCCGCATATTAAATTTGAAAGACACAGATGAACTGTGTGCAGAGAGTAGAGTGCAAATATTTTTGTGTGAAATGTTCTTTCATCACATTCTCTGAATAACAATCTCAGCAAGCCAGGGATTACTCTTTTTCAGAGTTAGTGAACATGACAGTTACTCTCAGTGAAGGAATGCAGCTCGGAGGGCTTATATTCTGCTAGACACACACTAGTAAAGACACAAGGCACTCTGTGAAAAGAAAGAACCTAACTGATGGATTGTAACACGCTTTTATTGTATTCTGGTCACACAGTACTAGCACACATACAACTGTCAATGGCAGAAATCCTGAATGGAGCCTAATTTACTGAGCTGCTCTTCAATAGGGCCTTTTAGCATGGGATGCAGTTAGCATATAAGCAGGAGACTCCCTTTGGATTCTGTGCGGGGTGAAACAGAGAAAGTTTGTGCTTCCATGGCAGCATAATGATATGATAATTCAGGGAGGCCTCCATCATGCCCTGTGTCACTTGGGTAAAAGAGCAGTGCTGACGTATTTATTTGGTCAGAGTGCAATGGACGTCCTGAAATGTGCAGAAATCTGTTTTCAACAAGATATTCACAGTCTTTGTAATACCATGTATTGTCTGACCTGACACTACACATACTACCCTCTTGAGTGTGTGTAGATACTGAGAGCTTTAGCAGTGAGGATGTCATTGATGTGTTTGGGACAGATGGACAACAGATGAAACGCAGACACATGTGCACCGTGATGATTTAAGCACAAGTGACTGGCAAAAACACTGTCTTCCTGTGGAGAAAACCAGACTGGAGCGCAGAGGTGCACATGCTTATATGACTTTCACTGTTTACTTTAGTGCAGACTAGGTTGAGATTGTTTTCTTAACCCAAGGATGAGCAAGAATCCACTCGGATGAGAAAACCACAACACATACATTTGCATACTTGCGTTCATGTTCTCATCTGCAGAACAAACACTTTTGAGACAGAATGTTTTCTTCTGCCTCTGTGTTTCGGGTTCTGTTGGCAGTCTGTCACATGGCTAATGGGAATTTAAACACTGGATATTTTCCAAAATCAGGATGGCATGTCCAATTATTCTATATGAGAAAAAAAAAATGGTTTTGTTAGGCTATAATTTTCCTACTTTTTTTTCTACAAACATGCTTTATCTATTTAGTGTGTGTATGTATATATATATATATATATATATATATATATATATATATATATATATATATATATATATATATATATATATATATATATATTATCAATAAAAAAAGTTTCATGTATTTATATATTTATCAAAAAGAAATGAATACTTTTATTCAGCAAGGACACACAATTTATCAAAAGTTTTATTTATTCAGCAAAATTGATATAAAAGGACAGTAAAGCTATATTGCCATCACATCGGTAATGTAGTAATCAGACTACAGGTAGGCTACTTTTTTTATTTATTACATGATTACTTGATATTCACAAAATGGCAGTAAATTATCCATAATTCAATGATGAATATTCGTGCAAACACCCAAATGGTCTAAATTGACCAAATATGTTCTGTCATTATCAATATAATATCTGTGGAATCTTAGTGCTGTACGTTTATCCATTGACTCCATAAAGGAGTGTTGCTCTGTGTGTGTTAGATTTTTGTTATTTTGCTATTTTCCAAGGGCACCGTGCCCCAGAGGAGCAAAGTGGAAATATCAACAGGCAGTGTCTGTCCTGCGGTGGCTCTCGTTCCCTTTTTCTCCCTCTCACTTTCTGTCTTCCTCGTCTCGTTTGGCTGCATCTCAGGAGCGTCTCATCTGTGCCCTGTGAGCCTCAGGAGCCTGACATGTGCTCTGTGGACAGCTACACACTGCCCTCTTCTGACTCTATTAATCACTCTACAAATCCAGCCTCCACACAATACATGCACACTGTCAGTAGTAGATAAGGGCATATCTGATATAAGTAATGTTCAGTAATGAGATGTTGAAGTGTTTTATTAAACATGTCTTAATTCTTGTATTTTTGATGCATTTTTCATCAGAATTCCTCTGCACAAATCCAGCTCTGAGGATGGATCAGGTTTGTTTCTCATTATGAAAACTATTCAACTGTTATTATGATGAACGTTTGGTGGTTTTGGGGAAATTCAAGTGGAATTAATTTTGGATTATTCCAAACTGGAATGTTCTGGTTACAAGGGTAACGCTAAAAGACAGTCTTGTTGATGGGCAGACACATAGATGCTAGATAAAAGATGTAAGAGTAAATTATTTTTGTAAAGCATTATATTTAGGTATTTCAGAGTTGTACAAGTAGTCATAAGTTTGATGGTCCTGATGGCTTTCTCCTATTTTCACATACAGGAAAATGGGACAACAAGAAGAAAAACAAATCCTTCTGGCAGAACTTCCGAAAGTCGCAGAAAGGGGTCACAAGGCAAACGTCAAAAGGTAATAAAAACAAACTCACTCTATTTTCTCATATTTCCTTCCTTCATAACTATTTTACTCGCTTGTTTTTATTGTTCAGAGGCACTGTAAAGGAGAGGAGACAGCCCACTCAGAAATATAAATGGAAGAAGAAATGATGCTAAATATGGCAGCTGTAGTAGTTCTCTCTATCACTTAAAAAGTCTGTTTGGTTTTTGTTAGTATTTGTTTACTCTAGAATGAGAACTAGATTTTGCCTATGAATTTATGGTGGCACGGTTATCTAATATTATTGCTGATTTGAAATGTTATTGAAACTTGATCTTGACAAACAGATGAACAGTATGATGGCTGTTTAATGAACTGACTTGCCCTGGAGGTACTGTCCCTTGTTCTTCTTACTCACCTTTGACCTCCCTGCAGGTGAGGACATTGGCTATGTGGCCAGTGAGATCACTATGAGCGATGAGGAACGGATCCAGCTGATGATGATGGTGAAAGAGAAGATGATCACAGTGGAGGAGGCGCTGGCACGGGTAAAGCCCCATTAACCCCCAACAATAATGCAAATGAGCTTCCCTTGCTTACATTCATGTGTACTAACTTTACTCACCCGGACTGATTCCACCCTGCTCTTTCCTTCCTCCAAAATACACATGCACACTCTTACTTACACTCGCATGCATTTAAACACATGCGCACTGACACTGGAATTTATGGATGCAGTAGATTCCTTAGTGCAAATCATGTTGAGATGAAGGCGGGTCTTTGGTGGCTAATTTCTGAAGTTGGTTTAGCTTGGGTTGGTTGGATAGATCTCTTTTGTTCTTTTTCACTTGTTCAGATGTGTTTGGTTGATTGTAGGTCTCTTTTTCTTTCTGTTATTGTGTTTTGAGAACATGATAATGATTAATTATTGTCTGATAATGAACCTAATAGATTATTATAGAATCTGACTCTTCTCTCCACAAGGCTGACATTGATTCCTTTAACCAACTGTGTTTTCTATAATCTTTAAATTCTCTTCTGCTTTACATTTTCTTCCTTTGGGCTGGTAGTTGATTTATCTCTGTTATGAGCAGTCTTGAATGACTGGATCTAAAGTTTGAAACAATGCTGAGCCTTTGTGGATAGTTGACATCATACATGCTGTAAGCATGCATGAATATTTGTCTGTCCTTTGTCTGTGTGTGTTTGTTTGAATGCAAATTTGTCTTGTTTTATTATTTTTATTAATGTTGCTTTACTTGTTCTGTGTTCTGTCTTTTTATAGTATATTTCCTAGGGCCCTAGTGTCCTAGGGCATCATGCACCTATTTATTTTTTAATGAGTTTAAGGTAGAAAAGTCTAGTGGTGCAGTGTTTGTGTAGCATAAAAATGGACCTGGGATCAGCCAATGATCATAATGCATTTTCGTTGTATGAAAAATAGAAGCTTTGACATTGTTACAGTGGGAAAAAAAATTAATTGGGGTGACTTAAGGGTGGGATTGAATCATCCTTGTTTTAACTGAAATAATTTTAATCATATAAAAAAATATATTTAATGCATTTTATTGTATTTATGTACTTATGCCTATAAATACACAGCCGTTCAAAAGTTAGGGGTCGTTACTTTTTTCAAAACAGGTATGTTGTAAAATATCATTATAATTTAAATGATTATTTTTTTGTTTTATTTTTTTTAAATGTATTTTATTCCTGTGATGGCAAAGCTGAATTTTCAGCAGCCATTACTTCAGTCGTCAGTATAACCAGAGAATGTCTAATTGAAGAGAATTGGCACTCTCTGGTTACTTCCGGTTTCTGGACTGGCTGCAGTAACAGGTCTCTGTCCATGCAGGGGCGCTCGCAGGCGAGTGCAGAATGAATGGGAGTCTATGGGGTTTCACCCCCAGAAATCCACTTTTCTCAGGATGTAATTTTTTGTCAAGTAATTTGAAAGTTGCATTCAAAAGAGAGGGCTAAGATAATACTCAGCTGAAAATTGCATTTTTAAGTTCACTTATCTGTTCTAAAAATCCGTTAAAAAATGTGATGACGTCACATAATAGCAGAATGCTAGCGTGTTCCGGTGCGACAACGGCCTAACCTGTAAGAAATCGAAAGGACATAAGTACTCGTTCATTCAACTTTTGGCCTATAATCTATATTGAACTTGCGGAATCAACAATAAAATCTATGTTGATTCAACGACAAGCAGGAGATTGAGATACATTTAGCCGTTTAGCCCCATAGACTCCCATTCATTCTGCACTCGCCCGTGATCACCTCCAGTGGAATTCTAATGGAACTGCTACCAAGATGATGCACAATGGGGCTAATAGGAAGTGCCAAGGCTCTCCGTTAGACGGGCTCTGGTATAACATGAACTTCCAGAAATATTTCTGACATTCAGAAATAAAAAATAAATAAATAGATAAATAAATAAATAAAACATTATGAATGTTGAAAACAGTTTAGCTGCTTAATATTTTTGTGGAAGCTACAATAAAAAAGAATCAGAATTCATTGATGAATATAAAGTTCAAAAGAACAGCATTTATTTGAAATGGAAATCTTTTACAACATCATTATAAATGGCTTTACTGTTACTTTTAAACAATATAATACACTCTTACAAAGTGAAATGATAGATTTCTTCTAAAAAAATCTTACTACACCCAAACTGTTGAACTGTTTAAATTATTACTAATGATTAATACATTAAAAAAAAAACTCTGTTTGAATGGACATGACGTCTTATGTGCCTGTGTTTTGTGTGTGTGTGTGTTATACATACCTGTGTGGGGTATTCTCAGACTGTATTTCTGTAACAGATAGGGTGTGTGAGTTTGAGGGCGAGGGGGTGGCTCTCTGACATCTTGTTCTCCATAGTTAAAGGAATATGAAAGGAACAGACAGTTGAGCAGCAGTACAGACACAGCAGAGTGGACTGATGGATCCAGTCCCACAGTTAACCTCTCCTCCGCCTGCAATGTAAGTACTATACCCAACCTGAGTAGGTGTGTTTATAACATAACCTCATTCAGTCACATCAAAGTTTATTTTCCCCCATCAGTAAGTGTTAGTAATGTCTCTCACTGTACTGACTATATCTTGGTGTGTGGAGTTAGATCTCTTCAGACTAGTGACATTGTGGTTTATAAACTCAGGCAGTGGCAGTCTGTACGTTAACCCAATTCATCCCCATTTCTGCTATAACCACACTGGCGATATGGCCTAAAAAAATTATCACGATAATTTTTTTTATATCAGTCGATATCGATAATTATCACGATAAATGTAAAATCTTTATTTAGATGTCAAAATGTTTTACCTGCAGTCAGCGATGAGTATTATTAGGCTGGTCATGTGATCTTAACATGATGACCAACTCTTAAGTAAAATAAAACTTAAAAAATGTAAAAAAGCTGATATGACTAATGTTCTCATAGTCTCATGTACATCATTTTAACCACATTTTTACAATAATATTAATTTCTGTAGCGGTAACGGTTTTTAAATGTAGGAAATTTACTGAGTGCATCTTTAATCATAAATTATAAACCATTGAATCAACTAAAGAATTATCTGAAAAGCTGATATGTCATGTGTTCATGAGGAGCCGCTGATGTTGTAATGGCAGAGTTGTGCCATCTGGCACTGGCAGCTTACTGTAAGACCCCTAGTAATGATGTCATTTCTACTTGGGATGGGGAGCTGGCACACTAAATATCCCTTGTTAAAGAGGTCATAATGTGTGTCTTAACTGAAGGGTAATATGTTGTTGGGGGGGGGGGGGTGTTCTTCTGCTTTGAAACCAACAAACCACTATTAGTCACACTATTTTGGTTCCAGTTACTGCTTTGTATATGACGTATGTGCGTGCCTCCGCACAGGGCCGTCCCAAGCTTTGCATGAATGTGTTCTTGGTTAAAACCTTGAAAGGTTTGGTGGATTTAGTTTTCCCTTTTTGAGAAATAAGCTGCCAGTACACTAATACACATATAGTTATCATGAAAACTTTGAGCAGCTTCCAGCCTCTGCAAGTAAACACATACCTCCTGTGCTAATGGTCAACAGCTAAGCTGTTTTTGCAATGCTTTTTGATGTTAACAAACCACAGCACTGCTTTGCTCAGCGCTTACAGCTACAGAATGACTCACTCGCCCAGCAAATCCTTGTCCGCTCAGAGAAGTCACTGCCCGTCCCCGCTGCTGCGCTTTCTGTGCATCTGTGTGTTAAGAAATATCCAGGATATATATAAAGCCAAAATCAATTAACACCAAAACAATACTTAGATTTTTTTTTTGACAGAATTTTAATGCACACTCTTTCAAATTATATATAATTCTTTGTATTTCTGTCTGTGTAGTATATATCCACACACACACACACACACACACACATAATAGTATAATATTTTACACAATATTTATAATAAACATAAAAGTATGATATTAATTGTGATTTCAAATAATGTCTTGCAAAAAATTCTGAATGGTCCTAAAAAGGTTTCATTTTCTTTCTGCAAAAGTAATTTTTTATTTTATTTGGGTGAAATATGATTAAATGTATTCTTGAGATTCTCCCACTGTACCGTTTTACTCGTGATTGCAAAGGGAAAGGAAATGAGGTAAGAAAGTCTTATTCATAAAAAGACCCTGTATCTCGGAACCCCCAAGGCTGTTTCTGAAACACGCACACACACACACATTTCCTCCTGTCTGTCATTGGCACACATAAGCATGTGCAAATTGAATCTCAGCGTCTGAATGGGAAAGTGAATCTCTCTAGGAATTTTTGCCCCTGGGTGGATGATCTCCTATTTATAAATGGAAATAGGTCAGCCCTAGTCTGCTAACGGTTAAAACGATGGCACAACTCTCTCTGGGCATCCTGCTGATCTGAGCTCAGTTTAACACTAATCAGAACACCCAGAGCTCACTGTGTGTCTGCAGGGTTCCCCTGTCATGAGATCAGTGTCAACTGCACTCAGTATAGTGACCCATCACAGCTCCGCCAGAGTAAGCTGATGTGGGATCAGTGCCAGCATCCACTATCACAGAGGATGTACTGTATCTCTATATGAATGGACTGCAATCAGGCCAGCCTTTCTTCTATCTGGCCCACATTCCTCCTTTCCTCTGAAGACCATTAAGGATGTTCAGGGGTCATATGGGAGACCTCGCTGTGTTTCCGGGCGCCCAAGCTCACGCCTTTTGCCCCTGCCTCCAGCTATTGCAGAGTTTTCTTCAAAAAAAAAAAGAATACAAACTGTTTACAGTTTGTATTCATCTCGGTGTGAGATGGTGTTGCTAACATCTGTCCTAGAGGAAACTACTGCTGGTAGGAACACTGGACACATTTATTTCTCCTTTCTTTTGTCCTTTGCTCTTGTTTGAAATATGGTTTAGTAAACTTGCTGGTGACTGGATTTGAGCAGCAGAGATTGTAGTTTTGCATCACAGAATACACATTGAGCTCTTTGATTCGTGCTGTTGTTTGTCCAAATCCTCTATTTCGTGTCCATTATCACGTTGGACGACTCTTCCTTTTGGCTGGTGGCCTTGAATAATTAGGAAAGATTATTCAATGCCAATGGTAAACCAGTGAAATTTTGTGTGTATGTGGGTGAGCTTTAGGTTTCCAGTAAAAGATCACTTTCAACCTCAACATCTCAGTTGAGCACTTAAGTGTGTGGATTGTTAGGGTGACCATATATTTACCAATCATTAATTTTGGTCAAAACAGCTCATTCTCTCCTGGTTATTTAAAAACAGTCTGTGGTTATCACCGATTATATACTGTTAGTCCAATAATACCAAGCCATCCCATAATGTGGTGTACGTTTGCAGAGAACAAAATGTATTTTGAGTTTGCAGTTTGCTAGTCTGGGACTTGGATAAAAAGGATTAAAGAGGCTTTGTCTTTGTGGATGAGTGGTTTCAGTATCATCTATTATGCCCCTACTGTGTTAACTGTCAGATGTTATTTTTTTAATGTTATTTTTCTTGTTATATTTTTTATATATATTTTTTGAGGCTGGGGGAGGGGTCTTAAATCATCTCAACAGTTTAGTCCCTATCGGAAATATTCATTTCTGATCAAATTTATTTATTCCACCTCAAATGCTCACTCATACTCATCTGTTATGTCCAAAAACAGGACTTGTGTGTGTTTCTTTGACTCACAACTTCATAATACATAACTCCTGTCCATACTGCATTGTTTTCATAAATCATGTCCTTAATAGCAAGAGCCCATCCTAAACATGTCATCTGTTCATACCAATTGAAACCATCATTTTCTTTTTTTTGTGTATGTCTATATTGAAGAGATGTTGTGTGTATGCATGTTTCTAGGGGGTGATTTTAATATTGAAGCTGACTTTTCCCTTTCTAGTCTGTGGAGCAGTCAGATGATGAGCAGGAAGACTCTGTGAAATTCAAGAGGCTTCACAAGCTGGTCAACTCGACTCGACGTGTTCGCAAGAAACTCATCAAAGTGGATGACAGCAAAAGACATGGCTCACAAGGTAGCTGGAAGAGAATATTGTTTATCTGGCATTAACTGATGTTTATTATGAGAATATTCTTAAAAATGAAATGTTTTAATTTAATGATACTGTTCAATGTAATTTTTAGCAAGTCTCAAAATGTATATCCATTTTTCATGGTGTACATTACACTGTTGTGATGGCTAAAATTCAGTGGTAGCATTTAAAACATTTGATGTTAGCTTTTAGTTATTTATATTTAATTTACACTACCAGAATAAAAATATAAATTTCTTAAAATGTTAGAATACATTAAATTGATTGAAAGGAGTGTAAAGACATTTAATGTTATAAAAGGTTTTTTATTTCAGATAAATGCTATTCATTTGAACTTTCTATTCATCAAAAAATCCTGAAAAAAAATATGTAAATGAAAGACTTTCAAAAACATTTAAAAAATATTATCGACCTCCAACTTTTAGCTAGAAATCAAACGGTATTTAGACAAAATAGTATAGAATTGTAATATCTGCTGTAGGGTAGAGATCATTCAGTATATTCAAAGTCATTATATTTCAGTTTATAGAAGTTTTAGTTTGATCTTCCTTTTCTTACAGATTCGCTCAGTCTAGATGCAGCTCCTTTATGTGATGACATAAACGCACTGTATGCAGAAATCCACAAGAAGCCGGCCCAGTGCACAGACTCCTCTTTGTCCTCTCTTGCCCAAGAGCAGCTCTCTCTGGACGGGGACACAGATAGCTTAAACACTTCACCCTCCACCAGCAGCCTTGATGCCTGGAAACCTGCTCACAAGTTAGTGAAGACCCCCGGTGCGCATCCTCACGGCCTGATCCGCCCTCCACGGAAGAGTAGCGCCGGATCCGGACTGGGTGTTGTGGGGGGTAGTGGCTCCTCTTTCTCTGAATTGGAGGGTTTGGGAGACGACAATGCTAAAGTCTGCCGCTCAGCTACAGACGGAGAGATGCGGAAGGCCTTATCTCTATCTCACGGGGTAAGTACTGACAGCGTCTACGCTTTTTACGGCCTCACTAGGCCTCGCCCAAAGCCACACCCCCTTTTGGTGTCTTTAGATGACATTAACCGCACCAAGCGGCTGCCCGTCTCCATGTGGCAGCGCAATAAGCCTGACCCAAACTATGCGTACTCCACCAAGCACCTGCTCTACCAACGTTCCTGCAACGCTCAGAAAACCATCGCAACGTCCTCCACCTTGCCTGCCTCCCCTCCCACTCGTGAGCTTCCGTTGGCCAGGGATAAGGGGAAGAGCTGTGGGAGCGGAGTAGTGGGCAGCTGGCTGTTTCCACCAAGGCGTCTGAAGGGAAGGACTGCAGTTAGCGAGCTCAACATCACGTACGTGGTGGAACGCAGCCTGTATGGCCACTTGAACTGGACCGGGCTGGTTAGGCCCGTCACGCTGAGTAAAGCAGATAGGCGTTGGCTCCTGGAGGACGAAAGAGACGCAAACAGGAAGTGGGCGTCCAGCATGGATCGTTGCACCAAGCGTGTACTCTTACGCATTCAGCAGAAGTCTGTGAGTGTGTGCCAGAAGAGCAGATCTACAGTGCCCCCTGCTGCACTGGAGGAACAGGCTGCTGCAAAGCTGCTAAAGAGAATTTCTGTAGGGCACAATTTAGACTAACTTGAGCTATATTTCAAGACAGTCTGAGACTGAAATACAGACTGCTTTCATAAAATGCAAAAAATAATTATAAAAAATATTCACCCATGTCTGTGACTGGGTGAATAAAAAAAACATCCCTTAGACTGTCAGTAAGACGTCAACTCTTTTCATTACTGTAGACTCCGATTACTGTAGTATTGAGTCAAAACTTCATAATCTGAGAAATGTAGAGAAACAGAATGTGATAATACTGAGTTTTATCTTTCCTCATTCTGAGCTTCTCTCCTTTTATTTCTCTTGTAGTCAGTCATGTGTATCAGATCATAATTGAAACGCGCAGTCCTTGTGAGATAGTGGAGATGGAGAGAAAAAGAAGAACAATAAATAATATAGAATTCCTTCTGCAGCTTTGTAGAGTCTGCCGTCTGCGGATCTTCGCCGTCATTCATAGTGAATGTGAACATGACCGTGAATCTTCATCAGTGAACTTTTTCATCCATTTTGGGTTGGAAATGGCTCTCTCAGCCTGGGCATGAATGCTAAATTTGATGGATTTGATTTTTTTTTTTAATGTGCTATTCTTTCTTTTTTTTAAAGTGCATGATGTTATTCCATGGAACATGAAACAGCTTCTCATACTTTTGATCTTTATTTATTTTGAACAGAATATTTCTGATTTCTGCTGCTTTTGTAGAATATTTCAACAAAATGTAATGAAATTAAAAAAGTCAGTTAATTTAAATATAATGCATCGCTTGAGTTTAAGCAGTGTAAGTTGTTGCTGTAAAGTCTGTTGACATTTGTGCTTTATTTCATATTATTTTTCCAGTATCAATTTTCAGTTCATTCAAGGTTTTACAAGAAAGCACCAGTTTATTTACATAATGTTAAACAACTGCTGAAAGATTTTATTCAGATTTAAATAGGAAATCAGGTCATACCATGAATTATTTCTTTTAGCAGTTTGTCATTTGAATATGTGTGGTTTCCATTGTAAATAGTAGCATGAATCATTGAGACTTTGTGAATAGTTTTAAATGACATTCTAAATATATTAATTTATTGTGAATTCACAGTGATTGTCTTTTTTTTTGCAGAGAACATGTAGCTTTGGAGGATTTGACCTGTCTAATCGTGCTCTCCATGTGGTCAACACGACTGAGCCTAGCGTGAGTACACATACTCTTTCTTTCGCTTCTTCATGGTCTCAACTCTCATATGCAACTGCATTGTTTGTGATTCAGTTGTGTTGATCAGCTGGCTTTCAGTGTACTTAATCGCTCGCTCTCTTTCTGTCTCTCTCTCTCTGGCATAAGGAGCAGGAGGCTTTATACAGGGATGCTGTGAAATCTCCCACCACATCCCGCATCTCTCTTGGGAAGAAAGTCAAGTCTGTCAAAGAGACTATGAGGAAACGCATGTCCAAGAAATATGCCGGGTCTCTCTCTGAACAGGTACACACACAGATGCTCGTGTGCTTGCTTTGACCGTGCTGAGTTATGTGCTATAGAGCAGGCTTGTTCAGAGGTGAGACCCTGTCTTTACTCCAGGGGAAGTAGCACATGTGTCTGTGCCCCACTTTCTGTTTCAAACTTGGGTCAAACATCACTTTATGTAGCCTGGAGCCTGATACAAGCTAATCCAATTTAATACACCCTAACTCCCGGGCAGTGTTGAATACACACTCACTGCCTGTATTCACATGCTGCCTCTGTAGGCAGCTCTTTAGGTTTTAGTTACCGTTAGGCAAAGCGTTCACATTTATATGATGCGTCTGATCTCTTTTAGCATGTTTAATGTAGATCTGTGTGTTAGTCATTGTTGAGCTCATTTCATGAGAGAAAGTGTCAACACAGCACATTTGTTCTTCATATCTTGTACCCTATAATCATATATTATGTTGTAGTCCCACCTAGTGGTGACGTAGAAGAATTACTGTCGCACTAAAGAATGATCTTACAGCAGTGCAGCAAATGCCCATTTTGTGAGCTTTATATTATGTCCATCATCTGCTGTCTATCTTTCTTGATTTGTTTTTATAAATAATGATACACTTTCATTTCTCTCGTTTTTTCTTTGTATAGTCCAGTACAGATGGGTCACCCAGTTGTCCTCAGTCTCCTCAGCCAGACACAGACTCTCTAGAGAAGCCCAAACTCAAGGCAGGAGGGTCTGTAGAGAGTCTCCGCAGCTCCCTCAGTGGACAGAGCTCCATGAGTAAGTGTGTTTTTTGTTCTTTGCTAAGGCAATGCTCACTATTGCTCAAACTTTCTTTTACCCTAATTTATAATTGTAATTTGGCGTCATAATTTTTAATCAAAATGTCGTAACTCAATGTTCTGGTGAAAACTATAGACTTCTCTCTGGTGATTCTTGCCGGATTTCTCCAATCATTTAGTCCACCAATTGACTGCAAGCTTGCATTCTGATCTTGCCTCTGTCCAATTAACAACCAATTGAAAGAACCAAGTCCCTGCCTACATTTTTCCTTTTTTTGATAATCTGTCTACTATTTCATTGCAACTTTTAATATTTGTGCTACTGACATGAATGATGCCTCAAATCATGCAGATGTTTTTCTGAGAGGTCTGACTGATGATTGCATTGGTCCTCTCACAGGTGGACAGACTGTGAGCACCACAGACTCATCAGCCAGCAACAGAGAGAGTGTGAGGAGTGAGGATGGGGATGATGAAGAGCCTCCGTACAGAGGCCCATTCTGCGGCAGAGCAAGAGTTCACACTGACTTCACACCGAGTCCATATGATACAGACTCACTCAAGCTCAAGGTACTGAACACGCACTGGAGATTAATCAGATTCATTTCAAATTAGTGTTTCAAATTAATACTCATTATTTTTAAATTGTTTTAGACCTTTACAAACCTCTTTGATTAGACATGAAATGGTCCAACTTATTACATGGCTACTTAGTAAATAAATAAATATTGATATGAGTTTAAATCTTTTTAATTATATGAGAAGAAAACTACTATGGTTATTTTTATTTCATTTTGGAAATTTGTTTTTAGTTTCAGACTTAATTATTTTAGTATTTATTTTTCTTTCAGTGTTTTTTTTTTTCTTCCATTTTATTGAATACGAACTTTTATTTAATGGAACTCACTCAATTTCTCTGTTTTTCTGTTAAGAGAGGAGATGTGATTGATATCATCAGTAAGCCACCCATGGGCACCTGGATGGGTCTGCTCAATAACAAGGTGGGCACGTTTAAGTTCATCTATGTGGATGTGCTGGCTGAAGAAGTGGAGAAGCCCAAACGAGCGGTTCGGAGGAGGAGGAAGGGCAGGCCGCCCAAACCCAGCTCTGTTGAGGAGCTACTGGAGAGAATCAACATGAAGGTGAGAAGACCACACACAACCATTTTTATTGAATTATGTACATGTTTAAATTTTGACTGGCATATCTATAATCATCTAACATAAATCTGAGTGTGCGGCTCATATTTAATCTTTACTGACAGGATGTAAGAGTGGGGTGGGGAGAGATGAGAAAATAAAAAAGTGGATGTTGTTGGTGTGACTATGAGAATGTGGGATGAGGCCATTTTCCTGTGCCATTTAAAATTTTTATTTAAAGACCGAGGCATACACACCCTTCAGACCTCCCACAAGCTCCTGCAGTATTACATATCTAAATAACATCACATTACAGACCTTACAGCTACACACAATAGACACCAGGACAGCCTCATTGTGTTGATTCTCAGTGTGTTAATGGACTATAATGATAGTTGGCTGTCACAATAGAGCTTGAAGTCTGGAAACATTCCCACACATAAATAGTTGAACCTCTAGGGTGGAGTGGGGTATTTTTAGCTGTAGGGGTCCTACATAGTGCTACTTCTCTACAGGGTGTTTAATCTGTGTATGTGTGTGTGTATTTTAGGAGCACATGCCAACGTTCCTATTTAATGGCTATGAAGACCTGGACACGTTTAAGTTACTGGAGGAAGAAGATCTAGATGAGCTCAACATCAAAGACCCCCAACATCGCGCCGTACTGATGACTGCTGTAGAGCTACTGCAGGATTATGACAGTGAGTACGCACACACACACACACACACACACACACATATACATCACACCACTGTTAAAACGTTTAGGGTCGGTTGGGCTCATTAAGCTGCAGATCAAAAATACTGTAAAAACAGTAATATTGTGAAATATTATTACATTTTAAAATAACTTCACTAGGGTTGTGCCGATAGACGATAGTATCGTGTATCGACAATAGTCTGAGATATCGCCGATGGCAGATGCATGTGACGATATCAATACGATGATTGGCTCGTTTTACCATTAATGTATTAAATTTAGTGGTGGGCCGTCATCGGCGTTAACGTGCTGCGTTAACGTGAGACTCTTATCGGGCGATTAAAAAAAATATTGCCGTTAATCTATTCTCAAAGATGGGTTGGGAGCTGGGTCTAGTACGCAAGCTATGATGACTTTCACCTTGATATTTTAGCGCAGATGTATACCTAGCCGAATTGCACTAATTGCTCCAGACATTAGAAAAATATCAGTCTATGCGTTTTATATTTAATATGTGGGAAATACACATCCGTAACGGACGTGACACAAACAAACTAACTTTTAGGTGGCAAGGATGAAGAAGGGTTGGCTCTCCACAGAACATAAAATATTAATTTTGTCTTATTTTTCGTGTACGCATTTATGAGGGAAAAACACTGTTACATGACAGTTCCCCGTTACCGACGTGACCGCTCTGAAAGCGGCACTGAAAGACTGCTTTAAAACTTTCACAGAGACATCAAACATAAAGCACAAAGCCTTTCATTAAAGTGAATTTCGTTTTGTATTAATTGTATTTTAATTTTAATCAATGTTTCATCAACCAATTGCCTGGATTTAATAAATAAGAAGTAAATATAGCAGACAAATAATCACGACACAGAGGTGCCGGCGCGTGAACTGGAGCTCGTCTTGTGAGACATAAATGAACCGAAACACAGCATATAAGGTAGGCATACTTGCCTCAGGAGTACAGTGGGTGGCGTGAGGTGCGAATGTATAATGTAGAGAGTAGTTACGAAAATGGAGAGAATATATAAATCGGGCGCATTAAAAAGAAAAGAACGAGATAGTCTTTGTGTTTTATTTAACATAAGCTTACTTGGCTCAACAAGTGACACATTATTATTACATAATGCATTAGGGGTGGAACGGGACATGTATTCGTATTGAACCGAAACGGTACGGGCGTCACGGTTCGGTGCACGAATTTACACGGAGAATACACGGTATAAAAATAAAGAAAACTCGCGTGCAAATAAATTAATGTAATACGGAACTACTGTTAGATGCGGGGGTTCTTTAGGGACACACAATCTATACCCTCGGCTTGTCTATGCTCTGAATGCACGTTCACTTTAAACGTTGGCTTTTATACCTATGTTTTATACACGCGTCCTATTCGCTTTGGACTAGCGTCGAACTAGATGTGAATTTGACGCTCTATTCGCGTTTGGTGTTGACCGCATATTGAACAGCCTGCGATGTTAAGATTGCAATGAGAGAGAGAGGCGCGAGCGCGATCGAATTGAGAGAGAGAGAGAGGCGCGGGCGTGATCGAACAGTGGAAACATAAAAAAAAAATACTCCTGTCATTTTGTTCATACAGATCATTAAACCTGCAAAGTGTTTACTTATATTTGTGTACACTCGCAATAAAACACAACATTGTGCTATTGTCACACTGTAAACTACAACTGTTACCCAACCAAAATATCACACACACACACTGTTTTAAAAGCAAAAAAAATGTATGCAACCCCATTTCAAAACAAGTCTGTGGGTGCCATCTTTTGGACATTCACCATATCGCATTGGTTTTCATTTCTTGTCCTCGGAGCATTAATCTGTTTATTTTTAAGTTACACATTCTACATTGATTAAAAAAGAAAATCAAATGTGTTTTTGATGGAAATATTATTTTATACAGAAATCAATAATTTATAATTCAGATGAGAGTAATGTTACATTGTTAATTAATAATGTTAATTAAAATGAATGAAAACAAAAATATTGATCTGAAATATAGCTAATTAATTTTAAATTCATTCAGGTACAATTACCAAACATATCGCAAGGTCTTTTTGTCTTTTTATTTTCCCTCCATTGTACCGAAATCGTACCGAACCGTGATGTATGAACCGAACCGTGACTTCTGTGTACCGTTCCACCCCTAATATGCATTCATCAGATATTTTACGTTTTTTTTTTACGGTTTTAATTTTAAAATGACTTGGTAGCAGAGGGCCCCATTATGAAGCTCCGCCCCCACTGTACTGAGAGTCTAGCTAACTACCTGCGAGGTTATTTATTTGGGTAGCACTAGGACACATATTCTGAATGCCTTCGGCAGAATTCAAATGAGCCCTTTTAATCTAGATTAATCTAGATTAATTCCAAGATTACAGTGAGATTAATCTAGATTAAAAAAATTAATCTATGCCCACCACTAATTAAATTATTATTATTATTATTATTATAAAGATAGTATTGTTATTAAATTAATATTAGGAACTACAATTAATTTGCCTTGCCTAAATTCATAACGTCATCACCACTTGCGACAACACCAACACGCGCGTATGAGGACTCTAAGAAAATGTTTTTAAAACAGAATAAAAAAATTACATCCCACATTAAATTGAATTGCAAGGTGATCCATTCATTCACAAATTGTCAAGAGTGCTTGTTTTAACAGACGCATCATTCTTATAGCCTAGATCCAAGATGAAAACGCCATCGTTGTTTGTCAATATTTTGTTTCCATAGCACATTAACAAAACGTTTAATGACACTAATAACACTAAAAACAATACAATTAGGCTACTAAATATTAATAATAATATCACTAAAATGATATAGGCCTAATAACAGTCTTTAGTTCACGAACACAGCACAACTCTGCCATCTGTGAAAATCAAAAGCAGCTTCAAACACTTTCTTCTAATTTTTTCACTGTCATTAATGTAGAAATATTAAGCCAGTAAATTAAGAAATAACGGATATCGCTATACCGTTATATCCATCGTCGTCTCTGAGAGAACACAGCGTTAATGTAGCAAAAGATGGCGAAAGCACAGTCCGTTTTTACTTTCACTTTCAGGGAATGAGCGCGTTTACATGCACGTTCTTAACCCGATTATGCTGAATAAACTGACAATGCATGTGGTCATGTAAACGCATTAACCCGTTTTCCTTTATCGGAGTCAAGTCATAAGTTTATGTATAAACCGATCGACTCAAGGTTTTTGCCCCTTACTCTGATTTCTCCCGGCATTTAAAACTCATTAACCCGCGTTCTTTGGGCTTATTGAAGTGCGCATATGTGAAGTGTATCCAGGCAGAGAGAGCACTGGTAGGAGGACATATATCGCAAACTCCGACTCTTTCTTGACCCAAGAAATTATTAAAACGTGTTTCCATCTGTAACGGCATGAGAGGATAATGTGTGTCCGTAAATTTCCCGCTGACAGGTTGAAATACTGATTCAGATACAAAAATGTTTAAAGGGCATATTGCAGGTTAGAGGACCCAACGAGTCAATGTATAGAAAAATAATGTAGGAACTAGATTTTCTTTAAAAAATACTTTTAAATACGCTACAGAAGCTTCTGGACTCGTTTTTGTGAGACAATTTTACTTCCGCGTCTGAAAATGGGAGTGGCGGGCGTGACGTAACAGGCGGGAGAGCGGTCGATTTAAACAACAGGAAAACAATGGATCGCAATGACATTTCGGACGCTGAGGAAATACTTACTCGTATGACGGACCACAGAAATATATATAGTATATATACTGTATATATATATATATATATATATATATATATATATATATATATATTAGGGCTGACTTCTAATAGTCGAGGATTCGACGATTCGATTCGGAGAGGTCTGATTCGACTATGAACCTCATAGTCGAACAGTAGGGAAGTGTTATGTAACCATAGGGGTGTGACGGTTATCATGTAACCGTGAGACCGACGGTTATAGTTGAACACCGTCATTAGAACTCTATAACCGCCAAAACCGTGCTATTAAAATATTTTTACAAACATTTTTTATCATAGAGAATGTTTAAATACTAATATCATCTTACGAGGGAAACGGAGGCGGAGTTAGTGGTGCGATCGGAGGCTGAGTGCTGGAGATGATTCGGGAGAGGTCTGTTCCCCTTTACCGATCAGAGCGCGCGCTGACACGGAGTAAAGCCTTGTTTATACTCGACGCGTCCGCACGAGCGGTGCGCAAGACCAGCAAGACCCCATTTCGCTTGGCTCTGTGCATGGCTTTTTTTGTAACAGCGCGCGCGACGCCGCGTCCGAGGATGACTTCAAGCCGAATCTGCCCGAGCATGTAGGCTACGTCTCACCGCACCGGCACGCAGTTTGCGCGTCTAAATTGCAAAGTTTTTTTGTTAAGGTTTTGTTTACTGTGTGTGATTTATTTAAAACAAAGCACGTTTTGGCACGTTGTTGTTTTTGAAGCCAATTTGTTCCTATTTTATGTGAACTTTTCTGATGTTTGATATATGCGTGATATGTTCTGTTTATCTGGCTTTAAATGAATAAAAGGTATTTGTTACAGACCATGTTTTTCTTTTAGTTTTTTTAGCTCTTTTGTTTGAAATGGAAAAAAACTAGCTGCTATCTAAAAAAAAAAAAAAAAAAAAAAGGTTCGACTATCAGTCGACTACGTCAAAATCTAACGAATCAGATTCGACTATGAAAATCTTTAGTCGAAAACAGCCCTAATATATATATATATATATATATATATATATATATATATATATATATATATATATATATATACACACACGTTCGCTAACGATATACCGTATATACCCGAATATAAGACGAGGTTTTTGTCCTAAAAATAGGCTGAAAAATGGGGGGTCATCTTATATTCGGGGGGGGGGGGGTCTCTGCTCGCTTGTCTCCGTCCAGTCTGGCATCCTCTGTGAACGGCGCCTTTTCTTGTGCGGCTCGAGCAGAGGGAGGGAGAGAGAGAGAGCGGGAGCCGGATCGTCGTTGAAAACGGCCAGACGACCCCGCAGGGTGATTAAATCCATCCCGTCGCACTCAGGGCAGCCGCAGTCATGGCCAATCAGGACTCGCATATGTGCCGGTCTCCGCCGACGAGTGGGCCTCTACACGAGGCACAGGTGATGCGAGGCATTTGGAACAACGCCTCGGAAATTTGCTCTTAAAATTATTTTCTGTTGAAAACCAGATTTTTCCCCCAAAATAAGTCTGGAAAATGGGGGGGTCGTCTTATATTCAGGGTCGTCTTAAATTCGGGTATATACGGTACACTATGCTCACAATATTGTACAGATTATTACCATCGTATATCAGGCCAGCAGACATGAGTATGTTTAAGTATATTTGTATTGTACTAAAAACATACTCAAGTCAATTTTTAATACATATTTTTCAGCTGGGTTATAACATAAACAGATTGTTTAAATATTCAAATCTTAAATTTTCTGAGTAATTTTATTTTTCAATTACAAGTTGCCTCTATTTAGGGCATGACTACCTATATCACACACACTATTTGATGCCATTGGTACAGTATAAGACGATCAATATTCTTGCTTCGGCATCCCATGTTGAACTCCATTACTCACGGCCGCTCTTACTGAATACCAGCCTACTCTGCACTGAGCCGAGGCTGAGGCTCCCTGTCGTGACATAAATTAACGCGATGTTGGAAAAAAAGCCGTTTTTACCAGCAGTCCAAGAAACGCTCACTTTATCTACTAAATTAGTGCCCTTATGTCATTTTAAAACATTTTAAATCCTGCATTAACTTTTCATAGGTATTTTCATACAAGGTTATATATTAATTTAGTTGTTTTTTTTTACCTGTAATATGCTCTTTAAGATCTTTTTTTACCTCACTAAACCGGGAAATAACCTGATCAAGCCTATTAATAAACACTCCACCTTTGCTAGCAAAATAGAAAAAAGATTCTCGTATATAAAACGAAGTAATAAAACAACCAAATTAATGAGTAAATAATCAAGTTAATAATTAAATAAGTAAGCCCTGCCCCCCTCACGATATTATCGTGTATCGCCGATCTCACAGGCTGAAGATAGGACGATATGAAAATGGAGAATATCGCCCAACACTACTATTCACTGTTTTTAATGTGCTTTAAAATGTCATTTATTCCTATAATGGTAAAGCTGAATTTTCAGAAATCATTCTAATATGCCAATTTGCTGCTCAAGAAACATTTTTTATTTTCAATGTTAAAAACAGTTGTGCTGCTTAATATTTTTGAGTACACTGTACACTACTCTTTTTTTTTTTCCAAGATTAATTAAGTGTTATTTTCTTTTTTTTTTATTCTTAATGACTCTAAGTTTTTGAAAAGTAGCAGACACGTGGATTTACTAAATGCACTATATATTAAATGTTTATCCAAACAACAAATGTCTATAATCCATGTGTTAGCGTTAGCATCCATTAGCTATGATAGTTAATTAGAGGACAGGACCATTTTTTTTTATATAAAAAAATGTTTAAGTGTATGCATTTCCTAACTTTGTGTGTCTGTGTTCTAGGTAGCAGTGATCCGGAGCGCAGCGCCCTCTCTGGCTCTCAGGAGAAACTCCTCTGTGAGGGGCGTGGCCTCATGGCTGACTCCCCACGGGACTCTGGCTGCTACGAAAGCAACGAAAACCTAGAGAATGGTAACCAGGCGCTTGTCTAGCATCTCCATACCAACCGCATCACCATGTCCAGCCTAGTGTAGCAACGCCATGACATCATCCTCTCACCTCTGGGCCTCTGCCATGACTCAGTGTCCTAACAGCCAATGAGAACCTGTCATCACATCTGGATTTAACCCAAGCCTGTCTGTCTGTCACATCTGCTGTGCCCTGTTCTCTTTCTGCTGCTCTTTTCCAGAGGCGCTCTATCATCATCCCTTTCTTTTAACTCTCTTATCCAGCCTACACAGACTTCTGCTATTGCTTGCTTCCATTCTGTTAGAAATCAACATTTCCAAAAGCAGCAGCCACTCTTGCCATCGCTAACTAATCCAAATACATCCGCTGCTTCAGAGAAATCTAAAGAGAGACCGACAGAAACTCACACAAGGCTTGTGCTCACAAAGCAGGACTTACACACAGGACGATTTTGAGAATGTTCTTCATGGCAGAACTCCCTCAGACTCATTTCAAACTCTATTAAACATCTCTTTCTCCCTCCCTTTGCCATTTCAAGAAATATCACTCCATATTTGTGTGTGGTGTTTGGTGTGGTCATATTGCACAAGTTCTTATGTGCTTAAAAAAGAAAAGACTTTATAAATGCAAAATAGTGTGGCTGCATAGAAACTACATACGGTTGGAAGCTGATATTTTATGTAGATTGTGTAAAAGTAGGAGCTAAGCTACCAAGTCTATTTTTAGAGGATTTTATGTAAGTGAGGACCGTATCTCATTCTGTATTTCCAAAGAAATTCAGTGTTTAACGGTTTCACTCTTCTGTTGCCTTTTTTAACCTTCTACTGGCATCTTAAAACACTGACTGATCCCTCCTCCTGTTGTGTATGTCAAGTGTATGAGTCTGCGTATGTATGTGTGTGTGTGTGGAGCCAAGTCTGAGTGTTTAGAACGGATCATAAAATATGTGCAATTTGCCAATGTGGAAAATAAATCCATTCTTTGATCTCTAGCATTCTGGTCTGCTTGCTTTTTTCATCTCTTTTCACCTCCTGACATTATTTTTTCTGTGCTGATTACTTTTCCATTTATTTATTTTAAGAGCAGCAGTACAGAGCTTATTATATTCGATATTGGAGCATGTGCTGCTTTGTCACCATCAGTTTTTTGAGTCATTGGTTCTGTTAAAGTATGACTAATGGCCCAGGGAAAAAAATGCTTCAAATGCAGACTTGAAGGCTCCTTTCTCTCATTTCCAGATTCTTTGCATCATTTCTCAACCACGGCATAATCATTTGTTTGTTTGTTTTTACATTATCTCTAAGATCCCTGCATATAAATGCTCATTTATCATTTTATTTATTATATATTATTATTTTAATATACAAAGTGTTGTGCCTCTGGGAATCTTAAATAGCTTGACTGTCACGATCTCTATACTCGGCATATTAAGTATACTTGATGTGGAAAATTGACAGAAAAGATGCAACTTTCAAAATAAATATGATCTGAATTTGTGGTTTTTATCACTTAATGTCTTAACAATAACATTTAACACTCCCCTAATCTTTAACTTGAAACTAACCCTTACATAATCTCTAAACACTGAACTGTGAATTGAATTATGCCTCTGGGTATCTGCTAAACAATGTTACCACTAACATGTTTAGTAAACATATGTACTTTCTCATACCTTTAATTCTGTTATAGATACTTGTTCTGGTCTTCTTGCATGTTAAAAGGGTAGTTCACCAAATAATGAAAATGTCATAATTTACTCACCCTTATGTTGCTTTAAACCTTTATGACGTACTTTTTTCTGAAGACTAAAACATTGAGACATTTTTTATTTATATATATATATATATATATTATTTATTGTTTCACATAAGTAAGTTATACAGTTTTGGAACATGTCAAGTCAATTTAATTTTAACAATTCTTTTTTTAAATAAAATTCAAGTGACTTATGTAAAAAAAAATAAAAAAAAATTTAACTTTAACTGGTGCAATACCCTTAAAAGTACATATGTGTTCCTTATGTACTCCTAAAGTGTGCATTTTAGTACCACAATTTGCTGATAGGATTAGGTTAGGTTAGGCTTAGAGGATACTACCTAAAGGTGCAATTTTTTGCATTTTATTTTCTGACAGCATACATTTCAGATTGTAGTAGTTTGGTTTTAATTATGATAATACTCATTAATGCATGAACCAAACCAAAAATAGTGTGCATTATTGGTTTAGCTAATGCATCAATGAGAAAGTGGAAGAGCTGTACTCATGTGTGAAAACAAATTGCTAAAATACTATCTCTTCCTTTTCATCATCTTTATGACATCAGGGTTATTCTTAGAACATGAGGTACCTTCTGAAGCCTTTGAGGAATTGTATGTGATTTAATTAATTTATGTGAAAGCACGAATCTCTGTTTCAGGTAAGAGCCGCAAGTCGTCGCACCACAGCCGTGGTTCATCTGGATTTGATTGTGGGGGTGTAAAGTCTACAGACTATCCCACTCTTCCCATGACTCACTCCACTGAAGCTCTTCAGCAGCAGGCCAAGAAGGAACACAAGTTCCCGAAGACCTTTCTGCCCCGGCCCATAAAGAGCTTCAACCTGCGAAGCCTCTGCCTCAAGAAGGGCTCCAAAGCAGTACCAACCTCCCGCATACCGGTCAGCCGAAGCTGTGAGGAGTTGGACGGCTCCCAGGAGACCCCTGAGACTTGGAAGCGCTCTCATTCTCTGGGGGATATACACTGGGAGCAGGCCTTCGATCAGAGGAAGGACCAGCGTGGCAGTGAGGATAGAGGCAGACTGGAGAGGGGGGGAAAAACAGTGAATACAGATCCTGTAGAATCAAAACAGGACCAGAGTTGTGTTGGAAGAGAGACAGGCTCGCTGCAGAGACCTATGGTTCCCACACAGCTTCCTCTCAGCCTGATCAGTCAATTGCCTGCTGCTCAGATTTCAAACCGCCAACCTGTCTCTGCCCCGACTAGCCCGGCTCCACGGACTCACCCTAAAAAGCCACCTGTCCCACCTCCTGTGCCTGCTAAAAAGTCCAAAGAACGTCTGCCAAATGGTCTGCGCCACCCTCCACTGGTGCTTTCTGGTTCGGTGCCAAATACCCCAACCCTACCCCCAAAACCCATATACACCCCAACTACTCCCTCCGAGAGTTCTCCAGTATCACCAGGTGAATCTCCTGCTGCTCTGAGTCCACCCTGGCTGTCTGACCTGCCTGAATCAGCATGTCGTCAGATCCACGGTGCTAAAGTCGCCCTCAGCAGGAAGATCTCCCACGCCAAAATGGTTGACCTCGAGACACTGCTGGAGGACAAGATGCGCTCGGAAGGGATTGACCTCACTGAAGAGCCATACTCCGATAAAGTAAGTAATGCTGTGTTGACTTTTCGAAATCTTAAAATACCAAATGGGACACCGTATGACAGGGTTCCTCAAATCCTTTCCTGGAAGGCAAAGAAGAATAGCTCTAATTTAGCTCAAAGACTGTTATTTTCTAGTAACTCTGAAGACCTTGATTGGCTTGCTCAGATGTCTTTGATTGTGCTTGGAGCTAAACTCTTCAGGACCGTGAAGAACTCTTTAGGGATTTGATGAACCCTGCTAATGGACTTCATGTTCAAGTGACCGCAAGTTTTTATAAACTGCGTCATATGGAGACAATGGTGTGGGAAATGGTGGCAATATAGCAGTCTAAACAGAAGCACAATGATTACCAGTTGGGGGCTTGACTCAACCATGCCACTGTCCCTGGAAAGTCATGGCCAGTTTATTTTTTCCTTCCATTTACTGCTGGAAGTTCTTTTGCAAGTGTCAAGAGAAACGAAAAGAAGCATACATTTCAATCAGTGCTCATCCAAACACTAATTTCCACTCATTAACTTTCATACAAGACATCCGTATAGTACCTATATGTCTCTGTACAATTAATTGTCCTCCTTTTCTTTAGCTATTTTTAATTGTTAAAAAATGCATGACTTAGCACAGACATAACTATCACATATCCTGTATCCTTAAAAAAGTCCTTTCAGTCATGCCAGCAATAGCAGTGGAAAAGTGGAAGGATTGAAAGACTAGCTTTTTTGTGTAATTTATAAGCAGGGAGTTTAGTATTCATAGAACATCTCAAATCAGGTTCATATTCTTGGGTCCTTGGTGTCCACTGCATGTCCATCAACAAACCTGATTCCAAATCACTTTGAGGTTATCACAAACAAAAAGGTGAATAAGAGGTGAAAAATTTCCCCTTTCTAAAATAAAAACACTGGAGCAGCTTGAGGTTTCAGACCGCACAGACTGCCTGGAGTTTTAGTGCTTTTTGTTGGCAGCCAATCTGATTATGCCTGGACCCACAGCCTATCGGATGTATCCCATATTGGGCACAAGAAATTGTTTGAATCTCTTTGAGTAGATTTAGAATTAATCCCTCAGTTAACAAGATGCTTATAAGTTAAAGCTGAAGTGTGTAATATAAAGTATACATTCTCCTCTCGCCGCTTGTTTGCAGTTCATTGTTTGATTTCCCAGAGGAGCATAAACACTGTGGCTCTCATGCTGCTATCAAAACATTGGATTGTTGATTAGTTCACAAAGTGAAATGGCAGAGTATTTCCCTTATTGAGATTTACTACAATTAAAAAACTGATTGGTTTGCAATATTATAAAGCCACACTGTTTATTTTCGAGAAGATGGTCATTTGACATGCTAACAAAGACGTCCTGAAAAAGATTAAACTGGATCTGTTACGCCACACAAGGTGATGTTAGCTTTAAAGCGCTGAGTCTCACATTAAACAAACAATTTAGTCTCACTCTCCTTGTAATGCTATAATTGCCACATAAAGTTTGCTTGTTTGTGAGTCAACCTCCATTTCCAAGTATGCTCGGTCTCTACCACCCGTGAAATCAATTAAAAAGCCACATGAAGTGAAGTTTATGATCTGATAATTTCTGTTGTTATTCAGAGTCCACAGTCTGAGACGAATGTTGCTCCACTCACATTAGCTGAGCGCTAATCACAGCTTAGCTTGACTCAATGCAGTGTTAGCAAAGAAAATTCTCCTATTTTTTATATTTTGATGACCAGACTTGTGTCTCTTAGGGGTTGTTAGGTTTTTAGAGATGATTTCCAGTTGTTTAACTGAGGTGGCGAACTCCGCTAGATCTTGTTATCCTGGCTAATCTTTGCCTTTCTCTTTGTGTTTCTTAGCATGGCCGGTGTGGTATTCCTCAGCTCTTAGTACAGAGGTACTCGGAGGACTTCCAGCAGCCAGTGAAGGACGTGGCGTCCAGTCTGGATCAGATCAGAGTTAAACAACTCCGTAAGGAGCACCGCATGGCTGTGAGTTACTTTCGCAGATTTATTTAGGACGTTCATGCGAGTCAAATTAGATCATGATACTTGACTGCATTAGCACTGACATTTGGTCTTTGTGTTTTCTTTATCTCCGCAGATTCCCTCGGGAGGTTTGACTGACATGTGTCGGAAGCCAGCGTCTCCTGTTCATTTGAGCTCTGTGTCTGATTGGCTTGTGTCGATTGGAATGCCCATGTATTCTGCCCCTCTATTGGCTGCAGGTTTTGACACCCTGGGTTGTGTGTCATCCTTAAACGAGACAAGAGCGAGGGAAGCTGGCTTGAAGGAGGACCATCACATACGTATTCTTCTCAGTGAAGCCCAACTAGTCACAACCAGCAGCTCAGGACAGTCATAATACTAAAATGAGCTATTATGAACTAGAACAAATGGATTAAACTCTTCTGCCAGGTGAAGGGACAGACCTGGACAACAACTGCCGAATTTTCTCCCAATTTTTTCGTCTTATAATCTCAAGCCTTTTGGCATTTACAGAAACAGAAATGACTGACCTGGCTTCCAAGGACTGTTATTGTGGGCCTATCAACAGATGTTTCCATAGAAACACCTAGTTTGGGCCTGAAAGGACCGCCTGTCGAAAGAAAGCACACTTTTTTTCTGAAAATGTATGCTTTTGTATGAATTTAAAGACTGTTTTGAAACCCTTTCTCGCTTTTCCGGGAAGCGTGAGATTTATTTAGAAAAAAAAAACTGTAAAGGAAAAAAGGTTTTGTGCTTATTTAAGCACATGAATATCAAGAGTATGTCACCTGGCCAAAGCAATATAATTTCATGCAGGTTTTGTTCATTTAATATTACTTTATCTCTCAAAGCATACAGTATAATTCCCAAAAGCATGATGTTGCCATATGGGGATATTCAGAGCAATGCACATTTTGATTTCGGGCCAATAGTTGGTCACGGTTTTAGCAAGTATGTACTATGTTTGTACAAACCGTTGCATTTGTTTCTTTCTTCGTGGTTACATTTTAGCATCACTCCTTGTATTACGCTTAATATAATACTTTATATTTACAGCACATTTAATCTTCGAAGTCTTCTAAACGAACAATATTCACACAATATGCATCACTTACTCGGCTGTTGCGGCATATCAAAGTTTATTACTGTATCAATTTATGTTGCCTGTTATCTTGAAAATTATACTCATGCATATTGTTTACCTCTCATCATACTCATCTCTGATGCGACTGATGCATCACACAGCTGTAATTTTCTTGCTGGAGTGAAACGTGTACAGGTGTTTATTTTTGATTCATTTTCTTTTTCTTATGCCCTAGATTGCCTTGCACTTTGACTGGGGTGTTGTTGAAGACATTTTTTTTTTATCTTAGAAAAAGCCTCAAGCTCTTGAAAGCACACAGTCTTAGCCTTAAAATAAGTCAAATCGAATCAAAACTGATAGTGAATAGCTTGGAGGAGTGTTCTGACACTAGTGACCTACACAGACTGGGGCTTCAGCTATGATTTAAAAATTAGGAAGAAAGATCCATGAAGCATTATTTATGTTTTGATTTTTCAAGTGAAAGGCAGTCAAATCTTTTTTGTTTGTGAGGAAAAAAAGGATGATTGATGGTCTGATTTACAATTATTTTGTTTGTCATTCAGAACACATTGCAAATGACGTGTGTGTTTCAGGGAGAATAAGGTGTTATGAGGTAACCGGGGATGGGCATAACTTTACTTAAACAAAAAGGACAGCATCTAGCAGACTCGCTCCTAAATGAAAACTGACCTTTAAGTACAAGGTTAGCTGACAGACGTGCGTGACGTCATTTAGGCATTAGTATGACATTACATTGCTCCAAATTAAGCACAATGAAGAGAGTTTCTCGTACAATCACTCTCAGGTGGTTTTTGATTGAGCAACTGAGGTGAGAATTCACCTTGTTTCAGTACATGCAGATGCTTCTAAAGATCTTTTGGGTTTCCAGTTACAGAAAGACACCAGTCATGCTTCCCCAAGGCCTTGCAGTTTTATCAAATGGTGTCTTTTTGAATGCTCGCTTTAGAATTGTATTTCTCCCTCATGTCATTTTCTCTTGTATGTAATGCAGCACAATTTTTAGACCATAACGCTCAAGAATTTAATGAACATTTTAAATTGCAGTAGAGAATCGTTAGATTCCTTTATATCAGAATGGTTGCCTTCAGATTGCTATCAGATGAGTGCTTTGATAACAATGAGGCTTTTTATGTATTTAAAATCGAAAATATATTTCATGAAATGTTACTGTAAAAAAATGCACTTTATTAAAGAATGAAATTTTTTTTTATTCCATTGTGGAGAAAATGAGATTACAAATCGACACATTTACAGTTTTTCTCTCTCTTTTTTTTTTTTAAGATGTTTGTTTTCAGGTCAAATGTTGATGGTTGAGTTGAGCTGTTTAAATATCAAATCTGTTAAAAATATAATCACTTGTTAATTAATTACAGACCTAACCATGACCAGTTAATTATTTCAACTTAAATGATATAAAACTGGGTCTTAATTACATATATGAAATGATTAACTGAGGTTGCACATTCTGTATATGTAATTGATATTTAAATAACTTATTTTTGCTTTTACATCAAATGTAATTATTAGCTGTATTATACATCATAGAGCAATACTCTTTCACCTATAGTTAGCAAGTGACATGCTTCCGTGACCATTGTAAAATACATGTATAAAAATGATTTTATCTGGTTTCAGTTCGCTAATGATTGTCCATAAAGGTTTTGCTTGTGTATTTACAAACAAAAATGTCTTAAAATATTTGTCCCTTTGAGGTGTAATAAAAAAGAATATCATACACACTGACTGCTCTTCCTTACTGTGTGTGTTTTCAGCATCATCCAGTCTTCAGTGTCACATGATCCTTCAGAAATCATTCTAATATGCTGCTCAAGAAACATTCCTTATAAGAATGAGTGTTTTTATAGAAATCATGATACATTGTTTTTAAAAGATTCTTTGAAAAATAGAAAGTTTAAAAGAACATCATATATCTGAAATAGAAATCTATAAAAAACATTATTTACTATCTATTAAAAAGTCTTTACTGGCACTTTTGATCAATTGAATTCATCCTTGCTGAAATATATTCTTTTGGACAGTATATAGTGTATATATTATTTCTCAGCCTGTCTGACACAGGTCTGTTGAAAAAGGTCAGTGACAACCCTATTTCTCTAATTTTAAGACTTTATCTTTTAAGACTCTAAAGAAATATCAAAGTCGTCATGCTTTCAACAGATTTACAATTATATACCCATGTGCGTACACTTTACTGCAAAGTGATCCAATGTCATTTATTTTCGAAGTACAAATAACTAGTTTCAACAGTAGGCTATAAATAAACATCGTAATTTGAGAACTTGTAAACTAATCTTTATTTTACATTTTTGCTTTCTTTTGATAAAAGTTCAAAACAAACGCTGCTTAAGACTTTGCAATTTTGCCATTGTTCACCCTTTGATTTAGCAATCACCAGGCATGATAATATTCCGGGTGGGTTAAATAAAGACATTATTTCATTTGATTTACAATGCTTCAGTGAAATAAAAGATATAGTGTTGCACTATAAATAAAACCATGTGAGACAGACTGCTTTTATCATTCTTCTAACACTTACTTACATGGCTGAAAGAGTCAAATTTAGGTTTGTTCGTTCAAATGCTCAAAAACTGCTCACTCATAAACCTTCTTCTTGGCTGAATATTTAATTAAAATGGTTTCTATCTTTGTGACTTAACAATAGTGACCTGGAAATTTGCCTCCAAAAGCACAGCTTATTTTTACACTGAAGCCTTCTGCCACTTTGACAAATGCCACTCTTTCATGATAGATAGATAGATAGATAGATAGATAGATGTGTTGTTTGCAATATTATTTGTTAGTCTTTTTTTAATGAAAGATGCATTTTGATAATAAAAAAATTGAAACTGATCAAATAATTAGTGGATTTGATGCTGATGCATGAGGCTAGGCTACAGGCCGCTCTCGAGCGGTTTCACGCGTCTTCCGCCTGGTGGTGCTGAGCTGCACATGGCAGCGCGTGAGCGGGAGTTCGGTTGAACTTTTTCCTCCACATTCGGTAATCTGACACCGACACTAACCCCAAAAAGCAGAGGATGGATTCCCAACTTCATTCGCAAAAATAGCTCAGCAAGAGCGGACGAGAAAACACGGCCGAGCAGGGGACGAACATCTGAACGCCTCCGTTCGCGCGCATTTGATCTGTGAAGTGGCTTCAGTTTTTTTTATGTTGGCTGAAAAGTTTTTATCTAAAGAGGCGGATGGGTGACGACCATTCTCGGCGCTTCCATGTGAGGAGACGATGAAGAATTACAGCAGCAGTCCCCGTCTAAACAATCACAGCGCGAGTCACAGCACAGATCGCAACAGCAGAAAGGGATTCTGGTTATCGGCTCTCAGGCTTCGCTTCTCCCTGCGCGATTATGCTTTCTGCATGGCCACACTGCTGCTCTTCTGTCTCGGCTCACTGTTTTACCAACTGAACGGAGGACCCCCTAAAGTTCTGCTGGAGATCAGGCAGTACCTCGGTAAGATTCGCGCTCTTCCTCTCGCTTTCCCCCGTGTTTGGATACTTGTACCGACTGCTGTCTCGTCACGGCATTAAAGTATCCAACATTTCTTCTGTGTGTCGCCGAAGCAGATGTTGGATTCCCTCGGGTTTATGTACGTTTTCTTGAATAACTGTTAGACGTGTTCGGACAGGTTTGCTTTTCCGCGTCCTCACTTTTCGGCTACATCAAATAACAATGTTATTCAGAATGACAGGCTCAGTCCATTAACTTTGCATCTTTTTTCCCAACAAATGAAAGTTAATGGGCAATAACAATCACATTTAGGATAACACGAGGGTAAGTAAATGATGGCAAACTTTTTTGGGTGAACTATCCATTTAACTTCTAATAAAATAGATAGAAGAACTGTTTGTTTTCCATATTCAGTCTTTATGCAGAATGTCTATCCACAAGCACTACAGAATATGCCATCTGATATAAAGTACTAATCATTTTCACTCTGTCAAAGCAATCCAACCCATATTTCATGCTGCATCTTTAATTCAACAGGCATCAACCTTTGTGTGTTATTTCTATCTTTTATGTATGATCTGTATGTGTTTAACACTTGCACTATAGTTTCCTAAAGGCTATTCTGAGGTTAGTGCAGTCTTTGTCTGCCTTGGTATGGCAAGACAATGCTTTGATACGAGCTTTAACCTTTGATTTAGGTTTTGGCTATATATCCTATTTGTAGTCCATATAGACAAGATCAGGTCTAGTTGTCTCACATGGGTAATAAAGAGAATTTATATAATTCCATTTTTATTGTTTAATGTTTGCTGTTTGTTCCATTGGGACAAAATAAACAAATGACTAGTTACTGCCTATTTCTGCACTTGAATTTAGGTATGTTCAGCTGTTCAGTGCAGGAGGTCTAATAGAGTGAGAGGCGAGCGATGCATAACATATGGGTCATCATGTGTAGTCTTAAAAGAGTAGTCTGTGTCATTGTGTTGGTATGATATTGAGAATAACATTAGCATGAGCAGTGCATGCTTGCCTTCATTCTGGTAGAGTGTTTGTGAGAGGGGTCAGTGGCAGATTACTTCCATGCCGTTGATCTATAATCTGTCAGGTCATCTAACCCTATAAAGGCTGTTTCATATGTGATACATGCATTTCTACGACCTTTTTATCAACATGATCCAAACTTTGCTGAAAAACCTGTTGTACACAATCTTGCCTTCATGACTTCTACCATCTGTTAGATAGTTCATATACTTTTTAAGTATATAAAAGGCCTAGTATAATTCTAAAAATGTTGTCCAGCCTCAAGATAAACATTTACTGGTCTGATGCAACTTAGGTTTACTTGATTATTGTTTACTCCACCATCATTTACTATTCCTGCCTAGGCTAACATCTCCTTTTGTATTCCACGGATAGAAAAAAAACAAACTATACAGAGTAACAACAAGAGGGTGAGTAAATTATGCATAAACTTTCATTTTTATTGGTGAACTATTCCTTTAAGCTAAGTCAGTGATGCATTCTTAAGGTATACTTCAGCTTTTTCCAAGTGACTGCTAAGTGGTTTCTCATCCACTTTGATCTGCACAAGCCTCACCCTTAACCATCAACACCTTCACCGGGAGCACCCACGGTTTCCAGTCAGCTCCTAAACTCCCCCAAAACACACTACACAGAGCCAGCCTTGTTCACTACTACAGGAAGATGCAGAAGCTTTGTAATGTTACAGCCAAAGATTGCAATTTTTTATTTCCGCACATTTTAAACTTCAATTCGTAAAAGTTATGGCACGCAGCATAAGCTCGTGTTTTGGTTCAGGAGAAGCTGTAAAAGGTGGCTACTGTTTTGGTTGTGGTGCTCGGTGACTGACGTCTGTCTAACTCTGCATAGCATGAAATGCTGATAACGTGTGATGTCTGCGTGAGCAGGGTGTGCGGAGGTATGGAAATACTGTACGTATGTTGACAAACAGGTAGGACATCATACCATTACATTCGGACTGAACATTTTGTGGTCCAACATCTTCCACAGATGGCATATAGGGTACAATGGGACTAAATGTTCACTGGGATAAAAAGCGCCCTTTGATTTTATTTTCCTCTAAACCATTGATGGCACAAACTTGCCACAGCACTTTCAAAAACACCAGTTTTTCAAGATGCACGTGGAAATTTGGCTGATTCTTGACGCGATCCGGCAGCAGCGCAAAGTTGATTCTGTGCTAATTTGATCTAATATTTGATGCATTTTGTATATTTAAGTAGCAAACGAGAATCGCTAAAATTATTGAATATATTTTGAGAGGTAGTTAATTATGATTTATTATATTTAACAATTCTATTTATTGAACAACAATGAATTATTTTATATATCAAAATAAACATTGTACAAACTTTGCTAAAGTGGTTGTTTTGAACAAGTATTAACTTAGACATTATTTAAAACATATTATTTTACCTATATGTTAAATGAGCATTTTACCCCACCTTGCACCTCATACATTTATAAGATTTTTAAACAAAGTAAACCACTTTTATAATTTTTCCATCAATGTTCAATACAAACAATTTTTCTGCAATCATAAACTATGGGAATACACATTTTTCTTAAGGTATGCCTTTAGCCCCTTTGTACCCTACATATAAATACATTTCGACCACTTAAAGCAACACTAAGTAAGATTTTTTACCTTAAAATAATGGTTCCAAAATCGTTTCAGTGGTTCATTAAGTCGTAACAGGGTGAAAGGCACTTCTGGATTCGCTTTGCTTTTCTACCTTGTCTGTGGACATCGTTCATTCCAAAGCCGGTGCTGGATAAACAACGAGCGTACGTGCGACAGTAGGCTGCGGTAGGCTAAATTTACGACAGCGGTAATGGACAATTCTGCCTCCAACCTGTAGGGCGACCACAGAGGAAAAGTTACTTGGTGTTGCTTTAACTTAGTGATTGCTATCAGGATGTGAAGAGACTTTCAACCAGCATTACAAAAAATGTTTCTGAAACAAATCAGCTACCCTGCCTTTAAATGGGGGACAACAGCTGACTTCCTCACCGCCAGTGCAGAACATCTAACTGTTGACATGTCTTTGGCATTGTGTGTATGGCAAACCTGTTGCAGAGTAGATGTAGCGTATTCTGGCTGTGGGAAATGAATGAACAAATGAGCTATGGACAGCCAGGGATGTTCAGCATTAAGAAAGAATGGAGAATAAGAGTAACTGTGCCAAAAACATTGATAATGAGCTTGTGTTTAGTAATGGAGACACAGACTCCAGTCAGATCACTCACTGACCCTCATACTGTGGTGACAGACTCATGCTGTCACAGTCCTTATTAGTGTTCCCCTCATAAGACACAGTTTCATTGTTTCATACATTATTAAATATTCGGTGCATTGATGTATATAATTTTGGTTTAAACTTTATTTCGATGGTCCATTTTAGACATTCTACTGTAACTTTACAAATACAAGTCAACTAACTTTCATTAGAGTATTAGTAGACTGTTAAAAGACTAGGTTAGGGTCAAGTCATCTTTATTTATATAGCGCTTCACAGTGATAACATGAAAATAATACAAGTTTGTTTCTAGAAGAAAATTGCGTCATCGTCCACCTGAAGTAAGGCAGATCAATAATATTGTTGAATAATTAAATGTCCCCAACTAAGCAAGCCAAAAACCAAGGCAACAGTGGCAAGGAACCAAAACTCCTTCAGGTGACAGAATGGAGAAAAAAACCTTGGAAGAAACCAGACTCAGTCGGGGGCCAAAGAATGAACAGTGTGTGGTTATGATTCAGGCAGCATTAGAGGTCAGAAGTCAGATTGGATCAGAACATTCACAATATTTATTCAGTTCCATCTGGATGGAGGTCGGAGTCATCACGCCGGTATGGAGACGAGTTTGTTGAGGAGTCCATGAGGCCTTCACAGGGCTGATGAGGCTGGCACTTCAGGGATGCGTTGTGGTCGTGTCCAGGCGCAGGTTCACCGTCTGATCTGGATACGGCCCGGATCCGGCTGACTTCAGTAAACCTTGGAATAAATGGAAAAACTAACATTAGCGTAGATGCCATTCTTCTTATGATGTAACGAGTACATCAGGTGTTTTAGGAAGTGTCCCCGGTTCCGGCTGACCTAATCTATGCAGTCTAATAATCATTTAACTGATTTGAATAATAGAAATGTATAATGTTCTATGTGAATGCCAGGTAAAAGAGATGTGTTTTTAGTCTAGATTTGAACTGACAGACTGTGTCTGCTTCCCGGAGAATGTTAGGGAGACTGTTCCAAAGTTTAGGTGCTTAATAAGAAAAGGATCTACTGCCAGAAGTTGATTTTGATAATCTAGGTATTATCAACTGGCCAGAATTTTGAGATTGCAATAGACGTGAAGGACTATAATGTGCTAAACCATTTAGTGCTTTCTAGGTAGACAGCAATATTTTAAAATGTATACGTTGTTTAATAGGGAGCCAATGCAGTGTTGACAGTTATGTGTAAGGGTTCGGGTTAGTGGAATAAGTTCATAGTAGTTGAAAACTAAGTTACTTGCTGTATTGTCAGTAGAATGTCTAAAAGTGGACCATTAAAATAAAGAGTTACCTATTTTTTTTTTTTGTGATAAAACCTCTCCCGGATGTCTGTGCGACTCTGTATGGCTTTGATGGACACCGGTTTCTCAGTCTGTACCTTGTCAAGGATGAATCTCAGTATTTGCATGGTATATTTTTTAGGTGCCATGTCTTTTTGGGCAAGAGAGTATTGCATTTTACTTTTGATACACTACTGTTATTAATGTTCTTGCCTCTTTTTCTCACCACCAAGGCTGCATTTATTTGATAAAAAATACTGTAAAAAATGGCAGTATTATTGTAAAATATTACAATCTAATTTAGAAATTAGAATCTAATTTATTCCTGTGATGGAAAATCTGAATGTTCAGCATCATTATTCCAGTCTTCAGTTTCACATGATCCTTCAGAAATCAATCTAATATGCTGATTTGCTGCTGAAGAAACATTTCTTATTATTATTAATGTTGAAAACAGTTGTGCTGCTTAATATTTTTGTGGAAACCGTGAGAATTTTTTTTTCAGGATTCTTTGATGAATGAAACGTTCAAAAGAACAGCGTTTATTTGATATAGAAATCGTTTGTAACATTATTACTGTCACTTTTTATGTATTTTTTAGTCCATCCTTGATGAGTAAAAGTATCTTCAGTTCTTTCAAAGAAAAAATGAATGACCCCAAACCTTTGAATAGTAGTGTAATTGTTTTGTTTTCGTAGAGAGAGAGAGAGAGAGAGAGAGGTTTGCAGGGTATGAGTGGGGGTCACTGAGTGTTTCTCTCTCTCTCTCTCTCAATATTTTTTAAGCAGGAGGATGAGCATCTGTCCTATTTACTTTAAGAGCAGGTGTTACTTTTGGCTGGGCTGATTCGATGTGTGTACACTAAGCGAACACTTGTGTGTTAAGTCACCATCTTGGACGGTGCTCAAGTGCAACGTTGTTTTGTATCTCAACTAGCATGCGGAAGTTCAGAATGGTAATCAGTCTTTCCACTCCAGCGGTACATCTTTACCTTTCAACTAACTTTGTTTTTGACGGTGATATGTGGGTTTCAGATCTGTGCTGCAAAGTTTAAAGTGTAGTGTTTGTACATGTTTATACACTACTGTTCAAAAAAACTGTTGAAGGAAATTAATACTTTTATTCAGCAAGGATGCATTCAATTGATCAACAAAACAATGAAGCAGCACAACTGTTTTTAAAGTTTGTGAGAAGAAATGTTTCTTTAGCATCAAATCCGCATATTAGAATGATTTCTGAAGGATCATGTGAAAACGGGAATAAAAAAAATTCAGCATTGCCATCACAGGAATTAATTACATTTTAAAATATATAAAAGGGCATATATAACATTAACAATGTTAAATGTTACCAGCACAAACTTTTGAAGGTATATTGAATGTTTTGGCAAACTGAAAGCGGGAGGACCTCTAATGCCCGTTACCAGCGTATTTGAGTGGCACGTGTTTGTGTTGCTGTCTGAGGAGTTTATGGCAGTTCGGCAGTTCTGTGTGACTAATAGCGGGTCATAGAAACACTGGGTGTGTTTGTGCCATTATTAATCGTGTTTTATGTTGCCTTGACTCTCAGACCCTCTTAGACTATCATATCACACACATACACACGGAAATAACAGCTGCTGAGAGGTTTTTATGATTGAACAAACCAGCCAACTTACAGAAGTATCTCTGGCTTAATATGAATTAGAGTGGAATGTTGGAAGGCCACCGCAGACACACACATTAACACTCTTTAAGAGATGATCTTGATCTTATGTTCGTGATTTATTGTAGGTTCGTAATCCATCCTGCTTGTAAGGATCTCCACTCCTGAGCAGTATAACCTCTAAGGTTTGAAGAGAAATGTAGGAGAAACTCAAAATAGATTGATCAAAGTGCTTCTCTGTCCGAGCCATTCGGTTCAATCGTAGGTGACGCAGGTTCGAATTTGGCTGTTCCAATCCCGTTCCCCTTCTCTTGCCTCAACAATTCCCATTTCATCTGTGCTTTCTGTTTATCTCAACTGAGGTTTGCTAACCCCTTGGGGTTCAAGAAGGAGTTTATTAAAAGCTAATAATTAATTAAATCATACAAATGTAAAATAATTTCAATAATTTTAAAAAATAAAAACCTTACTACAAATTAAAAATACTGATATTCAACAAGCAAAACTGTGGGGCCATAAATACCAAAGCCAGATTGACTGCACATTTGCTAAGATATTTGGCTACAAACATCTTATCTAATATTATACATGGCCAAAGTAACATCAGTGGAAAATAGAAGGAGCTTTGGAGTTTTTTAAATTTGTATTAACAATTATAAAGTAAAAAAAAAAATCCCTTTGGAATAATGTGCATTAAGGAGGCCATTTTATGCCCTAAGTCTCTGTAGATTTTGGGGTCTACTAGAATAGGTTTCACTTTTCATGCTTTAATGTTAAAAAAACATAATTTTTCACATAATTGACATTGTTGTAGCACCTCTCTTCCAAGTCTGTCTGTAACGCTCTGTTTAGTACCTGTCTCGTGAAGCCCCTCCTTCTGAAAAGCACAATGTGCTCTGATTGGTCAACCATTTCAAACATGTTTTGGAAATGTCACGCCTCTTAGCATAACTAATGATGTACCGATCATTTTCATGGCCGATTACGATACCGTTTTTTTACAAGCAAACTGGCCGATTCTGATACCGATTTCTGTGTTTGTTTGTTTTCTTTAAGCAACAAACAAGAAAGAATATAAGTAAACAGGCAAAACATGTTTATCTGGTATTTAACAGGCCAAACTGGCTTTTGGGTGTTGAAAACAATAACTGAACCATCTGAAATGAATGGCAGTAACTGTGCAGTAAGCACATTCAATACAAACATAGATGGTACTGACATTTAGCATCAGCATTTAGCTTTTGTTTTTAAATTGGGTTGAACTTGAAACTACATAAAACTGGCCTTAAATTAAAACATTAACTGTAACCATGTGAAATTAAAGGCAACAACTGCATAGTTCACAACACAATCAACACACATTCAACAATCCAAACAAAGATGTTTGTCTCGGTGTAAAGAAAAAAGGTCTTTACCAGTAATACTAAATAAAACCAAAATAAATGAAAACGAGTAAAACAAAGATGCTACAGCAGGTGCTTTTTAAATCAAATTAAGTCAATGTAATTTTAAAGTAAAATAAAAATGATCATCCTATACAGAACTGACATGTACTTCTAGCTTTTCAAAAGTGCATGCGAGTTCTTCTTTACAAAAATAGGCATTTCCGCTTTGCCACATGTTAGTCTGTTTCGTTTCTCATCCAACACGCGAGAAGCTGAGCTGAACAAACGTTCACTGTTTACGCTTGTGCAGGGCGTGGACAGGTCCTCTTGCGCAACTTCAGCGAGCGCAGGAAAGGCTCTTATTTGTGCGCCACACTACACTAACGGCTGTTCGCTTCTTGGTATCTGTGCCTCAGACAGGTACCTCTGCATTTCCAGGACAATGCTTCCGCACAAATGACATTTTCGTAAATGATTCCAATGTAGTCTGTGCCCGCGGGCGCACTTCCAGAAAATCGGCCAAAAAAACGATTTATTACCGGTCAATCGGTGCATCCCTAACCATAACCATCACTAATGAGTTTAAACACACTATTAATGCAATTTTTTTTTTTTTTTTGGGTGAATGTTGTGAAGTGTACATTGCTGGAAGAAAATAGGTGTTTCAGGGAGTGTGTGTCCCCCGGCAGTGTGTCTCTAAAATAAATATTTTAGAGCTTGGCAAGGTATTAAAAGATATTTAGTTATTTTAGCTAAGTTTAATGCTTGTTTTGTCTTATTTTAAATAATTTTTTTTAAGTCATCTTGAGGCCCCCCTGGAAGTTAGTTGAGGCCCCGCCCCGGACCCCTGGTTGAGAACCACTGATATAGAGGATAGGTTTGGAGTGGATATCGTGCTTTGCAGCCTTTTTTCGTGCTCAGAAAGCAACATCACACACTAAAGAAAGATGAAAATATAAAAAAGCACAGTAGATCCTCTTAAAGTAAATAGTGCCAATTTCATGTTGACACAAGTTGACCTTGAGCTTGGGTCTATCTCTCCACCTTTGTTACACTCTTATTCCGTTGAATGTCTCTCTTTTCGACTGTTTCCGCTGTTATCAGCCTGTATTTCTGAAGTAGGGCTACTGTGTGATGTTTGAGCATGAGAGTGCATGCCTTGACCCATTTACTGGACCATTTAAAGGAAAAAAAGACTAATGGCACAAAGCTATAGGAGCAGCACATTTGAGTTTTGCCAGATGCAAATGACAGTCACACTGGAACAATTACACATGCGCTGACAAATTAATCAAAAAAACTTTTGCTTCTCAGTCTTTGGGGTTCATAATCGCAAAAATAGGAAGTGTGAGTAATGTTATATAAAAGCAGACGCACAAACAAGCATATTATCCTCATTTAGCTGCACGGCGATGTGAGTCTCTGCTCCACTCATGTTCGTGTGATTTTTGGCAGGTCCCATCTTTGCACTATACAGCATGCTTCCAGTGGCCAGCTAAAGAAATGAGGGATTGATTCTCATTTTATTTCATTTATTCATCTCACTCTCCCCCGTTAGACAGATTTATGCAGTGACTCTCTTAAACTCGCAGGCCAACTCCTCCAGAGGGGTGCAGGTGGGAGCTTTTACAGCAGGAAATGAGTGTGCTGAGCTGTCAGTCATATTTTGCTGGGCATTTAATGTAAACAGTGTAAGTTGTTGGTGGACATACAGTTGTCAGATTGCTGACTTGTTTGAGTATTAAAATCCCACATTACTGAATGTTATCCTATGAGAGTGGAACAACAGAAATAGACTCTGAAAGGACTGGACAGCAGACAATGTGGATCTATTATTTGACATTTGAACTTCCAGAGAAATATGGGCATAGAAGGGGGGAGGCTCTCCTGGCGAAGTGGTTTCCTGAATGTTTGACTAGCACAAATAGCCTTTATAAGATCAGAGTTCCTTCATTTTCTCTTTCTTGCATACGCAGACGTCTTTCTTTCAAATCCTACTTGTATCAGTTCAGGTATGTGTGGTTGAAACCTTCAAAAAAAACAAAACTCAATTTCTTAATTTCAGTCAATTACCTTTTTGTTATTGAACACATGTTGTAATTTCACAGGGTGAGAAAAAGAATAAATGGTCCAAACCAAACCAGACTGCAAAATTACAAAATTAGTTCAATTACAGCACCTAATTATTAATGAAACCCCAAAGTCATTAAAGTTTCGGTACTTGTGCGCTGTAATCTGTGCGTACAGCTGCTCACACACAGGCAGGCCCGTTTCAGACAACGCGTGAACACAGAATTGATTCCTCTTTCGCATCTCCTTGTGCTGGAACTGACACATACACACAAAATTATGTCAAAATACCTGTCTCAGCGAGAATTATTGTAAACAGTCCGTTATGTCTTAGGGCAAGCTCACACACTACAGAGCTGTTGTGCTCATACTACACAACAAAGTTTCTTGTCATCTGTGGTCGTCTTGTCATAGCAGAGTGCATACAACTGTGCATTTGGTCCTAAAGTGACAGCAGCCTATAAAGCCATGCTTTTTTTACATTTAATTAGGCCTATTACATTTCTGTTCCTGAGTACTACTATTTAGACCGTACTTTATTTGTAACTTTGTTCCATTGTATTTATCTATGCTTGTAATTTGTGCATTGTTTTTTATTTTATTACTGACTGTTCACTTGCCTTTAATAATGTTTGAACTTTAGTCAGGCTAGTAGTTTTTACTGTAGTATCATACTACTTGTGCTTTCAGTGATAAATGGAAAGCAAAGTGACATTTACCCCCACCTCAATTTTTTTTCTGATCCGTGACTCAAACACCGTAATATGATCTGAAATGTGAGTTTTGTGATCCATTGCATCACTACTCTTTACTATTACTGTACTCTACTGTTATTACTATTAAATTCTCAGTGGCAAGAAAGTCCACTTTAACCCTCTGAGGTCGGCTATCGCGCCGGCGCGATAGTCTCGCTTTTTTCTTATCAGTGCAAAAGAAACTCAAAATACTCTGTTGATTTTGATCTAACATATTAAGTGTTGTACATCATTAGATCCTGATAAGTGTCTATTTTTTTTTGTGGATACTCACAATAAAAACAAAGTGTTGTGCTTTTCGCCAAATAAAGAAAAACAAACATGATGTGCGTTCTGCCTTCTCTCTGTCAGTTAAGTCCATTCTGAAACGCGTCCGAAAATTAACTGTAATTCCGCGAATACTTGTCATACAGGCACAAGTGTTTTTCCATAATGAAGCTTGAACTCTCTTCTTTTAAATGAATTAATTTATATAAAAAAAAACAAATATTCTGTTTATTTAATCTGTATGAAAAGAGAGAGATGTCAGTATTTTTCTTTCCAGCTCATTATACCTAATTACGCGTTAATGTGCCACGCCCACGGAGAGCGCGCGCTATTCAAACGCAAATGATCTAAGGCAAGCCATTCAAACATGCCAACGCCCACCAGCTGGATTATAAAACACATCGTGTTTAGTAAGTATCTTGTACAGCTGTGTACACAGCTTATCCTTTCGCTGTGAGGTATAATACTATCTAACCCTAGAAAATGTACCAGAAGTGCTGGTAGTTTCATTTCGAGGAGCAACGGATCCAGCTGATGTAGTAAGTCATTTATTCTTAAGTGCTTTGTTCTAATCACGATATTGAATAGTGTATGACTGTAAACCGCAAAAAGACTGTTTAAATATGAATTGCGTGTCCGTGTGTAGGCTAAATGATGAGTGAACGGCATAGGCGCGCGCGCTTTGTTTACTACAGTTATACAGCGCGTGTCTGTGCCGTTCATTCACTCTCGCACCTACATTAGTAAACGTTATGTTTACATGAACAACACATCCAAACTATATTGCTATAGCCTACTAAGATGAGTAAAAATAGACTGAAATATGTTGAAATAAAATGTCTGTATAAGCAACAAGCTGCAAATTCACATGTATATACTAATATATCATACACAATATATTACGAAATATGAATTTTTAGACAAGATTTTGTGATTAGTTTTGGATAGATTATAAAGTTTTGACTGTAAAAAAAGACTATTGTCACATTAAATAGGTACGCTTTTGTTCACCAATTTCTGCTCATAGTTAAATATACTATAGTATGATGATTTGTCAAAAATAAAGTAGGTATATTGAATTATCAACTAAGATGCTATTATAGTGTTTGTTCCAATATTCAAACTAATGAATCCTTACCTTTTTTTAATACGTATGATAAAATGTATACTTTTTACAAAGAAATACACTTGAAATATTGTTAAAATTGTAATTGTTGTTGTAATTGTAACCTATTTGTAATTGGTTACAATTTCTAATTGTAAAATATGTATAGGCTATATAGATAATTTCTTTTGTCCTTGCATTCTTTGGGATCCTGTGACACACCTGTGTGAAAGGGCTAATTAATATGCAGCTCATTATGCGGCACATTATCCGGCCTTTGTCTTCTCAGGTGTGAACACGCCTCCACGCATATTGCCTTTCCAAACAAAAGGTGTCTAATAAAATTTAAATCAGTGTAAGTTTTTGTGTAAATGATTAGGCAGGATGATTTCAGATCATTTTGAAGCAAAAATTCTAGGGAACAACACTCATTAGTCAAAAGTCTTGTGGACACATATTTAGTATGTGTTTTGTGGCCTTATTTCAGACACTTTAAGTTTTAGTTTTTTCAATAACCATGCATAAGCAATATTCTCTCAAAAATACAAACATGTACATAATTGTTGCTCAGATATTACGGTAGCCCAGTTTGTGCTATATTGAGTGAATTTACACCTTTGCCATTAACATGTTTATAAATAACTGAAAAAAGCACAAATGTCAGAGCATGTCAGAACACCTCAAGGACCCCAAAAACCCTTAGACCTCAGAGGGTTAAACATCAATTATTGGCATAAGTGATTTTTTAAGTCAAAATGTGATGAAATATCACTGACGACATTTGAAACACCAGAAGCAGTGTTGTGATTCTGTAACTCTTTGTTATGACTTTTGGAGCTCAGCTCAAGTGTTGAGTTCGGAATGGACACTCACATATTTTGGCAGTGGTCTGACAGTGAGGATCTTTTGGGTGAGGGGGATATGCTAGGTGTGGTATTTCACATCTGCACAGATTCCTTCTCTGGGAAGAACATCTCGCAAATCTGTAAAAACGCATTTCAAACTGTGATTCTCTCACTCTAACCAGATGCTGAGGAAGCCACAATGGAAATGCATCAAATTTTGAAGTAGCGATCTGGCTACTTTCAAATTTGATACATTACTATCATGAACTCTAATGCGACACATTGTTTTGAACTAAAAAACTTGCGCCTTTTTCCCAACTGTTTTCCTTGCAAAAGGTTGATGAGGGCACAGCTGGCATTGGCACAAACGTGTGGGTGGCAGAGTCAGTGGTATTTTGGGTGGGGCACATTTACCAGTGCCATTAACACAGCAATTGAAGATAATTCCTGAAAACGTTCTTGTTTGGAGTGGAAATTCGTTCCTTACGCCCCTTGTCCTTCCTGGCCCCCAGGAACCTAAGGTCCTTTTGTGTTGTGTGTCAACTGTTTCTTGTCAACTGTTTTCTCTTTATTTAAAGAGCATTTCGAATTTAAGTACGAAATCTTGCCGTTTGGACTGGGTCATTGATCTCCCTAATGCTGCAAGTTGGAAGAACCCTTCAACCCCAGGATGGAGAACATTCCACAAGTTATGTCATCCTCTGATCTTTCCAGCTTCATCCTGAGAACATAGTCCGCAAACTTCCTTCCAAGTGTTTCCATATGAGCTTGTCTTTCTTTGTTAATGCCATTTAAGGGAGCCAGACAAAGGTGTTTTATGATAGCCATCTTCAGTCTGATTGTTCATTAAAAGGGTTATGAAGATGAAGTGTTCTGGCAGATCACTATATATTGTCTGTCCTGCATTACAATTTGCAAGCCAGCTCTGTTTGACTAATTTACTGCTTGTGAAAGAACAGAAGTACCCGCTCTAAAATAGCAACCTTAAGTATATGCTGGGCAGATATGGCAGCCATGCCCGACCCTTTGTGTGTAACCACTGTACGCTTGTTGGGAACGTGCACATGTGTGTGTGTCTATGTTGTGTGTGCACAGCGCTGAGCTTTCATGTTTTATGTTGGCCGAGCAATGTAAGTGGCATTAAGTTGGTTGTTTTTAAATTTTTCAGGTTTTCCACAGTGCCAGCTTGCATTCAGAGTAATTTAGTCCAATCATTGCCGTCAGTTCCTGCATGCCTCGCGTTTGACTTGTTCTATGGTAAAAAAAAAAAAAAAAAAAAAATATATATATATATATATATATTATTTATTTATTTGAATTTGAATATATTATATTTTATGAAGTGATAATTTCTTTAAAAAAAATAACCTCACTCATGTCAGTCTTTAAATAGTCATCAGCTCCAAACCCTGGCATCTGTCATTACTTTTAACAACATGTCTGTGAAATTTCGCGGTTTTCGTCACTGGCTATTCTGCACATTTAACATTGTTCATATAGGTGACATCGTCTTTCATTCTTTAAAGAGAATGTGTCTTTAGAGATGACTCGGGGATTGACCGGATTACTGTATATTTTTCCACATCACTCTGATATTGAGCAATATTGATTGTGGAACATGTACTACAGCAGATACAGATTATTAAACATCACAAAATTATCTGACATCTTATCAAGGATAATGTTCTTTCTTTCTGTGCAAAAAAATCACGCACATTTGCAGCAAGTTGCACAAGCCATGTATGCTATTTTCTTATCTGCAAGACATGTGCTAAAAGTGAGTGAGTCTCTGTCAGTTTAAATGTGTGAATGTCTTTCACCTCTGAATCATTTGTGTTTGTTCCTCATTTAATGAATCTGAAATCATTGCACATGCTTGCATGCTTTGAATTGTCACTGCTCACCTCATCTTTTCACTGCAGCTAAGTCATGCTGTAGAGCTGTTTGGTTTGTAGTCCTAAAACCTTGAAGAGAATTGGCATATTTGGGTATATTTTCCTTTGGGAATTTCATAAGGAATTCTAGAATTGGGATTTCTGTTTTTATATATATATATATATATTAGGGCTGGGCAAAAAATCGATTTTTCGATTAATAGTTTTTTAAAATGTGGTCGATTCAAAATCGATTCTTAACTGCCACGAATCGATTTTTCCCATATTCAGGGCTCGCGATGCTGCGTCTTCTCACTCTGCACAAGGCAAGCGTCAAGCGCTGGAGGCGTCGATACACACTCGTGCTTAGGAGTCGGACTCGGGACATGACGGTATATTCACTTGCACAATTTGGGCCAGCATTGCATCGTAAAACGTTCATCATTTTCACGTCTTTTTAAGTTTTACCAGTTTAAACATTCAAGCAATTTTAAACTATTCAGTGCTTGCGCACTCAGAGATGTTTTTCACTGCGTGCACATACAGTAAAGCCTAAATCCGCCTCACAAACAGCTCGCCAGTAACAAAAGTTCTTTTTCGTGGATTATATCGCTTTAACAGTTAAAAACACGCAAAATTATGTGAAAACTCTGGTCTTGGTGAGTAACCCCGTAAAGACTGTCGGTTATGTCTTAAAGGGGTCATATAATGCCATTTTTGTACAAGCTAATATGATTCTTTAGGGTCTAAATTAAAAGTTTGTAATATACTTTAATTAAAAATTCTCATTAGTATTGTAAGAAAACATGCCGTAATGTATCCTGAGTGTAAACCGACGCATTCATCGTTGAAGCGTGCAAGCGATTTGCAAAGATTAATATAAATATTCATATAAAGGTTAATAAAACATTACACTCACTTCAGTTCTTCTGGAGGTTCAGCAGGAACACGAATAGTTGGTACCGATCCTTTATTCAGGAGCAGCTTCTTAGCAAAACCAGTTTTATACTGATCCTCGTTTATAAAGCAGTCTGGTGAGAAATGATTCGCGCAAACATGAGAGCATTGACGCTGCTCGTGGGGAATATTCCCTTCGAAAACAAACTCAGCCACTGCGTCTTCAGCGGTTCGGATTTAGGAACATTAAAATGACTGCTGTGTTCCTTATTGTACCCAAGAACAGAACACCACAATCACTTAGACGCCATTCTGCTAGACAGTGCTCCACCATATCAACAACGACCGCGCCGGTCCGTGCGGACTATGATTGACAGCTCGCTCACGAGCGAGGGCGGGTCTGTGTTGAAACGCTGCTGTCAATCAACAATCGTGGGAGGGGTGTCAGAACGTGTGACGTCACACGGTCGAACGGCTTGATTTGAGACGGGAAAACATATAGTAAGGAATCAGAATTAATAGCCTATATATTTAATTCAGTCAGGACTAAAAGACTATCCAGCTTTATTTTACATTGAATTACTTTATTCAGTTTCTGTAGTATTTCTGACCTACCCAAAAACTTTTCTTTTTATGTCTTTTTATTTGTGTCTTTATTCTATTGTATTTATTTGTGCTACTTTTTTCAATTTAATTCAAAGATTGAAATCAAGCTTCCATGTGTTGCATATACTCTTAACAAAAAAATTATCCCATTGTAAAAACAAACATTTAGGTGAGATCAATGTAATAAAAAAATTGTCTAAAAAATAAATGATATTTATTTATCGATCTATCCCTAAACATAAAATAACCTGAACCTGTTTGATCAAGGTGTGCGGCTGTTCTGACTTGTCCAATTTTCAGCATTAATTTTGCATCTTGCATCAAAATCCTGTCTATTCATTGTATGAATAATGTATTGTATTGTATTTACCTAAAATAAAAAGAGTTTTATATACAGGTTTGTGGCTCTTAATTTCTTTGTTTATTCTTTGTCTTTGGTTAATTTCTAATTAACCACTTGTAAACTTATGTCCACTCTTCTTTTTTTTGTAAATATAGGATTTTTATTACATCTATATTCATTATAGTCGAATCGAGAATCGAATCAGGAATCGAGAATCGAAATCGAATCGAATTGAGAGCTTGCGAATCGAAATCGAATCGAATTTGAACATCTGGATCGATACCCAGCCCTAATATATACTATATAGATACTAATATATATATATATACTCTCACCTAAAGGATTATTAGGAACTAGGGCTGGGTTTCGATTCAAATGTCAAGAATCGATTCGATTCCGATTCTCAAGATCTTGAATCGATTATCATCATTCGATTCGATTCGATCCGATCTGATCTTCGAGATTTAGATCAGTGTTTTTGAAAAAAGCATTTTTTTTTCAGCTGTTACCTGAATTACAGGACTGTATGCAACATATTGATACTATTATTATAGACATTCAACTGAGTATGGATGGTTGTAAAGTAAAATCCCCCTTCCAGAGTGTTGATACAACTGCTTTCACAAACTTGCACTGGTGTAGACGACAGAGGACGCAGTATATCAGCAGCAGTAGGGCTGAGGCGATATCCGCAATCTTGTAGTACCACACACTGACAAGTCAACCGCAGCAATATTCACATTTTTTTATAAGGCTATACCCTTCTTGTTTTGAACTTCATGCATGTGTATTGAATGTTGAACAAGTTCATAATGATAACAAGACTGTTTATTATGGTGATTTGTAGCCTACGGCTTCCCACAGACAGTGAATGAGAGAGATCAGCAAAGCGCGTGCGAATACCTGCGTCTGTCTTTGAAGTCATATTCGTGGAAAGGTTGCCGTGTAAAAGGAAAGCGAAATATTTGTCGTATATTCCTTTTAACGTTCACGTCACGGAAATGCGCGTCAGCAGCAGCGCTGGTCAGCTTCCCACAGCGCGAGGAAGCCGCGGGGAAAATCAGCGAGTCGCGCATTGAATCAATGCCATATTGGTCTTTAATAAATGAAGCATTTTCAGCGTTACCATTGCTGCTTAGCTGAGCCTTGAAAAGTGGAACTCAAAGTTAAAAATAATGAACACCTTGTTTCATTATCTCTTTTAATGAATCAGCTTTTCTGAACGTGTTCGTTGAATGAACGGTTTAGTGACTCACTCAAAGTCCGTTGTCGTAACAATGTGCGCGCTGAGTGAAAGCCTTTCAATGCGCATAGGGATCTCCCAGTCGCAGCAAGTTAAAGTTCACAGGGAAAATGTAAGCCTATTATTAAATCGATCCTCTGAGTTACGGATCGATGTTTAGAAATTTATATGAAAATCGATTCAGAATTGGTGAATCGATTTTTTCAACACAGCTCTAAAACACCATACTAATACTGTGTTTGACCCCCTTTCGCCTTCAGAACTGCCTTAATTCTACGTGGCATTGATTCAACAAGGTGCTGAAAGCATTCTTTAGAAATGTTGGCCCATATTGATAGGATAGCATCTTGCAGTTGATGGAGATTTGTGGGATGCACATCCAGGGCACGAAGCTCCCGTTCCACCACATCCCTAAGATGCTCTATTGGGTTGAGATCTGGTGACTGTGGGGGCCATTTTAGTACAGTGAACTCATTGTCATGTTCAAGAAACTAATTTGAAATGATTCGTGCTTTGTGACATGGTGCATTATCCTGCTGGAAGTAGCCATCAGAGGATGGGTACATGGTGGCCATAAAGGGATGGACATGGTCAGAAATAATGCTCAGGTAGGCCGTGGCATTTAAACGATGCCCAATTGGCACGAAGGGGCCTAAAGTGTGCCAAGAAAACATCCCCCACACCATTACACCAGCCTGCACAGTGGTAACAAGGCATGATGGATCCATGTTCTCATTCTGTTTATGCCAAATTCTGACTCTACCATCTGAATATCTCAACAGAAATCGAGACTCATCAGACCAGGCAACATTTTTCCAGTCTTTAACTGTCCAATTTTGGTGAGCTCTTGCAAATTGTAGCCTCTTTTTCCTAACTGTAGTGGAGATGAGTGGGACCCGGTGGGGTTTTCTGCTGTTGTAGCCCATCCGCCTTAAGGTTGTGCGTGTTGTGGCTTCACAAATGCTTTGCTGCATACCTCGGTTGTAGCGAGTGGTTATTTCAGTCAAAGTTGCTCTTCTATCAGCTTGAATCAGTCGGCCCATTCTCCTCTGACCTCTAGCATCAACCAGGCATTTTCGCCCACAGGACTGCCGCATACTGGATGTTTTTCCCTTTTCACACCATTCTTTGTAAACCCTAGAAAGGGTTGTGCATGAAAATCCCAGTAACTGAGCAGATTGTGAAATACTCAGACCGGCCCGTCTGGCACAAACAACCATGCCACGCTCAAAATTGCTTAAATCACCTTTCTTTCCCATTCTGACATTCAGTTTGTAGTTCAGGAGATTGTCTTGACCAGGAGACCACACCCCTAAATGCATTGAAGCAACTGCCCTGTGATTGGTTGATTTAGATAATTGCATTAATGAAAAATTTAATATATATATATAAAATATATACTGAATATATATATACACACACAAAAGCTCTGTGGTTAACATTACTTAAAGGTACAATATGTTGGATTTTTGCAGTAAAATATCCAAAAACCACTAGGCCAATGTTATATATTTTGTTTAGTTGATTACTTACAATATCCCAAATGTTTCCAACTGTTTGTAAATCGTGAGAAAATTTTATTTTGTAACCAAGGAAACGGGGCGTGTGAGCAGGGGTGAGGAGTCGCCAGTCAATGGCGTCATATCCGCTTTACCCTCGGTTTCCGCTCGTACTGCCATAGTAACCATGGCGACAGACGTGGACAACTGGGTGATGCCTAGTAGGACGCTCACGCTGTTGTTGTTTTGTTCAAACATTATGGACCAGTGCAAGCAGACTTTGAGACAAAAAGAGGACTAAACATCTTTCGAGATGCCGAGAGCTCCACGTCCACGACTAACTTCGACTTGATGGAGAGTGTTGCATGTACTTTATTAGACAGGTGAGCAAATGTACGTTACATAAAACTTCATGATGTTGAACTAAATAACATTGATTAATGTTAGAATATGATCTGTATGTTATTCTAATGTTGATCTAGCTTACTGCTAGTCTGATATAGCCAACAAACAACCTAAATAACAACATTCAACACACTCAAATGCCGTTTAGTGTGATAGTGTAACTGTTAGAGCAAGTGAAACAGCGCTGCGTTACCTCAAGTTTAATTCGTCTAATAAACTGACCTGTGTGAGTAGTAATTCTGCACTTGCGTGTAGTTCGATAGAATGAAATGTCCTTTTTTCTTTATATCCGCGGGATTCGAGTGTGGCGCTGGTATACGTCTCTCATTAGCAATCGCGCCCTGCTTCACACCACAGTCATGTTAAAAACATTAAAGTATTCACTCATCCATAAAAGATACATCAGCTTGACGACAAGATCCATAATTCCACTTAATGCTTTGCATCATCAATATACGCCTTTGTTATTGTAAGAGGATAGTGACCCCTGGGGGCAAAAAAATCCTACATATTGTACCTTTAAGAGACTTGCCTGTGTTCTGCTAAATTAATTACATAGTCATACCTCAAACATAAATGTCAAAGCCGCTGTTTTGCTTTTGAAATGTACTTTGCTATCAAGTTTCGTAAGGGCTACAATGGTTGTCCGATTCGTCAAGCATATATTGTAAACTTACATACTTGTGGAAGGATCTTCAAGTAATATTAACCACAGCACACACCATATTATACCCATAAATTCTAGAGTAATTATATGACGAATTTACATCCTAACAAACTGACACTGTGACTGAACAGCTCTATTAATTTCATGTCATAGCAGTTGTACTAAGAATTAAGAAACAGTTTCAATAAACATTCATTTACTATTCATCAAATCTGTATGGTTTTCTTTACGTGATGGCTATTGGGGCTGTCAAGGACCCAAACAGTATTATAAAAATAACTTTATATTTTTTTAAGAATAAATTATTCCCCACTGATTTTGCTCTCAAATGTGCACAAGCAAGATTAAGATCTGAGAGCTAATATGGTAGAGGAAAGTTTATAAGCTAATGTCATTTTTCTGTCTGTTTTTCAATTAAAGCTAGACTTCAGAAGACTAGAATGCAGCACATAAGTGATATGGGTCGCAAAAAAAACAAATTATACTTGTGTGGTTTTTATAATTTTTGGGGCTTGCCAATCCGTTGCGCTAGGAATGAGCTTCATCGTGTTTGATCTGTGTCATGTGAGGTTGTGGTTGTGTGTGATCCCATGACTTGGAGGTTATTAGTACATACATAGCTGATGACTTTATTCATAGAAGTTATAGAAGTTTCTGCAATAAACTTGTAATTGTTCCTTGTCTGTATGCTTGTGTATAAATGAGTTGACAGGACATGTCTACAAAAATCAGGAAACGGTGTATCAGAAAGTGTTTGTAGTGTCTGAAAATTTTCCCACTTTCAGACGAGAGAAAAAACTTTACTCTTGGAGTCCCGGCACTCACATATAGGAGCACGGATGTGATTAATGAATGTAGGAATTAGAAAAATCAGACAATATTAACATGGAAAAGAATGAAATGCCTGGAGGAAAGGGGTGACGGATATTTCCGAAGGAAATCATGCCATGATGAGACCGTTTTTGTTTATACATTCTCTTCCAAACATGTGTCTGCTTTTTCCACTGTTTTCTTCTGCTCGATCCAAGTCACACCCTTTACTTTCTCTCTCTGCGTCTTTCTCCACCTTTCATGTGATTTTTAATGGCCCATGTTGATGCTCTGGTGGTGTGCCGTTGGGTTTTGGTTCAGGGCTGTGCCACAATTTAAATGTAAATAGTTTTGTAAAAAAAATGTTTAAATCTCCAGATGTATATGAGCTTTGACTTCAACATAGTTACAGCTAACCCTCCATAAATAGTTTTGACAACATCTCCACAAAGACTCTTTTACAGGCTTTAATAACTTCTCAATAAGTGTTACTCTGCCCTCCCTAACACAGCACTTTGATATAAAAGAGGGGTCCCAGATCCCAAACCACCCACACAGCCGGTCTCATCTCCAGGCCCGCAGGCCGTTTCACTCTTTGTTTTAACTTATCATCGCTTTTGGCTTTTTTATTTGGGCTGTAAATATGCCAAGTAAGATAAGCCCTTGTTCATGACTCCATATCCGATGCCATGGCTAGTCAAGTGGCAAAGAATGTGGGACGGCCTGCACCGTTTTTGGCTTTTGAAATATAGCTTTATTTGTTTTCTTCATGCTTGTTTGTTTCCCACTGAAAACAACAGCTTTAGTTTCATCTGGAGTTGTAATGTTATACTACTCGCATTGGGTTGGATGTGTGCCTAGTGGAGAAATTGTGATGACTATTGTTAGTAGTTTTTGTTTTGCAGTATTTTATAAAGTATAAAGCGTACTATTGGTATATTAGCTGCTTAAAATATATAATTTTGTTTATTGCAAATCCAATCATGATCCTTAAAGTAGGGTAAGCAGAAAAATGTGGGATTTTGAGAATCATGTCGTACGTTTGCTGCCGTTTAGTTTAAAAAGCACATGTCAGACATTTGGGATCCTGCAGGGAAGAACTCTGAAGCGACAAGTAACAAAGATTGATGATGGCAACTCACAAATATTGTCTTGACCATTTTATTTGTTTTAAAATTTAAATAACGGAGTTGAAATTTTCAAATATTTGTAACAGTACAGGTATGTCATAAATTTTTGGAAGGAACACATTAAAACTACGGTTTTCTCCTTCAGTGATTCTGCTTGTTAACATCAAGTGTCTTCAATGTTGGCAATATAAAATAAAGAGTTCTTAATTCATCTTTGATGTCTGTCTGTTATTCAGATATTTTTGTTTAATTTTTTCTTTGTGTAAATTTTACTCATTTTAAATGGTTAACTTTTAAGGAATTAATTTGATTAATTATTACTCAATTCTAATTTGTTAAATGTAATTAATAATATTGCTTGTAATCTGTTGCCACAATTTTATTGACTAGATATAGCGTATTCATTTTTACAGTGGGAACAGAACTCAGGAATTTTGGGATGCTTCTTTTTCTAAGACTTTTGTTTTTAATTGTTAATATTTTACCTTAAAACTTCTAATGCAAAACAAAAAAATAAATAATTGACGTATAAATATACCAGCAATTAAAAAAGTGCAAATAGTGCAGCAATAATGGAACTGGAACTAAACTGAACCTGAAAATGAAAAAGGAATTTGAAGTTACTGCATACTTTGTAAAACTCTTGTCTTTAGCTTTCATTGGTTCAGCTTGCTCATTTGGACTTCACTTTTATGTGTGTTTTCCAAACCTCAGACAAAGGTATGATTTGGAGGAGAAAAAAATGGATCAAATGAAAGTTTTTAAGTTTGAACCTTTCTTTCATTATTGACTACATCCATAAGTACTGGTAAAAATCCAGAGGTATGCTGAGGTACTGTAAATGCTAAGAGAGTCACGTTTGACAGTCTGCCAGTGTACTCTGGGCCTATAGAAACCTGCTCATTAAGTTGTAATCCTGCTTTAAGGTCCAGTACAGAGTCTACAGACCCGCCGTTTACAGCAGCTGGACTTGAATATCCTCTGTGCTCTGGTCCAAAATGAATTTGGCTTCAGGGAAAAAAAGTAGCTTTCTGTTCCAAGGAAAAGAGATTTTGGACAGAGAATGAACTTCAGCCCAGAAAGGTACCGGAGGCAGGGAGTGGAGAGGCTGTGAATCCAATTCCTTCTGAGTCTCAGATCTCTGGAGAGATTCTCAGTGCTGTTGGCCTCTTCATCTCGTATTCATCTGACCTGGGTCATGGGATGCATGGAGCCTTTTAACAAGGTCATTCAAGATACTATGTTGAACTTTCTTCGTTGAATAAATGAAATGGGAAAACAAAAATACATTCTAGAAATACAATGTGAAAGAATAAAAGAAAGCGGGAACAAGGGAATTTAAAACATTGGCACGTCAAAGAACGTGAAACTGAAATGAAATAATAAGCTTAATAATTAGTGTTACAACAGTTGGTTCCAGTCCTCTAGTTTCTGAATTTATGAACTGGTCATAATTTGTTTTTAAAATGATTAATTACTTGATGTTAATTGATTAGCATATAAAAGTGATATCACACTATATTGATATTCAGAACAGCTCTCTTGCTCATGTGATATTGCTTTATACCAATACCTTTATAAGCGTTTACCCATATTTCTTCGATATATGTACATTTAGCCCAATAGAGTTATGTTTTTTTTTCCTTGCTAGATCTGCTGAATTAGCAGGTGCCGGGTTTCTCGAAAGAGCTGATAAATATATTTATAGCGGAAGTGGTTTTCTTGCCTGGGTTACTAAGTGATATGTGCTGATACAATCTGAAAGTGTTTTCTGCTGATCATTAAAATGTCATCAAGGTTCCAGAAAAGTTTTCTACTACAGGTTGTGGATTATTCTTACTGTAACAAATTACTTACCGTGACTCTTTCCTGAAACTACAGACGTTAGGACAGACGTGTCTCTGCCTGAAGTTCTAGTATAGCAGTTGGAATGCTGTTCCTCTGTTTTTATCCAAGTTTCAGATGTTTTATCTGGGAGTGAGCTTACTCCAGATTTGAATGAATGACTTCACTTGTGTCTTCACTTATGTCTCATGGAGTCTTTTGGCAGTCGTTTACTGTTAAAAAGTATCCTGGATGGTATAGTAACATTTGCATCTCAGTGCAGATGGACAACATGTTTCTGGCTAAGGTTGTGTAACTGTATAAATGTGTGTGGATGGCAGAACATTGATGGTTTAGCTTAATATTATGCAAAATCTCATTTGTTTTCTCCAGAGAAACCGTCTCATAAAATAAATGAATTGCACAGTTAATGTACTGAAACAAAAAACAAATATTCTAATCTGAAGAACCTATAAAAAGCAACTCAAGGACCCAAAACAGTGATAAGACGAGGGGTCTTTGCTAAATCTGAAGGACTGCAAAGAATCACTGCAAGAGAATTTATTTTTGAATGTCGGTAGGGCGCTTCAGCCCATCCAAGAAAAGTACAGAGTCCAGTTCACTGAAGACAATAAGAGCTTTCACATCGCTGAGGGGGGCTAGAGTTCAATCATTTTGATGTATTTTTAGTTTACCCTTTCTTGTATTTCAGGTTGTCATTTGCCTGTCTGCATTTTGAACCCACTTTAGCAACATTGTAGTTCTTGATGCTGCATATACTGAGGAATGTAGGGAAAAACAATCCTCTGGAGAAATGATGGGCTTATCACTTTTCAGTTGCTACTAATTTGTAATTGTTGGTAAAAGACGTAAAGGAAAGATGACATTGAGGACAGCGAAATGGAAAATGAGGTGGTTCCTCAGAGGAGTAGGTGAAATTAAGGGAGGTGAGAAGTCACATGTAAAGGTTTAAAGGGATAGTTCACCCCCCAAAAATAAAAATTATGACATTTATTCCTCCTCATGTCAATCCAAACCCTCTTTTTTTTACTATGGAACATGAAAGGAGAACATGCACTACTGTTCAAAAGCTTGGGAGTGGTACAACTGGTACGAACACGAAGGCTGTATTTATTGAATCAAAAATACATTAAAAACAGTAAAATTCTGAAATATTATTACAGCCAGATTAGGGATACTCATTAAGAAATACTCTTATATAATGTAATAATGTAAAATATCGGTTAATAAGCGAATTATTTCACCTCACTCCACAACAAGTCCTTCAATTTTTCATTCTTGTTTTGTTCTGAATTCTGTTAAAATTAAAGTAGTGTTGGAAACTTTTCCTTCAACGAAGCAGAGACCAGGAGACGTTGAGATATCTTTCAAGCAGAAGTTATTCTTTATTGAGTACTTTGCTGTGCGTCGCTGCAGTCATCCAAGTCTAACTAGGGGGACTTTACATTGTAGTTTATATGCCTTTCAAGGGGGAGGGATTTGGCATGTAAATGAAGTACAGGAGTTAGCTCGTTACCTGATCTCATCAGCATAACAGTGTCATTCAAATGCATAGATGCTAATCCAATCAGCCTGACAGTATCACCCATACCTTCACATTATCATAGCTTAACTTGGGACAATGACACTGTTCAGGAGGTGCATAAAGACAAAAGGTTAATGTCAGACACCTAGGTTGCTTGACTTAATCTTCTTTGAATCTCATCATCTATGCCTCAAATGTAAAACAGTCTACTAAACTTTCTCAGTTTATATACTATTGTATTAGAACCTAAATTAAACATTTAATAAATTTGTAATACAATAGTAGCTTGTGTTATCACTTAAAACTACTATCATTTTCTAATGAACAACATAGAATATTTTATGCTCATACAGATAAGAGTAAGACATCATTTAAAACTTTTTTTGTATATTGTGCTTTGGTCAAATAAAGAAAACAAACAGGATGACGCTTTCTGCCATCTCAGTTTCCTTTCCGTGAACTTGTTTGTGGAGTGCGTCCCAAAAATTGGCATATGTACTTCTACTTGTTGCACAGTTTTGTTTTTAGTTTTGTTAATTGTGTGAAATATATTTTGTGTATAGGCCTATTTATTCCTTTTATATACATCATTTTATTCTGTTTTTCTCAGTTCATGTTGTGATGATGTGTGAATCCTCATGTTCTGTTTTTTATGCTGTTATTTGAGCATGTAAAACTTATCCAATCTAATGTAATCTGGTCGGTTAAAGGTTAATGATCAGTTAATGAGAATAAGCTGTTGGTCAGGTGAAGAAAATAAAAAAAACGAATGAACATCCCTAAGCTGAATAATTGAGTCAGAGTTGAACTGAAACTCAAGAAACATGTCAGTTTATGAATTTATTTTTTACTTTTCTTAATGAACTATTTGATTTGGTTTACAACTTGGGCTATATGATTCATTCAGCTTAGTGACTCAATGATTCACTGCAGTTCTCCAATTAATAGTTCACAGGAGGGGAAGATTGTAATTGAAAAATGAATTTGATTTCAGTTGTTTCTTACACAAAGTTACTATATGATTTCAGTAGTCTTAGAATATAGTGCATAAGTCATATAGACCACTTTTATGGTGCATTTTCTTTTAATTTTTGGAGCTTAACAGCTGTGGTCACACTGAACTATAGCTGTATGACAAAGAGCCACATTAAGATTTTTCAAAATATCTAGTTTCATACTCTTAAAAAAAGTCACACAACGACAAAATCCATCCCTTTAACGGTTAACAAAAATAACTAAAATCACTTCAGGAAGGTCGTTTTACCCTGAGGTACATCAGAGAGGCAGAAATAGAGAATTAGTGAAGGAGAGAGGGTTAGAGAGTGAGAGTGTATATTTTTAAGAGACTGGTAGGGTGGAGTTCTGTGGCCTCTTGCCCTTTACCGTAACACCAGTCCACTATTTATACCCAACACCACCCAGCCCAAATAAGGGGGTTTGGATACATGGCATCTGAATATGTGTGTGATATGCTATGTATGTTAGTGTAAATTCTTCGGTCTATCTGAGTTTAATAGTTGTGTGTATGTGTTTGTGTCACAGTCTGTGTTTCTGTGTTGCTTAGCGTGTGTTTTTCACAAACCATTCCTGACATTCCTGGCAGTGGAGTACAGTCTGTTCTGTGTCCTCCCCCAGTACAAGTGTTTTAGGGTGAGAATGTGTCTGGTGAAACCAGAGACTTTTTCAGCACAGACACTGAACACGAATTCTGATACGAATGTCCATCCCGAAATATCTTTCTATCTCAAACGGCCTGGAAAAGTGAGAAATTCAATGCACAAATCTTTCCAGTGCAGCTGTGCTATGACTCCTGATCCATAACCACAGCATAGCTTCCATGAAACATGTGAAGGTTTGCATTAGTCCACCATTAACCTGACCAAACACTGTCAGATCCTTAATACTGTAAATGAAACATCTATCTGTAGAATAAATCTCATTCCAAAAAAGACTGTAATATAGAAAACAGATGACCTAGACTGACCGGAAACTCCTGTTTAAGTGGTCATATCTCCTCGCCCAGACCGCTGTAGCTACAGTGGGGCGGCAGGTTGGCATGAGAGGACTTGGTCTGTAGCCCAGATGTTTCTCTTGAGTCTTAAACCACCTCAAACATGCAGACATGAATGCACACTGCATACTGCACCATCATGGGGCCAGGTAAACACCTTTGGCATCTTAGCCTTACTGTACACACACGTCAGGAATCCTGAATTACATGAAAATGAATTTGAACGGAAATTTATGACATTTCAGACATATTTGTAAATGGGTGAGTAAATGGTGTATTTTGTACTTGATCCCTTCATTTCCTGTGCCCCTCTCTCTCTTTTCTTAGAAATAAAGGAGAGATGGCAAGAACACTGTGGCTCATATTTGCTGGATTTTAGGGAAGAGCTAATAGTACACAAATCAAATCAGTGTATCTTGACTTTGTTTGTGTGTGTGCATGTATTATCCCATATTTCTGTGGAAATAAAGAAATTATTATATAAATCTGTGATGGATACCAACACGTTTTATCCTCCATCTTCACACACAACAGAATCACCTTATTCATCACTGTAATGTCACAAGCCCCATTACCCTGATCCATGTTCCTGCTCTTCCTCTGCCTGTTTTTTTCCATCTTTCCTTCTACCCTCAAGAGTTTCTTCTATAGAACATCGGTACATTTATGTACGTGTGTGTGTGTTTTCCTGGTAAATCCCCAAAGACAGTAAAGTAAACCAGTTTTACCTTGTTGGGTCATTTTTTGGTCACCATGAAGAATACTGCTTCTAAATCATACAAAATTATGTTTTTTAAAAATGCAAAAATGCTGACATTTTTATGTGAAGTTTGCGTTTAGGGGTTACGACGCACGCGTGAGAACTTAACTGAAGTAGTTGAAGGAGATCGCAATTCTCGTGCATGCGTCGTGGAAATCTCTTGAAGTCTCGTTTCAGGCCTACAAGGAAGAAAAGGAATAGTCGAATAAAGTCGTTTTTTTTGTTTTATTTCCGCACAAAAAGTTTTCTCGTCGCTTGATAAACTTATAGTTGAGCCACTGTTGTCACATGGAATATTTAAACATTTTCTTCATTGACTTTCTGGGCCGTCAAGTTTCATTCCCTTAGGGAGCCTATGGAGGAGTGATCAACCTCTCAGATTTAATCATAAATATCTTTATTTGTGTTCCGAAGACGAACGAAGGCCTTACGGGGTTGGTACAGCATGGGGGTGAGTAATTAATGACTTAATTTTCATTTTTGGGTGAACTAACCCTTTAAAAATGATAACTCTATGTTTGGTGACAACAAGCACTCCAGCACTAATGATGCGTCACTTTATGCGTCAGTTTATTGGATCACAGGCGCTGTACTTGTTTTGAACTGCAGATTTTTAATTTTTGTTTAAAAAAGATCCTTTGAACTGCTTAAAGTAAGTTCTGCATTTCCCAGCTGTACCGGATGTCATAATGAGACAATAGAAAGTGCATACAGTAAGCAATTTTTTTTTTTTGCTGATGACCACATTTACTATCAGTGGTGATTTTACATTTACCTTACCGTCGTAAATTGGTCAACTGTAAAAAGTTTGTAAGTAAAAAAAAAAAAAAAAGCAAGTAGAGATGCATTTGTTGTAATTACCGCAGAGTGATGAAAAGTCTTGATACTGTTCACAGTTCAGTGACATGCAACGGCTTCAGTGTCATGAAACTTGACTGAATTCCAGTGCTTTCTGTTCCACTGCAGTTAATGATGACTCAATTCCCTTAGCTGAGTCTAATGAGAGAGACTAAAATGGTATAGAATTTCTGCAATTCTTGTAGTTGATGAACATTCCCACATTGTTTTTGTCTCTCTTTACAAATTTAGTTTGGAATGAAACTCATTAGAAATAACATGTAGCACAACATTGCATTATGTTATAGTTAGAAGCTAGAAGTTTTGGCATAATAAATGTCATCATTGCATTAAAAACCTCTGTATTTTTAGCAAACCAGTAGCGTAGTTTCTTAATTTCTTTTCCTCATTGCCTCTAATGAACTGTTTCCTCGTTTTACTCTTTGGCATTCCTAGAAACCGCTTTCCACACACACACACACACCACTGATCTATATAGAATGACATTCTTGGAGCTACAGCCATGTTTTATGTGGCAATAATTGACATCACTCTCTAGGAAAAAACAACAGAACCCAAAATAGAGCAAAAAGTGTGTGTGTGTGTGTCACTGATCTATATAATGACATATTTTTGTTTTTTCCTAGAGAGTGATGTCAATTATTGCCACATAAAACATGGCTGTAGCTCCAAGAACATCTGGAGCTGAGCAAAGCACTTTTAATTTTCAACCAAAGATGTTCTTGCAGAACGTTTTAGAATGTGAACTTATGAAGTCCAGCTCCAAAACCAAGGCAAAATGTGCCTTAGATATATAGTACTGTAGTACTATAACAAGATGGCAGATGACATGAGTGTCTCAGTTGTTGTAAGCAGCCCTTACAGTCAGAGAGTTTGAGGAAGTCTCCGATATAACACTGGATATCTTTTGTAATGATTTAATTCTCCCTGAAAACTCAAGAAAGGAAGTTGTTGTTTTTTTACTGTCATAGTTTCCCGGGGGGAGAGGATGCTTCATTGACAAACATTTAGTTGTCATTTTTCAGTTGACTTTTTTTATTTGTTCGTACATCAGTCTCATGGAAAATGTGTCAACATTTGTCTAATTTGTTTCTATCAGAAACATCACTGAAAGTCTTTAGTCAAAACAATTTTTTTAACTATGCAGAATATTGAGCTTCATGACTTGTTCCTTCATAGAATTGTTTTGTAGGGAGTTTAATAAATATATTAAAGCTCTTCACAAATTTAACTTGATTATTTTTGACTATTATTAAATGATCCAAATACTGTTTATACTCTTGCAGTTGAGTGCATAGCTGAGAGGGAGTGATGGGAAAAACGTTTAGCAGGAAGTACATCCAATTTTCTTGTTTCCTGTTCTCATCCACACATTTAAGACGGATTTGGTTTGCTTGGTTTAGAGATCATACTCTTAGTTTAGTGGATTTAGGTAATATCTGTTGTATATGAGGGTCTGGTTGCCCTCCACTATGGAATGATCCATTAGCTGTTGCATTTGTTTTATTCACTCATTCTGTGATATTTGTTATTACAGAGTGAGCAGGAAAACATACACATGTGCTGCACATGTGCAGTCTATGTTATTTAGAGCTGGAGGGAGAGGGAGTGGTGTGTGTGGCTGTCTGTGTCTATATGAGAGGGAGACACTGAGTGAGAATGCATATTCCAGAGCAGGACACTTTCTTACATGAATTTCCTGTTTACTGCTGTTGGTCTGCGTCAGCAGCTTTCAATCAACCCCCTGTCTGTTTTGTAGGCCACTCTACAGTGCAGTGACACTGGGTTTGGTTATGTACAAGTGCGTTTTTAAAGCAGGACTCACAGTTTTGTTAAATGTTATTTATGTACTAGACAGATTTGCACACAAAGTCAATGCCAAGCCATACTGCACCATGTAATTTTGTGTAAACTCAAGTTTTATGAGGTTTATACTATATACACATTAACCAGCATGTTTCAGTTAAGGATGCATACGTTTATGGTTCTGTTAAGATAGATGATTATTTCTCGAATAAACTCTCTACTTTTGGTTCTTGGAGTCACTGTAAAAAAATTTTAGGGATGCACTGATATTAAAATTATGTCAGATTCAAATAAGCTTATACAGTATAGTTATATTCATTCTATTTAGTTTATAGTCGATAATCACTGTGGTCAAGAAGAACAGGCTTAGAAGACTTTGTCATATAAAGTCATTATCAACCCAACATTGCTCATAAACAAATGAGAGAGAACCAGTTCTAGGGACATACTGAATTAAAACTAAAACAATTTGCCCTTGAGAACTATAATTTTAAGAGCTGAACATGGCATTTCCAGTATTTCTCACCCATCTCTTCTGGACACATAGTCTTATAAGCATAATATGCTTTCTCAGAAGGAAATGTCAAAGAGACTTCAACTAAACCCTGTGTAACGTCATAGCACATTCTGTGCATAATAAGCCACAGAGGATGACCATAATTCAAAATATAGCCAACAGTTCATACAGTACGTGCTAAATATATGTATCCCATGGTACACTTCACATCCTTTGAATCGCAACTGGCCATACTGTAAAAGGATTTGAATCATTTACAGTTTCTCCACGGGCCATTACAGCCACAGGGTAGAACATTCCCCATATGATGATAAATCTATACTAGCAAAACCAATGTTTAACACAATTTCGATCTGCTCCATAGACAACAAACACAATTTTCCACAAAAACAAATACAGATGTGTAAGACGCAGCAATAGCTCTTTATAATAAGTGTTGCCGCTAAACATCACACTATTATACCATATGTTAATGACAAAGGGACATAGTTGATAAGGAAATGAATGTTTCAGAGCTCGTCTGATTATTTAAAGCACTTCGTGAGAGAGATTTTGAGCTGCTCGTGACAGAGATCCAAATCACCACCACATGTGTCCTGGTTTCATGAGCGAAGACTCATTCGTCATGACAATGAGGCAGAGCTGCTGTGTCCCTCTCTCTGTCTTCAGGATCTTGTCAGCTAGACTTGAAACTGACTCGTGTGTTGAGTACCAGGAAATTGAGATTAAAGCCATTGCTGTTGTCTTTTGAATCCCAGTACCATTACATTTTCCTTGCAATCAGAGGTTATTTTGCAAGTAAAGCCATGCAAACTCAATGCTGGGTTCAACGCCGGGCTGAAAATATGCATTGCACAAAGTATGAACAACTACCCCAGTTGACCTGCAGGATCACTTCACAATTTCTAGTGCTGACAGGTTTACTTGATCTATGAATGGTCTCTTAGTATTTTTGTCGGTGCCCCAGTGAGTTTTTAATGTGTTGATGCCGGCTCTGTTTGACATTCACAGATTCCAGCACATGGTTGGTCAATTCCATATGTGTCTCCCATGCCTTCCGAAACTGTAGGAAACTATGAAAAAAACACTAGGGATGTGTATCTGAACATGATTGGATGCGTTTCTTAAGGCCGGGATACACCAAGCTGATGGTTGGCCAACATCGGACTGTAGTTGAGTGTCTTTCAGCTTAGTTTTTGCAATAGAACAAATCTCATTTGTTTTTTTTGTGTGTGAAGTGCTGCACAAAAACCAATGAGATTGGTTCTAATGGGTGAAGCATACACGTAATGCACGGCACAAACTTCCGTGTTTACCTTGTGTGATTATACAGTATGTACAGCGGTATGAAAAAGTTTGGGCACCCCTGTAAATTTTCATGATTTTCTTTTATAAATCATTGGTTGTCTGGATAAGAAATTTCAATTAAACATATCATATGACAAACACAGTGATATTTGAGAAGTGAAATAAAGTTTATATGATTTATGGAAAGTGTGCAAGAATTATTTAAACTAAATTAGGCATGAGAAGAAATACTTACAATTGGCCTCATTAAATACCCTTTCTCATGATTGGATTCACTTGTGTATGGAGGTCAAGCGTCACTGAGGTTACCAAACCAATTTTGAGTTCTAATAATTAGTGCTAAAGTTATTGAAATCAATAAAATGACAAGGGTGCCTAAATTTATGCACATGCCTAATTTAGTTTAAATAATTCTTGCACACTTTCCATAAATCATATAAACTTTATTTTACTTCTCAAATATCACTGTGTTTGTCTCCTATATGATATATTTAATTGAAATTTCTTATCCAGACAACCAATGATTTATAAAAGAAAATCATGAAAATTTACAGGGGTGCCCAAACTTTTTCATACCACTGTAAATAAAAGCCTAAATTAAATCTGATCATCATATAAAGAGATGATCCTTTATGCGACTAAATCTTCACTCTGGGCGACTAAAAATATATATCTACCATTAGCCATTGGCTAATAAATTGGCTAACAATATCTTAAGCAGCATCAGTGCTAAGTTCAGTTGAAATGACAAAAATGCATTCATACATGGTTACCACCAATATATATATATATATATATATATATATATATATATATATATATATATATATATATATATATATATATATATATATATATATATATATATATATATATATATCTATATATATATATCACTCTGGCGAGTAAACAAAAAAATGTACTAGCCAATGGTGATTCGATTGCCAAGGTGTGCGTAGAGGGTTGGAGGACTTGGATTTACCCGCTGGTTTGCATTTTTACGATGCCTTATTTTGGATCTTTTAAGTTTTGGTTACCTGGACTTTCAATAGAAGGACAGAAACCTCTCAAGTTTCATTGAAAATATTTTAATTTGTGTTTCGAAGATTTACCAAAGTCTTATGGGTTTGGAACGAGTGAGGGTGAGTAAATGATGACAGAATTTTCATTTTAAAGGGTTAGTTCACCCAAAAATGAAAATGATGTCATTAATGACTCACCCTCATGTCATTCCAAGCCCGTAAGACCTCCGTTCATCTTCGGAACACAGTTTAAGATATTTTAGATTTAGTCCGAGAGCTTTCTGTCCCTCCATTGAAAATGTATACACGGTATACCTGTCCTTGTCCAGAAAGGAAATAAAGACATCATCAAAGTAGTCCATGTGACATCAGTGGGTTAGTTAGAATGTTTTGAAGCATCGAAAATACATTTTGGTCCAAAAATAACAAAAACTACGACTTTATTCAGCATTGTATTCTCTTCCGGTTCTGTCGTCAAGCCGCGTTCAGTGATGCTGATGACGTCAGACGCTGCTGACGTGTTATCTGGTGCGTCCGTGTATTCGGGTTCAAATAAATAAATATGGCTTGCAAAAAAAAAAATGCAAGTCTTCCTCTGTGTCGAAATCCTTAGACATGTTTGCGAAGATTGTTTTGTTTACAGCGTGCGTCTCCCTCAGACTGTAAACGAAGTTCGGGCGCACCAGATTACACGTCAGCAGCGTCTTACGTCATCAGCATCACTGAACGCGGCTCGACAACAGAACCGGAAGACAATACAATGCTGAATAAAGTCATAGTTTTTGTTATTTTTGGACCAAAATGTATTTTCGATGCTTCAAAACATTCTAACTAACCCACTGATGTCACATGGACTACTTTGATGATGTCTGTATTTCCGTTCTGGACAAGGACAGTATACCGTACATACATTTTCAATGGAGGGACAGAAAGCTCTCTGACTAAATCTAAAATATCTTAAACTGTGTTCCGAAGATGAACGGAGGTCTTACGGGCGTGGAACGACATGAGGGTGAGTCATTAATGACATAATTTTCATTTTTGGGTGAACTAACCCTTTAATAGTGAATGAATAATTTAACAATACTGATAAATGTAATCTTTAACAAATTTCAAAATGAATATCCATTTTTATACATTAGAAGTTGTGATGCCTAAATTCACTTGTAGCTTTTAGCAGTTAATGATTTTAGTTAGTGTTTATTTGACTTTATTTAGACAAAATAATCATTTAAGATATTAAAGATATTTATGATGTAATCTTAATAGGCCTTTGGGTAAATTGTCATTGTGTCTTTGAATAAAGCATTTGAGGAAGTGTTGCTCCGTGTGTGGCAGTGTATTGTAACTTGTGCCTATGTTGGCCATAGGGAGATGTATTTAAAGATACATTTAAAGCCACACCCTCCCTTTTACTGTCAGTAGACTTGCTGAAATGAAAATTCCTCTGTGTTAAAAATGCAACCAGGTTACTGTTTGTGTCTTGTTGCTTAGGAAAGTAAAGACCCTCCAGCTCCTTCTGCCACCATATGTTGTGTTTTTGTCTCGCTACTGATTTTCTCTGTACCATGTGGTTAATGGATGTCACAATCCTGTTTTGTAGCAGCCCTGGTAAAAGTGACTGTGAGTCTATGGGGATGGATCTGTTTCATACAGACAAGGAAACTGACAACAGTTGGCAGTCAGTTTACTGCACAGCTCACTCAAATCCCATGGTCATTTCCTTTGGGTATTACTTAGTAAGCCATGTGTATGTCCATAAGTACACTAGCATGTGTGTCGGCCATTTGTGTTAATATCATTTGAGGCTCCTGTCAGAGTGCATTAGGGTTTCATGCACTGTAGTTTTTGGTATTAACCTTGAGTTGCACCTGTGCTTATTAAATACGGTCTTACTGATGAAATTATTTATTTTTACTTTTTGTTTTCTGCCTATGTGTTAGCCATAGGTGTTTGTGCATCAGAGGCCAAAGGTCCCGCTCAAGTGTACCATTTTTAACAGGCTTTTCCTGGTTCATCCCAGGTGCTCAAATGTGCTTGGCCAACCCCAGAAAAGTGTGCTGTGTGGGAGGCAGTGATGAGAAAAGCACATGAAGATATTTGGATTTGATGACTTGCTACAAATGTTGCTATTCTGCACAGTCATAAACACAACAAAGTTTGCTTTAGAGCAAGTCTACAGAAAATCTCTGAATGGGATCTTCCTTCAGAGGTTTTTATTATAAGTTTTATTCCTTAGGAAGTTTTACAGACAAAAGAGTTTCAAGCTACAGTTGAATGCTGTATTCACAGAGGTTTTTCTTTTGAATGGCACCTCTGGGCACCACTTCAAGTGCGACTCAAGCAAAAATTTAAGGTTGTCATTTGTCACCATAAACCATTTTAAAAGTCTATAGCAATTTCAGTAAAATTTCACATGGTTGCATTTTCACTTCATGGGCCCTATCTTGCACCCGGTGCAAAGCGGACTTTTCCCTCCACAGACACACGTCGGTTAACTAAGAAATACACTTGCTCTCCCCGGGGCGGTTCAGCGCAAAAGAGGAGGCGTCTTCCGGCGCAAACTTTCCCTCATGCTATTTTGCTGTTCTATAAAACGATTCCGCCACTGACCAGAAAAGCCTAGTCTAAAGTCAGTGGCGCGTTGCATACATTCAGATGCTATTTTAAGCGCGTGTGCTTGGCTATAATACAGAGTGTGAACAACGCGCATACACTGTAGATGATTCTCTCATCTACACAGATGCATTTTACTTTTTGCAAATGATACATTATTATAAGGAAAAATATTTAACCTCGAGGGAAATCATTGTTGTGTCCATGACGATGGGAAAAATAGGCATAAAGCTTATACATTTACCCAAATTATTATATGCATGTTTAACCGAAGCTAATTTGGGTGGGTTTGTCCCATCCCCAATGTCACTTCTCTTTCTTTTACGGCCCTGACGAGAACATCGATCTCCTCGGCTGTGAACCGATTTTGAAGCGCGCTGGTCAATGCGCCGTTATAATAGTATTGCGCCATGAAACAAGCGCACCTCGTTCATCATGCTCTTAAAAGAAATGTGATATGAAGCTCTTATTGGTTTGTTTCCGTTACGCCCAAACCACACCTATGAATAATGAAGCTACTTCAGACCAACCCCTTTTAGATTTATCCCTTTTAGATTATGGCATTTATCCCGCCGGGAAAATAGCAACAGCGCCGGGATCCGCCCACAAAGTTACTTACGCTTTGCGCTTTGACACTTGCGTTTCAGATCGTTAAAATAGGGCCCCATGTGTTTAGAGTTTCTAAAGCATAGCGTTTGCATAGCCACTGTCATGATTTTGATTACCAGTGAATGTATGAATTGATAACGTGTCATTTTAAGATTTTAGCTACTTTCAAATACTGTATGCCCAGCATTAGTTATCATACATAAAAACACAAAACCACTTTCAAGTTACTTGGAAGTTTTTGATATTTCTGGACTACACTTAAGCACATCCTAAAGTCCCTGAATAGTGGTCTAGTTGGTGATGGTGATTTCATGTGGCTTGTTTTGTATGCAAATATGGGAAAGAGTGCACACTGTAAAAAATTGTATTATTTAATAAGTTATGACCAGTGGCGGTTCTACTTTGAATTACACCCAGGGCGAGACCCCCTTCGAGCGCGCCCCTCCACCCCCCCCCCCCCCCCCCCCCCCCCCCAAAAAAAACCCAACAACAACCCAACAATAAAATCACATACCGTTCAAAATCACATACCGTTCATTTGAAAAACACAGTTAATAGAATCCAGTAATTTTGCTAGGTTAATCTAACTTTCAAGGGAGGAACCATTAGCGCATTGGTTAATGCCTTGAATTATATGCATGGCACACTTTTAGTTATGACTTGTTAAACTATTTTCTTTGTCATGAAATGGAGTTTTTAAAAGTGAAAGGGTCAGAGAGATACTTATTTAGTAACACAATACTTAGGCTATCTCTTAAATAATTTCGAACAGCTCTCATATTAACCCAAACTGTTATTGACCTAAAATAGCTTTTGTAGCCCTATGTCACTCTTAAAATGTCAGAGAAAAGGACAGAACCAGAGATTATTTAGAAAATAGAAAATTGTACTTTGCAGATAGGCTACTGTAAAAACACATAATTAAAGTTGATTTTAGTTGATCATTATGAAAATTATTTTCATTTCATGAATATAGTGACCAAAATGATCACATACACAGAATCTTGTTCAAAAGCCTAATACACAATGAAATTAATTCACCAAGTTAATTAAAGATTTGTTTTAAAGGAGTGTCTTTTATGTTACCTACTTAAAAAAGGTTAACACAAAAAGGGTTTTATAAAAAGATAAACCTCATATTTCAGCATTTAAATCATCTCTATAAAAAGAATGAGTTATTAAAAATACATTCCTGACATTTATAATGCACAGTGGCTTATATTTTATTATTAATAGAAAAATTCGGACCGATTTTCCCATGGCTGTTGTTGCTATACAACCATGCACTGCGCTCTCCACAACAACAAATACGTTTTAGTAGCTAATGTATTTCCACCACAGAAAAACGCTTGCTGTAGCTCTGATAAAAGATTTATTTGCGGAGAAGAGAAAAAACACCCAGGTGTTTGGGTGCACGTGCACTCCCAGACTGAAAAGTTTATGAGCGCGCTTCCCGTGAGCGCATAATGAGCGCGCTTCCCGTGCGCCTATTTGAAATAACGACCTCAAGCGCGCAAAAGACGCGATACGTGAACTAATCAGGAGACCCCCTTGACATCGCTTCAAGCAGGGGCGCCATTGCCAATAATTGAATCGAAATGATAAAAAATAGAAAACCTTCGCGGCACAGAGGATTTTTTAACTGCTTGTGCCGCCCCCCATGTGACATGAAGAAATGCCGCCCCGGGCGACTGCCCGGTTCGCCCGTGCCTAAAACCGCCACTGGTTATGACCACATATATTTTTTACATTTACTTTAACTCATCAAAATAAGTTGAGCAGTTTTCAGCTGTTTTTTAAAGTCAGTTTAATGTAATTTAAAGGGATAGTTCACCCAAAAATGAAAATTCTTTCATCATTTACTCACCCTCAAGTTGTTCCAAACCTCTATGTGTTTATTTGTTCTGCTGTACACAAAGGAAGATATTTGGAAGAATGTTTTAATCAAACAGATCTCAATCCCCATTGACTACCATAGTATGTATGTTTTCCTACTATGGAAGTCAATGGGGATTGAGATCTGTTTGATTAAAACATTCTTCCAAATATCTTCCTTTGTGTACAGCAGAACAAACAAACACATAGAGGTTTGGAACAACTTGAGGGTGAGTAAATGATGAAAGAATTTTCATTTTTGGGTGAACTATCCCTTTAAGTTGAAATGACTTAAACATCCAAGTTGATTGTACTTAATAATTTAAGTATGTGGCCATAGCGATGGACACTTCCTATAAGGCAAGGCCAAGCCCAGAGCAGGTGAGCAGAGATGTACTAGCCGATCCACAGGAAATAACGTGCATGAAAACTAGATGGTCCTGGATTCTTTTTGACCCCTACCCACTTTCTGTTACCCTTACTGAATTGATTTTTCATTATTAATCTGAGAAATGTAAGCTATCTTTCTTTCTGGTTCTACTTATTTTTTTGTTCATATGTTTTGGGTTTTGTATTTTCCGTAAAAGCAAACAGAGTAAATGTAACAACATGTACTTGCATAAGATCTTTTTCTTTATTATATAACATTTCCCTTTGAACTAGTTCTGATTCTGATTTACTCTGGCTTAGCTACTTAACTTCTCTCCTTTACCTCCTCTCATGACCGTGGGTTACAGAAAAGACACATGCATATTATAATTGATCCAAATAATGTTTATTTTCAATGCAACAGTCATCATTTTTAAATGTAAACACACACACACACACACCCCATTTACAAGTTTGGGGTTGGTAAGATTTTTTTGTTTTTTAAAGATGCCTCTTATATTCACCAAAGCTGCATTTATTTAAACAGGAGACAGTAAAAAAGTAACATTGTGAAATATTATTACAATTTAAAATGACTTTGTTTTTTTATTTTAATATACTTAGTTTTTACATTTTTGTGATGGCAAAGCTGAATTTTCAGCATCATTACTCCAGTCTGCAGTGTCACATGATCCTTCAGAAATCATTATAATATTCTGATTTGGTGCTCCAAAAAATGTCTTATAATTCTCAATGTTAAAAACAGTTGTGCTGCTTAATATTTTTGTGGAAACAGTGATACTTTTTTTTTCTGGATTCTTTGATGAATAGGAATTTCCAAAGAACAGCATTTGAAATAGAAATATGACATTGTAAATGAATCTTACCGATAGTAGGTATATGCCATTGTACTCCTAACTCATAATCAGCATGACTCAAGTGCAATGCATTATGAAGATCCCCTGCTCAGTGTGTGGGGACTACTGAACACTACATAGAGAAATTATGTATGGCATAAGTGTGGTGTTCCTTTGAATCAAAACCTCACAAATGAAGGACTTGAACCAGTCATGCCCATGCTAACATTAGACACAAGCCACCTTATAAATCCTGACACAGCTTTCTAGGCTCCTTCAAGAACTTGGACCTCACTAGGTGATGGTTCCTAAAACAACAAAACATAGCAATTATTTATAAAAAAGGAAAGCAGATGTCAATCAACTCTACCACACTTGGCAGGTGGTAACAGGCTGAGACCTATAGAATAACAGTCCTGGGTGGAGATTCTTAAACCACCCACTGTTATTAGACTGATGGGTTAATGTTGGGCCACTCCTACATACTAAATGAAAGAGTTGAGTGAAGTCTGACCACATACAGCTATGAGTACTTGTGTCACCAAGCAGAGTAAGAAACCTGCACACTGCTTTATGCTGTAGGGGGAAACTGCATATGATGGCGTCTGAAATAAAGAAATAAGTCTATGATGTTATTTTAAACAGGGTGTGTTTAACCAGACTGATGTCATTATTTCAGGACCCTCTTACCCTCAGCCATATGTTCTTGTCTCAGCCATGCTACACCAGCAGGAGTGTGAGAGTGCATAAGTGTGCTGTCAGCCTGTCTGTCACACACCCTCTAAAGCACTTACTTCACTGAGTGCAGTGCAGGTGTAAGACAGTGGGATCAATTGAAACTTTTGTAAGGTTGAAGTGTAAGTATGTTCTTGAGGATTGAAGCAAATAAACCACCTGAAACAATCACCTGGAGCTAATTTGAGATAAAAACAGTTGTCTCGTTAATAATCACTATGACAACTTTTTGTTTATATTATTTGTAGCGCTGGGCAACGATTAATCGCATCCAAAATAAAAGTTTGTGTTTACATATTATATGTGTGTGTACTGTGCATAATTATTTTGTACATAAATACACACATATGCATGTATATATTTAACAAATATGTGCATGTATATACTGTATATATTATTTATACATAATTTATATTATATATAAATATAAACATTTTATACATAAATAACAATTTTTTCTTAAACATGTATGTGTGTGTATTTATATATTCAAAATAACTGTACGCACACATATATTATGTAAACACAAACTTTTATTTTGGATGCGATTAAATGTTGCCCTGCACTAATTATTTAGCAATTTGTTTTCTTAATGATTGACAGGACTTGACATTAACTTTTTTTGCTCACCAGCCACAGTGGCTTGTGGTTTTTCCAAAGTTACTAGCCACTCAGCATTTTCACTGGCCACAATTGAGATCGATACCATGGGTAAAAAAAACTGCCATTAATTTTTTTTTTATATATATATATATTATCTCATAATTTGGCAGCAGGTATATTAGCCTGCTGTCACTTTAAGGCCTCAAGCACGGACCCATTATACTGTTACATATGCATAACTGCTTACGTTCACTTAACTGACTGTTTACGTGATTACTCGCCCAGACCGGAATTTTGGTATTATTTTGTGTATTTGACTGTTCAAGTGCAATAAGCAGTGAAAAGGAACTCAATTTAGTACTGCGAGAAAGCACAGCTAGTATCCTGCATCTATTCTGCGGAAAACGAGTATTGGAAGCATTTCAGATATTTCAGTATCGATATGCATTGAAAAAATTTCTTTTTGACAACACTACATTGCACTTAGCACAATTATTTCAGATGCCTTTTTTTAAAGACTACAATTGAAAAATGTATATATTATATATAAAATTCAACTCGCCAAAGAGGCTAGTAGGAGTGACTGCGTTACACACCACTGTTGAAATGCACCCGCATTTGGCTGGTTGGAAGAAGTTTTTAGAATCACTGGCTTGAACGGTACATTAAAAAAGAAGCAAAAAAAAAAAAATACTGAAATAATTTTGATGTGGTGTTCAATATGTGGAAAGTTTATTGTGTGACAATTTGTGTAGAACACTTAAAACAATTGGTATTGTTACCTTGTGAATTATGAAATTATTTTCATTATTTCCCCCCTTTTTTCCCCCTTCAATTGTGTTATTTTTTTCTTATATTTTTTTTCAATATGTTTTTAATATGATCATCTAGAAACATTATATAATTAGAACAGTCATTTTTGAAAAGACTGCATGCACATATACGTGAAGGGAAAACAAAAAAATATATATACAGTACATAGTAGTCAACATTTGAAGTGGCTCAAAAAAGTTAATCAAAGTTGTGCTAAGACAAGAATGGGTATTGTTCAAAATGTATGTATAACTTTGATGAAAGGTTTTGATTCACTTTAAATGTTGTCTACTGTATAATGGAAGTCTATACATTTATTTCATTGAGGGCTGTCTGTTGACAACAGGTTCATGCTGACACTGTTTGCTTTGGATGGTTGGCTTGCTTGTTCCCTAAAATCAGATCAAACCAGACTTTGAGTTCACAAGAATGTTGAGCAAGAGCCAATGTTTTTTGCTTTAATCTTCATGTTTAGAATCTGCTTTAGTACTCAAACGTCTCGAGAATGTTCTATTACGGGATGTGATTTGAAAATGTAGACTAGATGAAAATAGCCAAGTGGCTTCTGTGTTTTGTGTACCTCACGACTGAGACTTCGACCCTGTGTGGCTTCCTGTTCTGGCTCTGGAGTATTTCTGGCTCTCCTCATCTCTAAACCATACTTTAAAGAGTCACCAATTTCATAACTCTAATTAAACATTACATGCCGAAAGCATACGTTTATGGAATTCTGACACAAACAACAGCATTCCTAAGCCAATCCAGCTTCTCTAAAATTCCATTTTAGAGAATGTTTTGCTTTGTGAAAGACAAAAAAAGGATACTTTATGTGAACGATTGATTTTGCTTTCAAATGTTCCTGCTGGGGAATTTAGTGTCTGAGTATGCCAAGTTAGTGGCTTTTTCCATCAATGTCATTATGACTTTTTGTGTCTTAATTATAGGTTATTAATGATCCTCTCATAACCAAAGCAAGCTTTGAACCAGCTTCAACACAACCCATAAATATAGTTGACAGAAATGCACCGCTGCTTGATTTCTTTCCAGCCTTCGCCCACTCTCTGTTTCATGCAACTGGCCCATGCTAATCATTGCAGAAGTCCTCTGTTTATGTTTTGCATTTCTGCTGCGTTGGTCTCCAATTATTTCCAAGCCTGGCGACCTGAATGACTTGCCTGGAGTCTGAGAATCTGACCCCAGACGACTGCAGCCGGGACGGGTAGTTAGTGCAGGTGATAATTGGCTTTGAGGGGTTATGAAGGTCCATTATAAGATGAAGTGCAATGCAGACCAAAGCCTGGTCCGAGGGTGCCGGCATGGGGGGTAAACAGGGCAATTGGGCTTTCGGTGGATAATTGAGCAAGCCCCCCACAAACTACATAATCCTGATAGTAGTGACAAGTACATTTTAGGACAAGGTCTTTCTGAGGCTTAAATGGACAGTTTTTACAGCAGTATAGCATGGACTACTCTTATTCAGTTTTAAAGACATTGCAATGCTGAAAATGTAACAAATTATATCAAGAGTTTGTCACTTGTCATTTACATGATGCCTTTATTCTAAAACAGGATATTTTACTATATTGCCATCAACCAATCTTTCAATTAATCCAGAGAACGGTACAAGATTTATAAACTCACCACATTTTTTTTTTGTTTCTCGATTTATCTCGAACTATTTTAAAGACCTATATTATAAATATATAGTAAAAATAACTTAATTATTATTTTTAATAATAACTATTTACTTTTTAACTTTATTTAAATATTATTAAAAATAAATATATATTTTTTTCTTTTCTGCATTTCACTTAAAGCTGCAGTCCGTAACTTTTTTTATCCAAAATAATTTTTTGAGCAAGTACATAACCAGCCAGTATTCAAAACTATCTGCTTGCCTTAGCTCGATTCAAAACGGTAAGCTTGTAATAATGTTTTTAATTCCAGAAAGCTAAAATTGTTTTTTTAACTAAACAGTGCTTTAATGAACAAATTGTGTCCTTGTCTTTAAATTAATTCAATTACAAGTAAACGTTTCACAAGGATAAAAAAATTATCTGCTAATGCTGTACTTGCACATTACTATAACATTAAAGCTTAACAACAGAGCCTAGACTTTTAGCCTAAATGCAGTTGATATTTATTTTTAGATATAATAATAATAATAATAATAATAATAATCAACACTCAAATAACAAATTATATGAAAACATGTAAACTGCACATAAGGCAGTTTTTGCATTAACATATGTTTTTACTATCATTTGTTATTGAAATATAATAATTTACAGTTGCTGTTATTTTCATGACATATATTTTAAACATACATTAAATAATCAAGATATCATTAACAGGTTAAGTAAAATATAATATATATAGGCTAATATAGTGCATTTATTTAGTGAAAGAGTTAGCGAACCAACAAGCTGTGGACACTGAATGACTTGCCTGAGGTATTAAATATAAAGCTATGTGGAAAAACTAAGCGCTGTATTGACGTATTTCCGCTGTTGAAACACTGATTGAGTGATTACACGAGTTATGATGCCTTTCAGTAAGTATACTGTATCTTTCAACATACCTTCGGGTGTCCATTCATGTTTATTCTGTAACTGAGGAAGAGATGATCGCGTTTACTCGTGCCCCGCGCTGCCGCTTTAAATGAGGAGCCTAGAATAGCGATCTGTCACGCCACATCTAAGAGCGCCAAAACGCCATTTTATTGTTTGAATTTCGTGATCAAATAGACATAATTTCAAAGACTACATCTTGCTTATTATCGAAAGTTACAAAACATGGAGCTTGCTATTATAGGGTGTTAAAGGGTTAGTTCACCCAAAAATGAAAATTAAGTCATTAATTACTCACCCCCATGCTGTACCAACCCCGTAAGACCTTCGTTCGTCTTCGGAACACAAATGAAGATATTTTTGATTAAATGTGACAGCTGGATCACTCCTCCATACAATATTATCTATGGAAGCAGAATAGTCTCAAATATAATTCACGCAAGAAACATGATTCACACGTGCGTAGACAATTTCACATGCGTGAAACCTAATTCACGTACACACAAAAAAAATTCACGTGCGTGAAAAAAAATTATATTCACAAAAAGCAATTCACATGCGCAAAATAAAATTACATATTCATAAAAACATTTCACAAATGCAAAACACAATTCCTAGATATACAACTGTGCAAAAAAACCTTTGAATGTTTAAAATGTACGAGAATGTCCTTGAATTTGAATGTGCAAATCGTCATTCACGTACGAATCGCCTTGGATGTGTGTGTGTGTATTTTTGAGACTTTCCTGCTCGTAAAACAGAGCAGTCTTACTCGTAACACAGAGCAGTCGTACTCTTTAGCCAATCAGATTTAAGCTTATCAATCGACCAATCAGGTTCACGTGAGGGCGGGCCTATCTGCATGTCACGTCATCAGCTTTCGACTAGTTCATGGCTGAGCAGACAGAGGTGCAGTTACTCGTTCATTTCTGTGTTAACTGAAGTTAAAGAAGCTTGAGATCAGTTGATGCAATAGTTAATTTACTGCTGTTTAGTCCACATGTGAACATAAACATTTAATTTTAGTATTGATGGATTTTCATGTCCTGTCCACAGTCCACCACACATTCAACTGATGATAATGTATGTAATGACGTGCATATATAGGAGACATGTTTTGTTTTAAGCATCATATATTATGTAGTTTTACTGTTTCAGATTTCCGAGACAGATGATGTATGAAGTTGCAGACAACCAGTACTGTGATCTTACCATTCCTACTGTAAATCTTTGAAAACAGTCATGTTGCAAGCCATCCATTTTGACAGTTGTTTCAACAAGAGGTTGAAAGGGATGCATTGTTACTGTATTCATTTGTCTCCTGCGGACTATATACACTGTGTACTATGTACACTGCAGTCGTTAACGCCAGACAGAAGGGGAGTCACACCACCATATGGAAAGAAGTGTAAATGGGTGAAGCATAGTTTACTGTAAAGCTACGTCTTAGTGTTGCTTATCTTGGCGAAAGCCGAGTACAAATCAGCATGAAGTTTTAACATCTACTCTCGTGTAATGGAAATCAAATTATGGACACGCTCTAGGAATACAGCCCCGCTATGCATGCATTATTAAATGTTCTTGTCAGAATTAAAAGATTCAAAGACATGGTTCAATTTGATGTACACGTTTTATTAATTTGAAAGTTTCCGAAATCCTTTGGGAATAAAATATATATAAAATGACATGATTAATGTTCCTGGCTGTTACATATGAAGATCATGAACTGACAGTCTTAAGTATGAAGCACAACATTCAGTACAGAGAAATATACATCTCTTCCAGAGTTGTGAGATCCAGTCAGAGTCTACTTTGCTTTTAAAGTATGTAAATTTAAGTGTAATACATCAAGTGAAAAGTGAACAAATGAATTGTGTTCAGTTTAGGACATCAGATTTTCTCGTGATATTAAAAATAGTAAAAAACTATAGTACAAGAGGTGCAGAGTGCAGGCAGAGGACGTGGGAAATTAAGTGATGGTATTTGAATAGAGTTTACTGAGTAATCTTAGTCGCATAATCTTAATAGCCTCTCTATGAGAAGTAACTTTGTATTATCAGCATAAAATCAGATTTGCCGATTTTATTAGGCAAAGTAAAATTAATGCTTCACAATATTGTCCTGTGAGACCTTAAGATGACAATAAAAAACCTGAGATGACAATACAGCACAAAACCATGTTGAATATATTGGTAACACTATACAATATGGTAATATAACTAAGTTGACATTAGATAATGTATTAACTAACCATGAGCAATACATTTGTTGTGGTGTGTTTGACTGCTATTTCAGTTAACACAGAAATGAACGAGTAACTGCACCTCTGTCTGCTCAGCCATGAACTAGTCAAAAGCTGATGACGTGACATGCAGGTAGGCCGCCCTCACGTGAACCTGATTGGTCAATTGATAAGCTTAAATCTGATTGGCTAAAGAGTACGACTGCTCTGTTTTACGAGTACAACTGCTCTGTTTTACGAGTAAGCGCTGCCAGGAAAGTCTCAAAAATACACACACACACATCCATGGCGATTCGTATGTGAATGACGATTTGCACATTCAAATTCAAGGACATTCTCGTACATTTTAAACATTCAAGGGTTTTTGTGCACAGTTGTATATCTACGAATTGTGTTTTGCATTTGTGAAATGTTTTTATGAATATGTAATTTTATTTTGCGCATGTGAATTGCTTTTTGTGAATATAATTTTTTTTCACGCACGTGAATTTTTTTTGTGTGTACGTGAATTAGGTTTCACGCATGTGAAATTGTCTACGCACGTGTGAATCATGTTTCTTGCGTGAATTATAATTGAGACTATTCTGCTTCCATATATTATCTGTCTGCAGTCCCGGAGGCTGCATTTTCAGGACCCCACTTCTAGGACCGCATTTCTAGGACCCTAGTTTTTTGTGACAGCGCCACCTACTGAGTCGGAGAACCGCAGTCCCAGGAACGCATTTCCAGGACCCTAGTTTTGGAGGACCAAAAAAAGTGCCACCAAGGCAGTATTTCCACCCAGTTTTAACTACATTAGAGTTTTTTTTTTTCAAGTTTTATTACACCCAAATACTACTTTCTTTATTGCAATTAAACCAGGTTCCTAGGAATGTTGAGAAATTATTGGGTCTAAGTAGCATACTATAATAACTCAAGTAAAATAAACAAGGAATCATGTTATAGTCTTTTCAGTCACTAGATGGACCACATTTTCAAGTACATAGGGAAGACAAGGATGACTCTGGGGGTATTTAAGATTGTGTATTTTACAAAATAATATATAACACCTGAACTTGAACACACAAAATATTTTACAAAATAATATATAACACCTGAACTTGAACACAAAATATTTTACAAAATAGTATACCAACTGAACATGACGTGAACCACATAGACAGAACTTCGATGGATGGACAAACACAAGGACAACATCATCACTGACTCCTAAGAGAGAGAAAGAGAAGTGAATTAAATAAGGAACATTTAGTTGAACATGTTCTACTCTCCAATTTTAAAATTCATATTTAAAAGATCTTAGTTACCACAGAGTAATGATAATGATAAAAATAATTATATCAATCTTCATACCAATTAATGTTCATAATACAATTATTGCATACTGTTCAAAGATTTGAAAAAAAAAATGATTTTGATGTTGTGGGAAAAAAAGGTTCTAGAAACACTCATGTCAATAAAGCCCATCTGAACTGAGAAAAATAAAATAAATAATAGAGAGAGATGCAAGAAATCTGAATAGAAATAACATTATTGACACGACTTTTCCTGACCATATATATATCAGATTTAAAGCACACATTGTGATGTATGCAGCAGCACTACCTACCACCTGGATGCTTGCCCCTCTTTTCGCAATTGTTTGGATTCTTATGTGTTTGTTGAAAAACATTTTTAAGTTAATTTCATATAAATAAATAGACATAAATTAGGCCTAAGCCTAGTACTTAACCAATTTATTTATTTATCTTTTGTCATATTATTGCCTACCCTGAGCTGTGTCCTTGATAGCACTTCATATAGAGTGCAGTATACAGTAAATGACACAATCTAACACGTTGGATTTTAACAGTCAATTATTATAATGGCCTCTCTGATATGTCTGACTATTAAAATGTCATATGTCTCAATCAACTTTATAAAACCATGTCAAAATGAAGAGACGTACACCTAACATGTATTGTGGGTAACGTTAAACAGGTTGACTGTGAGCACGTGACAGTGAAAACATTAAGATTATTTTAACTGAATTAAAATGGAAAAACAATGAGTAATTAACAAGCTTTCAGAACGAACATGCTAGAGTTTATTGTGCTGTAAATAAGTCAACACAGGCTTATCATGCAACAGTTCCGTTAAATGAACGTGCTAACAATTTATTTTCCAGCATTAGAGGCTAATGTATGATGGCTATGCATTCAAGACTGTTTAGCAAATCACCAGCACGTTGGCAACGTTAACTTTCCAATGAAATGCATCACAATTGTTTTTAAAGTTAAACAAATAAAAATTGATTCGCATTTGATACTCACACTCTGAACGTCATCCATCTTCGCTGGTCGTCTAATTCGGTAGGTGGCGTTATCACTAAAAACGTAGGGTCCTAGAAATGCGGTCCTAGAAGTGGGGTCCTGAAAATGCAGCCTCCGTTTTTGCAGGCAGATGCTACTCCCTCCATAGGCTGCCTAAGGGATTGAAACTTGACGCCCCAGAAAGTCAATGAAGAAAATGTTTAAATATTCCATGTCACAACAGTGGCTCAACTATAAGTTTATCAAGGGACGAGAATACTTTTTGTGCGGAAATAAAACAAAAATAACGACTTTATTCGACTATTCCTTTTCTTCCTTGTAGGCCTGAAACGAGACTTCAAGAGATTTCCACGACGCATGCGCGAGAATTGCGATCTCCTTCAACTACTTCAGTTAAGTTCTCGCGCGTGCGCGTCGTGGAAATCTCTTGAAGTCTCGTTTCAGGCCTACAAGGAAGAAAAGGAATAGTCGAATAAAGTCGTTATTTTTGTTTGTTTTTTTCGCACAAAAAGTATTCTCGTCGCTTGATAAACTTATAGTTGAGCCACTGTTGTGACATGGAATATTTAAACATTTTCTTCATTGACTTTCTGGGCCGTCAGGTTTCAATCCCTTAGGCAGCCTATGGAGGAGTGATCCAGCTGTCACATTTAATCAAAAATATCTTCATTTGTGTTCCGAAGACGAACGAAGGTCTTACGGGGTTGGTACAGCATGGGGGTGAGTAATTATTGACTTAATTTTCATTTTTGGGTGAACTAACCCTTTAATGTTGGTTAGGCTACAACCGTATTCGTTGTGTACACATAAGACATGAGGTCCATTGAGCCAGGGCTGGGCGGGGCAGCAGGGGGCGGGGCGTGTTCGGTACGCCATGAGAGTATCCAGCCGAGTATCGCGATACGTATCGTGGGTGCTGTATCGCGTTTTTTCGGTCAGAACAAAAATGGACGTTACTTAGGCTACTTGTTCAGATGACATTTTCCGGTGAAAATTCTTATGTTGGTCATACTTGCAAAAAGTGACTGTGACTGACAGCTGCACATTCTCCTCAAAACAGTGGATTCATCCGCGCTGTGCCGTGCCGAGGCACAACCCACGTAAAGTTGATAATTCCGCGAATAACTGCAATTGAAGATTTCGAACAGAGATAGCGACAAAGAGGAAAAACTACGGACTGCAGCTTTAAATTGACAAATTGCATGTGATGCTCCTCATTTGTAATGAATAGCCTGTGGATAATTAGACTGAATCAACTTACTCTTACAGCAGTGTATGAGTTCACATAAGTGTAGTGGACACATAGCGTGCGTGGTTAAAGACATATGGTCTTGTTAGCAAGATTTCAGTGCTGACAACAGCCACTAAATGAGGAACATGAGGTCTGATGGATTCTTCTGATGGATTACACAGAAACTGTTTTTTTTTTACAGTAATTATTACTTTTATTCATCAAGGACATATTAAATTGATCTAAAAAATGACTTTATGACTTAAAGATTTCTATTTCAAATAAATTCTGTTCTTCTGAGCTTCATCAAAGGGCTTGTTTACACCTGGTCACTTCATGCATTTTTGCAGATCGTATATCTATCCGATTTGTTAAAGGGGTCATGAATTGAGAAATATAATTTTCTTTTGAAATATAAAAGATAGGGATGTTAAACTGACCCCAAACCTTTAAATGGTAGTGTAGTGTATATAATTCGGTAAACACAAGAATCATGTCTCAAGAGAGTATATTTACTTTTATTTACATATACTGTATCACATGCTGAAAGATGTTACATTACTGCCACCATCAGTCTAGGACAGTACATTCTCTTTTTTGTTCCTTCTGTTTGTCTGTGATTTTTATCTGTGCCGAAAAAATATTCAAGATTTATGACTTTTGCTCAGAGGATGAGAATGCATCAATCTCTGTCTATGAATATCTCATTCTTTTACTCCGCCTCATACTGGGAAAGTTGAAGATAGGCTGAGAATTATAGCAGCTCTGTGTTGCTGGATGGGTTATTTATTCAGCAGACGGACACAGGCAGAGCACAACAGATTAAAGGAGCAGTGCACCTCAATGTGTAAATGAAAATACTCACCCTCATGTCAGTCCAAGCCTGAATGACTGTTTTTCTTGCTTGCAGCACAAAATTAAATGTTTAGCTAAATATCTGAGCTGTTCTATTCAACACAATGAAAGTGAATGGGGACCAGCTCAAAAAAAAAAAAAAATACAATAAAAGCATAATAACAGTGGTCCATATGACCATATGACTTATATATGACTTTGAAGTCTTTGAAGGCCATAGTTTGTATGAGGAACAGACCGAAATGAAATTTATGTTGATTCAATGAAAATCTTTGTGGTCGCCATTCACTTTCATTGAAAAGAGCAGCTTGCACGTTCCACTATATGTTGAATTTTTGTTCCACAGAAGAATAAGTTGTGCAGGTTTTAAAAGACATGAGGGTGAGTAAATGATGAATTATGTTTTGGATGAACAATCCCTTTAACAGGAAGAACATCACTGATTCCAGCATGCCATCTGGAGTGGAGGTTAAAGAGGAGACCCTTATTTGAGATGAAAGAGTGTCTCCTTTTTAGCCACTAGTGTACAACCGAAGGCGTTGTTTCTCTCTCAAACACCCACAGAAACGCACTTCTGTTTCCACACAGTGGATTTCATCTGGCTACCATGCGAATTTCATTGCAGATACATCTCAGATGCTGAGTCTGCTCTATTCCAAAATATAGTTTTTCACTGAATACACAAAAAAAGTTTATTTTTGTCTGCATTGTTCTCTAAGCTTATGATTGACTAAATAACAGATGTTTTATGTAAGCAGCTCACTCTGACATTATTTTCTTCACAGGAGAATCCACTTTTGTTGACGACCACGGGCCTCCCACACCAAGGGTGAGTTTTTTTTTATTTTTTTGCATTATCAAACTATTTTTCTCTCTCGTTTCCTTCCAGTTCGAAATGTACTGTACAAAACATCCCTGTCTGCGTTTGTCCTGTTATTTTGGCCTTCCCACACTAGAGGAAAACATTTCAAGACTTGACAGTGACTGGAAGGTCAAACACACACACACACACACACACACACACACACAGCCACACACATTCACATTTAACAACCCCATGAAATGGTTTGACGAATGCATTTCTATTTCGTGTGTTGATGTATTTCCTAATGAAACAGGAAGTTTGAGTGGTATATATTGAATGTTTTTCTATTAATAGCCAGTTGCCATCAGTTTAAATCACAGCCTGGCAAAACCATGCTATTTATGCTAGAAATTTCTATACGCACTTGGGTCTTGCAGTGTCAGTAGTATTGGTCAGTTTCTCTGAAAGAAAAATGTATTATTTTGTGTGTATGTGTGGGGGCTCTCAGGGCTCTAGACTGCGACTAAATGTTTTCCTGTCGGTGGGACTGAATTTTGACGTTAGACCAAGTGAAACAGTGCTGCGTTACCTCACAAGTTTAATTCGTCAAATAAAGTGGCCTGTGTGAGTAGTAATTCAGCACTTGCGGGTATTAGTTCGGTAGAATGAAATGTCTTCATTGCTTTATATCCGCGGGACTCGCGTGTGGCGCTGATATCTGTCTCTCATTAGCAATCTCGCCTTGCTTCATACCACAGTCATGTTAAAGAACATGAATGTTTTCACTCATCCATAAACATTATTTGATCCATCAGCATTACAGCAAGTTCCATGATTCCGCTTTTTCAATGCGTCATAAACCTACGCCTTTGTTATTGTAAGAGGTTAGCGACCCCTAGTGGCGATAAAAATTACAAATTAAAGAAGATATTGAATTTCACATTTGAATATATACAGTATTTTTTAGATATGTCCTTTTTTGCATTTTTATTTATAGTAAATGTGTTCAGGCTAGGCATAGAAACCATATAGTTACTTTTTGCATGACCGAACTATGCATGGTACTATGGAAGACCAATTTTAATAAGAGTAAAGTTCTAACTCAATCAGAATATTTAGATTTTACCCTGTAAAATGAGTTTGTGTTATTATTATTATTATTATTATTATTATTTTTACAAATGTACATTTTTTTTCATTAACAAAAACTGCTCAAGCTACTTTTGCTGTCAACTCAAATTACTGTCAAATGTGGATTTCCAAGAAACAATTATTATTATAACTATAAGTGTAATATTATTATACTAATTATTTTTAGTGCTACCAAATCAGGTGCTGGTGCCACCATTTGTAGAACTATAGAACGCCGTACTACTGCTCCCAAATGTTAGTCTAAAGCAGGGGTCGGGAACATTTTGAGCTCAACAAAGCGCCTTTTTTTATTTTTTTACTTTTGTACTTTTTGAAAGGGCCTACGATTTTACTATATTTATTTAATTAAAAACATATTTTTTTCAATAACATTTTGATAACAATAACGCTATATATATAACTCAAAAATAGAAAAAATCTACAAACAATAGGTAACATGTTTCATTATGGGATGAATTGTGCATGACTTTCACTATGAGGTTCCACCTGAGCAGCAAAAAACCTCTTCGGAGTTCTGTTTGTTTGTGTTAGTCCAGTCGCTTTGAAATTTTCGACGTTCCTCTGAATTCTTTCTTTTTGCCATCTCCACAAACTAGCTAGGCAGCTGCTTGTATCTGAGCACCAGAAGTTACTATGGCTCTGTTCACACAGCAGTAAAATATGGTTCTGTAGTTGACGACGACTCCTAAATATGGTTGTATTCACAGTTTTATTATTTTTACGGGGTGACAACCACATTCTATCTCCTGTAGGTTTTCGAGACTCACAACCGCATTCTCTGCAAATCCCCACTGTGTGAACCGGACTGGACAACTAGTTGTCCGTCATGTCATGCAGTGTAAAAGAACTGAGCTGAACTGCGCTATCACGCATCTTCTGAAAGAGTACTGAGTCTCCTGATCAAAACATATGTGAAGAAGATGCAGAAACCAGCCATCTCATATGAAATCATGTGCATATGTAAAATAACGCAATCACCAACATTAAACAGCATATGAATCAAAACTGTCTAATGTTACTGAATGAAATGTCGACCCAGGACGAGCTATAGGTCTGTGCAAGCATTAAGGATGTTTATGGACTCGATTTGCTCCATCTATGTTTTGATCGTCAAACAATCCAATCCAGGGGTGTCTGACAAAAACGCTGTTTTCTAAGCTTTTTGTTCAAAATGTTGCTTTTTTATTAAACTTACCCACATTCAAGTGTTGATAAGAAAGAATGCTTGAAGCTAGAATAAAAAAATAAAATAAATATAATAAAAAGAGGTTTTTTTTACATATATTGCATGTTCAGATATTCATACAACAAAATATTCTGGGGCCATGAATTTTTGTGAAAATGATAATAATAAAAAAACGCTGGCAGGGAAAGAGTTAAGGAAGTACAATTTTCCCGGTCAACAAAAGGGAAAAACAAGCAGTTGTGAAAGTAAACTTAACACACACACTCATGAAAACTAATCTTATCAGCACTTCCTACGAAGAGGACAACTCTGATCGTTGACACACAGATTAGAGAGAGAGAGTGAAATAGAATGAGTGGAAAGAACAAGCTTGATTTAAGAGGAGTGTCATTACACGCACTCTGCAAAAGAGGTTAAGCTCAGTGAAAGTTTCAGTTTGCTCAGAGGATGAACGATGGGTCTGTTTCATAATAGTAGGGTTGAAGCCATCACTGTGGTCTGTCAATGGTTTAAACTTTTTATAGAGACTTGTTGAAAAAGGAGTCATTAAGCTGGACAGTTGTTTTAAGACAAGTCTCAAAGCACTTGTTACATGTTCGAGACTGAATGAACTTGGTTCGATTTTCCTGTAGATTTCAAATGATTTATGGATTGTATGTTCAGTGTTTTGTGGTCAAAAATAACATTTCTCTGCGCTGCTATTTTCCTTTTTGGTTTTCTCTGTTTGTTTGTTTTTTGTCTCTGCTATGAAATGGGTTCAAATGATTCAGAGACTTTGGAATGCTGGGATGATTCATTGGTCGTACTGTGTGTGATTGCACTCGCATATGACAAACGAGTCCAGAAGAGAACAGGAGAGGGGGTCCACCCATAAAAATACTCTTGTGAATTTTAACGATGGCCTTGTTCAAATGTAAATGGTACAAACTACGTTTTATTGTTTCTAACTACTACGTTTTATTGTTTCTAACTAGAGGGATTGTTCTGTGATAAGTATAGACATTTCCTGTATTGAATATACACTCGAGAGGCCTCAATGCCTCTGTAAAATAAGTCTTTATTTACAGTTTATGCAATAACCAGCCTCCTGAGAGCAACATATGTTAAAACATTCTGATAAATATTCCCCTAGCTTATTGTGTTTTTGAGGGTTTAACAATGTTTAACAATGTCAAAGGGAAAGTTTTGTAGTACATGTTATATTTTAGAGCATCTTCTCTATCTAATCCAGAGATCAAGGAATAGCAATTTGGACTAGTTATATTTATATTGAATATTGATATCTTATTATCTAAAATCCTACACAAGTCTACAAGATATATAAGATACATTTGCAAGTAAAAGTGGATGAAGATGAGAATGATAAGAAAGTGAAGACAAAAGATTTTCTTCACTGGACTGTAGACTCCTTAAAATGCTCATCTTTGACCTGAGCCACAAAGATGGACAAAGATGAGAGTGTGTGCATCAGCAGCTGTCCAAAGACAGAGATTGAAATAGAAAAAGGCTCAAACATACATATTTAATTCTAGTGGTCAAGCTTGATTTGATTCAGAGAAAATCTAAATTTGCTTTGACCTGATTTGCTTGGCTAACAGAGCTGTACTCAGGGTTAGGAACTTCAGAATAGCATAGTAGCATACTACTCTTTACTATTTCTTCCACTGTTTTTATTTAATTCAGCCTTTATCAACTTCTAAAACAGATTGCCATAATCACAAGTGAATTTAAGCAATGATAACCTGAAATAAAAAAATATATATCTTACCATAGAGACCAGATGTGCACAAAAAATCACACACACACACACTTGTGCTTTCTATATAAAAATATAATGTATATATAACATTTTACAGCTCAGAGTTAAACATTTGGAAATTATGACTTCCTGAATAAGAAAGTAATGTAATCAAAGTCCAGTTCAATGTGTGCATGTGTGTAAATCATCCCATTTCTACCAGGACTGCTTCTGTTTACTTTAAAAATATAGGTACCTGTCTATAAATTTTCCTATTTTCCTAGGTAATAATATTTTGTGTGGATCCGTCTAGTTTGGTAAAGTCTTTGGTAGCTGAAACCCCCACAGTTACTAAAAGACCTCAAGCCAGCAATGATAACAACCAGTTTTAACATCTCACAGCTGTGGAAAACACTCAAACTCTGAACAGACGTTTACAGATCTAACAAGAACTCAACATACTTGCACACAAACATACTACAAAAATACTACGGCGACGTATGTTAGCTCCAGTCTCCACTAGCGTTTTCCAAATGATTCCCATCCTCACTGAAACTTTGGAAGTCGCTAAATTCACCTTACGGCGCATGCGTAAACCCTCATAAAAGCTCACTGAGATGATACAGACGGAACAAGACTTAATAACGTTTTTAGGCATCCAATCCTTCTTGCAGGATCATTTTATTTAGCAAAATATCTCACAATTTACTGATGCGTCCTGGTCGCACTCACTCACCATTATTGGTCTTAACGCAACTGCTCTCATGTTTTTCCACAGGACAGCGAATGCGTGGAATTTCAGTCATCTTTACAGTATTGTGATATGAAGAGTGCGCAACGTAACATATTTTAGCAACTGTGTGAAAGTGAATAGCCCATAACAGGCACAATACCGGTATAAACATGAATATCTATTGGTACAATATGCGTCACATGACATATGTGCTTTATCGTTTTTTAAGTCCCCATGAATTCAAAATTGACCATACTTACTTTGTTTGCCTAAATTGATCGTTTTGTGGTGAACAATTCATCCATGCAAGTCAATCCACAAAAAAAAAATTTTGGGCTTTGTAATCTTTCATCAAAATCTGAAATTTCCCCTCCCCTCTACATTGGAGGACCTTCCCTGATGACGTAGGTTTGACGGTTTGGGTGTCTGCTTAACATCCGTAACCACGCCCCTCCAACTGACAGTAGACAGGCTGAATGAAAACACCTACTTTTCTAGATCCAATCAGGTGCTAGTTGGAAAAAAAGCCACGCCCACTATTTTGCCTCATTTAGTATTCCGTTTCTCCCGCAAATACGTCACAACACTGGAGAAAAGTCGTTTGCAACTTCCGGTTCACGGGGACTTTAAATAGGCCCCTACCTCAGTCTGTTCAACACAGCGCTGTTGTCTTTCAGAGATATGGTCGTCGTAAGAGTGCGTTGTTTTGTGTTCCCTCTTATGCATTTTGATACCTACCAACGCATAAGGAAAATATATATGTAAAAAGTATTTAAAATGTATACACACGAGCACGAAAGCGTTTTCTGCGCTGAACAACGCAATGAGTTCAACAACACTCCCAGCATAAATATTAGTATTGAAATTCTAGGTCCTGGGCATACTGTCAAATAAAATTATTAGTCTATTATTTTTTTATATTCAGATTTTTTTGTCATATCAAACCTTTGGTTAAGATTAATTAAAATTGCAGGATGCATCTATTTTGCATTAGAGTAGGAAGGACATATATAGAAGCGTGATTATCTAAGAAGAAGAGTGATACGGGAGTAAATGTCGAGAGAGGGAGAGAAATGGAGGAAAACAGGATGGGGGAGAAATGGCAAGGCAGCTGGGCTCAGACAAGGCCTCTTATGTGTGTGCGAGGTGAAAAGAGGGCATTCTCTCTGAACTTGAACGCATTTGTTGTTTTGGGAGAGAGCGCAGTTCCACACTATGGAGTGTGAGACTGAGAGAGACCAAATAATAAAAGGCTTGAAGGGGTCCCGAGACTCCAGAGAGGAGAAGGGGTGTGTTTACAGACTTGAATAAAAGTGAGCGTGACTGCTGTAGTGAAGTTGAAAATCATGTCACACATTCAAACATAAACACACAGACTGCTTTTGACATAAATGTTTGTTCTCAGGAGCGTTTCTCATATTACATACACAGAGGGGACAGAGCATCTCTCCAAACCCAGTTCCATCTAGGATGCTGGCCTGCAGGAACTCCATTCTTCTTTACACACTGGATGTTCATCTAGGAATTAAAAAGATTCCTCTGACTCTTTCTTAAAGACTCATTCTTATGATGGTGTGGAGTAGTGAATAAAGATCTGTGCTTGAAACTGGAAGCTTCTAGATTTTAGTTCCTAAAGGGGCAAACCTGAACTATCACCATTGTGTCCTTGAGTGAAACACTTAACCCCGGCTTATTCCAGGGGCACTGTGCAGTGTGCACTAAATGTTCTTTCGTTCTTTCTTTCTTTCTTTCTTTCTTTCTTTCTTCACACTCATGTCGTTACAAATCCGTAAGACCTTCTTTCATCTTCGGGAACACAAATTAAGAGATTTTTGATGAAATCCGTGAGGCTTCTGAACCAGCCATAGACGGCAATGCAATTACCACTTTCAAAGCCCAGAGAAGTAGTAAAGACATCGTTAAAATAGTCCATGTGACTACAGTGGTTCAGCCTTAATTTTATCCCCAAAAAATAACTGTCAGTCTCTGACACGGTTCAGGTGAGCACTACGTGTGGTGTGGTGCTGACGCTGGAGCCGGACAATACTGAGCCGACGTTCTGATGTAGAACCCGGAAGCGCTGCACTGTGTTTACAACGTGAACAGCGTCAGAGACTGACATGGAAGAGAAGATATGGTTGCATAAAGTCGTCGTCTTCTTCCTAATAACTATGTATTTCAATGTCTGTGTCTCTAGGAGCTGCCATTCCCAAGTCAGGTGATCTACAACAGGGTTGGCAAGTGTGGAAGTCGGACAGTTGTCCTGCTGCTGAGGATTTTGGCAGAAAAGCACCAGTTTAACCTGGTGTCCTCTGACATCCATAACAAAACCAGACTCACAAAGCATGAGCAGGTCAGTGGATGGGTGAGTGTGTCTGAGGCAACTAATGTCTCCGAGAAGTTGTAAAGCACGCTAATATAAAAAGCATACTGTGAAAACTTGCTGATGTGATTAAATAAAGGTGTTTGCCAAGGGAAATGCTCACTGAATGCCAGCGGCAATGAAACGCATCCGAATGGCACTCATTGTGGAGAAAAACACACACTTTCTTCCTTTGCGGAGAGGAAAAGAAAATATTCTGTCATCCCGTTTGGGTAGAGTCAAGCCACCACACCTCCACACAGCTAAACTCAACCTGTGAAAAGCTCAAATAAATAAGCTGATTAAATAACACTAGTATGCGTTTGTTGAGTGGGAGAGTGAAATAAAAGTGACTAACATGAAAATGAAGACTTTTCACTGGAAATCTGTCTATATCCCAGACAGAGTACAATCATAATTCTTTCTGGACAGCATGGGACCTTCCAGAACCCTAGAATAAAATGTTTTTCTGAGTGATACATTATTCATAGGTTTTCAAATGTGTAAACTGGTTAGATGTACGGTAAATACTCAAAGCTAATATTAAATGTGTGTGTTTACAGGAGTAAGCTCAGAACACATACAGGTTTCTTTGCCATCAGAAAGACTAACTGTCCTAAACGGTGGTGTGTGTTCAGAAAGATGAGAAAGAGAGGGGAAAACAGCAAATGAAAGTGATTCACAGTGTGGTATCAAATATTCTTAGAATGTTCTCTGACATTCCAAGCCTAAATGATTCTTCTGTGGAATGCAAAAGAAGAGATTTTCAAAATGTCTTTTTGTCCATACCATGAACGATATCTGGACCCCACCGATCTTCGAAATATCTTCTTTTGTGTTCTGTTTGAGACTGAGATGATTTATCTTGGAATCTTACGTAAACAAATGTCCATACCTGGTTGGTGAAACTACTGCAAGAGCAAACAAGAAGGTGTGAAGGTGCCGTATGATCCAGTGGGACCGCACTCAGTCACCTGCACATACATAAAATACTTCCCAAATAATTTAAGCTCATTTTTGAACAACTGTTTAAATAAATGTATTTATATTTATCTAGACAAAGTGTGGCTATATTTGAAGAAGCTAAAATATAAGATTGTTTTGATTTGTTTAATACTTCTGATCACTTCATATTTTCCATATTTCCACTTGTTTTGTTTTATTTTATTGCTTGTATGACATTACTGGTATTCTAAAATGTGGAAATCATTTTATAATAATTATGAATGAAAGGGTGGGTCCAATCTTAACTCAATAAAATAAGATAAGGTTTTAACGTCTTGTTTTGATGTGTATCATTTATACACAAGTGAAATTTAATAATCTGATAAACCATTGACCTTGCTTGGAGAATTAACCCCTCGGCTTCGTCCATAATTAGTTAGCATTAGCATAACGTTTTTTGTCAAGTCAAGTCACCTTTATTTATATAGCGCTTTTTACAATACAGATTGTATCAAAGCAGCTCCACAGTGATAACATGAAAATAATACAACAAAGTTTGTTTCTAAAAGAAAATTGCGTCAACGTCCACCTTAAGTAAGGCAGATCAATAATATTATTGAATATTAAATGTCCCCAACTAAGCAAGCCAAAAGCCAAGGCAACAGTGGCAAGGAACCAAAACTCCATCAGGTGACAGAATGGAGAAAAAACCCTTGGGAGAAACCAGACTCAGTCGGAGGGCCAGTTCTCCTCTGGCCAACGAAGGAACAGTGCATGATTCGGGCAGCATTACAAGTCAGATTGGATCAGAACATTTAGAGTATTTATCCATTTCCATCTTTTTGGAAGTCCAAGTAGTCACGCCGGTACTGAGACGAGTTGTTGAGGATCAGTGCCGTCCACCATAGAGGGTCCATATCGCTGGCGTTGAGTCGCCTCTTCACAGGCTTTGTGATTGGGGCATCTGAAGTCTCCGTGAGAGGCTGGATACAAACTGGAGCTGACGAACGCCATTTTCCTCGGGACTCGCGTCCCGAGATAACAGCAGAAAAGAAAAAAGGAAAAATAATTAGCATAGCTGCTGTTCATAATGATTTCCATAACACGAGCATAGATGATAAAAACATGAAGACAGTGACTCTTGCGTCCCAGAGTCACCCCCCTTCCGTCCCCCACTCAACTCAGCCCAGCTTACTGACCTCTACATCCCTCCTGCTGCTGAGACCTAACCACAATCTCACAATCTCTCCGCAGCCCAACCATACGCGCCAACCCGTTTGACTAAGGCTGTCGAGCCCCACTGGTGCGTTAATATGCAGTTTCAGTGGCAACGGTTCCGTATGGCATACCACCTACCGCGAAACACAATATCTGCCCAACCACCCGTCATTCACGCAATATACACAGGAACGTAATGACTGTAAATACTATGCAACCTGTACAAATAACCTACAGACTCTTCAAGTTTTATAATATTAAATGCATTTGATCTGATTCAGCAGTGGTATAAAAGGTAAGCATTATGTGAATGCTTGGCTAAAGAGATGCGTCTGTAATCTAGTTTTAAACTGGGACAGCGAGTCAGAGCCTCGAACAATATCAGGAAGGCTATTCCAGAGTTTTGGAGCTAAATGTGAGAACGCCCTCCCTCCTTTAGTGAACTTAGATCCTAGGAATTACCAGAAGCCTCGAATTTAGTGATCTTAAAGAACGTGATGGATTGTAGGGCGATAGAAGGTCCATTAAATACACAGGAGCTAAACCATTTAGGGCTTTAAAGGTCAGTAGTAGTACTTTGTAATTGATACGGAATTGATACGGAACAGCATATATATAGAGAATAGCAGAGGGCCTAACACCGATCCTTGCGGCACTCCATAGTCTACTGACGTTATCTTTAATTTTTCCCCATTTAAACAAACAAAATGGTAACGGTCCGATAAGTACGATCTAAACCAGCTAAATGCCTGTCCCTGAACACCAGTGTAGTTTTGTCGATCCAAGAGTATTTTATGATCGATAGTGTCGAACGCAGCACTAAGATCGAGTAGAACTAATATTGAGATACAGCCTTGGTCAGAAGCTAAAAGTAAATCATTTGTAATTTTAACTAGTGCAGTTTCTGTGCTATGATGCGGTCTGAATCCTGACTGAAAATTTTCATATATCTAATTTTCTTGCAAGAAAGAGCACAATTGAGTGGACACAATTTTTTTTAGTATTTTAGACATAAATGGAATATTTGAAATGGGTCTGTAATTTGCTAAGTTATTTGGATCTAATTGCGGTTTCTTAATGAGAGGTTTTATTACTGCCAGCTTGAATATTCTTGGAACATGACCTAAAATTAAAGACGAGTTAATAATATTAAGAAGAGGCTCTTCCACTACAGGTAACACTTCTTTCAGAAGTTTAGTGGGTATTGGATCTAATAAACATGTTGTTGGTTTAGATGCAATGATAAGTTTATTTAGCTCTTCCTGTCCTATAGTTGTAAAGCGTTGTAGTTGTTCCAGAGGGGCCATTTTGTGCGCATTAAGTGTATTTCCAGTCCTTATTTTCTCTGGCTGACAGCTGTGATTGTGGCTGATGACCTGTTTGTGACGTTGGAGCATCTGCATAGTCTCCTAAACAAATGCAAATTTCTCTTCGGGATAAGGGTCATAAAACTCTCAATTAGAGAAGAAAGTTTATTTGTGTGTATAAAGGGAATGTTCAGTCTGAGCTTTCAATGAGACAAGTACGAATGAACCTCCTCTCCATTAAACAATCATAATGTGATTGTGTAGAACAAGGTTTTGTCATTAAAGGGGTATTTCATATTCAAACAAATATGAAAATTCTGAAAACTCTGCTGTTAACCATCAGTGGTCATCTATTCCAGATACGTTAGTTTAAAGTTAATGTTCTTGTGCTTGACATGAGAAGTTGCAGCACAATATAGATTAAAAATGTACTTTGTTATGATTTTTTATTTATTTAATTTTATTATTGTTATTAATTTTATTGTGCTGCTTAATATTTTTGTGGAAACCGTGACACTTTTTCCACCAAAATTCTTTAACTGTTAAAACATTTTAGAAAAAAAAGAAGAAAAAAAACCTATAATGACCTAAACTGTGTATTAGTAAGAAAAAAAAAAGCATCGGGTCACACTAATGTTTTTTTCTGGCATGTCATTATAATAAGACCTGTACATTTTAATTAGCCTCAAAACACTAAGCCACAGACTGCTTAGCCAGTGTCACACAACCTGAGGTGTATCAACACCTCTTATATCATTACTTTAGCTGTACATTGCACGGCCATGTCTGTGCCCATACTGTTTAAGCGTTTACAGCACAGGAAATCTCATTAAGATGATGTCACTACCTCAGGATGTTACAGAATGTGTGTTTGGCTTTGATGCAGTGTTTGATAAAAGATTAAAGCTTAAGTGGGGCACTTGTTACAGTGTGGTAAGCTGTTTGACGGAGATGTGGGGTATAAAGAGGTTTAGATTTCGGTATGAAATCTCAATTCTGAGGGTGGTCTTTTCCAAGCCAGAAACTTCTGGAACCTATTGTCGAGTGCTGCACTCTACACATACCGTCCTGGCACACCAGACCAGGATTACGCCATCTCGCTCCTCGTATGCCGATCTGTTATAGGGATTGTTAAGTCTCCTTATGCCTGTATAGGTATGTTTGTAGAGACTGTAACATGCATTTAGAGACACATGGGCTCTATCAGAGCTGACTGGGGCCCCAGCTGGCCCTCATTAGGAAACATTAAGCTAATGAGAAGTCAGCTTCTTTCCACTGCACCACGTACCATCCACGCGAAGAATGTTTCACGTGTGTGTGTGTGTGTACGTGTGTGTGTGTGTGTAAGTTTGTTTTTCTATCCCGGTGGGGACTTCAACCTGAATGCACACCGCCTCATGCGGACTTGTGTCACCATGGGGACCTAAATTGATGTCCCCATGAGGAAACAAGCTTATGAATCATACAGAATGAGGGTTTGTTTTTGTTTTTTTTATGTAAAAATGCAGAAGGTTTTCTGGGATGGTAGGTTTAGGGGTAGGGTTAGTGTAAGGGGATAGAATGTACAGTTTGTACAAATATAAAAACATTATGTTTATGGAGAGTCCCCACAAAGATATATGTGTGGGACTTTGAAACTACTTGCATAGCGTTTATGGTTTATTTTTTTTAAATAGATTCACCGCTGTGGCTGAAGAATTATTGTTTCATAGCCACTGAAGACAGCAGCTTTAATTAATTATGGTTAATTTGGTATATACCCTGTAATTCTATTCTATATTATTATTATTATTATATTAATTCATTTGTTTGTAAGCATTTTATTTATTTGTTTGACAGTGTGGTAGATTTTTCCCTAAACCTAACTATGTAACTGGGTCTCGTCTGCAATCGACGTCCCCTAATGTCTTCAGTCGATGTTTAGTCTATACTCCAGCGAGTCTACAGTCGACTTCAGCTGAGTCTAATCCTATACTCTAACTTGCTAACTAGCTTACTTACTTCCCTAAACTGACCTGTTGCGCAGCAGTAAGAAACAGACAGACTTCAGCAAATGTCCTCCAAATGCTTTAATCACGGCCGGGAGGGAGTTCTCGCCATTTCCTCTGAGAACTTCCCCCAAGGGGAAGAAGCATTAAGCATGTCCGGGGGATCTCAGACAAATTCCATTGATAATCCCACCAGTAAAACAGTTTTTATAGAATAGGGGTATGGCAACAATGCCATGATGCATTACATAATTTCCCTACAATTTGATTGGTTCTTCATATGTAAACCCTTCTGTTACCAGGTAAAACAAACTCTGTTTCTGTGATTACTTCATGATCACAAGTTATTTCCCATATTTGTTATTTATACACTCACACAACCAAAGTCAAAGGGGGTATGGCAACACAACATACAACATAAACACAGGACAGAACGTTTTAGTAAGTTGTGTTTCAGAGTGTTAGAATTGTTTTGTTAGCCTGTTGGGCCTAAAAGGGAAGTATTAGATGTTAGAAACATGGTTAGTTTAATATACAGTTTACTATTTTATTAATTAAAAAAACCATCACAACAGAAAGTATATATAATTACATGTCGTGCAGCCGATGCTTCTAGTGGTTAAAATATTGTTAATTTTTTTTTTTTTGTGTGTGTGTGCTCTGCAATTGTAACTTGTTGCACCCACACTGCTATTTTGATTTATCATAATTGTCAGTGTTGTTGAATGAAGAGATGCTCATGAACGACGGTTATGTAACATGCATTTTGATCTCTGTTTGTGTTGATTTTTTGCCAGGTGGATTTGATGAGAAACATTAGCACTATTCCACAGCCTTTTCTGTACACCAGACATGTTCACTTTCTCAATTTCACAAGGTAAGCAAATCAGGAATTATTTATCTGAATGTATCTGATCAGGTCCAAGATAGACGCACATTTCTTGCTGCCATTAAATTAGTAATCGATTCAGTGCTCATTCTCTTTGTTTCTTTCTTTCTCAGGTTTAGGATAGAACAGCCTGTCTACATAAACATCATCAGGGATCCCATTAACCGTTTCCTCTCCAATTACTTTTTTCGTCGTTTTGGGGACTGGAGAGGAGAGCAGAATCACTTGATCCGCACACCCCAGATGAAAGATGACGAGAGATATTTGGTCAGAGACTCTTTCTAAATTCTTCCTCTTCTTCCTAATTTTCACCACAACCATACATTTTGCCCCAAATATATATATTTTTAAAGATAGTGAAAGGATACAAGAGCATGCTTGAGATGTAATGTGTGAGGAAAATATCACAGGTTGTAAAAAGTATAATATTATTTCAATGTATTTAGGATACATTGTAATGTCTACACGCTTGAGGCTGTCTACGCTAAGTCAAATCTACTGCTGCAAACCAATTTGTCCTTTGTGTCAAAAGTGTGCAAGTGCATAGAGATAGAGTACATAATAAATAGAACGGAGCATCAGTTTACTGTCAGACTCATTGCGTTGCGCCCTATCCAGTGTAGACACAGCGTTAGCAATGGTCATTATTTATTCAGTTTTAAAATGGAAATGCCATTTGTTCATTCAGGGGGATAAAAAGACAAAAATAAATGCATGAATATCTACTGTTTGTGGGCAAATTAACCCCTTGAGCTACACCCTGCTTTGTAGTAAAAGAAATACCCAATTAGGCACAGAAACTCTTTGTTAATCTTGTGCATCAACACTTTTTTTTTGCTGGTTACTATATGGATGCAGCAGTACTGAAGTGAGCGCAGGTTCAAACATAAACATCTGAATAGTGATGTGAACTGGGCTGACTGTAGTTTGGTGTACTGCAACACAGTAAGACTAGTAATTTACCTATTCAAACAGATAGGAGTTGTACTTACATGCACACAAGATTACATAGAAAATGGTAGCGGACTCTATTACCCCTTGGGAATTAATTTGTTGCACAATGAGTGTTTGTGAGAGTGGGTGCAGGAGTTTGGCTGTATGTTTGGAAATTAGCTCAGACAATGTGAGCAGAATGTTCAGGAATTGATTAGTCATACTTGCTTTTTTAGTCAATTGCGTTGCTAAATGCTCTAACCTCTGCTTTGAAAAAAAAAAACTACATAAATGATGAAACTCAAGACAATCACATGAAAACTTGGCATTGCTCGAAGAATTACTTCAGTCGACTAAGGATTGTGACAGAATTATGACTCATATCTGTTTTTCATAAAACATTAATGGCCAGTTTCCCAGACACGCATTAATCTGGAACATTAACTGGGACCTTTTCTTGATCAAGTTACTAGTCAATTCAGTCCAGGCCGCGTTCTCTGTTAATTTATGCTGTACCCGGTGAAATGAGATTAATCTTTGAATATTTCTAGGTTAGGAATATTAGGTTAGCATGGTTCAGTTAGTAGGTTCAGTTCACAATGTATGAAACAAGATCACACCATAACACAGACCAACACATTAACAATATAGGCTAGGTAAAAGGCAACTTATTTTATTTGAATATATTTGTAATGTGACGCTGAAGACTTTGCTTTGCCATCACATGAATAAATTAGTTTTTAAAATATATACAAATAGAAAAGTTATTTATATTTAAAATTTCAATTGTGGTAAAATTTTATTTTGTATGTATTTATTTTTGATAAATAAATGCAGTCTTGGTGAGCACAAGAGACGTCTTTCAAAAACATTAAAACATCATACCAACCCCAAACTTTTGAACAATGGTGTATTTGTGCACATGGTAGTATTTACTAGTGCCAATAATGGTCATTAGTGAAGTGAAGGTTATTGACTCAAAAAGTGATATGATATGAATGATACCAAGAGTATGATAATAAAATCATAAAAATACCGTAAAAATGCAAGCCCTAAAAATACAATGCATTAAAATGCAAGCATGGTTAATGCAATGCACATTTTTTCAACAACCTTTTTTGTTTCAAAATCATTTGCCATTATTTTACTTCCATACAAGAGCAAAGATGACAATTCATTTAAAATGAATGGCAATACTAATGGACAGTTTTTTTATTTGCTTTATAGATTACAAATGTTGCTAACTCACTTTGAATAATATTAAATCCATATCACACTACATTTCTAAAAAATAATTAACCAATATCTTCCACCACTAACCATTTTAATTTAATCGTTTTTATGATTTATAATCTTAAACGAGCACACGTGACAGACAGTAGCAGTTCTGTTGTTACGATAGAAATTGAACTTATCTTAGCTAGAGACTACAATAAATATAATCAAACCTTCACCATAAGGAACATAACTTCTTAAGATCCTCTCCCCTCCTGGAGGCCTGGTTAACCACATCTCTGTTTTTATAGTTTAGGATTACCGTGGCTTGTGATCTCTCTCACACTAAACATATCTGTTTGCTTGATTTATGTGTCTGTAATAGCTGGGCACTTTGTCAAGAATGGGCATTCAGATGGTATGCTATTGACGTTTCTTTTTTTATCTTTCCTTTTGAATTTAGTTTAATTATAATAATATATGACGTACTTGGGAATTTCCCCATAATCTGAATGGATGTTCACGCGCCCACACACATACTCAACGTCAGACATATGCATTCACCAACACGAACACATTTGCATTACAACTGGACACTGTAAGTAAATTTGATATTGCAGAGTCGTCCAATATGTTTGAAGCATGTGAAGTGAGTTTATAAAGTGTGTGTTAGAGGAATGGCCATGCTCACAAGTACAAGGAGGGGGGGTTAGGACTCTTTCACCTGCTGTGACTGAAATTTTACAAGCTGGTTTCCTTTTAACACTTATATGTAATGGCAAAGCTGGAAAAGGATTTTTTGATTAGAAAGTTCAAAACAGTATTTATTTGAAATAGAAATCTTTGGTAAGAATGTACGTAAATCTCTTTACTGTCACTTTTGATCAAAATTTTATGTACTTGCGCTAGCAAACTCAGTTGTTCTGTAAGGTCATTACTCACAAAAAAACACTGTTTTTGTGTGAGGTATGCTGGCAGACCTTCAAAGCTGTAGTACTGCCCATGTTTACTAATGACTAAAAACATTAAAGCTGAAGTGTGTGTGTGTGTGTGTCACACAGTCTGCGTTACAAAATTCAGCCGTTAACAGAGGTATCCTAAAATTCGTTATTAAAGCTCGGCTGCAAACTCTCCCGACTAAGTACAACCTCTCCCTGTGGTTTCCAAAACACCACGAACCATTCTGCTTATTACACAGCGATAAAACAATGGAATCTATAGCGCACATAATGAACGGGTGCCCTGCGTTCAAAGGCCTTTACATCGCGCGCCACGATCGCATCGTAAACACAACAGCTCAAGAACTGCGTAAAGTTTCTGGACAAAGTGCAATACATACAAATAAGACTGTTCAAACTAGTTGGTTTTCAAATCTGAATGATAACATAAACCTTCTACGAAGTGTCCTCAGAGAAAATCCAAGTACTCCAGACATTGTAGTTGTCAATGAACTCTCTAAAAACATTCTGGTTCTGGAAGTGGGTGGTTGTTTTGATGCTTACATGAACTTGTGTTTTTCTGAGAAAAAGTTAAAATACCAGTCATTAACAAATGCTTTAGCAGTGTGTGGTTACAGCACAAAACTGATCATCCTAATCTTTGGTAGTTTAGGACATCTGCACAGACTATGCGTCAGGGCTTTGCAAATTGCTGGACTGAGTAAAAAGATCTCTAAGCAAACAGCCTGCATGTTTGGAGGAGGCGATGTCACCTCTATCCATAGTCTATTTATTTATATATTCATGTGGTTGTGACTATTGTCGATGTGTGTATTGTCAGGTGAAACATAACAGGCTCTTTGTGAATATTTGGATGCTGTGTTGTTTTAATCAGTATTGGTCATTCCAAATAAAATAATCAAATGTGTGTGTGTCTGTCTGTCTCTGGCAGATTGACTTCTTGTCTCCTATTGTAACCTATCATCTCGTCTAATCTCTGCTTTGCTCAAATACAGCCAAGCATTATGAATACAGTAACTAGCAGTACAGTACAGCTTTCTTTCGTGTGAGGCAGAGCATGTTGCGTGGTGACATCCATCTGGAGGTAGTTTAAGGGTAAACTGCAATGGCTGTGTTCCTAGGTGCTTAGTGAAATGGCCACCTTGGGACTGAATCAAGAACACAAGGCCAAATAAGTGTGTCACCTGAGCTGAAGTGGGTCCTTCTAGAGAGAAACACTGACCAGTTTTACTGCTCGGGATGTTTGCCAGAAGCACACTAGACATTTGCTGTAACTTTTTATATGTCATTTCAAATGTCCAAACAGACTTTCTTTCTTTTTACACTCTTTTTTCTCCACTCCACCAAACAGCATCTTTCTCCTCATTGAATTGTTTTTAATTGTTTGTTTTAAATGTCTGGCTCAGCTTTAAGGCACCATTATCTCTTCAGGGCTTGAGGATGTTGTTCTGTAAGTTGCTGCGTAATTGGTGATCTGTTAGAGGATGACATTTCTGTTCCTTTTGTTCTCAGCAGACATTTACCCTTTTGACCATCTGGCTTTCTGTACTTAAATACTTGTTTCCTTTTTATAAACCAAAAAGTCAACGGAAGCCCAAATGGGACATTTACTTGTTTTGTTTTTTTTAGCAATAGCATCTCTGCGTTCAAAGTGCATATCCATCAGAGTTATATGTGTTTCCATTGGGAGTGAGTGGAGATGCGGATGAAAGGACATTGATGCGCTCTTGGCTTTTAGACTCTATTCAGATACACACAGAGTGAGTATTGTTAAAGGAACTGGCCCTCCTGGAGCTCCGCTGCTTTGAAGGAATCGCCAGTGCATCAGCTTGATATTGTCATCAAATGAACACGTTTAGAGAGCCGTGAAAGAAAGCTAAACACAACAATCTGGTTTTTGTTTGTTTTTTAGCTCTAGTTCACAATCAGTGAATTAAGTTTTAAGCAAACGTCCCAATCCAAGCATCGATGGTCATAATTACTGTAATTTCTTCATTGCTTATACCTATATATATATATATATATATATATCATGACAAGATATCAAGCCTTTGTCTAGTCAAATGTTTGGACACATTTGACTATATTTATGTTTATCATAATCTTAAAAAGCCTTTTATCTGAAGGCGTATGCTTAAATTAATTGAAAAGGCTTTAACTTCTTTTCAATTGTGTATAAATTCCATTCCATTGTATGTTAATGTTCAATACTGTTTAAAACCTGTGCACACGTGTGGCAAATGGTAGAGAAGCTAAGATATAAGGCAGTTTTGATGTGATGCAAATAAAAAAAAGAAGGAGAATGTTCATAATGGTTCTTTGATTTTTAGACTTAGTTTTATAAATTGCATTTTAAAATCTGACCACAATTTAAATTGGTTTAGTGAAAGAAAAGAAAGCAGTGCACTGAAATATTTAGAATATGGAGTAAGTATTTTAGAATGTGAAAGTACAGAATTTGGGACGGGGACAGTAAAAAGAAAAACCAGTTGACTCCTATGAGTCCTATCCAAAAACTCTGAAAGTGAAAACCAGCTTAAAATTAGAAAAAATAAATTTTGGAGGGGGGCAGTAAAAAAAAAACCCAGTTGACTGATATTTAAAAACTGAAAGTTAAAACCATCTTAAAAATGAGCAAAATTCCAAAGATATTCAAGTCTACAGTTTAATTCCATAAATCACCCACCATTTTGAGGGGTCAAACAAAACCAGAGAAACTAACAGAAACATTAATATTCGAAAGTAACTGATAATTGAAAAACCTTCATACTTTTAATGGTCAGGATATGGAGATAACCCTAAAGTAAATTTCTAAAATATTCCACACTAAACAACATGTATTGCAAACGAGTTTCACCTTTAGGGGACCTTTTAATTTCCTGAATTGGGGCTTAATTAAAGGCGGAGAAATAATGTTCACATATCGACTCATACTTGGCATGTGTAAAGGCCATTCTACGGTGAAAGATTAATGCTGAAATAACTCACGAGTATGTTTTTCTACCTGACAGCATGAGGGCCCTTCTCTTCTAGACCCACAGCTTGCATGTGATTCCCCCACCTGGGGCTCATGAAAGGGAAGGAGTGCGTGGAGTCTGGAGCCTTGTGGCTATGTGGTCTTTACTTAACCTCTCTTGTGCACGAGTTAGAGACGAGGCTGTTAACTTGACAAATTGCCCTCTTTTCCAAGAAACTTCTACTTTTCAGCATGTAATATGTTCTCACGGTATATCATCATTATAGCAACGTTGGCTGCATTGTTTTGAGGAAAACTTCATATCGTCTTCTCCCGTTTTTCCATATAATCTTTTTATTCTTGTCCATATTGTTCTCTGAGGACTTCATGTATTGTAGTCTTGATAATTAAACAAGGGAGAGGGAGAATTGGCATGTTTTTATCTCAGGACTTCTTTAGTCTGGTTTTTTTTTGCTTGATAAAAATAGAAATAAAATACATTAGTTTCATAGACCTCTCCTGTTGTGTGTTTTAAATAAGTGTGCATACGAGTCTCCATGGATTGCATATTTTCCCATTTAATGTTCCCAATGTTGATTATAGCTTTGGGATCAAATAAAGTGATGAAACATTGTTACAGATGAGTGATTGTGTTTTGGATGTACAGTCAGTGGCGTCTCATAACTTTAGGAAGACTGTTTCGTTGCTTGTGTAAGTGGTGCCCCCTTGTGTTCACTAGAACTGATTGGTGCTACGTTGGATGGGGCTGCTACAGTATTAAAGCATATAGTCCAGTGAAAATGAGCATGTCTATGATTTATAAGCACATTTCAAATTTTTGCTCTGTTTGCCAATTTTTTGTTCAATGGGCTGCTTTCTTTTTGGCTGTAGCTCAGTCTGACTTATTTCCCCATGTCTCCACTGCAGGACATTAACGTTTGCATCATGGAGAACTACCCGGAGTGCTCCAACCCACGCCTCTTTTACATTGTTCCATACTTTTGTGGACAACACCCTCAGTGCAGGTAATTATGACCCATCATTTGGGTATTAACGTTGATGAGTTAGTGTTTTATAATTCATTTATATATGCATGTGTATTGCTATGTAAAGATTATCGAGTTAAATAGCTGTTTTGTAATCATGCAGATTTTATTACTTCCCTGCAATTTCACTCACTGACTAGTTGTTCAAAACCTGCATTATTTCCTTTCTTCTGCAATCGGCGAAATACACAAAAAAAGATATTTTAAAAATGTTTTTTCCCTATATTTTTCAGTTTCAGTTCCCAATATTGACTTCTGTTGTATGGAAAAAAAATACAATGGAAGTCAATGGGAACCGAAACTGTTTGGTTACCAAAAATCTTCAAGATTTCTTCTTTTTTGTGTTTCACTGAAGAATGAGCGTCACACAGGTTTCTGTTTTCACAGAGAATCTCTTCAGTATTTGCAAACTGAAATATTTGGATGTTTTCATGTCATTTTTCTTTGTCTGCTACAGAGAGCCTGGAGTTTGGGCTTTGGAGAGGGCCAAACAAAACGTTATAGAGAACTTCCTACTTGTTGGGATTCTGGAAGAGCTGGAGGATGTATTGCTCCTGCTGGAGAGACTCCTACCTCACTACTTTAGTGATGTCCTAAGCATCTACAAGAGTCCAAGTGTGTTTTATTCAATTGCTTTGAATTTATGTGTAAGAAATTAAATAAAACATTAAAAAATTAATGCTAATGCAAATATGAATACAAATAAAAGAGCATTTTTAAACCTGGTGAGGTAAGGAGAAAATTCAAAACAGTATTTAAATCTTCTGAGAAGGTTATGGAAAATTAAAATCACCTTAAAACTGATGTGCTAAATTATTTCGAATCGCATACTGTTGATTTGTCTGTGGCTCATAGTTTTGTAAATCTGATTTCTCTGCAGCATTCTGGAAGATGGGGAACCTTACAGGCACAGTGAAGAAGCACATGCCGACTATAGAGGCCCTGCAGGTGCTTTACCAAAGGATGAAGTACGAGTACGACTTTTACAACTTCATTCGTGACCAGTTCCATTTAACCAAGAAGAAGATCGGCCTCAAGTCCGCCTCCCAGAACTCAGCTCATGAACCTGACTTCCTCCGTGAGCTTGCCCTCAGGACCCAAGAACCTTTGGAAGAGGAGGAGGAAGAGGAGGAAGAGGAGGACATGGGGCAAGAGGATGCCAACATCTGGATGGTTCAGCCCTGAGTATTAGCCATTGAGGTGTGATGAGGAGATCTCATAAGCTTGATGTTTATGTCCAATCAGGAGGTAGAGTCAACATTCCCAGGCGAAAATTGGGTGTGTAATAGTGATCCCCGTGTTTTTAACGGGACGGCCCTTCAAGACACTCTCAAGAGGAGCACAGAAGGGTCTGAATAGTTATTTAAGGAACTAACAATTATGACAACAATTTTGTTCATGTTTATGGAATTGAGCAGTTGGTTGTGGTCATTTCCTGGTGAGATGATACACGATTGGAATTACAGGGATGTTGTTGGATTGTCAAAATGGAGGGGAGAACTAATTGTGGTATAGCAGAATATGCTGTGGAAGTTTTTAGGCACCTGGAACCTGGGTGACCTCAACCTACACTTTCACACGCAAACACATTCAGACTACGCAATAGAGGCAAGTGAAGATCACAACAAAGTGCCAAACCTGTGAAAAAAGTGAAAAGGATTACTGCACGATATAGTTGTAATGAAAATAAACAACTCAAAACACCAATCAGATCTCATCACTCACTTCCTCTGGTTTTAGAAACCTGCTGCAACTCTGTGCCAGAACTTCAGTGCTAGTCTTTTTGGAAGGTTCTTTTTATATTGTACATGTAAGGGGTTGTACAATAAATCAAACACTTTTGAATGTCTGCAAAATGTCATATCCAGCACACAGTTCATCTAAAATGTTTAATGTGGATGTCAAACATTTTGTTCGCCTTGAAAGAGTGTCATTTGTTGTGTTCAGTCGTTGCATAAAATCGGGCTCCTAAGTTCCATTTGGCACATGATGTGCGAAGCACACCTGAAGTACAGGTAATACTTCACCTCAAAATTAAAAAGCAGCTATACAAATTTGTCCTAGTCGGTATTGCTCAGCAGTGTACAATATATTGTTAGACGACTGGGATATCAAACAATACCCAGCTAGTTACATCTAAACAATGATCAGACGGCTCATAGGAAAACAAGTTTGACAACAGGACAAAAATTTAAAAAAAAATGTGCAAATTTGAGTTTTAAAATTGCATTTTAAACCCATATATTTCTAAATCATTATTATGCTGCTCCACAGATCAACACCTTTTCCTAGTGTGTTTTAACTAAAGAATGGTCCACTTATATTCATTACAGGTCAGACTCATGGAGCATTTCTCTCCAACTATACTGGTAAAGTGAAATGATTAATACATGACTAAATAGATGGCATAGCTACAAGCTCTCACAGAATTTAACACTTTCCTCTTAAACATGCCAGTTAAGTATATACTTGTGTACTTGTTTTGTGTTCAATGTGGATTTTATATTTTTTAATTTATTGTGCAGTATTTTTTGCATTCCATGTATGAATCTCAGGAAGAAGAAAAAAACAGCAGATATATTTTTGTTTTTTGACATCCAACAGCTGGCAAATATTGAAGCATCTGATAGCTAAAGGTTACATAAGGACTGCTGGAGTGGCTATTGTTTTGAATACCCAAAGTGAATGAAAATGGCTAACATTACAAATTAACTGCACCTTTACTGGGAAAACTCTCAAAATAAAAGCATTTTAACAGCATTTGTTGTTTGTAGGACTTCTTCATTGGTGCTGTATGAATTTTTTTCTTCATTTTTTTAAATCTGTGCTTACAAATAATTATTTCTTATTTTATGATGACAATTATTTAATTTTTTTTTTTTTTATTAACTTTATTTTTGTATAAGGAAGGATTGATTACTATTTATTTAAAATATGGTGTTTTGTTTGTGAACAAATCATCAGACCTAGGCATAAATAAGAACATCTCTGGATCATTCTCGTGCGCTTATTTGCACTCATGAAGCATTTGTTTCACTGACTTACAATAGAGCCAGCAAATAGTATTTGAGTGGTCGCTGTGAATGTACATTTCATTGGCTGTGTCCCAATTCAAAGGCTTTTTTTTTTTTTTTTTAAATCCACTTTTTATTCCCCCACATGACATTTCAACCCAATTCAAAGGCTGCATGATCCTTAGAAAGACTGATTACAAAGTCCACGCCTTCGAACTTAGGCCGCGATGGTCGTACCGGACCGAGTGCGCTATTAGGCCTACTAATTCGTTAATCAGAGTTTCTTTTTAGTTAATAGTAGTTACTAGATTGTTAATAAACTTTTTCAGTAGATCTCTGGGAAACATTAAAAAAAATAGTAGTTATTGATTAGTTAATAGTGAACTACCACTTTCATCTGTGCGCTATTACTTACTAGTTCGTTAATCAGAGTTTCTTGTTAGTTAATAATAGTTACTAGATTGTTAATATTGTGTTACTCATTGGTTCTTGTGTAGTTATTCATTAACGAAGGAACCGTATTCTAAAGTGTTACCGAAATGGGTTTAACACTGTTTAATAACTTATTAAATTAAGAACAGATCGGGAACACACACATATAAAACATATTTGTTTATTTTGATGTGTATAGGGGCTATATTAGTGATGTTTAATAATAAGATATTCCTGTTGTCACAGCCTAGCTTTGGAGTGGTAACAATCCATGTAAAGCTAATGAGGAAATGGTCTTTCATTGCTCCCTTCACCAAGTGCATTCCAAACGACTTCATTATGACACACAAGTGTCACCCTGCTGCCTCCAAAGTCCCCACTTCATTGGCTGCTTACGAATGGCTCTCGCGGAACTTTGATGTCATACACAGATCGGCCTGCGCAGCGCCGCTTTAAGCATTTAATGCATAGACGTAAACGAACCTTTTTGTTGAACTGATTTAAAAGTATCGAGTCACAGATTTAATCAAAATGTTGTCCTTTGGTTTGAGAGTGTGGCATGTTATAGCTACTTCGTCTAAAATAATTTTAAATCACATTTTTATAATTCAAATATTTATCATTGTTATAGCCTACTTGCAGCACTCATATCTAGTCTCTTTTTTTTTTTTTTTTTAGAACCTTGAATCTTAATGAAATTGAAGTTCATGGATGTTTGTCATGAACAATCTGTTTATTTGTCTGTCAACTCTATGTAAAAGATAAGCAAGTGCTCTGATAAGTTGCATGGATGTACCATAGTAGGCCAATGTGTATTTCCCCAAGTTCAACAGAAGTGGGAGTCCTTGCTTCAGGAAACCCTCAACAGCTGTTTTGTTTTGTATAGGGTTTTGTTGTGAGCGCTTGATAAAGCATCTTAATAATAGTCATGATTTAGCTGCATGATCATTACCATGGCATTTTTACTATCAGACATGTAAGGATACTTCATTTTAAACAGAAGGATTTTACTGTAAAGATTTAGCTGTTGTATTTTATGTTATATTCAGTCATTACAGCACCTTGTTTCTAATGTAGCCTACTAACACTTAAAGCTACAATATGTTTTTTTTTTCGCCGCTAGGGGTCACTAACCTCTTACAATAACCAATGCGTAGGTTGATGACGCACAAGTGGAATTATGGATCTTGTCGTCATGCCGAAGGATCTAATAATAATGTTTATAGATGAGTGACATTGATGTTTTTAACATGACTGTGGTATGAAGCAGGTTGAGATTGCTAATGAGAGACGTATACCAGCGCCACACGCACAATGAAGACGTTTCATTCTAACTTTACCCGCAAGTGCTGAATTACTACTCACACTGGTCAGTTTATTTGGAGAATTAAACTTATGAGGTAACACAGCGCTGTTTCACTTGCTCTACACTATCACACTAAACTGCATTTGAGTGTGTTGAAAATTATAAAGTTATTCTATGTGTTAGTTTGTTGGCTGTATGCGACTAGCAGTAAACTAAATCAACATTAGAAAAACAAACTGATCACATTCTAACATTTCATCATGTTGAGCTATATAACATTGATTAGTTTTATGTACATTTGCTCACCTGTCTAGTATAGTACATAAAAGAGCTGCGCCTCTGTCAAGTCGAAGTTTGTCACGGACGTGGAGCTCTCGGCATCTCTAAAACGCCACGCTGATATTGATCCTCGTTTTAGTTCTCCTTTTGTCCCAAAGTCTGCTTTCCATGGTCCATAATGTTTGAACGAAACAACAGCGTGAGCGTGCCGCTAGACGTAACGCAGTTGTCCACGTCAGACGCCATGGTTACTATAGCAGTACGGAAACCAGGGATAACGCGGATATTACGTCATTGACAGGCGACAAGTGAATAGGGAGTCAGGGACAAGAGGGTAATCCATCCGCCGGAAACTGAAGCTTCCTCTGGGGGCCGCCATTGTAGCTGGCTATCACCTACTGTTAGCATCCCATTGACTCCCATTCATTTTGCAGTCACTTTGACAGCGAATAACTTTACATCTGAGGCATCTAAAGACTCAATTTGTCCATTATTTATTTCTTAAGAAACGGCACAATGGATAAAAGGCTCCATTACTTTGTATCTTACGTTATGGTCCCGTAGAAGCCGTTTTTGTAAAATAAATAGGCTAACGATTGCGTCATAACACGCGACTCTCTGTCGCACAGTAGAGAAATTACCGTATAGACAGAAGTAGAAGCTCGTAGGCAATCGTTTACTGTCTATGAGGCAATCGGGTGGACATGGAGGCATAAAGTCAAGGGAGAAGCCCATAGATAGAGAGTTCATAAAAGCAACGGGACAAAATATTTCAACAACAGATTTGTTTCAGATTTCAATTCAGATTTGTCTCGGCACAGCCACTAGAAGGTCAGAGTGGTTGCTCACGTGACATCTACGTCGTCAAGCTCAGTTTGAGCCTGTGCAGTGCGCTTGGCTATCAGGAAGTGAGTGCTTTTATGGGCTTCAACTTTCTCTGTTGAAATCTACGGGGTCGCTGTGTCCATTTCTTTTACTGTCTATGGGGGTAATCCATCAGCCATTGATGGCAAAAAACTGCTTTTACCTTTTAAGATAATCTTATCTTATAAGAATGCTTATCTTAGCCTGAGCATTCTACATAAAGCTAAAACAGCTCACGTTAGCTACAAGTTATTGCGAAAACAGATTTAGATCAGGCATACTGGCATACGAATGGGGTCCTTAACTGGGACTCACTCAACACTTCAGTGGGACCCAACATTTCACCACACCGGAAACCGAAGCTTCCCTGGGGGCCGCCATTGTAGCAGACCATCACCTACTGTTAGCATTCCATTGACTACCATTCATTTTGACAGCGAATAACTTTACATCTGAGGTGTCCAAAGACTCCATTTGTCCATTGGACATGGACAGCTGCTACCAAGGGGGTAATCCATCAACCGGAAGTTGAAGCCTCGCGGTAGCCGCCATTGTAGCAGAACTTCACCTGCTGTTAGCATCCCATTGACTCCCATTCATTTTGGCGTCACTTTGACAGCGAATAACTTTACATCTGAGGCTTCCAAAGACTTAATTTGTCCATTTTTATTTCTAAAGAAACACGACAATGTATAAAATGCTCCATTACTTTGTATCTTACGTTACGGCCCCGTAGAAGCCGGTTTTGTAAAAATAGGCTAAAGATTGCGTCATAACCACAATTTCTGTCGCACAATAGAGACATTACCGGATAGTCAGGAGGAGAAGCTCGCAGGCAATCTTTTACTGTCTATGAGGCAATCGGGGAGACATGAAGGCACAAAGTCAAGGTACAAGCCCATAAATAGAGAGTCCATAAAAGCAACGGGACAAAATATTTCAACAACGTTTTTGAGGAATTGGGTGATTCAGATTCCTCTTGGCACAGCTACTAGAAGATTTACAGCTGTCAGAGCGGTTACTCACATCACATCTACATCGTCAAGCTCAGTTTGAGCCTGCGCAGTGCGGTCAGCCATCAGGAAGAGAGTGATTCAAATTCGCTTCAATTTTCTCCGTTGAAATCTATGAGGTCGCTGTGTCCATTTCTTTTACTGTCTATCTTTTACAGCCATTATTTAAAATTGGAATTTCTCTGAAATTAAAAATCTTTGGGAACTTTTGGGATATTGTACAACTGCAGGAAATATATCACACTGTGCAAGTGATTTTTGGATATTTTATTACAAACATTTTACATATTGTACCTTTAACTTGTCTTTATCTATAAGTTTTAGTCCCAGTGTGTGTTTAATGTACCTTTTAGATTGGTTTGATCTCTGTATGGTTTGTTTTGAAATAGGCATCAGTGCGGGTAAGTGTATTCGTGATTAGTTTGGTTTCATAGCAGGGTCAAAGTGCAGTGTCCAGCTGGCCCTGTCCACAAAGGATAATTTCTATTTGTGTTTGAAGGACAGTTTGTGGACCCCCGGCGGTTTTTGAAGATGATTTAAAACTTTTTTTTTTAAATCAGAAGCTGTCGAATGCGTAAAAGCCCATGTCTTATAAAGGCACCCTTGTAAAAAGACTTATACAGTGAGCAGAAGGTGGAAATGCAGAGTGCCTGTACCACAATTAATGAGTGGGTGAATTTGTTGTGTAGGATGTGTAAAGTAGGAGGCCCACTTGTAATGTTAAATCAAAATGGAGATTATTTTGTGAACATTTTTGTGCTGACAGTAGTAGTCCAATGTAGCCTACACAAAACAAAAAGGTTCTAATGTGAATATCCAAAAGAGGTCATAAATAAATGAACACACAAAAGTTCCTTTGTATAAATTCAGAACCTCTGATTGAACAATTCACTGTAATGTGATTTATTTGTTTGTTTTTCTTGTAAGAACTGGCAGTACACAAGTTGTCCTGGGCTTCCTCCCCTCTGTCACAGCGAATGAGAGACGCCTGCCTTCCACCCACTAACCTGGAAAATGTTTCCCACCTTTTCCATGAGTACATTCTCTTTGTGCTGTTCTCTTGAAATAACAGGACATTTAGTATGTACTGAACCCATTCGGACCCTGCGTCCATTACAATGGACATCACATGTCAGCCCTTTTTTTTTTTTTTTTTTTTTTTTGCAGTAAAGCTCTGCATGTAGTAATTCTTTTTAAAGAAAACACTACATTGAAGAGAAGCATGACAGCACTTCACTCCAAACACAGAAGCAAGGAACATTTTCTATGGTTTTATTTAATTTCTTTTTATATTTCATAGTTTCTATGTAAAATAGAAAGATTGAACTTATTAATTAAAGTTGAAAATCGATTGTAGAATTGCAAATTTTAAATCAGGATTTTTTCAAATGTATCTGTCCATTAGAATGGACAGTGGGTTCGAAAGCCTGTTACTGAAATCACATTTTCAGTAATGCTGATTGAAATTTCTTTTTTTTTTTTTTTAAATCGATATCATAGTACCGATACATTTTTAAAACTCTCTCATATGCAGAATATACAGTTCTTGAAGTGCTTGAACATGATGGAAATATCTCAGATGTTGACTTTATGTGGAGTGATGAGGAAGATGGAGATGTAAGAAAAATATCTGTATTTAAAACTTTATAAAGTAAAATAACTCTTCCGGCCAAACGAACACACGGATTTGACTTAAATCTAAAGCGCAACATGAATATTATACATTTTTTTACACAAACGCATCGCTTCGCTTCAGAAGGCCTTTATTAACCCCCCAGAGTATAGTATGGAGCTTTTTTATCATGGATAGATGCACTTTTATGATAGATAGATGCACTTTTATGGACTTTCAAAACAGAAACAACCATTCACTGCCATTATAAAGCTTGGAAGAGCCAGGACATTTTTTTTAAATAACTCTGATTGTATTCGAAAGAAGAGTGTCATATACACCTAGGATGGCTTGAGGGTGAGTAAATCATGGGCTAATTTAAATTTTTGGGTGAATTATCCCTGTAAAGGTGTAGTTCACCCAAAAATTATATTTGTCATCACTTACTCAGCCTCATGTTGTTCCAAACCTGTACGAGTTTCTTTATTCTGCTGAACACAAAATAAACTATTTAAAAAAATGTCAGTAACAAGACAGTTGACAGTATCAGTGACTTCCATAGTATTTTTTTCCTACTATATATTTTCCTAATAACTACATATTATATTATTATAATATAATATTATCATTATTATTAATTATTTTGAAAATTACAATAATATTTAGCAGTAATGTGAAACAGGCCCCGCCCTCCAAGGGGGGCCCCCCACAGACCAGAAAAATCCCATTCATTTTCTCCGTAGGATATTGATTTTCAGACACAATGTCTAAACCATTCAAGATAGATTGACTACGAGGTTGTGAAACGAAAGTTTCTGCTTCTATAAAAGCCACAAGGTATGAAATCAACCTTGTTATTTGCGATCTTCTGGAGAAATATCTCTGATTGGTCGAACTCGCGGGTTACCATGGCGACGTTTACCACCCCTGCGAACGGCTTGGATCTGAAGTAAGTTATAACATCGATAGTTTTTATAGCTTTGCCTTTTTTGCCGTTAGGGTAAAATCTTATTTTGAGCAGGAAAAGAATTTTAAGAGTAAATGAAACGTACACATGCCAGTGGTGCTGAAAAACGAAAGATATCGGACAACAAAAGAAACGCTTCAGTCTACCAAAGTGAAGTTAGCTGCTACCCTGCGTGAAAGGGCGAGGCTTATTCCAACGTAAAACGCTGTATAATTGTATATAGTTTTAATCAAATAAGGATGGATTATTTATATGTTGAGCTGCCTGTTAATGAAGCTGAAAGTGCACGTAATAAAATAATATACAATTGATACAAACCAACAGGAATCCTTGCTTTTTATGCTCTATTATGTTTATGTTTTATGTGAGTAGGGCCCCATATTAGTTATTGAAACGGGCCCCCAGATGCTTAAGGCCGCCACTGAATGTATCAATATAGATATTACAGTACAATACCGTATAATTACAGCAGAACCAGACCAAATTACAGAATACAGTAAAAATACAGTAAAGTACTATTTTGTAGTTTACAGTACTGATCTTGTGCACTGTAAAGTGAATTACACTACAGTTACTTACTGGAAATCGAAATACAGTAACTTCCTGGCAACCGTGCTGCCAGTAATGTACTGTAAAAATACAAGAACACCGTTAACAGAGAAATTGTTTCAAAGATGCACACAGGAAATAACTAACGTGAATGCATTGATTGATTCCTAGGTTTATTTTGTTATGAATAAACAAATGTGCGATCTATGAAGCAAAAACCTTACAATTAAAGTTGAAATGTTATAATGTTCAAGTTTTTGATCTAAAAAAAAAGATGCACACAGAAAATGACTCTAATATGACCACATTGATTGATTTGACTATATTTAGTTTGTTACAAACAATGTGCAATCTGTAAAACAAAAACCTCAAAATTAAAGTTGAAATGGTATACTGCTAAAAATGTTTTGACCTTGAGAAAAAGCTTAAAGTATATGTCACGGTATGCGGATATGAACCCAAACCCAGACAGTAATAAATAAAACACGCATTTATTAAACAGACAGAAAACAAAGACCCACGAGGGAGCAAACGAACATTGACAAGACTAGACGAATAAACTTGACAAAAACATGAGACTAGAACTAACAGGCAGGATACAAACTCTGATCACGGAAATACACAGCTCACAGAACAGGACGACAGGATACAACGAACAAGCACCAAGTAACAAACACAAGGATCTTAAATAAGGAACATAATCACAAGGGCACAGGTGACACAGATAAATAATCAAGACTAACAAGGAAACAAGGGGGTGTGGTAAAAGACACAAAACAATGCAAACACATAGCCCAAGCAGGCCATGTGCTTGCACACTCAACATAAACAATCCTGACAGTATAGACCAACAATTTTTATGTTTATTAATTTATTTCATGTTTGGGAAGTAGGCTACACCTGTTTTGACCTGACGTCCATTGAAATGGACAAAAAAAAATTACAATTAAAGCCAACAATGGGAAACTGTATTTTTATATTTTTCAGAAACTTGAAACATAATTCAGGTCTGAAGGGGTTAAATCGCCAATATTTGTTGCCAATATAATAATTTTAATGAAACAAAAATAAAATGATTATTTTAGACACAATATCTTATTTATTAATGTGACATTCTTTAGACAAACGTGTTGCTACTGCACATGATATAGCAAGAATCTACTATCCCTGCCTTTTTGGTCCCAAAAAAGATGGTCCAAAAAAAACCCACACAAAAGATTCAAGAGCTCGAGGAAAATTTTTATGAAGTCTATGGAGTCTTTGAAGAGATAATCAAATAATCAAATCCTTAAATCCCTTAAGACTTTACAAACATTTTTTCAGCACATTACTAATAAATACTACTTACTTAAAGGGTTAGTTCACCCCAAAATTTTAATTATCCCATAATTTACTCACCCTCAAGCCATCCTAGGTGTATATGACTTTCTTACTTCTGCCAAACACAATTTTTCTAAATAATTGTAAATACGGTAAATCTTGAGTTATATTTAAATATCCTGGCTCTTCCCAGCTTTATAATGGGAGTGAATAGAGGTTTTGAAGCTTCAAAAAGCACATCCATCCATCATAATCCATATGGCTCCAGGGTTAATAGGGCCTTCTGAAGTGAAGCGATGCATTTTTGTAAAAAAAAATAAAAAATAAAAATCCATATTTATAACTTTATAAACTATAATCCCTTCTTCCGGTAACGGCCATATGCGATTCTAGTTCTGGCAAGGGGGCAATCCATCGACCGGAAGTTGAAGCCGGCCGGGTCCCGCCATGTTGTAGCAGAACTTCACTTGCGTTAGCATTTCCATTGACTCCCATTCATTTTGGAGTCACTTTGACAGTGAATAACTTTACATCTGAGGCGTTTAGAGACTCCATTTGTCCATTATTTATTTCTAAAGAAACACGACAATGTATAAAGGGCTCCATTACCTTCTATGTTAAATTATGGCCCCGTAGAAACAGATCTTGTAAAAATAGGCTAACGATTGCGTCATAACCACTCGACTCTCTGTCGCGCTGTACAGAAATCACCGTACAGACAGGAGGAGAAGCTCGCAGGCGATCGGGGGGACGTCCCGTCAAGGGAGAAGCCCATAGATAACAAGCTGGTGTGTGGTGGGCGTTCTGGCGCAATATGGCTGCCATCGCATCATCCAGGTGGATGCTGCACATTGGTGGTGGTTGAGGAGATTCCCTCCTACCATATGTGAAGCGCTTTGAGGTCCCAGAAAAAGCGCTATATAAATGTAACGAATTATTATTATTATTATTATTATCATAGATAATGAGTCCATAAAAGCAACGGAATACTTACTCCTGCTCACTCACGCCAAATAACTCTTTGCTCAAGTTCCCCGTCTCTGCAAGATTAACGTTGGCAATTTTCACGCACAGCTACTAGAAGATTAACGTCTGTCAGACAGGTTGCTCGCGTCATCAAGCTTAGTTTGAGTCTGCGCGTCAGGAACGGAAGTGCTCAAAAATCGCTAAAAATGGGCTTCAACTGTCTCAACTGAGTTCCAATGAGATGGCTCTGTCCACTTCTTATACTGTCTATGAGTTCTGGCAGAAGAGTAATAATTTTTGGGTGAACCCTTTAATACTGCCCTACAAAGGCAAAAGAGTGGAACGCTAGAGTGTGGAACTGAGAAAAATGACTTTAAAGAGTTTTAGTTGTCCCGCCAAATTAACTATAGGTAGGACACTGAAAATTTGACAATTAGATGTTTAAGTAATGAAAATTATCTACATATAAAATTTTGAGCTCAAAGTTGACTTTTGACCACTATTTTATGGCGCTTTTCCACTACACAGTACCAGCTCGACTCGACTCGACTCGGCTCAGCTTGGCTCGCCTTTGTTTGGTTTTCCACGGTGTAAAAGTTGTACCTGTACTTGCTTTCGGGTACTTTTTTTTGTATCACCTCCGGCGAGGTTCTGAGCGAGCTAAGGCGAGCTAAGAGGCTTGTTCGACTTCATGCAGCTCTGCGCAGACCGATCGGTGGCTGACTTGAAGCAGTGCACGCCGGTTAGAAATTTTGTCCGACTTGATGCAGCGCTGACTCCACGTGACTGTGACGTATGCCATCAAAGTACCGCGGGAGCGATTCGAGAGTAGCCGGAGGATTCAGCCAGCGCAGTTTCTCAAGAGCGGCTGCACAAGCTCTGATGACGACACAGCTGTTCCACGATTCGCCGGATTCACCGCATGACAACGATCACGTGCGTGTCGTGTTTATTCTCACACCTTTAGTTCCACTAAAGTGCACAAATCAGTTTTTATAACAGTAAACAGTCTTTTCATGTAGTCGCGATGTTATATTGAGACACGTTTATCAAAATAAAACTGATTAAAAAACGTTGACTCCACTTCATTGATATGCTTATTTTGAACTTTATTCTAGTTCAAACAGATGCTGTATGAAGCAGTAAAGTGTTGAATGAAAATGTGTCTGAAATGTCTGTGTATTTGGCAAATATTGCATTTATTTCATTTCAGCTGTGGTAAAGTATGCAAACACCACGTGAGAGGTCACTACGGGAACCAGAAAGTGTCCGACTTCACGTCTCCGTTTGCAGCTCCTCCCCGCCTGCACGTGGCTACTCTCGCCGATCGCTTACATCCAGCCGCAGCCGATGTCGAACACACCTAAGGTGATACGAAAATGTCACGTGAAAACAATGCTGACTGCTGATTGGTCAGAGTGAATCGTCACCATTCACTGCGTCATCATTACACGCGCCAGATGGAGTATCCAGAATAACCCCGCCATTTTTAAATAGTTTGGCCAGAGATAGTTACTAAACTTACTACTATTATTATGGCAACTCGGAAGAATACGCCGTGGTCAAACGAGGAGGTGCAGACTTTCCTTTGTTTGGTTGCCGAAGAGAGCATCCAGCGAGAGCTTGATAGGGCAACGAGGAAGGAAAGGCGTCGCTATGACGACCGGGTACTATTTGTGGCGGTACTATCTGCAATGGAAAACGGAGCGAAAAGCGAGCTGAGTCGAGCCGAGCCGAGTCGAGCTGGTACTGGTAATGGAAAAGCGCCATTAAAGTTACTGTAGCCTACTCTGCCTTTGTATTGTCAGAAAAAAGTGAGAAGTCATGCCAAGGCAAAAGGCAGTAACTTCCACATTATCAGTATTTGGTTGCTGATCATCATTAACAAAATTATTATAGTAACACCTGTATAAAATCTAGTGATCATGGCATTTATTTTGTATGATTTACAATTATAGCCTTCTACTTATTGCGCTTTGGTTGCATTCTGGTGGCCCTATTATACATTAACATTACATTAGACATGACAAAATACCTCCATAGCGGTAAAGACTAAAGAGTATCTTCAAGTGGTACCGAGTGGCATAAGACTTGCTAAACACGCGTTCAAAATGATCACGATAAAACAGATCCACGCGCACATTCGACCCGGAGACTGGTTTATAGCGGTGGATCTGAAAGACGCATACTTTCACAGGCGTTTGTTTACCGAGATTCGTGTTCGTAGGTGTCACGCTCCGTTCACGAAAAGTAGCCTATGCAGTGCTTAACCCCTTAGAACACAGTAGGGAGCGCGTTCTGGACTACTTAGACGACTAATGCATTTATAGCACAAACTTCTGTGTTCTGCGTCTTTTCAGTATGCGTTGGTTTCAGCTGTCTGCCCTATTAGGCCGCTGTACGTGAGCTGTATCGTTCAGTTTCGTTCCGACAAACGGGGCACTACATTTTCTTTTGCTCAATATGTTCAACGTTAATAAAAGGTATCCAAGCTAAGAGTTCTCCACGCATTATCCTGCAGTTAATGAGAAAAGTGTAATTTATTGGCGCACTATATTGACTGCGTATTGAGACATAAACTGTTGAGCTAGATTTTCAACCAATCAGCATCGAAAATTTAAGTAGGTCACAGCCAAAATCAAGTTAATATCCCTACGCACATGTAAACATGGAGGATGACGTAAGCAGCGCATCTTAATCTGATAACGGGGATTAAGATCAATTAACACCCGTAAAGTGTATTCTTCATGTCGGAAAAGATGGTGGGAAAGGTCAGCAGCCCTACTGAAGTCCGATGGGAACAAATCAAGCAATGTGCGAAGGAATGGCTCAAAACATCGGACACTACGGAGCTAGCTATTGATACCTGCTAACTGCAGGTAAATTACTTTCATAACATATCAATATTTGTTAATTATTTTTGGGTGATGCTAATTTACAAACTTCCCGATCAGAATCCCGATAAAAACATCGACATGATGAGAGACGTTGTCCTCCGTTGCATGATCTGTTCCCTTATCGAGTCGGTCTCTCGACATTACGTATGGGGAAATCCATTTTCCTCGAATCATGAAGTCTGATAGAATAACTCTTTTGCTTGCAAATAGCCAATGGCGGTCCCGCCATCACCTGATTGGCTGACACTGCTCAATATAGGTGACGGCGGGCGCCAAAAACCTCAGAATCTTTTTTCTTCACTCGAGTCTGTTTTCACCGTTGATGTACGCATTCAGAGCGGAGTATATTAAGGAGTTTTAATTCCCCTCTCGCGTTCCGGTGGATTATATTATGTCTCTTTGTCGCCCGTGTGGTGGACCCATTGAATCCCCGGACCCACACAACTTGTGTGCTGTGCCTGGGTCGGGACCACGCAGAGGCGGCACTCGAGGGATCGGGATGTCCCGCCTGTGAGGAGCTTCCCATCAGATCCTTCGTGCAAGGCTGGCCGTTACACGTAGCGACGACCTTGTGTCTCCTGCCTCTCCCCAGTCTGCCGCCTTCGAGCCGCGGACCGGGAGACGGCAGCGATCTCCATTCGCGGGTTCTGTTGAGGCGCTGACGTCGGCCCAAGGTCCACGCCATCCTCACGTGGCAGAGCCCGTGAGTTACTCTTGAGGCCATTTACCGCCCTCTTGAGGAAGCACGGGAATTATTTCGTTCGGTTACGACGATGACGACGCCAATGGTCCGAGTCTCCGTCTGAAGGCGCCCTCGCCTCTTTGGATGCGGAGCTTATGGCCATTCTCACTGAGGCGGTGGCAGATATGGTGCTGGAGTGGACAGCGCCCAAGGAGCTGCCGTCGGAAAGGTGGCCTCGGCGGTCAGGGAGGAAAGAGCGCGGGACGTGTTCGTCGGACCGGTGCGAAGAGGGCGTGTTCCCGCCCAGAGTTCGACGAATGTGTTGTTTCTGAAACCGTTGTGTTCTGTTTCAATAACAAGGTACATTACATGTCTCAGCAAAAGAGCTTCTCTCTCCAACATTATTACCCGCCTCATAGACGGGAGACGCATCGCAGAGCGGAAGCTCGGGGAAACCCGAGGAGATGGCTATCTATGTCCCCGTGCATGATGCCGCGGACGAGCTATACCATTTCATATAGCAGTCAATGCTTCCCGGTGGCTGGCGCCCAGCCCCCGCCGCAGCATTCATTGCCCTGTATGGCGATTCTGATTACTACACAGTGTGTATTCGCAGTTGTTGCGCGATGCGACTGACGCTGTGTTACGTACACACCACACTGTTATGTGTAAGGATTTATGCCATTATATATTGCCCTGTGTCCTTCAGTGCAATGGCTATTACTGCAAGTACGTGTTCACAGTTGTTGTGCGATGCAACTGACGCTGTGTTACGTACTCACTACACACTGTTATGTGTAAGGATTTATGCCATTATATATTGCCCTGTGTCCTTCAGTGCAATGGCTATTCTGATTACTACACCGTAAGTATTCACAGTTGTTGCGCGATGTAACTGACGCTGCGTTACGTACTCACTACACACTGTTGTGTGTAATGATTTATGCCATATATTGCCCTGTGTCCTTCAGTGCAATGGCTATTCTGGTTACTACGCAGTACGTATTCACAGTTGTTGCGCGATGCAACTGACACTGTGTTTATGTACACACTGCACACTATATGAATTTGCCGTTGTATATTGCCCTGTATCCTTCAGTGCAATGGCTATTCTAGTTACTACGCAGTACGTATTCACAGTTGTTGCGCGATGCAACTGACACTGTGTTTGTGTACACACTGCACACTATATGAATTTGCCGTTGTATATTGCCCTGTATCCTTCAGTGGAATGGCTATTCTGATTACTACGCAATTCGTATTTACAGTTGTCGTGCGATGCAACTGACGCTGTACACACTGCACACTGATATGTGTAATGATTTATGCCTTATATATTGCCCTGTGTCATTCAGTGCAAATTGCTATTCTGATTACTACGTATTCACAGTTCGTGCGCGATGCATCTGACGCTGTGTTACGTACACACCGCACTCTGTTATGTGTAATGTTTTATGCCATTATATATTGCCCTGTGTCATTCAGTGCAAATGGCTATCCTGTTTACTACGCAGTGCATATTCATAGTTGTCGTGCGATGCAACTAACGCTGTGTTTGTGCACACTACACACTGATATGTGTTATGATTTATGCCTTATATATTGCCCTGTGTCATTCAGTGCAAATGGCTATTCTGATTACTACGTATTCACAGTTGTCGTGCGATGCAACTGACGCTGTACACACTACACACGGATATGTGTTATGATTTATGCCTTATATATTGCCCTGTGTCATTCAGTGCAAATGGCTATTCTGATTACTACGTATTCATAGTTGTCGTGCGATGCATCTGACGCTGTGTTTGTGCACACCGCACTCTGTTATGTGTAATGTTTTATGCCATTATATATTGCCCTGTGTCATTCAGTGCAAATGGCTATCCTGTTTACTACGCAGTGCATATTCATAGTTGTCGTGCGATGCAACTAACGCTGTGTTTGTGCACACTACACACGGATATGTGTTATGATTTATGCCTTATATATTGCCCTGTGTCATTCAGTGCAAATGGCTATTCTGATTACTACGTATTCACAGTTGTCGTGCGATGCATCTGACACTGTGTTTGTGCACACCGCACTCTGTTATGTGTAATGATTTATGCCATTATATATTGCCCTGTGTCATTCAGTGCAAATGGCTATCCTGATTACTATGCAGTGCGTATTCATAGTTGTCGTGCGATGCAACTAACGCTGTGCTTGTGCACACTACACACTGATATGTGTTATGATCTATGCCGTCATATTTTGCCCTATCCTTCAGTGCAAATGTCTATTCTGATCACTACGTATTCACAATTGTTGTACGATGCAACTGACGCTGTGTACACACAACGCACTGATATGTGTAACTATTACGCCGCTATATATTGCCCTGTATCCTTCAGTGCAACTGGCTACTCTTTTACTGTGTAGTCACAGTTGTTGTGCGATGCCACAGACGCTGTGTTATGTACATTGATATGTGTCTATGATTTATGCCGTTATATGTTGCCCTGTATCCTCAGTGCAGCCGGCTATTCCGATTAACTACGTATTTACAGTCGATGTCGCTATGCCTCTGACGCTGTGTTTTTTGTACACAAAAATGTAACTATGCTTGTGCATAGTCTCAGTCGTCGCTACGGCGACTTGCATTGCATCTGTGTAGATATTGAAGCGTTATGCTGCCCTTCAATGTAATGGACCATTGTGTACGCATATTCATGCAGTTTCGGTCGCTTCAGCAACTTGAGCTGCATTATACACACAGATGTTTAAAATGTGCACACTGATGTGTTATGGTGTTATGTTGCCCTCTATCATTCAGTGCAACAACCAGCTATCCTATCTAACTGCATTCAGTTGTCGCTACAGCGACTACACTGCACTTATGTACGTATAAGGACGCGTGTTGCTATTTTGTTGCTCTGTTTCTTTCAGTGCAAAACTAGCTATCTTAATCTACTGTGCATACTCACAGTTTCTGAATGTATGTACGTACACGGATGTGCAATTTACCATGTGTTATGCTGTAATGCTGCCCCGTTTCCGTGCAGCTAGCCATCCTGATCGAACTGTACATCTCAGTTTCTGTCTCTACGCAGTTCTGTCGCTACGGCGACTTATGCTGCGTTATGTACATGCATGGATGCGCTACAGCGACCGATGCTGTTACGTACATGTGCTATGCTGTTATGTTGCCCCGTTTCCTTCTGTACAACTGGCTATTCTGTGCTAACTCGTCTACTCACAGTTGTAGCTACGGCTATGTGTTTGTTGTTTACTGAGGTGCTATGCTATTATGGGGCTATTATCTACTGCGTATATTCATCAGAAGCCAGGTGGTTGCAATTCCAGCATTTTGCCTGGATGAGGTCAGTGTTTCAGAGTCTCAGAAGTACGCTTGTGCCCCATGCGTGCCCTGCGTGCTTATGTGAACAGAACTAGCCAGTTTCGAACTTCAGAGCAGCTCTTCGTCTGCTACGCGGGTGCTAAGAGGCGGCGCGCTGTCGAAACGGAGGCTATCTCACTGGATAGTGGAGGCTGTGCACTGGCTGGCTTATGCTTCACGGGAAGCCGTTCCCTATAGGGGTGCACGCCCACTCCACTAGGAGTTTGGCGTCATCATGGGCGTGGGCGAAAGGCATGTCTATTCAAGACATTTGTTTCGCGGCAGGTTGGTCGTCTCGTAATACCTTCGCGAGATTCTATAACTTGAATATCCCTTCATTCGCACCACATGTCTGTCAGTGCAGGGAGAGAAGCTGAGCTGTCGTTGGACTAGGCTAGACTGCCCCAATGGCGCGCGCTCTAGCCACGGTTCGACTAGTCGTCAGACAGTGCGAGTTATTATTAGCATAGCTATCATGTTCACTATATTGTGCCCTTTGTTATGTCCGCACTCATAGCCGGCAGTATTTTCCTAAGCACCAATCACTTGCTGCAATCTCCCTCCATTCAGTTCAGCGTGCTTAGCTTGATGGGAGGGGCCTTCGTTGGTGCAGATGCCGAGTTGGCTCTGTGCCAATAGATGTTTCAACCAGGTCCGGTGTCTGTTCCTGAGAGCTGGGCGGGGTTTCTCCCACGCGGCGGGGGTTTTATTGTTCCCCATACGTAATGTCGAGAGACCGACTCGATAAGGGAACGTCTCTGGTTACTCACGTAACCGTAGTTCCCTGAGAGGAGGGAACGAGACATTACGTAACCTGCCGTGTGGGAGGGACTCTCAGTCTCCTTACTCTCGTTCAGCTAAGATTCTGAGGTTTTTGGCGCCCGCCGTCACCTATATTGAGCAGTGTCAGCCAATCAGGTGATGGCGGGACCGCCATTGGCTATTTGCAAGCAAAAGAGTTATTCTATCAGACTTCATGATTCAAGGAAAATGGATTTCCCCATACGTAATGTCTCGTTCCCTCCTCTCAGGGAACTACGGTTACGTGAGTAACCAGAGACGTTATCTGGGTGAAAAAGAGGATGACCTCATCCAAGAGTATGGTGTTTTGAGAAATGTATTTGTACATTGTTTTTATTTATAAAATAGAAATGCAACTTAAACAATAATCTTTTTTTCTAATTAAATTATATAAAGCTAATGTGAAAATATTTAACACAAAATAGATTTTTGGCAGCCACTATATGAAAAAAGGTAACACTTTATTTTAATGGTCCACTTTAGACATTCTACTGACTACAAGTAACTGCAACTACATGTTAACTTACTTTATTAACCCCTAACCTAGCAGTCTACTAATAATCTGAGTTAGTTGACATGTAGTTACTATACAGTTAGTAGAATGTCAACAGTGGACCATCGAAATTTAATTCCCCCCCCCAACAATAGTGTCACCAAATCTAATTTTAAATTTATTTTATTTTTTCTTCCTTAATACACCCTCTGTCATTGGTGAAACTGTACCTATGTTATTGTGACAGTCTTTGTCTTTGTGGTCCACTGAAAAATAATATTTTTATGTTTCAGTCATTACAAAGAAAATAAACTATAATGGTTTACTTGTAGTTGTCTTAGCATTTTAAGCTGTTATAAGAAATTTTTACAACCCTACACAAATCAAGTTTATAATTATGGACAGACTTATGATGAGACAGACGAGATAAAAATACTTCTTTAATGTTTGTTTTACAGTGTGACAATGGAGATATCCTGCAGCACATAATGAAAATTGCCATCTGCTAGAGGGATTCTCAGGAGTATTTCAGCATCATCTTGGAGGGGATGCAAGTCATGGCTGGCTTGGAAAATCTGGCAAGAGCCTGTGCTGTTCTTCTTGGACTCACGTACCTCTCAAATTTAATCAAAAATATCTTCATTTGTGTTCCGAAGACGAACGAAGGTCTTACGGGATTGGTACAGCATGGGGGTGAGTAATTAATGACTTAATTTTCATTTTTGGGTGAACTAACCCTTTAAGTGAAATCCAATAAATTCAATAGGAATCCACTGTTCAAGTTGGTCATGGATTCTTGGCTTAAAAGGGACTTCTGTGTAAGCTGTGCTCTGTGCTTCATGCATCACTACATAGACAGTGGACAAATCTGCTACAATTTCACTAATGTGACAACACCTTCAGCGTCTGTGCGTAAGTGGTTTGGGCTGAAATGCAAAAATTTAATACTTAGCAGTTTAGATAAATAAGCTCCTACTTGGGTCAAATTAAGATAATACTTTTCATAACAATTACAAAATATCAAAACATTCACAATCAAATATACCACCAATATTTTCAGTAGTTATCCAAACTTACTCACGCACAACACAGCCTCATCTACCCACAAATGCCTGCAAAAAAAAAAAACTGTAGCACACTCAAAAAATATTTGATATCTCATTCATATTGGAGTATGTACTGTTGTCAGTCAATAAAGGCACTTTCAGGAATCTTGTGTAAAAAAGGATTTATGCTTTTATATTTGGTTCATCTCTAGTGCATCCACTGGATGATTCTTTGTTTTGGGCTTGGAGCCCAGAGCTTCAGATTCTTTCAAAGTTGAGGTGAGGGGCTGTCCTAGAGTCTCTGGAAGAAACATGGTCAGGATCCCGATGATGAAAGCCAGAATTCCCACAATGAGCTATAGAATAAGAGAGAGCAGAAGTTACTGCAGCACTGTTCAGTCCAGAAAATGTATATTCATGTTGTATCATACTTTAAGTCTTCATGTTGTAAGTCTTAAACAATTGACCACACAGTCAACCGAAGGTTTTTGATTGCGGTTCCATACCTGAGGCAGATAGATCCAGATGTCAGTGAGGTAAACACAGAAAGGAGCCACCACACTTCCCACCCGACACATCATACTACCACTGCCTACAGCCAGAGACCTGCCGGACCAGATATGGTGTCTGTTATTAAATATTGTGTCTATACAAATAATCACTGGAAAGCATATATGTAACGATCATCCTACTGTACAGTGAACTTCAGAAACTGATTAAATTAATACTACAGCAGAGAGATTGAACCGTTTGTGCAGTTTAATCAAGTCCAATTATGATATTGTAGTGCATCAGAGTGTTTTATGTTAAAGTAACATATCTATTGCAGACAGTGTGTATCATGAGGTAGTTAGTGATAGACAGCCTAAAGGCTGGAATACACAGTTTTTTGCAGTCTGGACAAGTCAACGCTAGTCGCTGAAAGTCTGAGCCAGACTGCAGATTTTTGACAGTTAGACTTGACCACACAAAAAAAAAAAAATGCAGTGTAAGATGGGAACAGACACATTTTTGATATTTTGAGCTAATTTTAGAACACATTGTTTTCATTTGTCATTGCTAGGAGGAGCTGCATGTTTCTGTGAAAGTTTGTTGTGTTCAGAGCATCCAAAAAGTCTGGTTGTGTGTGATCCTCAGTCGTTCAATGCATGATTCCCAGTATGTCTCTCTAACATTTATATGTTGACAAGTGTATGACCCCATTCAGATTTTAAAAGTGGTGTAGTGTCTAGCCTTTAGTTTGGACAATCTAGACTTATAGTGTATTAGTACAACAAATACCTGATAGTTGTGGGGTAAAGCTCGCAGGTGTACAAGTAAATCAGACCGAATGCAATGGCAATGGCGAATTTCCCTGTCATACTCAGGACTATAGCCAATACCTCAATATCCTGAAACGAAGAGAGAGAAACACAGTGAAACTATATTTATCAGCAACAAAGTTTTAGTCATCAGCTGTTAGAAGTGTTTACCAGTAGCAGGCCATAGTAGGGCTGCGTTCAATTTGGGATCAGGCACAAGTCTAAACGTCCCCAAGACATATCCCCTCTGACCCCTCTCAGAAGCAGGCAGCTGCCATATGTATAAACAGCCACTAAGATGACAGGTCTATTTATACATGTTTGGAGCAACGGTGGGTGCACTAACACCACACTCTGCCATTTCAGTGTGTCAGCAGTGCAGCTATTAGTTATGAGGGGTGACGTGATCCTGATGGAATATCATCCCACTAACGCATTCTTCATAGCCTGTGCTTTCAGTGACCAAGGCTGTTTGGAGACTGACTGAGAAATGCGCTCAATAGTTTACATATTTTACTTACATTCTTGATTTCTATCATTCATATTGCTACATTTATGTGACCTGAATTTTTAATCAATACATAATAAATGAAAGAGTACTGTTGTTTTTAATATGTTGACATTCAGACCAACAGCACATTATTGTGATTCTTTAATACAGTTCAGTGAACAATAAGGTAATATTGACATAATATTGCCAGTTACTTAATCTAGTTTTGGCTCGCCAACAAAAATGATATAATATGAAGTAGTATCAGAATTAATGTTTTGTAAAAAAAAAAACTCAGTGGTTTGATTCAGTAATTCACTCATTTTGTTTCGTTCTAAATAAGGTGAAATGAGTAGCATGTCTAAATTTACAATATTCATAACAGTTGGCGAAAAGTACCTGGATATCCTCTTTGGACACTTTATTCAATGGACACTTTTACTATCCCATGAGCCCATGGGAGAGGATTTGTAAAAGGTAGTGAAGCTGGTAGCAAATATTCATACTACACACATTCATACTATATTATAGAACATACTTTTTTAATGATTGTGAAGTAACTACTTATTAAAAACAATTACCTACTCGAGTTATGAGTAGGCGATAATCGGACCAAGCCATTGTTTGGAACAAATTAGTGATTCAATGTGTCACTTATAAAGTGAGTCATTTGTTTAGTTACTGAATGAATCGGTGTATTGAACTAATCGGTTGAGTGATTTAATGACTCACTCATAAAGTGTGACTTTCCGCCACCTACTGGTGGATTGATGTAAGTTAGAAAGAGTCACTGATGTGTATACTAATAGTGCAAGAGTTTTGTGAATAAGCTATTCTTTTTAGACACTATTGTTATAAATTGCAAGTTTTGCAACGTTTAACAACCATGAGGGTTAAAATTTTACAGTTAAATGTATTGATTCTGATTCAGTTATGTGTGTGAGCATGGCATTTACTGAAGTAGCAAACTGAAACATTTTTACTTTTTTAACCTTTCATCCAACAGCAATGGTAAACTGACATACAAGGTATGTGCACATTTATTACTCTCAAGAAGCCAAGAAGACTATCTTACACCTGCAGATCAATAATTCAAGAGGCTGCTAGGACACTGCGAAAACCGCCACTTATTTTAAGTTAAACTGAAGTTCGGCAGACCAGAAGGGAAAAGTTGTCCAGTTGACACTTGAAACCAACTACAGCACAGAGAGAGTAAAACATACTGACATGACTACTGTGTCAAATATATTAAAATAAATTTAGCATGAAAAATAATGCATCCAATTGAGCATGTGCAGTGTGAGTGTCATCACTCTAGCTTGTTTCTGATTGGAGAAAAATGACATGTTGCAACCATCCCCTATTGCAATTGTCCCCGGTCTCCCCTATATGAAGTGGGATGTGTATGCCGTGACCAATCGTTTCACAAACACACTCACGTGTCTTCAGCACACGAAAGATTCAAAAATATAATAATTACAGACATGCTACCTATCACACTAAAAAAATGTACACTTGTCAGCCGAATCAACAGAGGAGTTGTTACATGTACTGAGAGTAAATATATATAATGTCTCTAGTGCTTGGGTAGAAATCAAAACTTGATTCAGTAGATGAATCTTGATTGGATCATATGCAGTGAATGTATTACTGCTGTTTAAAGCACTAGGGAAGAAGAGTGAAAGAAATCAAGAAAGCGGGTGGAAAAAGGTTAATTACAAATGTGACGTCCCTGAGTCCTCTGATCCTATTGGTCCAGCCGTGGGAGTTCCTGATTGGTTTTCCCCATACTAATTATTAATTGGCTTAGAGTATAAAAGAGTACTGTGCCTTCTTAAGAGAGGGCACTCTTTGGAGAAACTCTCCTCAGGGTGACTCCTCCGGGTATTTGTCTTACACATGTAGCGTCCAGATATTATTGTTTGTTAACCTGTTGTTTTCCCTTATCCCTAGACTTCTGTTTATTTTTGTTTCTGATTGTATGTTTAATCTAATAAAACCCGTTTGATTGTAACGTGCTGTTTGAAGCCTCTTTTGTGTTACGGCCTGATACTAGCGGGTCGTAACATAAAATTGGGGGCTCGTCCGGGATGCTGCATGTGTAAGTAAATACATAGTGTTTAAGGTGTTCACTCTTTTTGAATGAGTAGACTTCAGGTAGTTAGAGTGTTCTCAGCTGGGTTTAAAACTCTTCCGTCGAGGCACTGTTTGTTATTTTTTTTGTTATTTTGCCTTTCTTATTTTTGAAGGTTATTCTGGACGGGGGTTTTAAATCTCTGTTGGGGGTACGCTTCAGGCTTTTGGTTTAAAACGCCAATTGTCCTTGAGTTCAGCGTTTAAATGCCGCCCCGAGTCCGGTACACCTTTGAAGACTAGGTAGGTTTAGTTAGTGTTGTTTATAGTTAGGAACTGGAGTCTCTCATTTTCATTTAAGGTGACACTTTTTGTTTTCTGCATCCGCATATTTGATGTCTGCTGATTATGAAGATAATTTGAGATGACTTGTGGTAAGTCTTTATTTATCTCATAACGAAAGTGCGGATTCTAACTGGAGCATGTGTGGGTGACAATACCAGGCGAAGTGGCTGATGGGATTTGTAGTCCTAGTGCTCTAGTTTAGCGGCGTCTCACGTGTGCGGATGTATTGTTGTGTTTCTCTGCTGCCTCTCTTTAAATAGAAATGCCGTCGGTGATCGAGGATTTCTTCTCATTTCCTTCGGAAATCTTATTGGAAAGATGCACGAAGGAAGAGGTGTTGCAGATTGCCGAACGCTTTGATGTGGAGGTAACGAGTAATGATAAGAAGCTTAAAGACACGCTGGTGAAAGTTGTGAGAAATGCACTTGTTGAGCGGGGTGTTTTAGAGGTAAGAGCTCAAGATATTGATCCTGAAGAGTCTTTAACCTCTCCTCTTTATGCTGCCGATCGAAATGTGAAATTTAGTGAGATGTCTTTGCAAGAGAAACAGTTATGTGTGGAGGCGGAAAAATTACGTGCTGAGCGTGACGCTTGTGCACTGAAAGAAAGTGATTTTGAAATGAGAAAACTAGAGTTACAACAGAAACTAGAGTTACGTAAACTGGAGTTACAATCTGAAAGGGAGGAAAGAGATTTTCAGTTGAGGAAAATGGAATTAGAGTTGCATGCACAAACAGTTGAAACTCCACGTCATGCATCGTCTGTGGAAACCGTGTTAACTGCACCTGTTTTTGACGTTCACAAAAACATTAGACTTGTACCGCTGTTTTCAGAGAAGGAAGTAGAGAAATATTTTCAACATTTTGAGCGTGTTGCAGAGTCTTTAAGATGGCCAAAAGAATTTTGGACCTTACTATTGCAATGTGTTTTAGTAGGAAGAGCACAGGATGTTTATTCAGCGTTGACTATGGAACAAAGTGGTGATTATGAAATCGTTAAGTCTGCTATTTTGCATGCTTACGAACTGGCACCCGAAGCATATCGCCAGAAATTTAGAAGTCACTTTAAGGCTGAAAACTGTACATATCTTGAGTTTGCTAGAGAGAAAGAGAATTTGTTTGACCGCTGGTGTACTTCAGTAAAAGTAAACACTAAGGAACAGCTTAGAGAACTGATGATTTTAGAGGAGTTCAAAAACTGTGTTCCAAATGTTGTTGCTATGTACCTTAATGAGCATAAAGTGAGTAAAATGTCTGAGGCTGCTCTTATGGCAGATGAATTTGTTCTCACTCATAAAATTTCTGTCAATAACTTCAACGATTCGAGCAGGCCTAAGTTGAGTGTTGCTGGTAGATCTAAACAGATGGTTTCACGCCAGAATGCTGTGTCAAATATTACTGATAATCCTTCACGTTTGAAAGCTGAGATGGTTTGTTTCTACTGTAAGAAGGTAGGACATAAAATTGCAGACTGTTTCGCTCTCAAAAAGAAAGAGAAGGGTGTTAAACCTGTGGGTTTAATATCTACATCAAATGTGAATCATATTTCTGCTCGATTTAATGAACAGGTTGAACGGGTAGACATTACTGAGAAGGAGAATGAGAAAAATTGTGTTGATTTTGCACCATTTCTCACTGAAGGAACCGTGGCTTTGCCTAATTCAGATAAGACTGTACCTGTACGCATCTTACGAGATACTGGGGCGGGGCAATCCTTTCTGTTAGAAGGACTTTTGCCGTTGTCTGAACGTACTGATACGGGAACCCATGTACTGGTTAGAGGACTTGAGATGGGGTTCATGGAAGTTCCTCTACACCGCATTCATCTCGATTCTAAACTTGTGTCAGGTGAGGTGGTAGTTGGAGTTCGTGCTATGCTTCCTGTCTCAGGTGTCACTTTCATACTTGGCAATGATTTAGCCGGGGGAAATGTTTGGGAAAAGTCTGACGCTGATGTTCCACCTGTAGTGATTTCTGTTGTTGAGAAATTAGATGGATCTTCTGACTGTCCTAATCTATACCCTGCATGTGCAATAACTAGAGCGATGGCTAAGAAAAGTATGCCAGATGAAATTGAAAACATTCTCTGTGATACTTTTATTGTTTCTGAAAATTCCTCTCAGCCAGAACGAAGTACTGTGTGTACGGATGCGGAAGATGTGATTCCAGTGCATGATTCACATGCTGTTGATAACAATGAGACTAATAAGTCTGATACAGTGTCTGAATGTCCATTTATCTGTGAGGAACATGTTAACCCATCTTGCTCTTTATCTTCGCTTTATAGTGTGACTCGAGATGATCTTATCAAAGCACAGCAGGCGGATGATACTCTGCAAGAATTGTTTTCTTTAGTTCGTGACGGAGAAGACAAGACTTCATCTCCTTTCTATTTTCTTCGAGATGGATTGCTGTATAGACAACAACCTATGAGCTTTGACTTTTCACTCGATCCTAGGATCCAAATCGTGGTTCCACTTAATTTCCGTCAAGACCTCTTACAATTATCACATCAGGGCATGGCTGGTCATATGGGGGTACGGAAGACCTATGATAGAGTGTTAAGAGAATTTTATTGGCCTAGGTGTAAGCGAGATGTGATTAATTATATCCGAGCCTGTCATACTTGTCAGATGACAGGTAAGCCGAATCAAAAGGTTCCATTAGCTCCCTTACAGCCTATTGCAGCAGTTACGACACCTTTTGCACACTTGACTGTTGATTGTGTTGGACCGTTACCAAGATCTAAGGCTGGACATGCATATTTATTCACAGTAATGTGTCAGACTACACGTTATCCTGCAGCTTATCCTCTGAGATCAATAACTTCCAAAGCTATTTTAAAGGCTTTAACCAGTTTTATGTCAACTTTTGGCATTCCGGAAACTATTCAGTCTGATCAGGGTTCAAATTTTATGTCCCGAAACTTTTCTAAGGTCATGCGACAACTTAAAGTTAAACATAATATATCGAGTGCTTATCATCCTCAAAGTCAAGGATGTCTGGAAAGATTCCATCAGACTCTTAAGTCACTGTTGAGGTCTTATTGTGTCGAACTTGACTGTGACTGGGAGGAAGGACTTCCTTGGATGTTGCTCGCTATTCGTGAGGTTGTACAGGAGAGCATAGGTTTTAGCCCTAATGAGTTGGTGTTTGGACACACTGTTAGGGGCCCTATTGCTGTCTTGGCAGATGAGTGGACGAATTTGGATCCTCCTGAGAATGTTTTAGATTATGTAAGTAGTTTCCGTTATCGACTTTACGAAGCTAGAGCTATTGCTTTACGGAAGCTGGCTAAATCTCAGAGAAAGATGCAGAGATTGTTTGATCGCAAAGTGAAGTCCAGACATTTTCAAGCAGGTGATCAAGTGTTGGCGTTGTTGCCTGTTTTGAATACTCCTTTCCAGGCTAGGTTTGCTGGACCATATACGATTGCGAAGAGTCTCCCGAATAACAACTATTTAGTAAATACACCCGATCGTCGAAAGAAAACACAGTTTTGTCATGTTAATTTACTAAAATCTTATGTGACTCCTGTTCCTTCTCTGTCTGTTGATGTTGTGACAGCTACCGGAATTGGAGATCCAAGAGTTTTGGAAACATCTGTAGGGATGGATGACAATCCAGAAGAGATGAAAGGTCCATCTCGAGGAGAAGTAGAAGGGCGGTTGAATAACTCTGAAGTTCTTGCTAACTTAGCTCACCTTTTATCTCACTTGTCTGAGTCGGAGAAGGCTGATATTACTGAGTTGGTAAGCTCGTTTTATTCGATCTTTTCTGATGTTCCTACTCGAACTTCCGTCGTGGAGCACGATATTGATGTTGGTACAGCTCAACCAGTGAAACAACATGCTTATCGTGTCAACCCGATTAAAAGGAAGTTACTTCAGAAAGAAGTAGATTATTTACTCGATCATGATTTAGCGGAACCTAGTTTTAGTTCTTGGAGTTCCCCATGTATCTTAGTGAATAAACCTGATAATTCGTATCGTTTCTGTACTGATTACAGAAAGCTCAATTCTCTGACAAAACCTGATTGTTATCCTCTACCAAGAATTGATGACTGTGTTGACCGTGTCGGCTCAGCGCAGTTCGTTAGCAAATTTGACCTCCTGAAGGGTTATTGGCAAGTGCCATTGACATCTCGTGCTAAAGAACTATCTGCTTTTGTTACACCCGATAGCTTCCTGCAGTACACAGTTATGCCTTTTGGGGTCCGAAATGCTCCCGCTACATTTCAGCGGTTAATAAATCACGTTTTGTCTGGGATGACTGGTTGTGAAGCTTACCTGGATGATGTTGTTTTGTATAGTTCTTCTTGGTCTGAACACCTTGATCAAATTAGAGAGCTCTTTGTGCGTTTAGCCAAAGCCAACTTAACTGTAAATCTTGCTAAGAGTGAGTTTGGAAAGGCCACTGTGACATACTTAGGGAAGGTGGTTGGCAGGGGTTGTGTGAAGCCGATTCACGCTAAAGTGAATGCCATCTGCAGTTTTCCCAAACCAACTACCCGTCGTGAGTTGCGACGATTTCTTGGGATGGTGGGTTACTACAGGGGTTTTTGCCATAATTTTGCAAGTGTAGTTGCCCCTTTGACTGATTTGCTAAGCCCTAAGAGACCTTTTCAATGGTCAGAGCAATGTCAGTGTTCCTTTGAGAATGCCAAATCTTTATTAGCAAATGCTCCAGTGTTGTCTGCTCCAAATTTTGACAAGCATTTTCTACTTGCAGTAGATGCAAGCGCTTACGGTGCTGGTGCTGTTCTTCTACAAGAAGATTCTAACGGAATTGAACATCCAGTCAGTTATTTTTCAAAGAAATTCAATCGTCATCAGCAAGTGTATTCTACCGTGGAAAAAGAAGCATTAGCTCTTATTTTAGCCGTTCAACATTTCGAGGTCTATTTGAGCTCGGTATGTGGTCCGATTACGGTATACACTGATCATAATCCGTTGACTTTCCTAGATCGAATGCGCAGTAAGAATCAGAGAATAATGCGATGGAGCCTTATTCTTCAACCTTTCCATTTGCAAATTAAACACATACGTGGCAAGGATAACATAATTGCTGATGCTCTCTCACGTATGTAAGCTGTCCCAGTAGTGTCTGGTATCTTTTCTTCTCTCTCTTTCTCCTTTATTTTTCCTCTGATGTCCTAGGGCCCAGGATTTCGGGATCAAAATGGAGTGAGATTTTACGGAGATGAGTATTAAAGTTATTATACATTTACATTTTTGGAATGATGGTTTTGCATTCGTACTATTATTACTTTTTTTTTTCCTCTTTTGTCGGTTCTTCAGAGAACCTCCTTTTGGATTGGGAGGTGTGACGTCCCTGAGTCCTCTGATCCTATTGGTCCAGCCGTGGGAGTTCCTGATTGGTTTTCCCCATACTAATTATTAATTGGCTTAGAGTATAAAAGAGTACTGTGCCTTCTTAAGAGAGGGCACTCTTTGGAGAAACTCTCCTCAGGGTGACTCCTCCGGGTATTTGTCTTACACATGTAGCGTCCAGATATTATTGTTTGTTAACCTGTTGTTTTCCCTTATCCCTAGACTTCTGTTTATTTTTGTTTCTGATTGTATGTTTAATCTAATAAAACCCGTTTGATTGTAACGTGCTGTTTGAAGCCTCTTTTGTGTTACGGCCTGATACTAGCGGGTCGTAACACAAACAACAAAAGACTAATGCGCAGCTGGCCCAGTTACCATGTGAAAAGCAAACACACACACATGTCCTCTCTTGCCAGGGTTAATCATTCATTTTAATAATCATTCAGTTTCTCCAATATGATGATGATGCAACGTGTTGTATATTGGTTCTAGATCTATCAAAACTTAAAATCACAAGTTATGGTTAGCAGTAAAGTTGATTTAGCCAGATTGAGATTTTCCATAATTTGTTAGAAATTTGAATGACTCATTTTAAAATTTGCTATGAAAAGTAAATACATAGAAAAGAGAGAATATATAACTCTTTCAATCTCTCTCTCTCTCTCTCTCTCTCTCTCTCTCTCTCTCTCTCTCTCTCTCTCTCTCTCTCTCTCTCTCTCTCTCTCTCTCTCTCTCTCTCTCACACACACTTTACTCTAAATACATTTCATGTTTCCTTTTCCATTTTTCGTTATTGATCTCATTGTAAAATAATTTGATAACGCTTTATTTTACAGTATCCCTGTTACACATTTTACATAGTTACTATAATAACTACAGTCAATTATGCATAGTTACATGCAACCAAACCTTAACCCTAATTATATAGTAAGTACATGTAGTTAATTACAATTACTTAGTACTTTATTGTATACTTACACTGTTACTGTTTTTTTATTTCGAATCAAAATCTCGTAACTGAATATTCCAGTGTAAACGACAGGCTTCTCTCTGGTGCCGTTTGCAGGACTTCTCCAATCATTTAGTCTGCTATAACCTGCACATGCAAGCTTGCATTCATCTGCCTCCACTTTTGAGTGAAACTCTCACATCTAAAAGTCCAATCAACAACTGATACATAGAACCATGTCCCCCTACATTTAATATTTTTAGATAATCTGTTACACTTAGCTGTATGTCACAATACAGAAGATATAAGGTTTTTTCCTACTTCCATTTCATCGTGAATTTAACAGTGCACTACTATATCAGAGTGTGCATATATCACATGGATGCTCACACACACATACACACACACATGATCTCATACCTGGGGCACCACATTAATGAGGATGCAGGCTACTCCACCGAGCAGCAGAGCCGGGGCACATGTATTCTTCCTGCCGACCCGATCCATTGCAAAGCAGCCAATCAAGTATGACGGAATCTCAACAGCACCTACAGTAGTTACAGTCAAATAAAGGGTAGTTAAGTGCTGTTCACTTCAGTACTACTAAAACTAAACTGCATGTAGCTCAGTGGAAATGCTCAAAATCCAGCAATGCAATACATAAGCCATCATGCTAGTAGATGTGTTTGCATGTATCTCTTATACTATTTTTTATTTAAACTTATTTTTGCCTTTAAAGAATAGCTCACCCAAAAAGTACTACATTTTCATTTTACAATTAAAGCTTTCAAGTAAAGGACAAGTGCACAAAGGAGTCTTACGATCTTTTATGGTGCTTTTCCGACAAGCTTAAAAGCTACACTCTCCATTCATTGTCAACCAACAGTTTATTATCTTATATTCCATGAAAAAATTATGTGATTGAGGTTTATGACATAAGGGTGAATAAACGATGATTCTTATCTGAAAAAACAACCCACGTACACATATAAAATGTTTATGTTTGTACCACATACAAACATAAACACACATCAGTACATTACCAGCAAGGAAGAGGTTGATATATTGATTTCCTCCCAGGTTGACAGACCCCAGGCTGAAGACATAGTATCCCAAGCTTCCGATGAACCAGATAGCCCAGCAGGTGGCGCTGCGGCCAGCCATTTTCAAGCTTCCAAACATGTCCAGGATGCTTAGCCTCTTCTCGACTTCCATTGCGGTCCCACCTGATTGCTTATTATCCTTTAACAGTGCTCCATCACATTCATCCTTTAGCTCTGACACCTAAGATCAGTGATACATTCCAATAAACACAAGCTGTTAACAATACCACTTTTTCTCATATCCGTTACTTTCCACAACTGTTCTAATCTTTCAACTAAGCACCTAAAATATTTCATTATAAAGTTTACAGTATCTCAGCATTATGTACTGATCCTAGTTTTGGTCTAGGTTAGTTATTTCTAAATGTAAATAATATGATAAAATGTGTTAGTTTTGCCCATATCATCGCAAATGCTGGCAACAGATTTTTGGCAGCAATTGCTTTGTGATATTTATTTTTCTTTGAGGTTTAAAATGCTTCTTTTAAAATTGCATTTCAAATCATGGTACCTATTTATTTTTGCGAGTCACTTTTCTTTCAGTTTCCTTATTTTAACGTGGAGTCAGATGTCAGTGCGTGATAATGTGGTGTAATGCTGTTTAACATCAAAGTATATTCTGGTATATAAGGTATATTCTGAAAATTTTTACCAGATGTCTGAGATGGATATAATTCATGGCAGGAACGGCATTCCCCGTGTTGTCAGAGTGAGTCTACCTTAAGGGTGGGTGGCAGGCCATTGAAGTAGGCCATAGTGTCCAGCAGCTCCTGGGCTTCTTTGTACCGCCCTTTAGCCATTAGGTAGAAGGGTGTTTCTGGAAACTTCCAGCAGTAGAGCAAGAATGGAGAGGTACTGAGAGTGAGGATGATCTGGTAGATCCACCAGACACGAACAAGATACCCTACCAGAGCCACTACCATGACGCCCACAGCAAAGGCAGCGTGCACATGCATAGAGGTCCATGTGCGCACCTTATTTCCTGTAAACTCTGTCACATAGACAAAGACTACAACCAGATACCCGCTCGACACCTGCCAACACAGAGAGAGAGAGAGAGATTTGGGTTAAGGGTGCTTCTGGCACTTCTAATCAGACACAGCTAATCAGTAATTCAGTTTTGGCACAGCTAATCAATAATTCTACATAAATACCCTGATATCTTTATCAAAACATCAGAAACCAGGAAATGTTTTATAGCAGTTAAAACGTTCACAATTGATTTACTTCTGCTTTGAGCAGCCGGTTAATCAAGAGGCTGATGCTTTTTTTAACAGGGCTTAAGTTGTTGTTTGTTTTTAACTACAATTTAAATAGTTATAGGAATAGGAAGTAATTTATAAAGTGTTAAATTGCTTTGTTGTGTTTTAAGTTAATAAAATAGAATGACTTTTCGAGTCAGTTTTCACAATATTTCTTATTCTTTCAGCAATTTATGTGTGGAGCTTCTCAGCTGTGATGAGCATGAATGTGCATGCATGAATGTAAGTATTATGAACATGGACCAATTAATTTACCATGGCAAGAAGGAAACGCATCACCACAAAGAGATAGTAGTTTCCAGTGAAGGCCACAGTCACCCCAAAAATAAACTGGCACAAGCTGGTAGCCATCAGAATGGGCCGTCTACCAATTCTGGAATATGGGAAAGCAAAAATGTTTATATTAAACATGATTTCATTATCTACAGAAAACTTTAGGAAGCTTCAGAAAACAAAATAGCTTTATATAAACTTTCATTTCAACTGGAGCTTTTACAGCTTAACTTCTATGTTTCCAAACACCTGGCATGAAAGAGACTGGTTGTACTATTGTCAACTGCCAGTTAATGTATTCTATTCACAATTTGATATTTATGTGTGAACAGCTGTTTAAAGATAAAAAGGCCGATTGCAATATTAAGGCAAACCAATGGCCTGTTGCATGCAAATCTCTCACTTATGTACACCACAATTACTTCACCTTTGACCATTCCACTGTTTTTTCCATATGCATTTGTTTAATCGTTCCTAGAACAAAATAGTACTCTACTACTTTTGTACAACCTTGACCAATCTGTAAAATGAACATGATCAAATATACAGTGGTGTCCACTATGGAAATCGACTTTCATTCCCTGTTTCTGGAAGGTGAACCTGTGATATCCTGTTTCTATGCAGCCATGCAGTGTCTGCATATCTCACATTCTGTACTGCTCTCTGTGCTCTTAGTTTTCTTACCGCAGAAGCAAATATTTGCCAGTTGTAAACCATGCTGCAATATTAAATGTTCAAGTTTGATGTAGTACCGTACCATAGATTACACTTATCTTGTTCAACCTTCTCTCTTTTTCTGTCCTAAATAACAGATCAGTCCTGTTTGTGCTGCTGACTATGCTGTGTTCTTGCAAACACATCTCAAGTCTTATGGTAACTTTTATTCACTGCCCTGATGAGGGTAACTGTATTAAACTGTAATAATTTGTCTCATATAGCTTATCTGTAATTTTTGTCCCTCCATTGCTTTGAATGCATTTGAGTTGTGCAGTTTTGGCATTTTTTGAAAATGTCCTCACAAATATAGTGAAAATTGTAAAAACTCTACTCATAATGACATTTGAAATGGTCTTTGCTATTTGAAATGCTCATACATATGCCAATTTATGCTTTGTTTGATCTAATAATGTAAGCCGGTTTCTTTAGAGGTTAGGTTTAAGGGTGGTGTGTTTTAAATATAATTATGTTAATATGAAAACCACTGTGTCTGTGAGAGGTCCTTACTAATATCGCTTTCAAGTTCTGAGTGTGTGTTTGTAAGTGTGTGTGTGAGTAAGATGCAACAGACAATTTACCTGTCTGCAACATCCCCAAACACCAAGGCTCCAACCAAAACTCCCAGCATAAACGTTGGCTGTGAAAGCTTGGCCAGCCATTCCTTCTCACACACCAAGTCCCAGTCTGTTACGATGCTCTGCTCAACCTCGCTGTGATCATAGACAAAGCCACCACATGACTCCACGGTCTTGTTCCCAAAAAACTCGTATTGAAAATTGATGACATCAAGCCGCAGCGCTTTTAAACAAGGACTAAGTTCCCACTGGTCTCCTCTAGCTGTCCGTACAACCACTGGCCCATCACCTGCCTTGTAGTGAGTCCAGATATCTGCCAGAGAGGTTGATGAGTGATTTCTATATAGAATGTCTGTAATATTTGGAGTGTCACAAAGAAATTTAGGCGTTTCAACTAAGAAAACCGAGGCCAAGTAATGTATTCCACAGGAGATGGCCTGGAAAATAGCAGCAAAGTAGAGACATGCCTGAAACCTGAAGGTAAAGTAGAAGGATACATTTGAAGTCGTGCAAGAGTGACAAGACAAGGTGCACACATCATTGATTATCAATAATACATAAAATATTCAATAAATGCAAACAGTAATTTTAAGGACAACACTGCCAACTTGTGCAAATGCTGACATACATTAATTGACATGCAGGCAATACAAATCTGTTTACAATGACATTTTACACAATGACAGTTGTGATATCCTGTTTAACATGCAGTTAACAATATCTCTTCATAAATGTATATACTTATTACCTTGGTAATTATAGGCTTTTTTCTTCTTCTTTTTTTCTTTTTACAATAGCCTATTTTAAAAACATTTGTAGCCTACTGACTTTGATAGGCTAAAATCGTATATTGTAAGTAACCTAAAGTTTCTCCTGCAGTTTTAAGTAAATGTAAATAATTTAAAATAAGTATTTACATTATAATTTTAAGCAAACTTTTAACGTAAAATTGTAAACATTATTTACAGAACTGGATATTCGTGTAGCCTACGTCTTCAACACCGCACGCGGGCATTTACGCGCTTCTATTAAAGGGCAACAAAATGAAAATTCCACAGAATTTATACGATATAACTATGATTTGTTGTAAATATTAACAGATATGTGTCCATTCCCATAAAAGACTTATCAATGTGCCGTTCGGAAACAAAAGGCTACCTTTTAAAGTGTCCAAGTTCGTCGAATAGTCGCTCCACGCCAGTGGTCATTTTCAGCTTGTGCAGCTTTGATCCTCAAGTGTGTGAAGGACTCTTCTGACTCTTGCCAATTTGTACTACACGTTTGATCCTTAGTAGTAGGAGGGGCGGTTTCGGTGGGGAACTTTCCACTCCAAGGCAAACAACGATTAAAACCAAAACGTTCGCGTAACATTTGGCAGTGCGATACCCCGATGAGTGAAGAAGAGCTAGTGCCCATAACTGCCGAAATTAGATCATATTGCTTCGTTTGCTTCAAGTTTGTCTTGTTTTTACGTCCACTCTTGTCAGGTTATGCAGAGTTTAAACAGTTGACAAGGTACTTAAGGTGCTCCTGGAAATATCCTTGTGACGTGAGATGGGTATTAATACATAATTTAGGCTTAATGGAAGCCTAACACATGCCAAGCGAAATCTGTTGTGAACATGCCCACTCACTTTGTCAGTAGCCCATGTCTAGGCTACTGTCCACTAGCCTAAGTGCGTGTGAGTGTGTGTGCGCTTTACATTTTAATTAATTTATTTTATCCTCCAAAGACAATAGTTACTTTAATCAAATAGACCGTTACTCTAGCAAATGTGTTTATTCAATCAATGAGTAAATCAATCAATCAGTGCATCCTGTTAATAAATCATTTAGACCGGGGCTAGTTGTCACAGAGAGTCTGTAACAAGGGCTATATCTCAGTTAGTATGGAGTCAAAAGTCTAATTCCACAAATGTGCTTTACCAGTGTTTTTGTATTGTTGGGTTCAAACACAGTGCATCAAAATCATCTTAGATTGGACATTTTTTTGTAAATGTTGTCCTCCAAACTAAAATAACAAAATATTTTTTTCTCAATAGCTGTTGGTAAATGATGAACACTGCTTTAAACCTAGCATAAACAATTATAAACATGTCACAAAATGCATGTGCATGCAGTGACTTTTTTCTAGGGCAATAATGGTAGAGGTGTTTAAAGGCTTTTTTGTAGCCAACACTTTCAGGTAAATCTAGAGAAACACACTTAAAGCATTGATTAAACTGAGGGAGAAATGACAAAATAAATAGAAAAAAAAACTTATGTGTAAGTCAAAACCACATAATATTTAGAAGGTTTAAATGATCCCTACAAAAAGGAAAGCTCTCCTGGCAAGGAAAAAGCTGGATCACTGACCTCAAAAAACATTCTGAATTATTTAATAAATTCTAACAGTAAGAAATAATTGTGAATTGATTGCTTTTGATTATTTTGAATTTATTGTATTATTATGTTTTGAATTTGCGAAAAGGTTATTTTATTATTTGTGCCAAAACTTTCTTCAGTTAAACAAAGACAAAACTGAAGTCATTTCGTTTGGAAACAAAGATGAAGTTCTCAAGGTGAATGCATACCTTCACTCAACCCGGGTCTAACAACTAAAAATCAAGTCAGGAATCTTGGTGTGTCTCTAGAGTCAGACCTTAGTTTCAGTAGTCATGTCAAAGCAATTACTAAATCAGCATACTATCATTTGAAAAATATTGCAAGAATTAGATGCTTTGTTTCCAGTCAAGACTTAGAGAAACTTGTGCATGCTTTCATCACCTGCAGGGTGGATTATTGTAATGGACTCCTCACTGGCCTTCCTAAAAAGACCATAAGACAGTTGCAGCTCATACGGAACGCTGCTGCCAGGATTCTGAGCAGAACCAGAAAATATGAACATATCACACCAGTCCTCAGGTCTTTACACTGGCTCCCAGTTACATTTAGGATTGATTTTAAAGTATTATTACTGGTATATAAATCATTTTTATTGAGGCCTAGGACCTCAATATATTGCAGATATGCTCACTGAATATAAACCCAACAGATCACTCACATCATTAGGATCACATCAGCTAGAAATACCAAGGGTTCACGCACGGAGAGTCTGCTTTTAGCTATTATGCCAGCCGCAGCTGGAACCAGCTTCCAGAGGAGATCGGATGTGCTCCTACAGCAGTCACATTCAAATCCAGACTCAAAACACATCTGTTTAGCTATGCATTTACTGAATGAGCACTGTGCCACTGTTCGTCCGACTGTTTTTACTGTACTTTATTTTATCTTTTTATTCTAAACTGTTTTAATTATTCTTATTTGTTTTGATTATTTTATGTAAAGCACTTTGAATTACCATTGTGTATGAAATGTGCTATATAAATAAACTTGCCTTGCCTTGCCTTGCCTATTTATTTCTAGAGGATTTATTGGAAATTTACAAAGAAAGGGGGTGAGCACTAAATGTGATTAAAAAAAAATACAGAAAGAAAGACTACTAATAGTGTTGGTATCTATACAGTCAGCACTATAATGGCATAATGCATTTCATCTCGTCTGAATTTGGGAATTTGTTCACTGTGCCAACAATTCAGTGTCTTCACCACAAGGAGGCAGAGTAAAGCTATGCTGGAAATGGGTCTTTTACAAATACACAAGAAATAACTAACCTCAAATAATGCAGATGATGACATTCATTTGAAGCTAATGTAGGATAGTATAAAAGAAAAACTAAACTAAATTTCGAAATAAATGCTGATGTCCAAAATATGATATCCTGGCTTTGACATTTTATCAAAACAAGCTTAGGCAGAATAGAGCTATGTGAAAGTAAACTTGCTTTTACATTGCATCCACAAATCTTTCTTCAGGTACTTCTTTATGCACATGTTCTTAGCAAAATAAGTATTCTGGAATATTGAAGTGACTTCTTGCTCATATACTGAGAGGTAGTATTTTGTAATGCAGATTTTGCTCTGTTATCACATCTGCTGTTTATAAATATTTTATGAAAACTGCTCCATACTTATAAGTATAAGACACATTTTAACAGTGTGCTCTTCACAGTTAATAATAACATACACTGTATCTTTGCTGTTGAGGAAGAAACATGTGTTTTTGCTCAAACTGTATATATACTGGCAATTTGCTATACACTGTCCAGGGCTGCATTTCTCAAAAACATTGTAAGTCTAAGTAGATCATAGAACCATTGGCACCAGTGGTCTCTACAATCAACTTAGCTCACAATGCTTCTGAGAAATGCAGCCCAGGTCATCAGACTATCATCACTGGAAAAACAAAATGAAAAGATGTATGGTATTGCATAATAAAAGTTATTTATTTAGCCTCATCCATCATGCCATTAATGTAAGATACAGAACAGGACGAAACTATATGTCACAATTGACATTTTTGTACTTTATACCTTGGTTGATATTTGAAGCATCAATACAAATAGAATAATACAACAGCGTAGTAATGAGGCATGTATGGCATCAGTGATTGCTTTTTAAACATGTTGGTACTGCACTTCAGTTAAGTGTCCAATGGCTTGAATGTCCATTTAAGAATGTTCATTTCAAAAGATGGTAGTGTTTATTTCATTCACTGTGTGTTCAGAATAACTATTTTACTGGAAAAAAGGGAAAGGAAGCTCAATTTGCTGTATTCCATTATTTGCATTAAGCACGTCCTCAAATTTAGTAGAAATGTAGTTAAGTAATTGACCTAAGGGGAACATAATGCCAAATACAACAAGCCCTTCAAGGTCATTTAAAGACTTCAGCAACTTCTTGTAGAAAGTGTTAAGGGGAGCAGCAACAGCTTCTAAGATGTTGGACTTCATGCTGCCCACAAATTCTTGTGCTTTATCAACAACCTCTTGGATTATCTGTCCTAGTTTCTCAAGAAAGACATCAAGGCTTTCCACTTGCTTCATCACATCTGCCACCATAGCTAGGAGACTTTTCAGCGTACTTCTCACATTTTCTTGAAACTCGGCTACAGTGATGACCTTCCCAGTGGGAAACACCATTTCAACTGTGTTGAAGTCCTCCATGATGGGAGAGAAATATACCTCCAGGTTGTCAGCAAGTTTCTCCAGCATTTCTACAATTATAGATTTGATTTTCGTGCAGATTTCAGGCAGTGTAGCTTCATCCATTCCAGGCAGTTTGTATTTGGTCTCTCTCAGGAAGTCGATGACAGCATTAATCAGGACCTGGATGCTCTTTTGGTACGTAACAACTACATTTTTGAACAGGATAGATAGCTCACTGAGCTCTGGGCTGGGCCAGAGAGCATCTGCATAGACTATTTCAACTTCTCTGAGAATCTTATAAAGTCTTTCACGTGCAATAATGATGCCATATTTTTCAGCAAATCCTGTAACACTGGATGAGATATCTGGTAGCCTATTCATCAAGCCTGTGGACACATCACGTGCAGCCTGTAAATTGTAGCTGACCAAAAGTACTTTTTCATCTCCCTTTGATGCAGCTCTGATGATCAGAAGGTCAACATCATCCTGTGGTGCAGACTGCAAAAAAACACAATGATTACAATATAGACAATCATGTAAGTGCAATTATATAAGTACAACCAAAAAAACAGAAAGCATAAGATTCTAACATGATAAATAGCTCGGTTTGAAATAGTAACAAAAGAAATGCCACTTACAGCATAACGGCTGTAGATCCTCGCATTCATCTGGGATGGAATCATTCCTTGAAGCTGGAAGCCAAGGTGGCCAGTTGTCGGTGTAGAGACCGAGGCACTTATATCATCTCTTCTAGCAGCATAGCGAAGGTTTACATCAGTGAATGTTGGGCTGGTGATGGCCACATTCAGGGTATGGCTAGGATCACTAAGCCAGAAGTAATAATTGATAATTCAGTTTTACAAACATAATTTGTTATAAACTAAAGAATACTTGTAAGCGTAAAACATTATTTTTACTTTAATTCAATAAAAAGTCTGAAGTTTTTTCATTACCCCATGCGAATAACATTACTGATGTCCATAGTAAAGTCAGCATGAGTAAGTACAGCATTAGCTCCTACAACCAGGGCATCGTTCTCCATTGTAGAACTCATAGAGCCTGTTTTGTGTGAAAGCAAAACTCTGTTAATCACATCGCCCATTCTTAATTTCTTCTTAGAAAATATTAGTATCATTGAATTATACACATTTATTTATTTTTCTTCGCAGACACTTACTGTCAAGATCGTACTCCAGAAACACAACTGGTGACGTGGTTGTAGCCTTGAGAAGAGTTTTGTAGTCTGGGGCACTACCATCTAGTTTAGCAACAACATCTGTGGTGTACACTGGAGAGATTATTTTTGATGTGTAATCAATTTTCTGCTTGGGTACACTGAGTTCCACTACCACCATCTCAGAGATGCTAAGGTCACCAAAGGTGCTTGGTTGAGATAAGTCAATTTTCACATCAGCCACCAGTGACTTCAGAAGATCCAGATCAACTGTGGCCTGGCCAGTATGAACTCCCTTTGTAGTAAAACCTCCGATATTTGCTTCGTTCTTGGAAGAAATTTTCAGCATGGCATAAACATGTTCAATAGCTGTCTCCACAGACAGGTTTTCATCCACATCAAATGCCACCTTTAGATCTCCATAATTCATGTTGCCATCGCCAACAGTCTTAAGAGCATATCGCAAACTATTGCCATTCATATAGATGGATTCATCATAATTCAGAGCTCCCTTCACAATACCAAGGTCTAGGAATGTTCCATCAATGGTACCCTTCATGAGAGTCTCAGCGGAGATAAACATAGAAGTTCCTTCACCTTTTAAGGTGTTTTCGGCATTTCCCCTACCAACAAACTTAATAATGGGAATGTCAAGGGTGTACTCTATCGTAAAAGTGGAATCCGCTTTTGGATGGGCCTTGTTGTCAGCAGTAAGTTGGTGGTTTGCTTTTGCTGTAAGAATAGGTAGGTTAACATTTGCAGCTGTGGTCACAGACAGTGCAGCTTCAAAGTTATCTGGGTTCATAGTTACAGTGCTTTCATGGGTTCCTGCAATGTGTTGGTTTTCCAGGAGTACAGAAGTGGCTAATTTTAATCCACTTTTAGTGCTCAGGCTGCTGGTACCTACAAGCTTTGCCTTCAGTCCCTCACACTCAGAGGCAGTAATGGCTGCAAATCGAATTACCGGGTTATCCTTCCCATAGATTCCAGCATTAGCATTAAGGCTGAATATAGAGGACTTGAAAGAAACCTCTGATTTTAAATCGCCCAGAGGAGAGACATTAATGAGGCCGAGATCAATAATGGGTGTAGCTTTGCTCTTCTGATAGACAATCTTTGCATCGAGATCAATGACCTGGTCAAAGTTGGTCAACAGATGCTTAAGGCCAGTATGTTCATATAGGTTGATGTTGCTGATTTCTGGAGTTTCAATAATCCAAATTATGGTTGAAAACTGGAGAGGTGGAATACTAAATGGGAAAGTTAGGAATTCCAAATTGGCCTCTCCATTTACTGCTGTGTAAATGCCAGCCTCATCTCTGTTGTTGGCAACTGTAAAATTGTGACTGTATCTGTATTGGTTGAAGCGAGCAAGTGCCACAGTGCTCAACTTCTGCGTGTCCTTATTTATGATGACAGTATAATCATTCTGGAGATCAAACTTGGCAGATTGTTCTATGAAGCTGAGCTTAGTATTACCCTTGTTCTGGAAATCAAGGACCACCTCAAAGGGATGCACTAAGATGTTGAATGCACTGGAAAAGGCACCACTGAGCAATCCATCAAACTTTGTGTCATAGTCTGCCTTCATCTCTACCTTCATTTCTCTGAGATTAGCCTTTCCAGAAGCAACCAGCAAGTAAGTGCCCTCATTAGCAGTACCACCTTCAATGTGGGCATTAAAGTCGATGTAGCTCAGGGCAACACCTTCAGCATTTATTCTCTGTTTAATTTTTGAAATCCCACTGTTGCCATCTGTAGATATGGTTAACCGGGCTGTTGTTGGAGTAATAATTATAGTCGAGATACTCTTTATGTTGATATAATCAGACGTGTCAATCACAGATATTTGACCCTTTACTTCTTCTTCCATGGTCAGAAGGATTTTTAAACCATCCTGCTTAAGTGTGAACTCATTAGAGTAAGTTTGGTCACTGTTCCATGACAGCGCAGGAATGCGTACCTTATCAGTATATATTGTTTTAATATTTGCAGACATTCCATCCTCCAGTGCAAAGAAAGCCGTGTTTTGAATGTCAGCACTAAAGGGGCCAGCGCTTACCTTCACAGTGCTCTTGGCCGTAGCCTGGGCTGAGAAGCCATAGAGTGACACTGAGGCTTGATGGTCAACAGCTAGGATACTGTGAGTGATCTTCAGGGTTTCAGCAACAATCACACGACTCATCTTAGGGATGGCAACCCGAGCTGTGGAATCCAAGCTATATTTAAGGATGTCATATTCAGATGATCCATGTGAGGTAATGAGCCCTGTGAATTGAGGGGTTTCTGCACTTTCAGTAGAGTTTGAGAATTCCATGGTAGTTCTCATGTTGAAAATTGGAATGGTGACTCTAACCTCACCATACAGCTTTCCAAAGCAGGGCATCATGACCTCATTAGGGACTGCAGGGAGTGTGAATTCTGGTATTTTTAGATCCGAGAATTTGTGCTTAGTAATGTATTTAGGAATTTCAGGGAGGGAGATCTCTGGAAAATGTATCTCTGGCAGTGTGATGGCAGAGATGTCTGGCAGGTAGATCATTCTAAGGTCGCCAAAGATGGCATCAGCAGATGGCACTTCATAGTTGGCAATGAAGTTCAGTAGGTCTAATAGTCCCTGTCTGATATCATCATACTCCATTCTGATTGGTGGCACAGTCCAATATTGCAGAATAGTAAACTCTGGAAGGTCAATCAATGTAGAAGGGAGGTTGATTTCCAGAAACTTCTCTAAATTTATTGTTAAGAGGGGTACAACAAGGTCAGTGAGTGGAAAAGTGAAAGATGGGATCTCAAATTCAGTTGTTTTCAGTCTTGTTTTGACTCCCTCACAGATTTGCTTTAACTCATTGACAATTTCCTGATCTTCAAGGATTTCTTGGATTTCTTCCATAACAGCACTGCATACGTCTGTTGCAATGGCCACTACATAAGTGTAGATACCAGTCACTTGCCTCAGGGCCTGAAGGATATCTTCTCTGATATCCATGTCCATAATTCTCTTCCTGAGGCTTTCTGTAAGTGCCTTAATGTCAATGTAGACTGTGCTATCAACAATGTCCTTGAGTTTTTTGACCACATCTGCAACTTTGACTGCTCTCAGCTCCTCAAGGCAAGCACTAAGAGATGACAGAGCATAACTGACAAATTCTCTGATTGCCTCAAGCTTTTGCCGAATCTCAAGTGACAAACTCATGGTGTAAAGATCATTTATTAATTCCTTGATTTTTTGATTGGCCTCATCCACAAACGCATTGTAGTCAAATGATCTAATATAGCCGATGCAATGGTTTAGGCAGTTGTTCAAATGCTCAATGATTTCCTTTACCTCTGTTGTTTTCAAGTAGGTGATGGCCTTATCCAGCAGCTCTATGACAGGGATCAGAATAGATTTCAAAGTGCTAGCAAGACCCTCAACAGTTTGTTCAATATTTAACTTTTTGATTAGCTCAACAACCTTTTTCAGAATTTCTTCAATCTTCTTGTCAAGCCCAGATTTCACCAGAAATTCTCTCACGTTGCTGTAGATTGCATTCAACCTGCTTCCTAGTACAGTAAGCAATTGTTTTGCTTTTTCAACAGTCTTGCTGATTTCCTCTGTAGGGATTTGAGCCACAAAATTGTTTGCATAGTCTCGTAAGCTGGCAGAGGTAACAAAGTTTTTCACATCCTCGATGAACTTTCCTTGGTCAAAGTCAGCAAACTGTTTCAGTTCACCCACAATCTCCTCCAGGTTGGATTTAATAGCATACTGTTCTTCAAGATCTTGCAAGATGACAATGCTACTGCCCTTCAGTCTCAATACATCAATCTCCTCAATTAAAGTTTCAATAGCCTCAATGACAGCAAAAACTATGGTTTTTACATCATATTTCTCATTGAATGCATTCAATACTTCTGTTAGTCTCTGTATTGCAGTGTCAGATAGTGTGCCACTTGCAATCATTTCCCTCACATATTTTTCTATCTCCTCTACACGAGTGTCCAGTTCAGTGAGTAGCTTCATCACAACAGGGTTTAGATTAATCATAGAGGCCTCCAGGTCATCCAGAGTAACTCCATACTTGTCATGGAGAGCAATCAGGTCCTCGCTGATCTTAACAATTCTACTCTCCAGATTTAGCTCCTTCACAAAATCACTTATGTACTTGGCCAAGTACTCAATTTCTGCAATAATATCTTCTCTGTTGATATAATACTGGATGGCTTCAGCCGTCCTCAAAATTGTAATTTTCATGTGTTGCAAGTCCACAGGAAAATGCTCAATTAATGGAAGGCTGAAGACACGACTGTTAGTGTTTTTATCATATTTTAGGAAGGCTGAGAAAAAGTGGTCTTGGATGTTGGAGTCAACTCTGTTTAAGAGGTTTGTCATGATTGATCCAGACAATTCTAATCCAAGTCTTTCAGGGGTATTATAAGCACTCACTTCTTGGCTGAAGATATGGTTGTTAACCTTAGATTTTACTCTCACTGTTGCCTTCTGCTCAGATGGGGTCAGGACAGTGTCAATCTTATTATCAAGGTTGGTTTCAATTGATAGACCATTGTCCAGATTGTGAGTTGTTGAGACTCTGCATTCGTGCGAGTGTGCGAAAGCAAGTGGTTCTACCTTCATAAGAAATTTAGTGTAAGCTTGTGCGCTCTGTTTTCCATACAGATACAAATCACCGTCTGTATTGGCCATGGCATCAACATTGAATCTGAAGGGAACAGCAGTGGCGTGAAAGTTACCGTCAAAGCGTAGGTACTGAGAGTTGAAACGGGCATCGCTGCCGAATGTGACTGAAAGTCCAGCAACCTCGATTTCTGTGTTGTGTCTCATGTGAGATCCCATGAGTTTTCCAGTAGTACCACATTTGGCGGTGGCAACCAGATCTTCATATCTGATCTCATACGTGTGCTTCAGCTCATCTGTGCCAGAGGCAAGCTTCGAACTGCCAATCAGTTCAGCTGTGTATGGAAGTGCCTTAAACTGAGCATCATTAATCAGGATCATATCCAGAACATTCAGTTCATTATTGATTTTCACTGAAGTTCTAAATGGCTCAATCTGAAGGGAGAAGTCATGCTTATATGTTCCATCATTGCTAATAGCGTTAGAGGTGAAAGCTAATGAGGACAGGGACGCAGACAGAGAATTTGTATTTTCAATTGTTAGTTCAACAAATTTAGCCTTCGTCTCAACCGACAAGGAAAGCTTTGAAGTGTCGAGGGCTCCATTGAAGTTGTTCTCAAGTGACAAAGGCATGCGAGGGCATTTCAGTAAGGTTGTGCCACTCGTGGTCAGGCCATCCCTAGTCAATGATAGGCTGCAATTATGGGAAGCTGTGTGTTCAACCAGATATGCGGAGGCATCACCTTTCACATCCAGCCCATTGCCATCTAGTGCTGCTATAAACTGGGAACGGATTATATTTCCAGCAGCTGCAGTGTCAGCACTAGAGTCAATCTTAATGTTAACCAGATCAAGACTAGCACTAGCCTCAGCTACATTTTGGATGTTCAGACCGAGAGCCTTTGCCCTTGTATCTGACTTTAGAGCAAGCTGAGACCCTTTATAGGTAACTTCAGCGTCATGCATCAGTACGCCCTCAAATGCAGTTGTTTTTGATATGAAAGAGAGCTCTCCATTGGCAAACGCTGCTTCAATCGTGTTCTCTGCTTGGAAATGGTCTGAGTCTACTTTCAGAAAGGAATCAATTTTCGCCTCTGGCTTGAATGGGAGTAGGATAAGTGACTGCCTGATAGCAACTTCACCATTCAGAGGACCAGCCTTGACAGAGCCCATCAAGTTTCCATCTCCGGAGATCTCATCCTCATCAAATCCAACCTGGCCTGTGTGTTCCAGAGAAATCTTCAGACCCAAGGGACTATTTGCCTCAATCTTGCTGCTTGATTTCATCTTGATCTTTTCAGCAATTGTCATTTCCTCAAAATAAGTAACGCTGGCGTCAATGAGCTTGTGATCAAGAGATGATTTAATCTCGACCCTCAAAGATTCTCCGGATGTGCCTGCTGCTAAAGCTGATCCTAAACAAAAGCAGAATAACATTCAAGTAATCAGTATTTCATTACAGATTACAGAACATGGTAAGTAAAAAATATAGCTGCAAATAAAGATCATAAGTACCTTCTACTTTAAAGGAGAGAAGATCCATTGGGCTTGTTCCAATGACTTCAATCTTGGCAGAATAGCTTGGTTTCTCATCAAGTTCCCTGCCAGCTGAAGCTGTTGCCTCCATGTTGTAGAAGTTGCTGCTCAGCTTGCTGGACACCTCTGCAATTCCCATGAGAGGCAGTGACACAGACAGACTCTCAGGAACAAAGATCTCTGGAAGAGAAATCCTACTAGGAGCAACCTCCAGGCCGAACTCTTGTAATACCAGGTTTGGTGTGGTCAGGGCAGCAGGGAAGTTGAAATCTCCAAGAGATTTCCCACCAAGAGGAATGGGAATAGAGATAGTGTAATAATTCTGGCCAAACTTGTATTTAGCAGCACCCTCACTGTTAAAAAAAGAACAGATTATTAATGTACTTAACATTGGTATGTGTATACTTAATTCTTGGTTCTGCATTTTAAAATGATTTGTTATATTTTTAATTCACTCACGCATTCAGGAAAAGCATCTTAGGGAAAGTGAATTCTGGCATGGCAGGAATCCTAAAGTCCTGGACATGTGGGATATCAGCAGCAATTTTTTCCAGGTAGGAATTTGAGGCCTAAATGATTATTGATATAGTGTTATATTCTAATATAATTTTTATATATTCAATATTTTATGGTGTTCTTTTCCTTATTTGTATGAATTTATTGGTTTGGGGAACTAAGGATTTCATTTGAATATACCTTGTATATCAATATATCATTGACTGTGGCTTTGATGGCATCAATTGGAATAATGTTGTGAATTTCAGTGCTGACATTAGAAGTGACCTCGGCCTCAATCTCCTCCGCATCTAAAAAGAACATAAAAATATGTTAATATAGCAGAGGACTTCCAGTTTATTTGCTGAATTTAAAGTATAAGTTTTTAATGTTTGCCTGACAGACTTAAAGTTTAAGAGAGTCTAAATAGTTTTATAGGCAGTCACATCAAAGTTACTCATTCAATGAATTAACTAATTCAATTCAAATTCACTGAATTCATGAATGAAAGCGAGCCATTTCTAAATTCAGAATTTGCTTTTATCTGAAATTATAGAGTATCTGGAGATCTTGTCATACTTTCAGTTTTAGAATGAAAGTTCGAAAATTTACCGTATTTCAGAATGACTTTCTGAATAGAAGTCGTCATCTCAGGAAGCCTAAGATCACTCTCAAGCTCTAATGTAAGGACCTCAGAATTTTTAAGTTTTGCAGTTACTTTAGCATCAGTCTTAAAATGAGGAACGAGTAGCTGAACCTGCAGCATGGCATCCTTCATTGACTCTGTCCTAAAGATTGAAGAGAATTTTAAACCCTGAAGTTTATTTGTACAATGTATAATTATCAAAAATATATTGTTAGAACATATTTAATATTGACATGTACATACTTAGCCAGGGCAACAAGAGATGCCTCAGGTATGTTCTTGTTAATGAAGTCAATCTGGATGGAATGTGTGGCCCTGCTCTGAGTTTCGCGGTCAACAGCATGAACCCGAATTCCAGCTTCCAGGTCGTAGTCAGGAACTTGGAGATCAGCCGAGACGCTGTATTTCTGTCTGTCGAACATCAGTTTGGCTGAGCCCTCAAAAGATATTCCTATTTTATGGGAAAAGAACAACATTTCAGTTGACGAAAATGTCTAGACATTTTATATATTTTGTTAAACAATGCTTTACCTTCTGCCTTCAGACCAAAAGTCACTGTATCAACTTTGTTTTCGTATACATAGTCGACAGTAGCTGTGTATGCAGAGACCTCGCCAGTTGGGTGGATCTCAATGGCAAATCTAAATACAGGTCAGTATTCACCTTTTAGCATTCAAAAAGAAGCAAACAAACAAACAAACAAACAAACAAGTATTTCCCTTACTTGCTGTCACCAGTCAAGGGGAAATAGGGAGTGGCATCGCTGGAAAAGGCATTAGAATACTGCAGGGTACTACAGTACTTAAAACCAGGGAAGAAAGGAGTGCATTTCTTTGCTTTCACATGTTCCATCATGGGTGGAATGGTCTTGGTTTCAGTACCAGTCACTGAGAACAAAGAGTTGCTGTGCAGAGAAAATAAAATTTAGAATTTCTATAATGTATCTTTAGGGCAATATGACACTTTTCAGTGTTAACTGAAATGTCTTACGTCACACTGATGAGTGTAGTTGGAGCTTGGGGTGTAGGAATGGTCAGCTTGAACTGCTTGTTGGTTACAGCAACCTTTACACTCAGACCGCTCTCATGGTAGATGTTAGTATGCATCTCCAGGCCAGACTCGACATATTCAGGTAAGAGAGCCCCAACTTCAGTCACAAACTCAACTCCGGCAGATGGCATGAAAGCCATCTCGCTCTGCGTGAATAGACAAGAAATGGGTTAATTAGGTATAGCTTGTAAAACTCTAGTTTAAATAAAAAAAGTTAGAACCATACCATGTCACGGGCGATTTTCAGTCCTCCCTTCATTCCTGGAGTAAAAGTACCAGACAGGGCAATTCTTAATGGAACTCCGGTACCAGTAGGTAGATAAAACTCATTGTCCATGAAGATGTAGTGAAGGAAAAGGTTGTTGTTTACACTTGAGAAAAGAGTCCTTATGAACTGTAAAACAAATCATTAATTTGTTTTTATATATATATATATATATATATATAAAAAAAATTCAACAGTGGCGAAAAAGGTGACATGTCTCCCGGGTGGGGGTGGGTGGGGGGTGGTGGCGGGGTCCTATCAGGTTCAGTATATAGCAAATTGTATGTACTGTACCATGTACGGGAGGGGGGGATTTTTGGTGGTGTAAATATATTTATTCTGAACCAATATTTTCAGATTTTACATACTTAAATCTTCATGTTTGTGATATTTACCCCAGAGTGTTATTTATTTTTATAAAGAGAACTTTTATTACCTTATTAAATGTATGCATCATCTTTCATGTCAAATTCTTACATTTGATCAATAAATTCAGTTATAATAATAAGACACTATAGGGCTGTTACCCATCAAATTAAATAATTCGCACTGCAAAATTACAACTGCAATAAATAATATTAGGAGATTGATGTTTTAAATAAATGTTTGAATATACATAAAAAATGCAATACTTAAACATGAAACTAAACCGCCAATAGGTGGCGGCAAGTGACCGTCTTGATGAGTGAGTCATTGAGTCATTCATACAAAAGATTCGTTCAAAACGCTGAATCATTCAGTAAAACACCGCGCTGCTGTTGCTTTCCTTCAGAACATCAATTAGAATTTTTACTTTTCTTCTGTGAGTTTTCTGTGTGCTGTTTCACTCATTTGTTTTGATTTCTCCACGAATGTAAGTTCATTTATGTTTTTTTTTTTTTTGTCGTGCTGCAAAGCGGAACAGGTGATCGGTTCACAGCGATCTGAATGACTGTCATTAGAGCGCCAAAAAGTTCACAACAGCTAGAAAGACGTCTATGCTCTCACTCCAGTCTAATAAGCACATTCCGAATTATTATTCTGAAGTTTTTAAGTAAGCACTTACATCAGTAGGGAACATATTTAAGAGTCTATCAGTCAGAAAAGTAGCAGAGTAGGCCATGTTTTCCATCTCTTTGGTTTTGAGATAACCCAGTTCAGCACCAAGAAGCCTCAGGTAGATCATAGCCTCTGGATTATCCTGAACCTTCAGTTTCTGGATAAGCTTGTTTACATTATTGCTTATTTCCTTGATGATGTTCTCGGGGACCTAGAGTGAGAAGGGTACATGAGTGATACACCAAAACAAAGAGAATGACATCAATGTTGCAAAATGTGGAAATTCATTCATAGATTTGAAAGACCTTTTGTGTCTTTATGTTATTCCATAGGCCTGGGAACATGCGCTGCATAATGTCATTGCCACTGAACATGCTGTCAGCTGCATAGTTAATGGTCTTCTGCATGGTGTCACGGAAGAATCCATCAATACCAATCAGGGCATCAACAGTGGGTTCCAGTCCCTTACCATTCAATCCAATCTGTAAGAACAAAAAATAATTTAGTTATTTTAATTTATTAATTTAGATTATTTAAAATAATCTAGTAAAACGAGGGGGAAATTTAAGAATGCAGAATAATCCTGTACCTCAAACATGTCTATGTCATTTCCGAAAGCATTCATGGTCATCTCCAGGATGACTTCATTGGGCAAAAGTTCTTCAGACTCGAAGATCACATTTCCCTCTAGAGATCCAATCTTGTAATTGCGAGAGTATTTAGTTGGATCTGTGACAGATCTGATCTCATTTCCTTGGAGGGCATTTAGAATCTTTTCTCTAAGTCTGAGAAGTCAAGGAGAAATTAGAAACAGTTTTGTACTCAAAATGTTAAAATGCATAAAGAGTTCTACTAACTCCTTAGTCTCTGGTGCTGTTGAGCTCAGGATGTTGCTGATATGAGAGTTAACAAAGCTCATAGCCTGACAGTTTTCATTTTTAGGCAGAGCAGCAACCAGCTGAGCCAGTTCAGAGGGCTGAGGGTCCTTCATCACAATGAGATAGGCAGCAATACGCTTCGGTATCGGAGCAGCGGCATCAAAAATGACCTTCATTAGCACCTCTCTGCCCTGTTAGAAATATAGCAAGTTTAATGTTAGCCAAACATAATTTTTTTATATTTACTTATTACATTTATTATTATATTTAGGATTTTGAATTGTTTCAATTAGTTAATATATCAGGTTTACCTCATCAGGGACAGAAGTGAGTCTAAAAGCTTGAATAGCAGCTTGCTGGACCTCAGGGGATGCAGCAGGTTGGTTTACGCATTGGATAAACGCTGATTTCAGAGCAGGGCTTGCGGCTCCGACGGCAACAGCCATGTTTCCAATGATCTACGAGATTTCAAGTACAGCTGTTATTTTTAATTTGGTGAAGCATGCTTAATGGAATAGGTTGAACATACCCTCAGGGACAAGTACACATGTTCCTGGTTCCCAGAGCAGTCGCCAATCTGTTCAAGGGCATAATCAGCGACTGCCTGGATCTCTGGGGTGACACTTCCTTCAACTTTATAGAGCCTTGGATAAGACAGATGAATGAAAGTTTAAATTCACACATAGATCAAACAACATGATTATTGTTGAGTTGTCCTTGTTTTCTCACCTCCTGACAGCGTTGCTGAGGCCATAGTAAATGGGCTTACTAGCCTTGAACTTGGCCATCTCTAGCATTTCCATGACAAGGTCTCCAGATGGGTTGGGCACCATTCCCATGGCATACACTGCAGCATCAATTTCTACTGAGGAACTGTCAAAGGTCCTGAGAACCCGCAAGATTGCGCTGGTGCATTCTGGTGTGCCACACTGGAACAACGCCTGGTACACCAAGGGGCGAGAAATCTCCAGGGCCTCAGGTAGACCAGCGCTCAGGCTCTCAGCATTCATTTTGCGCACTGTAGCGATAAGCTTGTGAGCCAGGTGGGCTCTGTTATGTCCATTGTTCGTCTCAGTAAGGCCAGCCAGCTCCCTTAGAACAGACAGCATGGCCTCTTTATCCTGAATCGGATGGACTGTGCCAATGCTGCCGTCGAGGTGCAGGGTCTTCATGTTGGCTACATCTATAGATGGGTAAACCAAGAGAACAGGATTACTTTTGCTCACTCTGAATGCATGCTAATTTAAGTGTCTGAATGACTGCTTACCATGTTCAAAGATTCTGTCGTTGTGCACAGACACTCCCACCAGAGTCAAGACTTGCTTTCCTACATTAGCAACTCCATACTGTCCTCTGTTGATAATCATAATGAAATAAGCAGCGCAATAAAACAAAAGATCAGTCAAAAATTAAAAACCCATGAAGTTGTTAATGAACTCACTTGTAAGAAAAAGGCACAAGCATGTGGTTTTCAGTGCAGGAAGCAGATGTCATATGCTTCTGTGCATTATCAAACTTGTAGTTGCAGGTCTGGCTGCTCCTGATGAGCTGAGCAAGTGGGTAGTGCTGTGTGATGAAAAAGAAAGCAAGTTAACATATTATTGAAACCATCAGATACCCAGCACACAGTAATTTTGTCTTATTCAAAGACTGGATGACTTACCATGCCTGTGATAAGGGCCAGGGGACTGGTGTGGTCCTTGACAGGCCTGAAATTGTCACATTTAGACAAGTCTCTGTTGAGGGTGACATCAGTGGCAATGTCCTCTCTGGCGTTCACGGAGTAGCCCGTCTTGCACACACCGTAGATGGTGGGCTGTTTTTGGGGAAAAGTTGTAATGGATTAGTAAATGTATATCAATCTTTTAACAAATGTAAACTTTTTTTGATGTTTCAGAGTTAATGACTGACCATTCTCCTGTTTCTGTCCTCCTCCAGCACAGGCACTGCAAGGGCAGAGATTAGACCCCTCTTGATGTTTAAAATGTTGACTGGTTCATCATCCTCTGGAAACAACTTGATGTCATGGTCTCCCTCAACGGTGAACTTCAGTGGGTTCCTGAGAATTGAGAGGTCAGTGTTTATTTAACACGATCAGTTTCTTCTTATCTGCTCGGTGTAGAGTGCCTTGATAAACGTACTTCTCCATGGCAGCCTTGAAAGCATCTGCACCAGCAGATGGCCCAAAGATAGGATTTCCTTTAGCATCAACATCGATCGCCTCACTCAATGTGCACTCTGTGGTGCGCACGATGTAGCTACATGTGCGAGGGACCTCAATCTCAACCTGTTTAAAAGAGAACATGTATGAAATTTTAAGTTTTATACAAAATAAAAATAAGAAAAAATTATATAAATATTGACAGCGTCGACATTTATACCTTGCAACTGGCCTTGGGACCATTGATTGCTCCATTCAGGGAATTTAGAGACTCTGTTTCGTAGGTGTATTCATACTTGTGAAAGCTCTTGTACCTTTTGGCCACTAGGGGAGCACAAGTCACATCTTAAACATCAAGGACCGTACTATATGACTCACAACATTAGATTGCTTTTCTTAAATGAAGTGATAAATTATAAAGAAAATGAACAGATTTTACTGTTACAGTAACTCAAAACTTAAAGATGATGGTTTTCTTATTTGTTTTATTCCTAATAAAGAGCACTAGATAATATATACTGTAAATAATTGACCATTTAAAAATGTTAATAGTTTAGCACTTACGAAGGCATGGAAATTCCTCGTCTTGAGCATCTAAAGTGAAAAACAACCAGTATTATATTACCAGTATTGAGTATTAAACAAACAAAAAATTACCATTACAATATAATAATATTCTATTTTATTCATTAAAGGGATAGTAGACACAAAAATTACCCCCACCCTCAAATTTTTCCAAACACACACAAAAGGTATTTTGAAGAATGTCAGTAACCAAACAGGTCACCCATATTTGTCAAAATATCCTCTTTTGTCTTCACTTGAGGGTAAGTAAATGATGACAAAATGTTCATTTTTTGGGTGAATTATCCTTTTAACAACAATAGATAAATATATTCAAAAACACCAAAAATAACTAACGAATAATTTCAAGACAGCATCAGAAACACTATTTTGTTTTATAGTTATCATCTATGATTTTTTGTTTAATACTGACATACAAAAATATTGTATACTATTTTCCATTGTATAAAAACAAATGAGCATGATTAGTACTAAAACATAAAACATACTTATTATTTATTTTTAATTTTTAAATAAAATATTTATTTTATTTAACCTTTATTTAACCAGGAGAGGCATTTAAGAATGAATTCTTATTTACAACAACAGCCTGGGAAATATTATTAAAACGGTATATTATCAAACAAATAGTCACCAGTCACAAATCCTCAGTAGTACTTACTTGCCACGGCTATTGCACACAGAAGCAGCAAAAGCCAGAGCTTATTGTCCCCCATGATGGGTTCAGTTAAGCTCTTTCCTTAAGACCGTTGTGAATTCAGATGGAATCTACTGTATTTCTGCTGTCTAAGACCTTATATATTAAGGCAGGTCCTGCAGGAATGGGAGGAGAGATGGCAGTTTTGAAAAAAGTGAAGTCCCCACTCCAAAGTTCATAACTTGTGCCTCTGTGGCAGGACAAAGGCAACTGTTTCATGTAATGCCAATGGTCTTTCGAATGTAGAGAAAATGCTTTTTTCAAGGAAAACTTGCTTTGCTTGGTCTGTTTGATTCATTCATTTAGCACTTTCCTCTGTGCCGTGTAACCTCTTATTGATACAGAGAAAATTTATTTATTTAATTAATCTACTCTTTTTTCCACAATTTGATGTATTTACTAAAGAAGTCATTACATGACTGAAGTTGGAATTTGTAAAAAATAATAATATATATATATATATATATATATATATATATATATATATATATATATATATATATATATATAAATTCTAATCTACCTTTTAAATATGTAGCATCTCAACAACTTCCGTACGGCTGCTCTTGCAATAACGGGATGGCAGAAGCCTGTCCTTCATGCCTTCTTTACTGATGATCGATAGGTACATTAATCACCAATAGCAGCCTAGGTCAAATCTTAGACCCACATTTGACTATACATTTTATTTTGACATCCTTTCCCCAGGGTATTGCCAATCAGACAACGACTAAACTGATATAGATACTGAAATAAATGATTAAACATTCTGCCCTTTTGTCCTGTTTACTTTATTCACTAACCTCTTATTTTCTGTTGTGGGTACATACTAATCAAAATTGTTCAGACAAGTCTTCTTGGATATACAAAACATTATTTATCCAAGGCCTTCAGTTGTTAATTGATGGAAAGCAGAATAACTGGTCCCTAAACATCCTTATAATCATCACGAGGAAGATGTTGAGAACATTTATATGTTTTTCCCTGGTTTTTCCCTGGTTTTTCCCTGTGATGTTATGTATTGATTGTTGAAAGGTGTGTGGTCTCAAAATTCATTCAAAATTTGTGTTTTTGGATAAATGCATTGCATTCACTTATGTTTGTAAAGGACAGCTTGTAAGATAAGAATGTCATATCTTCCAAAGAGAAATGCTATCCTCATTTTTGGTGTTACATGTAATCAGATTCCAAAAATTAAGTAGGCCTACTTGTAATTATATTATATAATAAATACTCAGATAAGTAATGATAAGTAATCAGACTGCAGTTGATTTTATATTGATTACATGTTTACATGTTATTCTTACAATGGCAAATAAATTATTTAGAATTCATTGATTCTCCTTATTACTACTTTTTTATCTTTGATGAATTAACGAGTTTAGAAAATTCTTCCTCTCCTATAGCAACAAATGATTTAAAATTTTCCTCAGGGAGACTACAATGCACTGCCTGATGCGATAGTATGGTAGACGGTTGCGTAGTTATAATTTTGTCCCTGATATTATCGATCTTATAAGTGAAGAAGTTCATAAAGTCATTACTGCTGTGTTGCTTGGACACTTCTGGGCTTGAAGCTTTCTTTTTCGTTAGTTTAGCCAGTGTTTCAAATAAATACCTAGGATTATGTTTATTTTCTTCTAATAGGTTTGAAAAATAAGCAGATCTAGCAGCTTTTAAAGCCTCTCTGTAAGCAATCGAGCTCTCTTTCCATGAAATCCGAAATACCTCTAGTTTAGTTTTCTTCCAGTTGCGTTTTTAAATTTTTCTGGCTGCTGTCTTAAGGGCCCGGGTGTGCTTGTTGTACCACGGTGTTGGACTATTTTCTTTAATCTTCTTTAAGCGCAACGGAGCAACTGCGTCTAAAGTGCTGGAAAAGAGTGAGTTAAAAGTTTCTGTTGCAATATCAAGTACTTCTATGCTATCTGGGATGCTGAGATGATGAAACTGATTAGGAAGATTATTGATAAAGCAATCTTTAGTGGCAGAAGTTATAGGTCTAGCGTATTTATAACACGGAGTCGGCTTTGCAGCCTTGGCTAAATGTAATTTACCTGAGACTAGATAATGATCTGAGATGTCATCGCTCTGCTGCAGAATTTCAACGGCATCAACATCTATTCCATGTGATAGTATTAGATCTAGAGTATGATTACGACAATGAGTAGGTCCTGACACGTGTTGTTTAACTCCAATTGAGTTTAAAATGTCTTCAAATGCCAATCCCAATGCATCTTTTTCATTATCTGCATGTATATTAAAATCACCAACAATTAGTACTTTATCTGCAGCCAATACTAATTCTGACAGAAAGTCCGCAAATTTTTTGATAAAATCTTTATGGTGCCCTGGTGGCCTGTATACAGTAGCCAGCATAATTCTCAAATGTGATTTATCGTTTACACTATATATTTTTACATTAAGAACCAACACTTCAAAAGAAGTATATTTAAAACTAGATTTCTTAGTGGTTTTGAAAATATTACTATAAATTACAGCAACACCTCCCCCTTTGCCTTTCAGACGAGGTTCATGTTTATAACTGTAATCTTGTGGGGTTGACTCATTTAAAGTAATATAATCGTTTGGTTTTAACCAGGTTTCTGTCAAACACAGCACATCTAGATTATAATCTGAAATCACATCATTAACTATGAGTGATTTTGGAGTACGGGATCGAATATTCAGCAACCCAAGCTTTATCATTTGCTCATCTGTATTATATCTGTTTTTTATTTGTTGAACATCAATTAAATGTTTAACCTGACGTTTTTTGGATTTCCAAATTCGGGGAACAGACACAGTCTCTCTATGATAATATCTAGGTGAAAGAGGCTCTATGTGATGTGATTTATCTGACCTTGGTGACGTGAGGCCGCTAGCAGACGGTCGGTTTAGCCAGTCTGTCTGCTTCCTGACCTGAGCCCCAGATTGTCATGTTTTAGCTCTAAGACTATGAGCCAAATTACAAGAGAGAAGAGCAACACCAGCCCAGGAGGGATGGATACCATCTCTTTTTAACAGGTCAGGCTTGCCCCAAAAACTTTTCCAATTGTCTATGAATTCTACATTATTACACTCAGACAACCAACCATTGAGCGAACACAATCTACTAACTATCTCATCACTCCTGCGAACAGAAAGGGGGCCAGAGCAAATTACAGTGCCTGACATCGTACTTGCGAGTTCACACACCTCTTTAATATTAATTTTGGTGATCTCCAACTGGCGGAGTCGAACATTAGTGCCGTTATGAATAATGATCTTAGAGTATTTACGATTAGCATTAGCCAGCACTTTTAAATTTGCTTTGATGTCAGGCGCTCTGGCTCCCGGCAAACATGTGACTATAGTGGCTGGTGTCTCTATTTTAACGTTCCGTGTGATCGAATCACCAATTACCAGGGCACAATCAACAGAATTCTCAGTGGGTGTTTCACTGAGTGGGGCAAATCGATTTGTTATGGTAATTGGAACGGAAGAGTGGTTTTTTGATCTGTGACTAGAGCGATCTCTCACTGTCACCCATCTGCCCTGCTGCACGGGCTCTACTTCAGCCGGAACCGAATCATGTAAAGAGTTCACTATGCTAGGCGCATCCAAAATACTATCTAAAGATCTTGCATTCTTACCATCCTCAATTAAAGTTTAGATGCGTGTCTCTAGTTCTGAAATCTTCTCCGTCAGCCTGACTGTCTCCTTACATTTATCACATATAAATCCTATATTGCCATCGGAGAAGGCTATACTAAACATATGACATGTGACACAGGTGCCAATAACAGGACAAGAAGACATAACTCACCGTGTTTGTTGACTGATTCTTACTTACCTGGACTTTATGAACTCAAAGGCGCGGGCGCGCGAGAGAAAATAAATAAATAAATGAGCGCACGGGTGGCGCGTTAAAAGGCTAACGTTAGCGAGTTACTAGCATGCTGTGTTAACAATAACGGAAGCTACAGATGTAAGGTTAATCTGATATGTTGGGTAAGCTGTATTTGGTAGTATAAACAACTAGAAATGATAGTAAATGATGGCTCAAAACAGAAAGAAATATGAGGCTCAGGCGGAGCTTACAACCTCAAAGCAAGTGAAGAGTGTATCCAGTGTTATTTTACATTTGGGCGGCAGTGGCTCAGTGGTTCATGAAGTTTGTCTACAAACCGGAAGGTTGGTGGTTCAATCCCCGGTTCCACCTGATCAAGTGTCAAGGTTTCCATGAGCAAGACACCTAACCCCAGCTGCTCCCGACGAGCTGGATGGCGCTGTCACAGTCCTCGTCTGCACCTGTCTGTCTTCGTCTGCACTACACTACCGAGAATCCTCCTTGTCTCCACACCTGAACTCACACCCTCAATTATTAGCCTGTTCATCCGTGTCACCTGTCTTCACATTGTTATGTTTGATTTGTGCTTGTATTTAGTTCCCTCAGTTCATTCAGTCTTTGTCGGTTGTTAGTCGTATTTAGATGTGTTTTGTGTGTGTGATTCCTGCCCGTCATCCTGCCTGCCTGTAACTGTGAGTGTTCTATTAGTAAACTGTTTGTATTGGAGCCTTTTGACTCTGAGTCCTTCTTCAACCCGCACAACACCGTGACAGGCGCCGTGCATGGCTGACACCGCCGTCGGTGTATGAATGAGTGAGCGAATGGGTGAATGTGAGGCAAAATGTAAAGCGCTTTGGTGGCCATTGGGTCTGTGAAAGTGTATAAAATATATATAAATGCGGTCCATTTACCATTTGGACTCTATTAAATGTTAAATGTCTCTATGGAAACTACTGTTACTTGTCTTTAATGATGTTTTAAATTTATATTAGTTAGGCTAGTAATTTTAGCTGTGATATCGAAATTAGAATAGAGAATTGTTTCACTGGTATCTATATATGCTAATTTAAGGCCCCAGACGATAATGTCATATAATGTTCCGTATGCTTTGACTATGCCACTAATCCCATGGGAGGTTTTCAAACCCATTACTTCACAATCCCTGGCTGAAACTATTGCCACCCTCATGACATCCATCCGCGGTTTTTTAAAATGTTAACAGAGTCGATTGGGCCTGGCCTGTTATCTTTTGTGAACAAATGTTTAGTAACCGGCTCTGTCCCTTCATCCCTAAAAATGGCCTTTGTCACCCCAGTTCTCAAGAAACCTTCCTTAGACATTTCTGTTTTTAACAATTATCGACCCATCTCTGTGATTCCTTTTATCTCAAAGATTTTAGAAAAGATTGTATTGTGCCAACTTCAGTCATTTCTAAACACGTCAAAAATCGCAGAAATTTTTCAGTCTGGCTTTAAGTCTTCTCACAGTACAGAATCTGCCTTGCTGCGAGTGTTAAATGACATTTTAGTTGCTAATGATGCTGGTGACTCTGTGGTTTTAATTCTTTTGGACCTAACTGCAGCTTTTGATACTGTCAATCATTTGCTTCTGCTATCTAGATTAAAAGATGTGGGGCTGAAAGGTTCAGTCTTAAAATGGTTTAAATCCTATCTAACCGACAGATATTTCTCAGTCAGGATTGGCAGTTTTACCTCCTCTGCTGCTCCCCTTGAAACTGGACTCCCTCAGGGCTCTATTTTATCTCTCTCACTTTTCTCTCTGTACATGCTTCCTCTAGGCTCGATTATAAGAAGGCATGGTATCTCTTTCCATTTTTATGCGGACGATACGCAGATTTATTTGCCGATAAAAAGAAATGACCCCTCTGCATTTAAATCTCTAATGGACTGTCTCGATGAGGTAAAGCTTTGGCTGGCAAGTAACTTTTTAACTTTAAACGATTCAAAGACTGAGGTTATAGTTTTTGCCCCATCTGTCAAATCTGAGTTTGACTACTCCACCTTAGGTAATTTATCCATATTTAATACAAGCTGCGTACGTAACCTTGGAGTTTTCCTGGACAGTCGAATAACTCTAGAGAAACAGGTGTCTTCTGTTGTCGCTTCTAGCTTTTTTCAACTCCGCCTTCTTGCCAAAATTAAGCACTTCTTGCCCGAAAAATCTCTTGAGACAGCTATCCATGCTTTTATAACATCCCGCCTGGATTACTGTAACTCACTGTACTGCGGCATTTCTAAGTCCCAGCTCATTCGTCTTCAATTGGTCCAGAACGCTGCGGCCAAATTTCTCAAGAAAAAACGAAAATTCGATCACGTCACTCCCATCCTGCGAGCTCTCCATTGGCTACCAGTCCAATTCAGGATTGACTATAAAATTCTCCTTTTAGTCTACAAATGTCTGCATCATCTTGCCCCAAGTTACCTGTCTGATCTTCTACACACCTATAGTCCGTCCCGCGGCCTAAGATCAAGTAACCTAAATATCCTCAATGTTCCTTGTACAAGACTCACAATAGAGGAGATAGAGCCTTTTCGGTGGTGGGGCCTAGATTGTGGAACAGCTTGCCACCACAACTTAGAGTAGCTTCTTCTCTATCTGTTTTTAAATCTCTGCTGAAAACCTACTTGTTCTCATTAGCTTTTAATACTTGTTAACGTCTATTTTCTGTACGTTATTTATTTGATTTCATTGTCTTTTTTCCTTTATCTATACATGTAGTTTCTTAGTTGTGTCTCCTTGATTTTTAGCATATACCTGTACAGCACTTTGGGCAGTCATGTGAGTGTTTTTAAATGTGCTTTATAAATAAATGAACTGAACTGAACTGAACTGGTATCTAAAATGTTGGTGTCATAATTGCCTGTCATAATTGTTTCATGGGCGGTAAAAAATATTTATGGCCGGTAAAGTTTCTTAAGTCACCGGCCATGTGCAGGTGTGGCAAAAAGTACGTTTAAGGCTCTGATAAATATATACATTTAAATCTTTTTAGTAAGTTTTTTCTTTGTACTTTTTTTTTTATTTAAATTTTTTTTAAATGTTTATTAATCACTTCCTTCATGAACCCCAGTCTGGAAAACCCTGACGCAATGTAATATTTAATGCACTTCATGTTGTTGATAACAAAAAATGGAATATATTTTCTTTCTCTTTGTATTTTTAAATCGATATGGTACAAGATTATCATATTCAAATCAAAGTGATAAACAAGGTCAAAAGTAATCTAAACGTAATCAAAAAGTAGTCTGATTATATCCCCTTAAATGTGAAATGTAATGGATAATGTAACAAACTACATTTTTTGTCAGGTAATTTGGACAACTGTTTTTTAGTAATCTACCCAGCAATGCTCTGAGCATTGAGCAAAGCATTGAGCAAGACACTCAATCTGCAGAGGCCAGCAGCAACATGAATCTTTACTCTCTGTGTTTGAATATGTCTCTTGAGTGTACTCAGTAAAAAGAGAAATCCGTATAAATCTATGTATTGTAATGATTAAAGTGACATTCATTAATATTACATTTTTCGTTTAGTCTGTCTTCTAGGACCTGCATGGGCCTACACTGTTTGGTAGGGACCTGTCTCCACTCAAGGCTCAACCCTAACCCTAACTCTGAGAAGATACCATTTTTCTGTTAGGGTAACTAACAGTAAAAAATATATATTTAAAAAATGTTTAGCTCACTTTTCTCTTTTATATTTTTTTTTAATATTTGATTTAAATTTAAGCCGGTAAAAAGCAAATAGTGTTTTAGTTGGAAAAGGAGAGCACACAGCAATAATATTTTATCATGAACACTTGTTTAAAAGTCCACTGAGATATCAAGGTTCAGATATTGACAGACATGTCTTTGCTAACTTACATAAGATGTGTAAAGAGAGGTGCACTGATTTCATATACTCTATTTCTTTCTCATTACAGTGCTTTTTCCAAAATAAAGGGAAAGAATATGTTATATTGAAATATATAAAATAGTGAAAATAAAATCTGACTAAAAAGTATTCTTTTGCATTATCTGATTTTGTGGTAATATCACGGTTACACTTTACAATAGGTCCGCTATTATGCATTTATTCATGTTTATGTACTAAAGTTTATGTACAAAATCATCAAAAAAAAGTCACATTCTTACTGCAATTTTTTTTTCTTTTCTTTATAAAATCGGCATGCGTCTATTTCCATCCTTGATAATCATTTATATGTGATTTGGGAGGAATGGATATACACTGAAATGATTCCAGTCTCCTAGCTTATTCCTGGTGGAATTAGTTATGTTACAACTCTCCCCATTTTACAACCCTACCTGGTCTCCCCTATTATAGTTATTAGTCATTTGCCTCAACATAAACGTAAAGTCATAACATAATCATATCTTTGCGAATCATTAGCTAATGATTAAATAAAGCAGACCACTGAAAGTTAAATGGCTTTGACCCATTGTGGTAATTAACACATTAATTTACACATAGTACTATACGTTGTTGAGGAATTAATATAGGCTACATGATTAATTAATAGCAATTCATATATTACTTAATCTTTTAATCAGATAGACTCTTTATTAGTTGCTGATGTGGTAATTATTGATGAATGGTTTAGTTCTTCACGAGTCATAAATTAACTCATATTATCTGTGTTAAGCATGAATTTAAGCATGAATTAAATTTATTTGTGGACCCGTATTGTAAAGTGTTACCAAACTCTTTTTCCTGTAGGATTTTGTGTTAGGATTTTGTCTGGCTATACTATTGATTTGCATTACTGTTGATCAAAGACCTTTAAAACAGTCATAAATCATCAGTTTGTTAACCCAGTTCATGTTATTATTAGACACATTATATCGCACACAGACACTGACTCATTCCCTCATTAACGTGGTTATTATTCTACACACACTTTTATAAGTCTCTGAGCCAGCTGTTGGACAAATGTGTGAACTTGACCTCAATCCCGTATACTGTACAAGAGATAAAGACATTATCAAACAGAGACGGTTGGGCAACTACTGTATGATAACTGTTATATCTAATCTAATAGACCACAAATAAAAGCCCTTTTGTGAGGGTTTGCATGGGTGACTTTGTCAGTGATTTTATAGAAATGTTATGACAGTATTTATTATTATTAATAATAATAATAATAATAATAATAATGCATTTATTCAGGTGATAGTTAGAACCATTTGGGACTGTCATGTTGGTCTATTGTGCTGTAAATGCTAAATCAATCGTACCAAAATTGCGTTACTGGAGCAAAAAAAAAAAAGAAGTTTTGTACAGAATGTACAGTGTATTGGCTCAGAAGCATTTGAGGTTTGCAATACACACCATTATCAACAATTACTCTGGTTACAGGCAGGTTTCTGATAAGTGTTTGAGCACGAACAGTTCTGGAATGCTGTATATTGTGCAATAATGGCAGCATAGGCTCACATATATTAAGCCGCAAAGAATCATTTTGGTGTAATGTAAATATGATTATACTAATCTGAAATGGCAAGGGTAAAATAATGAATCATGAAAATCTATTCGAATGAGCTTTAATAGAATCATTTTACAGTTAAACGGATATTTTTCATATTTATTCGTTCACAAACAAACGTGTATACATATAATGCTACATGTGGCTCAAACAGTCCTTGACTCCATTGTTTGATGGCATATACATGAATTTTTAGCAAACACATTTGTTTATTCACATGCTGCACGAACTTTGATCTGGACATTTGAGTTGGATCCAACCTTCGTTCCTGCATTGATGAGCTTATCTTTTGTCTTAGGAGGCAAGTTGCACTTTTTTGAGTAGATAATGCCACGGATCTTCTTCGTTTTTGTGCTTAAAGTCCTCCATGATAGTTGTGTCCGGTTAGTCATGAACTGTAATCATAGTCCTTTCAATGAAATGTAATATATTGTTGTCTAGACTCATGGACTTTCAGTTGCATTTGTTAGATACTTTGGTAACGTAAAAACTGATTTACTCTGGGCCTTCTATAAGACATTTAATGGGAGTGGGAATTGCTTAATATGGTGGACATGCTGCTGTGCAATACTTCACCCACATGTCTAGATGCAGAATTCACTGCAGACTCATGCATTTAATTTGCAAGATATCATGAAGACAACAGGTGATTTAACTTGACTTGTGATACATTTAAAAAAAAAGCAATTTATTGGGTATATTTTTGTGATTTGTTTTCAACATTCAAAGGTAAGTACTGGCACCAGCCATCTCTGATATGCATTTTAATTTTAATTAATTTGAACAACATTGTATATTTGACCAAATAATTTAAATCTAACTTTTCTTCATTTCTATGTAACATTATGTATAAATAATGCTGAGGTTATCCTGAAAAATCTGTATATATCTGAGAGAGGGGACATTTCCTTGCAATTTGATTGGTGGAAATTGGCAGCACTGATCTAATGGGTGGTTTATGTTGTGCAAAATAAACAGACAAAAATCGATCATCTCAAACCCACCCTGCTGTTTGTTCAGTAGTTAAACTTCTGAAATAATCTGAAAGCTGTACTTTAAGATGTAGAACATTTAGTATGATTTTCAGGCTGCCACATGAAGAATTGGCCAATTAGTTTATTTTTATTCTTTTGAAATGTAGATTTCATTGATACATAAAAAAAAAAATGTATGTGCATATTATGACACTGATGATAATAATATATCTAAAAATGAAAAATAGCTTAATATGTTGTGTTTTCATTTATTGTAAAACAATTTGTAAATTAGATTTTGTTGTGTATATTTCAAAACAGTTTTTTTAGCAGAAAAAAAGGATAGAGGCCAAATGGTCTAGAGATATCGGCACGCTTCCATGGAGTGACCAAAAGACCATTGCCCCTCTGTGTCCGAGGTACATTTATATCAGTCAATATGAACTGTTTGTTTTTCAACTCAGTGTTATCATGGTCTCTCAATCTCAAGAATCATTTGTAAACTTGGGAGGGAGCCTAGATTTTCAGTCTGGGGTCCATACAGTTGAGAAATCAAAATGTACTAAAAATATATATATATATATTATAAAAACATGAATTAAGTTTTTTGATAGTGTAGACTCATAGCTGATTCATGCAATAACAATGCCTTGTTATTTCTATAACAGGAGCAAATGTAATTTATACAATCAGAGATCATGAGTTTTTTATGCTTTTGTGTGATGGGTCTCTAATTTGTTTTTTAAATAATAATAAAAAGAGTTAAAGAGAATACAGGGTATTTTTGTATGTCAACAAGCCTTTACTGATGAAATGTGGATCACATTGCATAACATTTTGAAATCACAACATGAATTTTAGAAGCGGATATTTTCAGATTGACGTCAGAACCCGACTGATGTTGGTTTCTGACGTCAACTCGATTTTCATTTTCAACCACAATACAACGTCTGTCCAACATTGGAGATTACCGTCATTCTGATGTTGGATTCTGACACCAACCTGATTTTCATTTTCAACGTTGGATTTGGTGTTCTAAAAGCAAAATGTGTCGTTGTTTTGGAGCACTTTAGCTTATAGATAACAGTAAGGCTAACATATTCATACTAAAAGCCAAACAACTTTAAATGCACCAAACAGCCATTTGGTGTGTCCAAAACCATTGTGGACGTTATTGAGTGCACTTATTTAATCTCACATTCAATCCCACTACTGGAACTGTGTTCTAGAAATAAATTAGATATTGATATGAGGGTAAGCAGGCTCAGATTCAGAGGCATAAGGTACTGTAAGTATTACATACAACAATGCAACAATAATAAAAAAATGCATTGACATTTACTTTTTACTTTTGGTAGGCTACTTTTAAAAACGAGTACTTCTGTTACTTTTACTTTTACTAAAATCGGTCTTTACAACTTTTACTTGTAACGGAGTCAGTAGTATCTGTACTTTCACTCAAGAAAGGAAGTTGTGTACTTAGTCCACCTCTGCTAACACTGAAGCTGTACAGTCATTTGGGCTACATGAGAAATCACAAGGCAACATCTGCTGCCTCCTGGTGGAGATGTCAAACATATTTCCATCAGAGTTTTCCATCTCAAACCTATGAATGCTATCCTTTTGTAAATTATAACATTTATTTTGGAAGTGGGAGAATCTGATTTAAATGGTCCATTTGAGCTATGTCTCTTTCAAGAATCATTTAAGACATCATAATTGAATAATAAAATACAAATCCATGTTTATTTTGGGTGATGTTATGTCAGGTACAGTCAAACCAAAATGTATTCAGACTCCTTCAACATTTCTCACATTAGTTTATTCACATAACAGTCCCAAATGGTTCAATTTATAACCTGAATATAGAAAATGCATTATTATTATTATAGTAAAAAAAAAAGTAATATTAATAAATACTGTCATAACATTTCTGTAAAATCACTGAAAAAGTCACCCATCCAAACCCTCACAAAAGGGATTTTATTTGTGGTCTATTTGATTAGATAGCCTAACTGTTATCTTACAGAATAGTTGCCCAACCGTCTGTGTTTGATAATGTCTTTACATATCTCTCGTGTACAGTAGGCCTATATCCCTACAGGTTTACACACATTTGTCCAACAGCTGGCTCAGAGACAGACTACATTTTAGTTGATGGGAGTCAATAAAATGGCAAGTTGACAAGTTTACGGTAAATTGGTGTACATTGGTTATAGGCCAACATTTCTCTATTGGATCCACTGTTGTAGGCTATATAAATTATGCTCATGTTGTCAAAAGTATAGTTAGTATCCAGCAGGGGCGATTCTAGGATTTTCCTTTTAGGGGAGCTAAGCCCCCATTAAGGGTATGATTAAAAAAAAAAAAAACAAAAAAAAAAAACAAGGTAAAAGTTTAATTTAGGGTCTAATGCTCACTTTCATTACCATGCAATTGCAGGGTTTTATAATCACTGTACCGTAGTCATGAATTCGAGTTGTGTTAGATAGGGGGGTTCGGGGTTTCCCCGAGAAAATTTTTAATTCTCTGAACTATTATGTGCATTTTAAGATGTTTTGAAGGCAATTTTTTTTGGGGATAAAACCATTTCAGTTGGCAGCTGATTATTTTTCTCTCCTCATCAGCATCACACTCTTTTTCTCTTTGGGGGTCAACTGGTTGATTTTGCCTATGAATCATTTTCTCAGACGTGTTCATTTACTGAAAACTACTAGGAAAGGTAACTAAGTTTATAAAATTAATTCACATTAAAGGTTACACATTCATTATTGATTTTATGCCTTATCACATATTTGTATATGTGCACTGAAAGCATCAGCACCAAAACCAATTGTGTGCAAGCACACTTGGGATAAGGCTCTTTCTGATTCTGATTCCTAATACAGGGCTGTAGACAGGGCTTTATAATCAAAGAGGTCCTGCATTTGAGGTGGAGGTTTGGGGGTTAATTTTTTTAATCTCTGAAATGTGCATTTCAAGACGTTTGAAGACCAAAAAAAGGATAAGAAATAGCTTTAAAACTATGTCAGTAGACTATTTGTCAATACCTTCTCTCTCCTCATCTCCATCTTCCTTTCTTTTTTTTTCAGTCTCCTCATCGTGCCCTTTCTCTTCCCCTCATAAAGCTGAGCTTTTTTTTTTATTTACTAAAGGCTATAATTTGTATTAGGTATATTTTCAATATGTACACATTCACTATTAATCCTGTACCTAACAGGATGAAAACGGCTTTGTTAATGTTTTTTTGTCCACTCACAATGACAGTAAACGAATGATTACATTAGGCTGACGTTACATGCCTAATTTCAGTTCAAAAGTGCAAAATTAGACAAAACTATATTAGTTTTCCTGATTATTTTTTGTCATTCGTTTAACTTTAATGACCTCAAAAAACTGTAAAATATATAACGTTATAAGTTTAGCTACTTACATCTTATCTCGCACTTGCCCGTGCACTGAAGCGTCGAGTTGTGCTGCTAAAATTCGCGCTCAGCGTCTGTGAATGTAAAGCCCGCCTACTTTGATTTGATTGGTCATCTCAAATATTCTAACATTGACGAGCAGTGTCAGACCAAAGGGCTCAGATGAACACACACACAGACTTTCCTCTCTTTTTAACGCGCACTCTGCTCGGCGCCACTGCGGATTAAGGATGAAGAACGCGCTGAATCTGATTAAAACAAGACTGAAGCGAACACGAATTTGTGTAGCATATTAATCACAAATTCTTAGGGGGGCTAGGCATAAATTTAGGGGGGCTGAAGCCCCCCTAAAAAGGGCCTAGTGACGCCCCTGGTATCCAGTAAAAAAAATGTATCCAGCTGCAGACCAGTACGCGCTTTCTTTTCCGCTAGCGACCAAGAACTGCAATCTGCTCTACTTCGGAGTGTACGGATTCGTCCAAAGAATAGCATGGGTGTTATACCCTCACAACAACGTTGTGGGTGCTCAGAAATGATTATTTTGCTATTTTTTTTTGTCATCAACCAGATCGCATCGTTCCCAACATCATGAAATATGATTTTCAATGTGAACGTTCTCAAAGATAATACTGACATCCCATTATCAGATAAACGAGCCCCCCCCTACAGTCTAGCGGTGGACTCGTCCATTGACAGCGGAGCAGAGCTCGGTGTGTGGTGTCAGGTCTCTCGCTCAATGATGAGGTTTCAAGTGCGCCTTTGAGATGTTATGGAGTCTGTAGAATATTCTGCAAGTTATAACTTTTTCGATTCCCTTTTATTAAAACAACATTCCAACTTTTAGAGTACAAGATTGACCTGTATTTGTAAGCATACCTTATTTAGTTTTTTGTTTTTAGGCTAACTTACAAGCTTCTGTGAGTTTTTTTCATAGCGAAAATGTTGAAAGTTTTGTGAGGAGAGGACACTCCTTCTTCAGACGGACTACAGAGCTACAGCTGACAAATTGGAGAACGTATCAGCTCTGTCGTTTTCTTAGAGGTAAGTTGTTGTCTTTTTTAAAGCCTCTAATGGATTTTTTCAACATATGCCGCTTTTTGGAACCCATTATTTGCATGATAGCGGTCCATGGGAATTAATACACTCTTTATGGCACTAAAACTAATGCATTTCAGACTAAATACTGGTTTCATGTCTCATATTAGCAGTCTACATTTTCACGATGACACGTGTGGTTGTTTCGTTTTTCTAGGCTAGAAACTTTTTTTTTTTTTTTTGTTCATGGGCAGGTCACCATACAAATCCATGCATGTATGGGATGGGTTTAATGCCCAGGAAAGCTGACCTTATGATGTTAAGGGACTCTATTTTACCCTTTGCATTTAATTTGATATTTGATGCATTATATCACTAGATTCATCAATTATCCACAGAGTAAAATGACTAAATATATGTGGATATATTTAGTTAGTTATAATAAAACTGTGTGTAATGTATAATTATGATAGTTCTCTTATGTTATGGTAATATTTGCAGTACAGCTTCTTTTCAGTGCCAGTCTGTAGATGGTCGAATAACAATAAGTTATTCTTCCAATTCAGTTATCATTTGTATTCTTTAATTTCCCCTCTGTTATGATCACCTTCTGGGTCACAGCATGATCTTCACAGCAGGAGTAAGAGGTCGATTCCCCACTTTTCCAATCAAGTCGCTCCATGATGCCTTGCAATCATCTCAGTGGCATATCTGCCAACCTGCTATCAGGATCTGAATAAACCCAGAACCATTGTCAACATTACATTTCTATTTCCATCCCTATAGTTCTGGTAAATATCAGCAAAATGGGTCAAATTGTTTTGGAGAAATTGCCCGCTTATGATGATGGGAAATGTATTGGATGACCTCTTGGGATTATTAAATTTAGCGACAAGCTATTTCGAGGAAAAATACCCTGAATTCTCAGACAAGGGGACAAGTGTATTGTTTGTTTTCCTGTAATTTTACGGTCCACCGGAGCAGCAGAAAAACTGGGTTTTCTGTTCTACTGATCTTTTGACACCTGTCAGGGTGCATTTTAGTTAGGCCACATTGGGGAATAGAAGGCTTAATGAGACACACACACACACACACACACACACACACACACACACACACACACACACACACACACACACACACACACACACACACACACACACACACACACAAACACTGTTAATTGAGCTGATGTTTTATGCATGATGGGTCAAATATGAATGCTGTACAACTGCATGCTCAATTGCACTGATGTGTACAAAATATGTCCCACTCCCACACTTTCCAGGTTATGTTTTTTTTCGGGCTATTTGTTCCGTGCTCATGGCAACCTGGCACATATCTTTGTTTGATTTGAATGGGATGTAATGAAAGCTGTTATTTGGAAATTAATTAAGGGCAATAGTTGCACTGTGTAGCTTTTCACACTGGTCTGTGAAAAAAATACATGTCATGTGAGTGTGTGGAATCTGGTGGCGAGACACAACGTTCACGTGTGCCAGAGTGGCAGTGTTGTAATTGGGGCTAGTTTATTGAGACGAGGAAGGGTAACAAGATGAGTTTGTGCAACCAAGACTACTGGGAGTGAAATTGGAAACTAGGGCTTGTGTGGAAATCATCAAGGAATGTTTAGTTATTAGATGCAATATAAGAACTGGGACTTAGTGTGACTATTCCCTTTAGAGACATGGCAGAGAGAGAACGGGCAAGGGTTAAACATTCAGTGGGAAGAAAGTGCAATGAAACTGGCATTTAGGATAAATTGAGAAAATATGTTAAACTAACAAATGCACATGTATTCTTCTGGACAGACAGCTGGAGTAAATGAAATAACATATTGAAATACTCACAAGCTTGGCTGCACATTTTGGCTTTTTTTTTCCATAAAATGAATGACATTTCCAAACCTATTTTCACCCTTAAAGGGATTGCTAACCCAAAAATGAAATTGTTGTCATCATTTCACTCTGACGTTCCAATCCTGTATAAGTCTCCTTCCTATGTGGAAAACTTGTGCTGAAGAATGTACTAGTAATTTCTTTCCATGCAGTTACAATGAATGGTGACTAGAGCATTCAAACTTTAAAAAGGACTCTGGATCCCTATAAAAGTATCATAAAAGTGGTTCATATGACTAATGCATTTTCTGAAGTCATGCAAAAGCTTTGTGTGAGAAACAGATTCAGTTTACTGTAAGGGTTTGCTCGCTGTGTTCATGATAGTTCATGAAGATGTTTGATTTGTGAACAGTGTTCTTTTGAGTTGGTGATCCTTTCAGTGAATCATTTTATTCGGTTCACAAAACCATTCAGAATGAATCAGTCTGATCCAGTTCTCAAGTTCCACTCAACTGACTGGTCCTGTATGCTAAGACTATCAGTGAATAACAAGTGAAGTGAAAACATTAAATGTCAGTCTATTCCTCTCACAAAGCTATCATAGATTTCAGAAGACTTCCATACAAAACATATGAACTGCTTTTATGATAGTTTAAGGATTCAGTTCCCATTCTTTGTAATTGAATGAAAAATGACCAGTAAATTCTCCTTTGGTGAAATTAAGCCATACAGGTTTGGAATAACATGAAAACATTTGAATGATGTCAGAATTTTCATTTTTGGCTGAACTATCCCTATAAGAAACATGAGCTCAATCTTTCCAGTGTTAACAATGCGGAAGTTCAATGTGGAAGTAAAAGCTGTTTTCTGTGAATGTGTGAGTCTTCCAATTCATTGGCCGCTATAGGGAAATAACGTGAAGAATAACAAAGTGCAGTAAACGGTAAAACTATTTGCACTAGTACAAACCAATGTGTTTAGAATTAAGACAATACATTAAAATATGGTAAGAAATTCAAGTTGGCAGTATCCAGCAGGATTATACAGATGAAAAAAGAGAATGACACTAGCTGGAACATTCAATTTACAAATAGCCACACACACTCTTGCGTGAAAAATAAGGTGGATATGTTTTCCAGTTTCCTTTGACTTTTATGGTTTATAGACAGACAGACACCAGTTGTGAAACCACCTGTAAAGCATTATGGTTTGTGACTGGAGTGGCAAAGGATGCTTGTGAATCGTGAGGTACTGGAGCATACAGTGATACACCATCTGCTCTCAATCCGAGGAGATGTGTCTCACTTTTCTCTGTTCTGGTAAAAATTTTTTGCAAGGGCTTTTCAAGCGTTTTGGAAATTAGGGCTGTGTTCAACTCCTCACTCCTCTCATCATGTCTTTCATTTTGGTTCCTCTTCACAGAGAATGAATATGTGAGTCTCCGCTCTATTTATGTGCCCCCTGTGATGTTGTTATTTCTGCTGGATCAGGGCCTATGGGGACCCTTCTTTTTTCAGATTTTTTTCCATTTGACTGCAGCATGAGCTTACATTTTTTCCTTCAGAATGGAAAGTTCTGGGTTTCTTGTGGCTTGGTGAGTGTCTGAGGGAAAAGAGGGAGGGAGCAGCAAGCTACGCCCATGTTTCTGTCTGTCTGCCTGTGTGCTGCCAGGCCAGTAGCTTCACCCATGTGACTCCAGCCAAGGGAGGAGCTACCCTTATGATGGCCTCGACAAACTAAGCTAACGGAGCAAAGCCATTTTCTGAAGAGGTGGACATATCTAGAGAACCAAGTCTAACTTATGTACTTACCTATGACGTGTATTTCTGTTAGGTAAAATGGTAGATTAGTACCTCCTTGAGAAAGTGTAGCTTTAACTGTAATAAATTGAGCATATATACATATATATTTACTGTATCTTTGAAAATGAAAGGTTTTTAGGTCATACCATTTCAGTTATCCATGACTTTGTATTCATTTAGCAGAAAAAACTATCCATCACAGTGTTGCTTTGTGGAATCAGCTCGAGATAGATGACAAAAGGTATTTTAGTCACATGAAGATTTATTTTTCCAAACAGAAATATGCACGTTTATGTCTTCTGCACCAGGAGCTTGCTCAGGTCTGACTTGTGTCTTATGACCTATGACAGTATAAGATCTTTTAAAAATCTAGTTTAAAACACAAGAAATGCACTTTTTGTATTCATGTTGGTTTCCAATGGTTTTGAAAAACTTTTAATAAAATGTTGTTTGGTGTTGCTGCATGTTGGTTGAACGACATGACATTTTTGGTTATGAATTGATTTTGAAGTGGTTTTGTTCAAATATTATTTCTAAGATTTAAAAGATTGTTAAACTTCTTAAAAAAGCTTTTCTTTTGAATAATTGTATGCTTTTAATGAGGCTTTCTTTCTTGATTCTATGAATTGCATTGTTTTTAAATGTATTTTTTAATAAATTCATAATTAATAAATAATTGAATCGTTCCAGACCCAAAAAAATGTGGTGACCCTGTAGTACTAAACTGTAAACAAGCTAGATTCCGAAATATGAACAGAAAAAGCAAAGAATAGAGGAAGAGGCTGTAGTAGAACGAGAGGATAGAAGTGAGTGCATATGGCCATGTCGCTTATATAACCTATCGTTAAATTTCACTCCCTGCCACCTCACCGTTTATATGGTCTTTATATGATTTGTTTAAATAGAACGAGCAGTGCCTCACACTCTGCCCCCTCTTAACGCTGCAAGCACAGGCTCATGTACAGTAAGAGACACCAACCGTTCCAAATTACCCACACACATGCAAAAAAAATAACATTTCTTCCTCATCTCCCTGGTAACCCACGGCCTCTTGATTGTTGCTAAGGTGGTCTGGTGGCAGTTATGCCCTCATATGAGCCTCCCTCAATGCTGCTCAGTGCCCTCCCCCTTTACCCCACTGTGAAGGAGTCAATAAATTCTCACCTTAACAAGGTATTAAATGGTTTCCATGGAGACAAGGATCCACTCCTTCAATTTGGAAGGCTTAGACGTTTTCCATTATTCTGAAACATACATCTGGCAAAGGAAATGTGAATCTCTTAATTGTGGCTTGCGTAGGTTTAAAAATATCTAAGTAGCTACTTTATTTCTTTGTGTTTGTGCTTACAGGGAGCAGCTAGAGTTTCATCATGGGTAAACAGAACAGCAAGTTGCGACCTGAGGTCCTCAACGACCTGCGGGAGAACACGGAGTTCACGGACCACGAGCTGCAGGAGTGGTACCGCGGCTTCCTGAAGGACTGTCCGTCTGGCCACCTAACGGTAGAGGAGTTCAAGAAGATCTACGCCAATTTCTTTCCCTACGGTGACGCTTCGAAGTTCGCGGAGCACGTCTTCCGCACCTTCGACACCAACGGCGATGCCACAATCGACTTCCGGGAGTTCATAATCGCCCTGAGCGTGACCTCGCGCGGAGGCCTGGAGCAGAAGCTCCGCTGGGCCTTTAGCATGTACGATCTGGACGGCAACGGATACATCAGCCGGGCTGAAATGCTGGAGATCGTACAGGTGAGCTTTTGGTTTCATTTGTATTTCTGTATTTTAGCTGGCCAGCCATTGTTTTTAGAGAAGCTTGTTCCATATCAATATTGGCTCAGTCTAATGTTTGGTGATACAGACCTCCTGAATAAACAGATCTCCTCAATCAAGTGTTCCACAGGCCATATGGTCTTGCCACAAATGGTGACCAAACACAAAGGCTTTGTCCGCTACTTCAAAGGGACTGTTGACTCTCGATGTTAATAACATAGATGGCTCTTTTACACCTGCATCAGAGGACATGATGTAAAACAATATCTGAAAGTGACATTAAATGTATCTGTCAGAGAAACAGGCTCATGATCATTTGCATTGATTACACTGATATGAAGTGTTGATTGAAGCTGTGACAGTGACAGCTGCGTTATGCAACTTTTGCATCAGTTGTAGCATTATAAAGACAAACGTGTTGCTACTGATAAATGAAACCTTTGCATGTGACCGCAAACTACCATATGTTTTGACACGGTTACATTCATTTTCACAGGCAATTTATAAAATGGTGTCATCTGTGATGAAGATGCCCGAGGATGAGTCAACGCCAGAGAAACGCACAGATAAGATATTCCGACAGATGGACACGGACAACGATGGTACGCCTCCTGAGATCCGTCTCCCACTCACTGATAATATTTATATAGACTCTTAAAGTTGAACCACGCAAAATATGCACTGTAAAAAATGATATGCTGTCTTTGTTTTAGAGTAAAATCATCTAAATCAAGATTTGTCTTGAAAGTTTACTTATCCTACTCAATTGCCAAATAGTTTTTTTTTTCCTAAGCCAAATTGAGTGTTTCTTATGCAACTTTGCTTTCCAAGTTGAAACCAAGGCAAACATGCTAATTCAGAAAATCATTTTTTACAGTGTCTATGACAACCACAAATGAATAAAGTCATATTTAGGATTAATTTAAGTTCCAGGATATTTGACCACCACTGAAATGTTACTCTTGGACATGAACAAAATAACCCTTTTGTTGTTGTTTTTTTCAAATCTATAGGCAGACTGTCTCTGGAGGAATTCATCAAAGGTGCCAAGAGCGACCCCTCTATCGTCAGACTACTGCAGTCTGACCAAAGCACCTCTCAACAGTTATAAGACAGCTCTTAAAAGCAGCTGACAGGCGTCACTCACATGCACATTGAAAAGACAAGATTTAAGAAAATGGAGTTGCTGGCGTTATCAATGATACATTTCTATCTTTCCTGCTTAAAAAGTTTCCTTGTTCATGGTTGGTTACCTCTTTTATCATTCCAGCCTGTTTTTATTTTGATGTAATTCTGTTTGGATTGCCATTGGTGAGTTATAATGTCTGGGCCGGGTCGGATTGTGAAGGACCTCTTGAAATCAATTGTCAAAATTCACTTTTAGCAGATATTCACATTTTAAAACTGAATTCCTCAGGGCCTCGTTTAAAAGATGTGCGCACACACATTTAGCATGCGTATGCTAAAATCCACACCAACGTTAATATTTATAAAACCGGTCTTTGATGTGGAAAAGTTCTTAGCACCACGTCAGGGTCTGAGCAGACGTACGCGCTTTTCCTTGTGAAAGAGGGGCGGAGTATTGGAGGGATTTGGAAATCTAAGCAATTCTTGACGCTCTCTATTCTCAAGTAAAGGATTTGAACTTCGGAAATCATTGAGCTGGGCACAATTTGAAGATCATTTGAGATTTATATAAATTTCACTTCTGGAAGAGAGGCGTATGCATGTTTGTTCTCTGAATCACACGTACGCAGAGAAATGAGCATAAGATTCAATGTAGGACGGTTTCTTCGCAACATTTTATAAATGAGGCCCCTGATGATTGGTTGCAATAGACAGATTTTTGTCAAATCAAATGCTCTCTAGAATGATGCTGCAGAATTGTCGTTGCTTCATGATATCTTTAGTGATGACTAAAAAATATTTCTATCTTCAATGGTTTGCATTCCACTCAAACTGTAAATTAGTCGTCAGTACCACGTGCAAATTTCCAGAATGGCTATTAAGCTAAAACATGAAGTTTCTGCTAGTAAATATTTCATTTGTTTTGCATTCAATCAAGCTAAAGTATCTCCAAAGCACTATTTTGGTTAGATGTTGGGTTTTATGCATCAGGTGCATTCGGAGCAGCCTGCTGTCCGGCCAATTATTAGTTAATTTTATTTTAAATGGAAAGTATCGCTTCTGTTATTATGTAACAGAACATGCCAACAGTTTTGGGTCAATAAGTCTATTTATTTATATTTTTTTGAAGGAAATTACTTTTATTCAGAAAGGATGCATTACATTTTCTACATTGTTACAATTTTTTTTTTAAATAAATGTTCTTTTGAACTTTCTATTCATCAAAGAATCTGGAAAAGTGCATACATTGTTTCTACAAAAATATTAAGCAGTGTGTAATCCTGCTAAAGCTTCAGCTTTGCCATCACAGGATTTCATTACGTATTTAAAATATATTAAAATAGGAAAGTTATTTTAAATTGTATAAAATATTTAATAGTGTTACTGTTTTACTGCATTTTTTAATAATTGCGGCCTTGGTGAGCAGAAGAGATTTCTTTCAAAAACATTTAAAACATCTTACTTAAACCAAACTTTTGAACAGTAAAGAAATGCCTACTGTTGGCTGATGGGGTTTCATTTTCATTGTGTTTTGATTTCAAATTTAGCATTTAGATTTCAAATCAATATAAATACACTAGAATAAATGGGTTAGAAATGTGCAGTTTATTCATGCATATTTATTTTTCTCCGTTTTGGTTTCAGTTCTAACAAGCAGACAAACATTTCACAACCATTTCTGCCCTTCAGTTAAAAAAACAACAAAAAACAGCAACCATCAGCCTTTAGGCTACTCAATATTTAAACGCTATTGTCCAATTGGACATATGGCACAGATAGAATGGCAGACAGGTGGTTAGTTTCTAATTTTCATTTTACCAGTCCAGTGTCAACATGAACAGTACAGATGCTGTTGGATAAGTAGCTTCATGGAACGTAACAGTAATAACTAACTGTCTTCAAGTTTCTGCTAATGGAAACATTGGAAAATGCTCATAATTTGCTCTTTTGCATGTGTGGTATTTTATTCCTCTTAATATTTTTTCTGTAAAATGATAGTGAAATGCCAAAACTAATATTTGTACTGGATATATATACATATATATTAGCTTTACGAGTCATTTCTAATTTTGTACAGTTAATTGTGGTGATGGTTGTATACTGCAGCTGGGATTGGGATGTCCAGACATATTGTCAAGCCAAAGCATCAGTAAGAATCTGAATGTTGCATCTTTACAACTGAATATTGTATTTGTTTGCATGAATTCTCAATAAACCACTGATTCATAGGCCACTGGTGTCTATCAGAATAGCTTATATAATAAAAACGACTCCATTTATTATTTTTGTTTTATTTTCATAACAAAAACATTTATTTCAAAACAAAGCTGTGTAAGAAAAATCTACACAACACCCACATTACACCTGGTCAAACACAGACAAATGGGCAATCTGGGATACAGGTTGGCTGCCATTCTTTTCAGTAACACAATTTTAAAACAAATAGCCAAATAATAATAATAAAAAAAAAAGTCACATGAGAGGGATAAAGGGTGAAAATGGAAACAATGTTAAGCTTTTTGTAACTCCAGTGCAATGAGCTGCTGAAATCATAGAAAGGCGGATATTAATAACCACTGGTTTATCTCATTACCAGAAAGACCAGTACCATCTGATTAAATCTTGTTAATGAAACCGATATTAGAAAGTGTTCTATTAAGAGCCTCTGTGTGACATCTGCTTACTGGAAACAAGTGATTGATAATCAGTCACATTCTGCTTCATCAAGCTGATTGAAAGATCCAATCAGTCACAAAATCAAAATGTGAAGGAACTTGAGGCAGAGCATAGCTCAATCATGATGTACATACTGAAAAGCCTAATTATTAAACTAACAGGGGGGTGTTTTCTTTTAAAAAGCTGCACAACCATCTGCTTTATTTGTATGTTTTCAGGAGTCTGAAGGAAGTTCATGTCCCTACCATCCCCTCATCCATGGGAGAGAAGACATGGGCATCATTTGTGTCTCGGAGATCTAGAGTGGTTTAGACCAGGCTCATAACTCATCCTTCTCCAGATCGTCCAGATCCACGTCGCTCAGGTCAATGTCATCCTCCATGGGCAACTGAGGAAAGGACAAAAAGGGGGGGGGGTTGAAAACAGGAAAGGATGACATCCATCCATCCACCCTCACACTGTTCTCTCTACTCACCACTCCATCTTTACCATCCCAAGGCTCCACAGTGTTGATCTTAGGCAAAGCTCCGCCTCCCACCGTAGCAGTGGAGCCACGACCAACAGAAAGTTCCCTGCATAAATAAAGACATTAATAGTTAAACAACATAGAACAGGCAGACAGTTAGAAGGGCCATTATAAACAACACCTTAAATTTACTGTATGCGAACAGTCTCAGTGACGCAACTTGTTTCCTTGTAACATAAACTCCAGCCTTCTGTTACCTGAGGAATTCGTGGATGCCCGTTTCACTGAATGAGCCTTTAAGCAGAGCGAACTTCATCTTGCGAGCATTAATGGCTGCCATGGCGGGATAGCCAAATCCACCGATCCCAAGAGAGGCCTCAAGCTCCATCTGTGCCCCTGCTTCAGTCCACAACCAACTGTGTAGAGAGAGGAAAGAGAGTGATGTGTATGACTGCATCCCACTCTCTATTCCCTAAAGTCTCGTCTCTGGCACACAAGCAGCGACATGTACTGGTGTTATTTATGGGCAGGCTGATCTTAACTTGTACTCTAGATGATGCTGAAAATACTGACCCCCACATCTTCTTCTTGTATTTCTCTGCCATCGTCTTCATCACTTCCATGTAAGAGTTTCTGCCAGATGCACCTGTGAGAGCAGAGAGAAAATCTAAATAACAGTGTTGTTTCATCTCATTGCTTACTAAAACTATTACAAATTGGTGCTTAATTGAAAAAGCAGAAATAAAATAATTAGATTATAAACTTAAACATTGCCTTGGCAACTAACTGACAAAACAAGTTGAAGTACTAAAATAAAAAATTAAAAACTTAAACATGCTAAACAGAAACCTAATAAAAAAAGTCAAAATTACTAAAACTTCAGTAAACAAATTAAAAATGCAATGGTATATAATACTAAAATAGCACTGTATATTAACCATCAATCATGTTCCTAACATATGCGTTTTACACAGTAAGCTGAAATTTAAGAGATCACTTATAAGTGACCATTGCAAAAAGTAAATGTGTGTGTGTGTGTGTGTGTGTGTGTGTGTGTGTGTGTGTGTGTATATATATATATATATATATATATATATATATATATATATATATATATATTTATTTATTTATTTTAGGGCTGTCAAACGATTAAAATATTTAATCGCGATTAATCGCATTAATGTCATAGTTAAAGGGATAGTTCACTTTGAAATTAATTTGATATGTTTTAGCTTACCTCCAGTGCATCCAAGATGTAGGTGTCTTTGTTTCCACAGTATCTTCAATTTTGATAATTTTAGGTAAAACCGTTGTTGTCTGTCAGTCATACAATGGAGGTGAAGGGGGTCCAACTCAAAGAGCAGTCAAAATTAAACATTATTTAATGACTCGTAAATGTAAGTACACATTGATGCCCTAAGACACGAAACGAGTGGTTTTTGTGAGAAAACGAACAGTATTTATATCTTTTTTAGCTCGTGTAAGCATATCCATGTCCAACTGATCTGAGAGCAGGGCGCTTCGGTCTGCGCATGCGTACAGCGTTCGCCGGAATGCCCCGGTTCAGGTTCAAATAAATAAGGTTGTGAAAAAAAAAATCAACGTTGTCTGTTGGTATATAGAAATCGTCTTCCATTGCGATCCTGTATATCTAAATATGTTTAGATCTTCACAGTGTAAGGTAAAACTTCCGAAATCTCTGCATAAACAATGAGTGACGTAAACACGCGCGAGGGAGCCCTTCGGGGGCATTCCGGCGAACGCTGTACGCATGCGCAGACCGAAGCGCCCTGCTCTCAGATCATTTGGACATGGATATGCTTACACGAGCTAAAAAAGATATAAATACTGTTCGTTTTCTCACAAAAACCACTCGTTTCGTGTCTTAGGGCATCAATGTGTACTTACATTTACGAGTCATTAAATAATGTTTAATTTTGACTGCTCTTTGAGTTGGACCCCCTTCACCTCCATTGTATGACTGACAGACAACAACGGTTTTACCTAAAATTATCAAAATTGAAGATACTGTGGAAACAAAGACACCTACATCTTGGATGCACTGGAGGTAAGCTAAAACATATCAAAAATTAATTTCAAAGTGAACTATCCCTTTAACTCGCGATTAATCGCAATTATTTTTATCTATTCTAAATGTCTCTTGATTTTCTTTTTGTCCCATTATTTTGTCTCATTTTAATGCTCTCAACATGGAAAAGTGGATCGGCTTGCTTTGTGCAAATGTTTTTTATTGAAAACAACATTGACATACTGTGTTCAATTTCACACTAACATTCTCACGAGCAAATAATCTCTCAATGTAACACTGTCCATTAATAAAAGGGTGAAAGAAATACTGACGAGGTCCTGAAATTGTCGAGGGGGCGGAGAATTCGCATCAGCTGTGTGTGTGTGTGTGCGCGTGTGTGTGCTTGGCCATCAAGTGGCATTTCAGACTGGACGCGCTGTGATGATGATAGCTCAGTTCACAACAACAAAACACACAGATCACTTTGGTCTTGTCAATGGAACCATTTGGCAACTTTTTAAAAGTAAACTTTCTATTCAGAATCTTATTGGCATCCATTTCGGCGTCTCACACTCATCCACTCAAAGCGTAACGTTAACCAACTATTTGGCCGGCTCGCAAGCCCAAACAAGTGTGTGCGGCGCGCCTGTTGTTTTGTTTCTGGTCTAGCTAGATCCGCTTGCGCTTTGGTTGACGAAGCAACAAAACGTCCTCGCGCGGCGCAAGCCATTGAAATGAATAGGTTTCATAGCGCAGCGCCGCACATGCCACGTCCTGTTGTAACAGCATGTGAAAAAAAACTACAAAGTTTGCTAGGCCAAAAAGACCATTAATCACGCGATAAAAAAATTGACACCATTAAAATGGGTTTGCGTTAACACCATTAATAACGCGCTTAACTGACAGCCCTAATATATATATATATATATATATATATATATATATATATATATATATATATATATATATATATATATATATATATACACACACTTATATTTTAATTCTATACTATTTTTGTGTAAAGAAAAGTTAACTAAAAATCAATCATTTAAATGCAACAAGTGAATTGAAGCATCACACGCCAAGAAAAAAGAAAATGTATCCAATAACCTATAACTAATATATTGTGCATCCCTAGTGACATCACTGTTTAAGAGGCTTGTCATTTTCAAATTTTTCTTCTTAAAAAAATTAGTTTTGATGAAATCACTTGATGCGCGTTTTAGGTTGACGCTGTATCGTACCTGTGTCGAGAATGTGAGGCAACACAGCTATCATACATAGCTGATAGTCCTCACAGGTCTTCTTCAAAACGTCTTCACTCACAATCTAAAGGAAATAAAAACCACATGAATATAAACCAAACTATACCTATTATTTCTTTAAAAAATGTTTATCAAAATAAATGGTAACACTTTACATGTAACAAGGACACAGTAAAATAGTTACAATAGTAAGACCTATGAATTATGAATAATTGCATCCAACTACCTTAACCAAACCCCAATCCTAACCCTCTAGTGAGTGCATTTAAAAATAATACACATTAGTTACACCATATTCTATAATATGCTTAAAAATAGAAGAGAAAATACTCACCTCTTGAAGCTCTGGAGGAGAGATGTTATCAGAGAAGAGGTCCATGGCACTAGCAACTATGTCAGATCGGGTACGCCCCCCCTGAAAGTCCTCTGGCTCCTCTCCTTTACGAAAGATCTTGATGGTGGGGAATCCTCGAATCTACCAATAAAGAAAGCAGAAAAGACACCGTTACTGAACTCGATGACCTGTGGAGAAAAAAAATGGCTCTCAAAAAAAAGGCACAAGCACAACAGACATTCACCAAAAATGTTCATTGTCCAAAATGAATGAATATTTTTTGATGGCATAACTGGGATCTGAAAATAAATTAGGGACAATATAAGAATTGCTGGTAGCACTTTATTTTACAGACCATCTTCATGCACATACTACGTAATTATTATAGTTATTACAATAACTGGGTACTAACCTGAACCTACCCCTAAACCTAACCCCATATAGTTACCTTATATTAACCAGTACTTTTTTAGGCAAGTACACATACTGTAAAATAAAGTGCAACCAAACAGTTTATATTAAAAGACATCAAATAAGTACCCCATAGCGGCTTGCCAAGCCCTGGTGAACAGTAGCATCCACAGCACCCAGTTTCACTTTACCCTTCGTCTGCTCTTTGACTTCTGTGGCGGCTGCCGTCCATTCCGGCTCAAGACTGGAAACATTAAAGAAAGTCAACATGGGAAAGCCCAGCCGGCAGAGGAATTTCATTGTGTCTTAGAATCCTTGTAAATAATTGAACATTGATTCAGCGCTTCAATAATGCATGGCACAGCATGTCAGGTACGATTTCAGGAGAATGACAGACAGGTCTCATGATGTATGCGAGACACAGAGGAAACCACATACTTTTTGCAGTGTCCACACCAGGGGGCGAAGAACTCCACCAACCAGATATCATCGCTGTCCAGCACGGTACGGTCAAAGTTATCATCTGTCAGCTCCACAACATCCTTCTTATTGCCAGCACCACCTCCACTCTGATCACAACATCACAGAGGAGTCAATCAATGGAAGGAAAACATAATATAACAAATTCTTCATGCTGAGCTTCAATACCTGTCTGCTGTAGTCTGAGCCTCCAGTCTTTCCACCAAGCCTGTCTTTGACCAGGGAGCGAAGAGCATTCAGAGCTGCGTCTACAATGGCCTGACTGACTCGGCCACCTAGGACAGAGAGAGAATTAACAACATGCTTTCATATGACCATAAAACATTTTCTTTACATGCATGCCAAGATGCTTGATGAAAATGCAGTACTGAACCTTGGTAATCCTCTGGTTTATTTTTGTTGGCTCCAAAGATCTTGATAGTTGGGAAGCCTCGGACTCCATACTGGCTTCCCAAGGAGTTGTGTTGGTCTGCGTCCACAGCACCCACCTTCACAATGCCCTGTACCAAAACACAAATGCCATCAATGGTCTTTTTTATAATTTCTCTCACTTTTAGATTTATCCAGTTTATAACTGTGGTGAGACATGCTGCTTGTTATTTCCGAATTTTTAGATACAAAAATAAGGATTTTAATGATTCAGGTTTCAATTCATGTTCCATTAAACAAATATGGTTCCTTAACAACACAGTCCTTTTAAGAGAGCACCAAATACTATAATATTACTATAATACTAAATACTATACACCACCATTTAAAGGTTTGTGGTTAGTAAGATTTTTGAAAGTCTTTTATGCTCACCAAGACTGCATTTATTTGATTAAAAACACAGTAATATGTCAAATTTAACTTATTTCCATATCTTAATTTGGTACTCAAGAAACATATTATTATTATTATTATTATTATTGTCATCAATGCTGAAAACAGTGCTGCTTAATTTCCGTAGAAACAGTGATACATTTTTTTATTTCTTTGATGAATGGAAAGTTTAAAATAAGATTAACACAAAAATTTAAGAATTAAAATTAAAAGTATTAATTTATTTTAAAAAATAGGTAGTGGATACTACATTTTGGAAGAATGATGCTTAATAAATCATTCTGAGCCAGTAAATTAAACCGGTTCTGAATAAGCCCCCGTTCTCGATTGTAAGTGTAATAATTATTATGTAATCTTAAATTCGGAATTTACCTTTAAAGCTGCGGCTGCTTTTTTCCATTCAGGAGCCAAGCTCTTGCAGTGACCACACCTTTAAAAAAAAAAATATATATATATGTTTTGCACATAAACATCATGAAACATATAGCAATAATATGTAATATTGTAATAATGATACTCATGACTGTATTATGCATGATATGCAAACTAAGACTAACTCTTAAGGCACTTCATTTGCATTGATTTACATCTCAGAGTAGCTATGACTCACACTTTCAATTTTATACAAGAAAACAACAGATTGGACTGATTCAGCACCAGCATTCCAGACAGTAACCTGACCTGTAACTAAAGATCTCTATAAGTAACACATATTCAGGTTCCACCACACTCTTACAACTTACCAGGGGGCATAAAACTCGATCAGCCAGAGACTGTCACTCTGCATGACTTCCCTGTTAAAGTTGGAGGGGTTGAGTTCAACCACATCATCACCAGCAGAGTAGAGACCGTGGACAGAGAGTACAGTCAGAGAGCACGCCAACACACCTGAGAAGATAAAGAAGCATCAGTACTGGGGTACAGCAAGTGATTTCAACAGCTCTATTAAAAAGAAAAAAAGCTTTTTTTTTGTTTTGTTGTAAAAACAAGATCTACCGCATGAAACATTGCATATGGTTCATAATCATAACAACCAGGACTTTCTACTAACAGACTCTAGGCACATACAACAGATTACTGCAATAATTAAAACGCATTTAATTATTATTCTCCAATTGGTCTTCTGCCATATGAAGATGAAATTGCTGTAATGTATAGGCCTAACCTACCATTACACACTCTAAACTAACTATAATGTAGATACGGTGTTACACACTTACACGTATGTATTTAATGTAAACAAAAGCTTCATAAAACACACTTCAGTTGGTTTAACAATTGTTTCTGTTTTTGTCAAATCAACGTCCAAACTAGTTCTACAGTTTAGGCTCTATGCATCTCACAGTTTGCTTGCAAGCGAATTTGAGTCAATAAAACGCGCCTCTTAAAAGCTAAGTTCACGCTTTTATGTCATTATAACTCACCCAGTAGCGCTCGCATGGTTGTTCTTTGTGCCTAGTCAATTGTCTTGTTCAAGGCTTCTTCAGTCTGTGTAGTGCTGTGTGCGCCCGCCGCGTGAACTCTCTCTCTCCACCTCACTTACTGTATCACACGACCGGTCTCCAACCAGCAGCGTACCAACACAGCACAGTCGTACCGTGGCCCGCACTGATTGGCGGGCCTCCACCCGGAGACGACCTTAGCCAATAGGAGCTCGACGTGTAGTTCTGCATCTCGGGAGAGGTACGGTGGCTATGAGGTGGCAAAATTGTTTAATGAAATGTACAAAAGTTAAGGATCTATGTATTTTAACACATCAGGTAATATATATATAATGACAAAACGTTGCTATTTTATCTTCCATTACACCCCCTTGACCCATTTTAATGTAAGATAAAGACAATTATTGCTGGTATTTATAATGCTTATAGCCTACTTGTTTAATAATAGCATATATACAAACAAGACGCATGTTCAAAGAATGATTTTAATTTGAGCCATAATATTATAAAGTTTACATAATAGGTATTAAGTTACTTTAAGAAACATCTTAACACAAAATAGAGTATAAAAATATATAAGGGTGTTCTTCAACTAAAGGCACTTTTAATACCCCTGGAGTAGATTTCAGTAGCAAATTTCAACGTTTTCTTTACATATTTAAACCCATGACAAGATAAGCCATGAAGTAGATAAACCATTAGGTTAGTATTGATTGTGCAGAATGTCCCTTTTTGTACGACATTTCCCATCAAGCTGTAATTGTGTAAAATTTACACAAATTATATTTAGAATACACAAAATGTCAGCTATGAAATGAGCCTTAGCAAATGTCAACCATTGTATTCCATTAAAATGTCATTGACTCATTGGCATCACTTTTACCACAGACTGTTATCAAACACAATGCAAGTTGAGATGTGGTGGACCGTGGAAATGTTCATGACTTTCAGAAATGAGACTAAAATAACAATATTTCAGATACTGCATGAATAGACACTGTTAAACATTGTAATTAGACAAATTAACTATATTACAGTTTTTCAAGAGTTCACAGCGCCAAAAGGCTCATAGTTGAAAAAAAAAAAAACCCATAAAAAGCCTCTATACATACATACATACAAAATAATAAAATTATAGTATGCCATGCATTTGTAAATAAATGTATTTAAATGCATTTAATCAGCAGTGCTTTTAAGTGATGTTATTGATTTCAATAATCTGTTTTGTGCATATTGTGATGATAGCAGGTGATTGATGCAGCTTATCCTGAGATGTTGAAAATCTTCTGGATGAAAGCTGAAGGCAGAGAATAGAACAGAAGGCCCAAAAAGATCAGCCCGGTTATGCTGAGCAGAGTCACCACTGTGGCCAACTTATACTGCCGCCAACCCATTATGCAGGTCACCCGTATTGGACTCAACAGCCACGACAGGCTAGTAGTTGGACGACTGTGTGAAAGAGAACAGGGTTTTAAACTATCTCACACACATACATGCATACCCACACTATGGAAACAAGAAACATGTGCAGTTTTTATCTCAATGAGTTCATTTTATTGTCTTCATACTGACAAAAATAAATAAATCAATCCATATTGCACACTTGTGAACAAGAATTAAAAATACACTCTTTTTATATAAACCAGCTAAAATCAGTGCAAACAAGTCCATGGTCAAATGCCATTCATTAAATAGAGCAACAGTACATAGCAAGCAAACAAGTACACAGCAAGCAAAATCAACAGTAGGACGTATAGGAAAGAGCATTCTATTGTTTTATTTAAACTTGAAATGTCAAATTAAACATCATTCCCCTACTAGAATCTGTGTTTTTCTAAAGGATAAACAACATTACTGTAACTTACTGGAGTGCAGAAGATTTGTGTCATGGACTGAAAGTGCATGAAGAAATGGAACATCAAGGCAAAGTTTAATCAAACAACATAGTGTACTGTATATGAGGCCTGTAACCCTATCATAATATTTTTTTTTCAGACTTCAGCCACTGATGAACAAGTCATCTTTCTTAAGACAAAGTTGCATGCTTATTGTGCTTTTAGCAGCGACACATACACGTCTAGACAATAACTACAAAATCCAAGAATTTGAAGCAATGCATTCATTTGAACATTTGAACGGATACCATAAACGCTAGTCCAGTTTAATTTCGTACCAAAAATAAGCAGTAATGCTTTCTCCATATGACTAATTATTCTTGAAATGTACAAATAGAAAGATAAATAAGATAATTGATCTTTTCCAGGTAAGACATGCAATTTGATACCGAAAAAGATATTTGATACGTTATGCTTAGAGTGCAACTATGAGAGATGGTAAACTTTTGAGAGATTGTTTAAAAATAAAATAAGTGCTTTAAATTGAAACCAAATATTAGAAAAAGGGACACTTGAGAGGTCAAGGGCAAATCAGAATCTCTCAAATGAACCTTTCTGACCCCTCTTTAGGCCCCAAGCAGCTTCTTGACCAGATAGCCTGGCATGCTGTAGAGAAACAGGCCCACCATGATCAGCAGCAGCAGAGCCAAGATGATCTTGATGATGAGCCACTTGTAGCGGTTGCATATCAGGTAACGGATGGCCTTCAGTGGGCTCAAAAACCACAGGAAGGTGGTGTCAGGCCGGCTGTGATTGGAAGTGGTGAAGGGGTTGCAGGTAAGAGGTTGTGAGTTGAAAGTTGAAACCAGGGACGATGGAGGAAGAGAGGTAATACAAATGTTAGTGGTTAGTAAGATGATTGGTAACATGACTGAAAAGTTGTAAAATATCTTAAAGGCATATTAACCATTTTAAGCAATGACTTAAAAAGGAAAGTTTGTTAACGTCACAATGAACATGAATATTGAATATTGCAGTGTTTATTATACATGTAACTTCCACTTGCAATGACATCTCTTCTCTGATGACGTGTGCGCTAGGCTAGCGCACTCAGATGAGATCGCAGCAATAGCAAACCACAACAAGCCAATGATTCCATTAATTCCCGATGGACAAAATCAAGTACCGCCCAACATTTTTTTCTTGTTGGAGAAGCCGTTTCACTCGGATATACATCACAATAGGAAAGAAAAGACTCTTGCAACTTCCATTTCATGCCGACTTTAATGCCATTCAAAACCTTTATGACTTTCTTTTGCTGAGCACAAAAGAAGATGTTTCAAAGAATGTTTTTTTTTTTATACAATTAAAGTAAATGGGGTCCAAACAACACATTTGTGTTTCACAGAAAAATGAAGTCACACAGGTTTGGAACGACAAAAGGGCGAGTAAATGATGGCACAATCTTAATTGTTGGGTAAACTATTCCACAGAGCTGGTAAAAACATTAGCCTAGGTCAGGGTTAGTCAGCGTCGGTCCTGGAGAGCCACTGTCCTGCAGAAATTAGCTCCAACCCTGAAAAAAACTCATCTGTCTGTAGCCTTAGTAATCCTAAAGATATTGATTAGCTTGTTCAGGTGTTTTTGATTAGGGTTGATCATCCATTGCTCTCCAGGACTGGCGTTGCCTACCCCTGGCCTAGGTCTACCATGTGTGTGAGAATGATACTGTAACTTTGCAGTGGGTTGAGCTCAGAGCAGTAAAATGACACATCAGGCAACAAAGGTAAGTTCAGAGAAAGCACAGTAGCAGACAGTCAAGTATAAATATCATAAAATCCATAATAAATAAAGCAAGTAAATATATGTAAATATGTATATGCAAGTAAATATATAAATAATGCATTGCCAAAAACAGACAACCAGAGGAAAGATGACCACCAAAAAGACTTGAGGTACCACACAGCATGCAGCTATGCGGTAAGAAAGAGTTGGGATGACAAAATGGAAAACACTTAATCACCCACAATCCCTCAGGTCCATGTTGTAGGCCTTTAAAAATGGTACGAGTAACAAAAAGACAGAAATACACCGTGAATGGTGACTGTGAATTGCACATTGCTTAAAGGTTTTGTCAGAGAGAGACAAAAAGCAGAGAAAACAGAGGCAGTAAGAGTGGGCTACCAGTGATCTTCCCCTCTCTCCTCACGCCCCTAGGAGTTTCTTGACCAGGTATCCAGGAATAGAGTAGAGGAAGAGCCCAACGAGGAGGAGGAGGAGCAGCAGGGCCAGAGCCTTCAGGATCAGCCAGCGGTAGTTGTGCCAAATGAAGTATCGTATGGACTTCAGAGGGTTCATGAACCACATTAGACTGGTGTCTGGACGACTTTTTCCAAAACAGGAATGGGGGTTGAAATGAAGGAAACGAGCGGGAAAGGGTAGGCGAGGGAAAGGGCAGTCACAGGAGGAAGGAAGGATGTGAAAGAGGAGAGTGGGAGTATTAGAAAGGGAAGTTAACAGTTTCAGATGGGCATTCTTCACTGGACTTCATAGTAGACTTATATAGTCTACACTAGAGTATATCTTTTTATTTATAATCTGAAACGGCATTGTTTCTCAGATGTGCTAGGCACCATGTGAGCGGAAGCAAATGTGTGTAAATGAGCTGCTTTACATCTTACTTTGGTTTCTCAAGTGGCTCAGGTTCGTTCCGTCCAAGGCCGACTGGACTTTTCTCAGCCTCCTCAGCTGTCATTAGATGGAGCTCTGCCTCCACTTTTCCCTGCAAGCATGACATGGTTGGAATGTTCATGAGGTAACCTTAGCAATCATTCCAAATACACTACATGCTGGCTAATTATCAAGCAGTAAAATAACCTTTAGATAATTGCATTGTATTAACTCACCGTGAGCTCAAATTCATCATTCTCATCTCGGGCCACAAATGGCCACCAACCCTTCACTCTCTTCTGTTTGAAGATGGAAATGGTTGGCAGCTCATGTTCTTTGAGAACCATGTTGAGAGAGCACTGCTTGGCTGTTTTTGCCCCACGGGGAAACTTATTTAAGTCCAACTCAATCGCACCTGTGGAATTAAATCACAGGCAGTGTAAAAAATATATTTTGAATGAAACACATGGACTTTTAATTGAGCACAATAATCGTATTACTCTTCAAACCCCAAATGATTTTGCTATACATGCAAATAAGTCATAAATATCTAACAATATTTATGTTTTGAGAGCATACCCAGGAAGTCATCTGCAGAGAAGTGATCAGCATCCCAAACTTGAAGGGTGAGTCGAGCAGGAATCTTGTACTCTGTCTCATCCCAGGAAAACATGGATTCCTTCTTGGAGATGACTATCTTCTCCTCAGCCATTAGATAGTCAAAGGGGTAGACAAAGCGCCAGTTGAAGTTTCCCTCCCCAGTTAGAGAGTGATAATGCACGTCTGTGTCCTGTTTATCCTCCTGCTGTCCTTTCAGCCAACTGAGCAGGGAGATGATTTTCAATTGTTAGAAGTGGCACAATAATATTTTAATATTTATGCAAAAAAATATCCAAGCACGGTATACATACATCAATGACTGATTGTATGTCACATGACAAAACATGCACCAATGTTCTGAACAAAGAGGTGTCCTTTAAAAGTGCATTTAGATATTTGCAAATGTGTGAAATGTATAGACAAAAATACTAAATAGACAACATGCATATGATAGCATTTATACATATCAAGTCGATGCTTCATTCTGCATCAGGAAACTGAACAAAATAAAAGTTCTACCCCGTGGTCATTGCAGTAAGATGTTATTAAACATTTTATTGAAGTCTGAATTATTATATTTTAGATCACACTTTATATATGGTCCAATTCTCACTATCTATTAATTATGACTTTTGCCTCAATAAACTCTTAATTATTGCTTGCTTATTAATAGTTAGTAAGGTAGTTGTTAAGTTTAGGTATTGGGTAGAATTAAGGGATGTAAAATATGATCATGCAGAATAAGGCATTGATATGTGCTTCATAAGTACTAATAAACAGCCAATATCCTAGTAATATAAACTATGTGCATAAGCATTGGATGTCCCTTAACTTCCTCAAATTAAATGATAATAAAACTGAGATATTAGTGATTGGTTCTCCAGCCTCAGTCAAAAGGATGGACCAGTCATTCTATATTGATGGTTTCCATATAAAGCCTTCATCACTGACTCGCAACCTCTGTGTCTTATTTGACTCAACTCTGTCTTTTGGCTCTCATATTTCTTCCATTGTCAAAAACTCTTTCTTTCATCTTCGAAATATTGCTCGTCTAAGACCATCTCTCACTTTAGCTGACGCCGAACTCTTAATTCATGCATCAATCACATCACTTCTGGATTACTGCAATGCTTTATTTCTTGGCCTTCCCAAAAAACTTATTGCAAGATTGCAGTACGTCCAAAACTCAGCAGCAAGAGTTCTCACCTCCACCAGGCGTTCTGCTCACATTACTCCGGTGCTTCATGACCTTCACTGGTTACCTGTTTCATCACGTATCCACTTTAAGGTATTGCTTTTAACATATAAGGCATTAAACGGTCTTGCACCCCCATATTTGTCTGATCTACTTTTCACCTACCGTCCTGCACACTCTCTCAGATCAACTGAACTTGGTTTACTGTCCATCCCTCGTTTTCGATTATCTACAGTAGGTGGAAGGTCATTCAGTGTTAATGCGCCAACATTATGGAATTCACTGCCCCTTTCACTTCGAAATATCTCATCAGTGACTGCTTTCAAGACACAATTAAAAACATATCTGTTTAATATGTACTTCGTCTAAATGTGATTATATGTGTTTTTTGTGATTGTAAGTTGTGCGTCAGTGTTAAATGTATTATAAAGGTACCATGTAAAGCGACCTTGAGCTTTGGAAAGGCGCTATATAAATAAAACTTCTTCTTCTTCTTCTTAATATGCATACTAATAAGCAACTAGTTAATAGTGGGAATTGGACCCTAAAGTGTTGCCATATTTTTTTTATAAAATGCAAAGACTATGCACTGTAGATCATCAATGCATGACTCAGAGTTATGTGCTTGTTACTCTTTGATAATATCATTTGAAAGAGAGTGCATGTAATTACAAAATAAATATACTCTCTTTAAATAGAAAAGAAAAATAGATGCTTGACCTGACATCTAGTCAATTATCTGCACTTTAGTTGTGAGGCTTGCATCTGCAGAGCTTTGTAGTCTGTCCCAACAGCATTACATTATATAGGGCTACTGTCTGTATTATGTATTTCTTTGAACCACTAGTAATGAATCAGATACATGCACAATTGTATGCGTAACTTTACAAAATAGATAGATTCAGTCCTTAAGCAAAATGTTGGTATGTCAGATTATAAAAGTAGGTTTTGGCATGCAAACAGACATATCTTATGCTTTCATGCAGTAATTGATACTATGAAAGACATCTCAGTCCCCAAGACATACTAAACAAAAATGGCTCTATAAACCAAGACCATACCAGTTATTAAATATTAAATTGAATATTAAATATACATTTTATATAAAAAAATGTATGTGAATTATCAAGGGAATTTAACTCAAAAGACAACTGAATTAACGTAAATAATATTGTCAAATTAAATCAGAGGTTATAACTAGAAATCAGCATCATTTTGAATGATATGGTCCTGTTTAACTAGGATCTGCATGGAGGTGGTATTTATTCTTTGGATGTGAATGGAGGGGGCAGGTACAGATTTCTGCAGGCGGTGGGGAGAGCGGTCAGGCCATGCGATTGTATCGTCTTTACCCCCTGACATAGATGTCAGACATCTTCTCTCCTGTCATGAAAGCATCGTCCTCTAGAACTACGTCATCAGTGTTCCAAATAATAACACGAAGCTCAAAGCTAGATAACAGCACAGCAATGACGTGGGGGGCAGGGAGGGGGATAGACAAAAGTACATTACACGCAACAAGACAGACAAACAACAAAAGGAAACAGAAACAAACAAAAAGTAACAGATTAACCACACACTCTTCACACACCTGCCCATACCTACCCCCTCACAAATATGTCACTGGACTTTTCCCCTGTGAAGTAATCATCATCTTCCAGAATTACTTCGTCAGTATTCCATATTATCACCCTGAGCTCATATCTGGGAGATGAGTGGAGGGGAAGGAAAAGAATGGGATCATCATCTCACACTGTAAATATTGTTTTAACCTAAAAAATGTAACTGGTTTGATTCAAATAAAAAATATTAGTTAAGATTATAATGTAATATAACTGAAGTAAAAAGGTAAAAACTGCTCCGTAAAGACGTGATTGACCTTTTTTAGTTTCTTAATGCATGTTCCTGGTCTTGTAATTGATTCCAAATTGTCTTCGTAATCAAAACGTTATAGTCTTCTCTTCCTCTGAAATGAGTTTCCTTCTTTAATATTTAGGATATTGGTATTGAATGTGCAAATAGCGTTTTAGGCATCATTTTAGTAAACTCACAGGTCTGGCTCTATTCTGTAGCACTCCCTTTCACAATTCAATCCTATCCAGATAAAATCAGGATCCGCTTTACATTTATTTCTACTTAATTATGCCGTGCATTCAGAAATGCATTTATGTCAATAAACAGACTTTTTGCAGTGCATGAATATCTCAGACTCAAGTAGGACCGTTTCACAGTACAGGCCTTGTTAAAAATTGGCACATTCTTTAGATGATTAACATGAAAAAAATAAAGGCAGATGAGAGGCGTGAAGCTGGCAGAGTAAGTATGAGAGGATAAAGAATAAGGACAGTGTGTTGTATCTACAAACTCTAGGTGAGAAAGAGTGTCATCTGTTTTGTAGCTGAATCAAAGTAGTATCTCTGTAGTTAAACATAGTTAAAAACTATTATAGTAAACAATTATAAAAAAGTGAAGTAAAAAGATATTCTGTAGTAATTCGCCATTCACAGCTACTTCTTCATCCAAAGCTTTTAAGTCATCCAAAGAATATTAATTGCACAAGCAGTCCAGATAACAAAGCAATCTGTTCCTTGCTTAAGGGTGTAATGATCTAAGATTGAGAAAGTGATTTAAGCATGACTGATGATTAAAGCTTCCTATCTTTGTCTCATTTTCTTCAAGGCTAAACTCAGTGATGAACATTTCAAAATGACATTTTGTTCCATGTACCTAGAGACGTTAAGGGAAAAAAAAATTATGCAACATTATGCACAAATGAAATATTAAAGCCTTAACTGCAACAAACTATTTGAGATTAAAAGAGCATGAATAAAGGAAAAGCAGCAAAAGTTTCACTGATCCTGATTCAAAATGTGTTCAAAATGGAGTAAACCGAAACTTTGAACAGAATCATCTACCTCTTTGGTTTGCGTGGTGATATGTCAATGGCTGGTCCTGGTGCTGGTATATCCATAGGAAACATGTCCACCCACATTTCAATCCTTCCCTGTGAGATAATGAACATTTGAGGAGTTGACCAGTTAGTTACAATATAATAATGACAAATTGATATACTGCACCATTTTGCTTTATTTTTCCTAAACATTTATTTTTCCAGTGACGTTACATTTTTCATTTACATTCCCTCATTTATCAAGCATAATTAAACTGCTGAAAATGACACAGCTGTTTATTCATCATCTGAATTTGTTACCAATGATGGAAAATTCAGCAAGGCCACTTGGTGAACCTTATAATATGTCCTAGGTAATAAGAGCTGTATTTTGTCGCACACGCATGCATACCTGCTCTATGCCTGGCTTGTCAGGGTTGAGGAGCGGCCTGGTCTCTACATGCTCAGGGATGAGTTTGCAACCAACACGAGGGATCTCCTCCCAATGCCTAAGAACAGTGAGAGCCAAGTGTTCTTCTGTCTGCTTCTTCAGACCTGTAAGCCAAAAGAAAATAATTGATATCTTTTTATATTTAATAGGAGAAAAAAAACTTAAATTATATTATATTACATTCTCTGTATAAGCTCTTAAATGTCTCACCACTCTCATCCTCAATTTCTGTAAACCCAAGAAAGACGCGGTTTGCAACTTTGACCCTCCCACCAGGTCCATAGTGGGGTCCATCCAATTTGCCTTCTTTGCACAACTTAGCAAGGATCTGAGTTGGTTTCTGAGGGTCCCGCCATACATTGTAACCATGACTGTCAGTTAAAAATACAAGACTGTTAGTTTAACACATTAATTCAGGGAAGTTAATAAAAAGACTTTTAATTCTAGGTATGGCTGTTCTCTTGTCATATTTATAACATATGCAATTAATTATGATTAGTTAGATAAATTCATTGTCACATTATGTAAAATAAAGTAATCGATTGACAACCCCAAAATGTAAATACTTTAGCATGCTGTTCTATAAAGATTTGAGTGTTTCCTGCTCAATGTGTTTGTCCCCTAAATCAAGTAAAATAGGGGCACTATTTAGAGAGAGAGTACTCACACAGAGTAGTTGGATGCGATGCCACACGTGGCTCTGTGTTTGCTGTAGTATCTGTTCTCCAAATCAATCTTAGTCTCACCAATCAGGTCATCAGTTCCGACTAAATCCCAGTCATATACTGCCACAGTCAGCATGGACTCCATTGGGAATGTGGCCTCTATGTCAAATGACCTTAAGGGAAACAGAGAGAAAAGGGTGTGCTACATGAAGTGCTTTCAAGAAATTAATATGTTCTAGCTTGAGCTCAAACCATTGGTTTGGTTGGTTTACAATAGTATAGCCTACTCACTTTCCAAATACAGGATTCAGCTGCTTGGATATATAGTTCTCCTTGTCCCGAATCTCCGACTTTCCCAATCGAATGACTATATAAGGGTCTGCTTTACCATTTATATCTGCAGGATGCAGGTCTGTGGCCTGAGAAGAGAGTCATGTTACTTTTGCTGACACAGTACTGCACTAATAACACCTACGTATAATTCAGAGTTGAATTCACTTACTCTTATGATATAAATCCTGATGAGAACATTGATAGGGTCATTGTGAGGTGTGCTTTGGAACATTCCCATGTTCGGGTCAAATCCTGACTCCCTGGTGATCTCCTCAGACAGTGGTAGTTTATACATACAGAGGGATCCCTGGTTCACAAGGAGACAGATTCAAACATGAAAAATGTTCATACTCTAATTCTGAAACCTGATCTTTACATATCTTTATGTATATGTGTGTGTGTGTGTGTGTGTGTGTGTGTGTGTGTGTGTTCTTACCTTGAATCTGCCCACAATTCTGTCATCATCAACCACATTGTGGTCATCATCATCTCCAGCCTTTCCTCTATACAGGTTGAAGGTGTGGAGCCAGTCCTCAAAGTTACCATACTCACACTCCAGCTCTTTATTGTACACCTGAGAATAAGATAAAGGCGTTCATATTTATATTGAAATTAGATGAAATTGCTACAGATCACAGTTCCCCTTCAGGGACTACCGCTAGGCTAGGCTGCAGGGCATCCGTATGCTGAACTATATAGACGATTGGTTAATTCTAGCTCAATCAGAACAACAGGCGGTTCGGCATCGAGATGTCGTTCTTGCTCACATCAAGAGGTTGGGGTTGAGGCTCAACGCCAAGAAGAGTGTTCTTTCTCCATTACAGAGAACCACTTTTCTCTGTGTCACCTGCTCGAGTTGCTTCGATTCTCGCCACATTAGATCAGGTCAAGCTAGGCCAGTCATCCACTGTAAAACAGTTCCAGAGACTGTTAGGTCTCATGGCAGCTGCGTCCAACGTGATACCTTTTGGCCTCCTGCACATGAGACTGTTACAGTGGTGGCTCAGAACCAGGGGATTCTCCCCGAGTGGAAATCCATGTTATGCTAACGACAGATGCCTCTCTCACGGGGTGGGGGGCGATCATGAGTGGTCGCCCAGCTCAGGGTCTGTGGGAGGACCATCAACGTCTATGGCACATAAATTGTCTAGAGATGTTGGCAGTGTTTCAGGCTCTGAAACATTTCCTCCCAAACCTAAGGGGCCACCATGTTCTTGTCCGGACAGACAACACATCGGTGGTCTCTTATATCAACCATCAGGGGGTCTGCGTTCTCGCCCACTTTACAAACTGGGACGTCAGATCCTTCTATGGTCCCAGGGGAAAATTCTTTCTCTGAGAGCTATTTATCTCCCGGGGTATTTAAATCAGGGGGCAGACATCCTGTTGAGGCAGGGGCCGAGGCCCGGGGAATGGAGTCTTCACCCCGAGGTGGTGGAGCTCCTATGGGAGCATTTCGGTCGTGCCGAGGTAGACCTTTTTGCTTCCCGAGAGACATCACACTGTCCACTGTGGTTCTCTCTCAGCCTGCCAGCCCCACTGGGGTTGGACGCGATGGTACATCCGTGGCCGAGGTCACGTTTGTACGCTTTTCCCCCGCTTGCTCTGCTCCCGGGAGTTCTGGAGAGGGTTCACCAGGACGGGCTCAGTCTTCTGCTAATAGCCCCGTTCTGGCCGGTCCGAGTATGGTTTGCGGACCTAGTGTCTCTCCTCGACGGCTCTCCCCTGGAGATACCGATCAGGAGAGATCTACTCTCTCAGGCGAGTGGGTTGATCCTTCACCCCCGCCCAGAACTATGGAGGCTGTGGGCTTGGCCTCTGAGGGGCCCCAGCTCATAGATTCTGGTCTCTCGACTGAGGTCGTTGAGACCATCCTCCAATCCAGAGCTCCCGCCACGAGGAAGTTATATGCCGCGAGGTGGAAACTTTTCACCTCTTGGTGTGGAGAGCGCCAGCAGGACCCAGTTAACTGCCCGGTTGGTACAGTGCTGGATTTCCTGCAGGACCGTCTCTCCACAGGGTTATCCCACTCCACACTGAAGGTGTACGTGGCGGCCTTAGCTGCTTACCACTCCCCTTCAAGCGGCGGTTCTCTCGGGAGACACCCACTTATATCTCGCTTCCTTCGTGGCGCCTTGAGGCTGAGGCCTGCAGTTCGCACGAGGGTACCAGCTTGGGATCTGGCCATCGTCTTAGAAGGTCTCTCCCTAGCTCCCTTCGAGCCCATCGAGGAAGTTTCGGAAAAGTTTCTTACACTAAAGACTATCCTTCTTCTTGCTATCTCATCGCTAAAAAGTATTGGAGATATTCAAGCACTTTCGGTGGCTCCCTTGTGCCTGGAATTTGCTCCTGGTATGGTTAAGGCCTTTCTCTGTCCGAGACCAGGTTATGTTCCTAAGGTGCCAACTACTTTTGTTAGACCTATAGTTCTGCAGGCTTTCTGTCCTCCGCCTTTTCTGACATCAGACCAGAAGAAACTTAATTTGCTGTGCCCAGTTAGGGCTTTAGATACTTATGTCCACAGAGCTGCCCTGTGGAGGAGATCGGAACAACTGTTTGTCTGTTTTGGGTCACCTAAGAAAGGGGTGTCCTGCATCTAAGCAAAGGATGAGCAAGTGGGTGGTCGAGGCCATCTCGCTTGCTTACGGTTCGGCCCATCAGCCTTCACCTTTGGCTGTAAGGGCTCATTCCACCAGGAGTATGGCTGCCTCTACAGCTCTTCTTTCAGGAGCTTCTCTTCAGGACGTTTGTGATGCGGCAGGCTGGTCCTCACTGCACACTTTCGTTAGATTTTATTCCCTTGATCTTAGCTCCACTCCCGGGGCTCAGGTTCTCTTGTCGGTTTGTGTCTCCTAATGACACACGACGGAGATTTGGTCTTATGGGGATGTGGGTATTGTGTTCCCACTGCGATTACATGCAGCGGTAGTCCCTGAAGGGGAACGTCCCGGGTTACGTATGTAACCCTAGTTCCCCGAAGGGATGGACGCTGCGTGTCCTGCCATACTCCCGGCATCCCCTTGGGTCGCTTGCTTCAGTAACATTAAAAACTGGCGGCTTGTGTATTCAGGGGATATTTATAGCTTCCTGGTCGAAGACGTCACTTGCTGTGACGCTCCATCTCTCCATTGACTGATTTCATTCATGCTTCAGACGCGTCACGCTGGAGGGCGTTCCCACTGCCATTACACGCAGCGTCCGTCCCTTCGGGGAACTAGGGTTACATACGTAACCCGAGACGTTCATTTAGCTAATGTACCCTTTTCAATTAAAGGTTTGGGTTCTGGATTTTTTATTTATTTATGTTTTTAAAAGAAGTCTCACGTTCACCAAGGCTGCATTTATTTGATCAAAAATAGAGGTAAAAACAATAATATTGTGAAATGAAAATTATGATTTTTCAGCCGTTATTATTCCAGTCTTCAGTGTCACATGATCCTTCAGAAATGATTCTAATATGCTGATTTGGTGCACAAGTAACATTTCTTATTATTATCACAGTTAAAATGATTGTATCGCTTAATCTTTTTGGGGGAGGCCATGGTACTTTTCAGGATTCTTTCATGTTTAGAAAATTCAAAAGAACACCATTTATTTGAAATCGACATTTTTTGACAATGAAAAAATAATCTTACTGACCCTAAACTTTTGAACAGTGGTGTAAGTGCATTCTAAATTAAAGTTCTTTATAAAGCAAGAAAGAAAAAACACCTCCAGCTGTAGACTAATATTTTCAAGAAGACGCACTAACCATAAGTTCATCAACTTTTGGTTTTGGAGGTCGTTTTTCTGTGCCATCATGGTTCTTCTTTTTGTCCTTGGAGCTCTTCTTGTCTTTGCTCTTTTCCTTGGGTTTGGTGCCTTTCATAGGAAATTCATCAGCTTTGATCTCTGAGGTTATGGATGAATGGACACAGGTATAGATGGAAATGAGAAACGGATGAGCATGACACCTACGAGGGCAATTTGAATGGACGTTTGTAATGATGAACAATGAGGTTTTCAAGCCATAAGAGCTATTTTAAACACTCAAACTAACATGGATTATGTATAATTTACAAGATGGATCTCTTCATTAAATACATTAAATACTCTTCATTCATACAATAAAATTCAATTGAATTACAAGTAATATATGGAAAAATTAGATCCCAAAGTGAAGATTTTTCATTGCTTGTAAACGTTTGTGTCCAACTCTCATGGCATGAAAAAGATCAATATAACTGGTTTTAAGTCATGACAACAATAGTGATGGATCATATGATGGGATGATAGTGCTTATCAGAACATGTTCCTAACCGGAACACAACACTGTGTCCTTGCTAAGTGCTGTGGTTACCTGCACTCTCTGCTGCTATCTCCAAATCTTCTCTTTCCTCTGCCTCTGCCAGAGCAGCCTCCTGGGCTCTGAGATTCTGCATTCACAGAAAGTTCAAATAAAAATGTACAGTATGACACAGTACATATCAAATGTAAAGAATCTTTACTAAGTTGAAATTTAAAGACATCTCCTCCCCACCTCCATCATAGTCTCTATTGAGGCAAAGTATTTGGACCACCAATCCAACATGCTCTCATCCGGCTCATCTTCCTCCACATCTTCTCCCTTCTTTTTCTTCTTCTTCTTTTTCTCTTTCTCCTTATCATCCTCGTTCTGTTAGCACAAAGGATGTTATGATGTTTATTTGATAATAAATGTAATGTGTTTGCAGTGATTAAATCCAACTTAATGAAAATGAAATCTAAAACATTTAAATCTGTCTAAACCAAACCAAGACTTACCAAGTCAACTTTAACAACAGCATCGGTGGTCTACAAGGACAGGGCCACACAAAACATACATCAAATACAAACATCCACAAAAGATTCTACAATAGCATACTAGCATACACATCACGTGGCTGTTGTTAAAGTCACCATGAAATCTGGAATGTGCACAATAAATCATTATAAATTATTTATTGTGCACATTATTGTTATTTTTATTTATTTATGTGTCCTTGTAATCTTTAATCAAAATAATGTCCCTCCCCTTGCAATAGCACCCTTCCTCTATCGCAATTTCCATTTCATGCCGACTTTAAAATGGGACATTAACCTTAAAGCAGTAAAACAAACAGAACCACAGTAGGATCCAAAATACTCAAAGCCAAGCAGTTTTCTAAAATATAACAGCACGGCACATCTACTCACAGCATCAATCTTGACAACTGTGTCCATCTTCTTAATGTTGGGTTCAGGGTCCATATTGACCACAATATCACCTGAGGGATAAGAAATGGGACGGGAGTGGGGGCGGGAATGAGACGTCCCATTGGTGAGAGCCATGTAGCCATTGGCCAGTCTAGCTGGTGTGGGTAGGGTCATAAGATTTAGCAACCAATGACCCAAGATCAGCACCAGGACAGAAAGGTTAAGACCATGAAGAGGGAAAGGAAGAAGAAATAGAGAAAAGGAATGAAAAGTCAGAAAAGCTGGAAAAAGAAATGGTCTGTACAAAGAATTTAAAATAAAAAATTATATACTGTAACTTTTCTTTATTCACACTACCCTTCAAAAGGTTGGGGTTGGTAAGGTTTTTCTTTTTAAAAAACTTTTTTTTAAAGAAATCTCTTATGCTCATGAAGACTGCATTTGTTTGATCAAAATACAGTAAAACAGCAATATTGTGAAATATTATTACAAATTAAAATAACTGTTTTTATTTTTAAATTAATTTATTCCTGTGATGGCAAAGATCAGCATCATTGCTAGAGGCTTCAGTGTCACATGATCCTACAGAAATCATTCTAATATGCTGATTTGTTTTCTTTTTATTATCAATGTTTAAAATAATTGTGCTGCTTAATTTCTTTCAGGATTCTTTGATGATTAGAAAGTTCAAAAGGACAGCATTTTTTAATAGAAATCTTTTGCAACATTTTAAATGTCTCTTTTGATCAATTTCCTGCATCCTCGCAGAATACATTTACATTTATTAATTTAGCTGACGCTTTTATCCAAAGCGACTTACAATTGCTATATATGTCAGAGGTCGCACACCTCTGGAGCAACTAGGGGTTAAGTGTCTTGCTCAGGGACACATTGGTGTCTCACAGTGGATTCAAACCCGGATCTCTCACACCAAAGGCATGTGTCTTATCCATTGCGCCATCACCACCCTCCACTGAATTAATATGGAATAAAAGTATTAATGTCTTTCTTTCCAAAAAAATAAAAATAATTCATACTGACCCCAAACGTTTGGACCGTAATCAATTATAAGTGAATCTTGATATATCATTTAGAGTTGTGCAGTATATGGTGCTAAAAATGACCATGGTATAATATCATCATTTGGCAAATTTGCTGCTACTCACACAGGGGCGGAGCCAAAACTTTTTTTCTGGGGTGGCCAGGTAAGACAGTGATTTAATTGGGGTGACAAAAAAAAGAAAAGAAAAAAAAAAAGAAATCCTGCTTGGCTACTTCAAATCTACAAAAAAAATCACTTAATATACTGTGATTGTATATAGCCTGAGTGGAATAGCTTAAAACACATGTGGAATAGAGCACACGAATGTCGAATTTAAACACTGGATTATTGTTCCTATGTAATGACTGCATTTTTGCGTGGCATAAATTATCTTCCATAGACAAGGAGTTTCTGACACAAGTACGATTCAACTGGTAGAGCTCATTGAGTAGCCTATATAACCATTCTAACAACTTATAATTGTCAGTGAACACATGTAAGGGATAATGTACATCCAGCCGGTGGTTCACTCAAAATAAGAGAAGCTTCGCATCGGGGTCCTCATCATCCTGTCGGGGGTTATTTTGAGAGATATATTGCTATTGCTATTGAAATGACAACTTAATTCAGCTGGAGTGTGTACATGGCCTTTGAGCCAGGGGTGGCACTGGCCACCACGTAGATACGCCCCTGTACTCACACAGTGTGACACAAAACATAAACGTTTGACCAGCTTGACAGTTATGTCAGATGGCATGTTTAACGAATATTAAGTAATTTGTCATATTTGCATGCTAGAATTTAGTTATCATCATAAACAAAATTGTTTTTATACAAATATGAATTGAAGCATTGGGAAAGTTACATTATATTGCATTGTTATACTTAATTATTACAGATTTATGTGTATATGTGTATGACAGGTACCAGTGTGAGCCCAGTTGTTAGCAGTCTTGTCTGGGGGGCTGTAGATGAACTTGCGAAGGCTGGTCACAGCATGAGACCCAACCAAAGTGTAGCGTCCAAATGCCCTACAGTCCACCACCCGAATATTGAGGGGTGGATGGAGTAGCTCATTTTCTGGCAGATCCTGCGGCACAAGATTCCTTGAGTTAACTTTTCAAATCAGAAAAAAGGGGAGAAATATATAAATGTAATGTACAAATATAAATGAAATCACCACTTCAAACCACTTGACTAAAGTGCTGAAGTTCGGATTCTTCTTGTAGTTCTGAATGAGGGCTGACTGAACTCCTTTCCCTGCACACTCAATGTCCACACGAGGCCTGTCCACCTGGGCCAGGTTGATTCTTTTAAGGTCCCTCAGACCCCAAAAGAGGACCTGGAGAGAAACGAAGGCTGTGGCTCAACATAACTGAAGCAAAAACTCATGAGCTGCAAATGTAGTTAATACAATGTTAAAGGTACAATATGTAGGATTTTTGCAGTAAAATATCCCAAAACCACTAGGCCAATGTTATAAATTTTGTTTAGTTGATTACTTACAATATCCCCAATTTTTCCAACTATTTGTAAATCGTGAGAAAGTTTTAACCAAGGAAACGGGGCGTGTGAGCAGGGGTGAGGAGTCGCCAGTCAATGGCGTCATATCCGCGTTACCCTCGGTTTCTGCTCGTCCTGCCAGAGTAACCATGGCGACAGAGAAGGACAACTGGCTTATGCCTAGTAGGACGCTCACGCTGTTGTTGTTTTGTTCAAACATTATGGACCATGGCAAGCAGACTTTGAGACAAAAAGAGGACTAAACATCTTTCGAGATGCCGAGAGCTCCACGTCCACGACTAACTTCGACTTGATAGAGATGCGAGTGTTGCATGTACTTTATTAGACAGGTGAGCAAATGTACATAAAACTAATCAATGTTATTTAGTTCAACATGATGAAATGTTAGAATATGATCTGTATGTTATTTTAATGTTGATCTAACTTACTGCTAGTCTCATATAGCCAACTAACAACCTAACTAACAACATTAAACACACTCAAATGCAATTTAGTGTGATAGTGTAACTGTTAGAGCAAGTGAAACAGCGCTGCGTTACCTCAAGTTTAATTCCTCTAATAAACTGATCTGTGTGAGTATTAATTCAGCACTTGCGTGTAGTTTGGTAGAATGAAATGTCCTTATTCCTTAATATCCGTGGGACTCGGGTTGCGTGTGGCGCTGGTATACGTCTCTCATTAGCAATCGCGCCCTGCTTCACACCACAGTCATGTTAAAAACATCAATGTATTCACTCATCCATAAAAGATCCATCAGCTTGACGACAAGATCCATAATTCCGCTTAATGCTTTGCATCATCAATATACGCCTTTGTTATTGTAAGAGGATAGCGACCCCTGGTGGTGAAAAATCCTACATATTGTACTTTTAACAGTCTTATTGTGGCTTTCTATGGCTATTTTCACCTCTATGCGATATCTGCTGAGAACTGGTCGTATGCCCAATGGAACAGGCAGAATGGGCCCGCGGTCAGAATCAGTTGGGCCATCAATTGGAGGAAGTGCTGCCCGCCCTGCAGGACCAATCTGTGGATAAACAGATATTACAGAATGAAAATATACAGTATAACTCATTAACTGATGAAATAATAAAGTAATTACTGACTGATAGTAATACTGATTAAATCCTCTTTTTTTCTAAACCTCTAACATGCCTTGAAAAACAGTAAAAAGGAAAAGCACAGCAATAGCGAAGAGGATGAAGTCACTTAGACAAGAAAGGAAGACAAAGACAAGAATTAAAGAGGGGAAAATGTAATTTTGTTTATTGCACCTTGATCTGAGGCACTGCAAAGTCATGGACAGCAATAAGAGCCCTTCTAATCTCCTCATCATCATAAGGAATCTGTCAAGAATTCCATGGAAGTGTAAAGCAGAAAGATAGGACAGAGGATTGTGGAAAAATGTGATGGGAAATGACATAAAAAGATCAAGAATCAAAGATAACTGAGAGGAAAAGAAACAGAGTGGTCTGTATCTGTGCTATTTAAGCAACATTTACTGTATGAACAGATAGGCCAAGCATTGACAGAGTCCATTTAGGATTGGAGTACGTACATGTTGATCACAACCACTGTGTATAGGCCGTACCTGCAGTAGTTCAAAAGCAGCCAACAGATCTCCTGCAGTGCAGTTTCCTCTGTAGATCTGGTAGTACTCCAGCTGGGGGGGAAACCGCGGTGGCCCGTAGTGTTCATCAACCATCTTAGTTAGTGGCTTTGCAAATGTTCGCCCAATGAACTCTGCTTTCCCCTGGATGCCACAAGAAAAAAAAAGCATGACAGTTACACTACCGCCTCTGAACACAAGGGGTCAGTGTGGCCACATTCCTTGTAAAATCACTTTCACATTATGGCTACTGTATTGCTGGGGCTTTAAAATCAATCTTTGGTTGTCAATTCTACATATTTTTGTTAAATGTAGAACATAAAGGTTTGCATTCACAGAAGTCAAATTCTGCTTTTGTTTGGTTTCTTCATCTGTGCTCAATCCCTCTCTAAATTTTAAAAAGGATCATTTATATTATATCTGACCTTGGCATTCAGCTGTCAATGAAATAAACCACAGCAATGATAACTACAAACTACTGTAGAGACTACAACTACAAAGAAACATCAAATTGTAAACCCTCTGAACGGTCACAACCAAGGGAATGCAAGAGGTAGTTTATTGCCACAGGAAATTGTGTTTTTATCACCAAGTAAGGGAAATGGCGAAAAGACTTGATCTTGTTTTTGGGACAGATTCCCAAGCAATCTCACTTCTTGCATGCCTTGTTGCATTCAGCTATCTATGCAAACACAGATTGACAGCAGTGTTGAAATGTGTTCACACTCTACTTAGCCAAAACGTCGTCCAACAAAAGGGCAGGGCCAGAAGATTTTAAACAGGAAGAAACATCAAGTCAGGACAATAGGGCACATTTTCATACACTCTTATTGTAACGCATACATGGGGGGGATTCTGACAACAGATTTGCCCACTGAACTAGCAAACAAAGGCATTTAATTTGGGATATGTAGCTTTTATTTGTGGCTATATAAGAATTATATAAACTTACCACAGTGTCTTGGTCATACAGTTCAATAACTATGATTGGAGGGTCGTCACGGAGTTCACCAGCCTCACCGTAGAGTTCAACATTATCAAACACGAGCAACTGATCCCATGTAGGACAAAGAGTCTCACTGAGGACCTGAAATTTACCACATACACATTTCATGGATGACTCATCAATTGGGAGAACCTTTCGGCCTAAAAAAAAATTTCAAAAATAAAAGGATATAATATCTTTAGACTTGTTAATGTGTCTATGTAATTACTTTTTCCTCATTTAAAGAGTCATTTGATTTATTTAGTTTGACATTTGTGTACAAAGTATAAAAATAAAAAAATAGCAAATAATGCTGTCACTACCATTACGGCAAGCATTTTAGAAAACAATATTATAAATAAATGTATTAATATATAATACATTTCTATAACTATAATATTTATATATGATGTATATATTTAATTTAACATTTATAAAACATAGTATATAAAATGTATATATAAAACATTTTAAGTAGTTAAAGTGCCTCTACTGAAGAGTCACCCACATACACAAACAGCACCCAAAGTATTTGTGCACAGAGAACAGCATTAAATCTGACAAAACCGGTTCCATCTCATAACCAAAGACTTCAACACACACTCACCTCTGTCACCTGGCTGTGGGTGGAGAAGAAGACCCTTGCAAATGGGTCAGACAGGCCGCTATTGTCAGCAGCAAACAGACTGCGGGCCTGATACATGTGTGCCCTCAGCTGAAACACCTGCTTCACTACAGAAGAGGATACAGAGGGTCGCTTATCACATACTGCCCATATTTTAACATAAATGCAAAGAAACTAACATGTACAAACCATTAGGGCATACAGTATATAATCTTACTGTTATAAACTAAGCTGACGGGAGGGACAGCTTGTATGCCTATTTCTTTTGCTGCTTTGTTTTCTTCAAAGCCGCTGGGCAAGCCGCTCAGGAAGTCTTTCCTCTGTTTGTTCAACCCCAGCCACAAATACATCTCTAGTTTAGCCTGAACTGTCCAGCCAGCATGCCCAAAGCCTTTCTTTCCAGGCAGCTATAATGAACACAAACACCCATGCAGAACTTTTACATCAATAATATCCAACCTGATTTAACTACTTCTAAATAACATGTTTATTTGTAGGAAGAAATATGAAATTGGGATATAAAGTGAGAGTTACCCTGAGAAAAACAGCTTTAACTTTCCCACAGTCTTTGCCCATCTCTTCGTCAACAATCGAGAAGAGGATGTCTTTGGAGGGTATGCGGGCGTATGCTATACGTTTGTTGTTGCTAATCATCCATATGAACACGTCGGGGATGCTGTGCTGGGGCTTAGAGGAAAATAAACAGTGAGCCTGAGATGCTGATGGTGAATAGAGAATTAAGGTAATGTGATTCCTTTTACCTCATCTGCCAGGAAACGAAGCCTAAGAAGGAAATTCAACACTAGCTTGAGTTTTTCTCGAACTGTGTTTCTCTTCACTTGTGAGCGAATAGTCTTAGCCTGCTGACCCATACTCTCCTGGGAACAATATAACCATGTAAATTACATTCAACATCCCATCAGCAGTTTTTAATGTCGAAGCTGACACCAAATAGGGTGAGTAGCTGTACCATCTCTCTCATACAGGACTTCAGCCTCTCCCTGTCCAGCTTGGTTCTTCCAGATAGATGCTGATCTTTGTTTGCCAGTGTAACAAAACGGCTTAAATTGGGGAGAATAGGGTGGGAAAAGTCAAAAGATTGCTGATTTTCCTGTATATACTTTAACTTTCATTGTTTAGATTCACTTCTACGTTCTCTCACCTGCAACTTGTGCTAAGTTCTTCTAATACACCCCTAAGTCTGCGTTCTGGATACGCCTTCTCTGTTTTTATGATTTCTTGAACATCATTCAGACCTTCCTCCTGTTTACAAAGAAAGAAATGCACATGCTTAAACAGTGTAACAATGCCCGGTTTTACAAAAATAATAACCCTGATAACTCCTGCTTAGGAGAAGGAGATTGACAGGATAACAGTCACATAGCAATTTTAGGAGGAGCCTGACCAGTTTATCTGCAATCTTGTCCATTATATTGGAGTTGTAGAGCCGTCTCCTCTGGTCCTGCCACCAGCTCTTGATGTAAATGCAGGGTTTCTTTTCAAAGTAAGGCAAGTGGAAGTAATTTCTGTAAATCGAGCGAAATGGACAGTTCAGTTCCAAGACACAAAGCTAAACAACAGCTATAAAAAAGTGTGATTTTGACAAACTGCGTATAAATAAATTGCATATATAAAAAAGTGATTTTGACATACTGCATTTGTTATACCAGTAACAGTGTAAAGGTTTTGCTCAAAACCATCATTTCCAGATGATTTGAAGACTCAATATTTCCTTGACATTTTATCTTTTTCTTTTCCCTAACCTCTGACCTGTCAGTGATAACCGGTTTCATAGGAGGGGTGGATGGCACAGACAATAAATCTCCATCATCCTCTGCCTCTTCATCGCTAGAGTTGTGGATGAGCTCAGACTCCTCTTCCTCACTTTCTCCTCCACCCTCTTTCTTCTTCTTTGCTGATCCAGGCTTGCTCATGCCATCTATCTGGTTACCATAGTTACCTAAGTGAGAAATTGTGTACATGTGGAGCTGTAAATGTTTTATTTTTGATGTGTTGAATTTACTGAAGCATTGGCTGACTAAGTATATTGAAAAGTGAAGGTTTTGAAAGGTATTTTAAATTTAGCTAACCGATAGTGACTTCAAAGCTGATGGGTTTATCTCCAATTTTCCTGTCTATCATGGTGGCTTCCAAGAATGACCCGAAAAGGAAAAACTCCTCCATCTTCCCTGTGGCACTCTGAAACAAAAAAAAATTAAGATCTTTAAAGGTCAGGATGCAGACACATGAACATGAACTAATGAACACACTATTTAAAAAAAAAAATAAAACATTGTTTTCTGTGACCTTTTATTTCACAGCATTGGGCCCTCGTATCTTTTCTCTCAGACATGTATAAGATTTTCCCAATAGTGATCGCAAGCGTGTGAGCTCAGTCTGAAATCATAATTGACTCGAGATGTTGGCAGCTCAGTGCTGCATTGTAACCCAGCAGGGGTTTCCTCTCAACTAAATCTATGATCTTTGAACAAATAAAACGTTCACTAGCCTCTTATCACTCTCTTATATTCTGCTGTTCCTAGCAGAAAATAAGAAATGAATCCATGCCCTTTCTTTTCATACTGTAGTTACTGCAACTGATTGCTCATACCAAATCTATTTTAAAAGTGAGGGAATCACTTTTATTGTAACTACGGCAGTTTAGGTAGTTAGTAATAGAAACCAGATTGGTACTTAATTATTGATCCATAGTAAACAAAAAAAAAATGGTACATTTGGAAATTCTATCATAATTCCATCATGAAATCATTCCAGACCTGTATGACATTCTGTCATTCATAGAATACAAAAGTTTAATTTAAAAAATGTCCCATATACTAAATGAGAATAAGGACTGAAGTTCCAAAATGACGACAAAGCACCATTGAAGTGACACAAAAATGGTCCATTTAACTTGAGCACTATATTTGTCTTATAAGTCTTATAAAGCCAAACAAAAGCTTTGTGTAAGAAACAGACTGAAAGTTATAAATGGAAACTTTTAAAGATTTTAAAAAATGAAGTAGTAATGCTCTATTTGTAAATTATTTGTATTTTTCAAACAATGTTGATCCACTTGTTTTGCTCATTAAATGATTTAAATTAAATTTACTTATCTGGTTCCGTAACATCGCGAAGATGGATGCGAAGATTGTCAGGTGAATAGTGACTTTAATTTCAGTGTGTTCTAGTGTTGTCAGTTGTCATGATACCGGAATTTCCAAATTCAATACAATACCTTGAAAAATATAGATATTCGATACCATTTTCGAAACCACGGGGACAACTGCCATATATACCTCCATAGAGATAATTAGTTCATAATTTTTTTAAATATTTTGGGTAATCTGGTTGCAATAGCTTACGCACAGAACAAGGAGGCTTTATTTGAATCGATGAACTAAATTTACAAAAAGAGACAAGTAAACACTAAACAGTAATAAAATAAAAACAAATAAACAAATTGCAAACAATAGCACAAATAAATACAATAAAATGAAATAAACTTGGCTTTAAGTTTTTTTAGGTGGGTCTAACAGTAGTATTCAGGTAAGAAATACTACAGAAATTACTGTAATCAAATGTGAAGACTATCCAGTGTTATTAAATACAGATTAATGCTCACAATTAAAGTTACAAAAGTTATTCAGTCAATAGTAGCGAGTGATTTTCTTTCTTCTTTTTTTTTGCTCTTTGATTAACATGACAGACAGCAGCAAGTTTATTAGCCACCCACATCAGGGAGGTTTGTGCACAGCTGTCAGTCAACATGACCATCAAGGGCCAAACAAATACAAAATGTACATTTATAAATCAAGTAAGAAAAACTACAGCACTGACACTCAACTGTGACTGGCTGAATGTATGTTGAAGGAGGTGGATTGGAATCCACTGCTGCTTCAATGTATACTGTATGTAATGAGTGATTATAATCAAGGTATTAATCAATATTTTTCCTTCTAAATATCAAATGAGTTGAATGACTTCTCTAGAGATTTTACTTTGTTATAGAAGTTTTATCACCAGTGTGATTACTGAAATGTTCTTTTCATGTATTCTCTAATGTCTGTATTTGATATCTGAATGCAATATCAGTGCTTGCTCATTTAGCCCGGCTTCCAGAAATGAAATATGGAAAGATGTTTTGTTTTGTTAAGAAGGACTTTTAATGTGTCAATACATGCATCTGTTTTTCTAGGGTCCTCTGACAACTGTGGTCACAGGGGTCATTGAAGTCTATAGTCTAAGGGACCATTTCTCAGTTAAAGCCTTGAGAAAGCCTTTCTCTCCTTGAGAGAAAGAACGTATTATCTTGATGTTTTGAGAGGACTCTCCTGTTTATAGTTAGAGCCTGGCCAAATCCAACCTTGGAAAAGCTGTGTGTCGGTGTGTGTGTTAGTCCTTTTGGTTACAGGTTAGGGAACCACTGGCATTATTGGAGTTGTTGTTCGGGACAGGCTAGCGCCCAGCAACCCAAATCTGCGACCTGGAAGGTCACAAAGTGCCAGACTTCAGGGTCTGAGTTTCAGCTCCATAATCGATGGATATATGCTTCAGTCTATCTGTATATGTGTGGAAAATTACTCTGTTTATCTATTTCTTAGCCAATCAGAAACTGCAACTTGAAGCAAGGATGTAGCTTAGACCTTGGTGAAGGGTATAACAGCTGTGATCTTTGTAACTGTAAGGGGGGCGGCCTACGAACCCCTGTGTGAGTCTTGAAGCTGACTTCAGCTGAAGAAACTGCAAACTATCTTCAGTAAATCTTTTCTTTCATTTATTATAATTCTGACTCCGGGTCTTCATTCATCATATCTGGTTCTGGGTCTTTAACTGTTTACCCCTAACAATGTTCACTCAAATGTGCGCAGGACAGAATCACCTTGGGTGGGCTGTGTCCCCAGCGTCCCCGCGGCTGCTACGCCCCTGTCTACAGCTTGGATCAATGCACAGGCTTTTAAAGCACCAGGTTATTCATGCCATGAAGAGCAACTGGGACTATCAGCATCCTGTGTTTGCCTCTTCATCAAGTGTGATAACAAATCTTGCCCTTCAGTAAAATGCATCTGACAATCAATAATTGCTCCCAGAGGCCACACAAAATCACAGACAGCTGGACTCCCACATCTGCAATGACTTTTTGTCTGAGGATACAAAGCTTGGCCTTGTAATTTCCCAGTGGGCAGTTGATATTTCAAATAATCTGGACTGAGCTGTAATCAATTTGTCTTCAGATATGGTACAAGAGGTTCAGAAGGTTACAGATGCCTGGGACAAGATGGAATTTGAGTTTTTTAAACACTGTACAATATGATGTAGGCCCGCAAAATAACCTATGTGTAATGTCATGGTGGGACAGGTAAGTGTAGAATTATTTAGTATTTAGAGATTTCAGTACTGATCTCAAGTGAAATGTCACAGTGCCTTGACCCAACCTATAAAAAAGGAAATAAGGAATCTCACCTCTGAGATGTTGGACACTGGCTCCATTTGTACCTCAGTAGAGCTTATTATCTCTGTGGAAGAGGTGTCCAGGATCTCCACTGCAATACTAATGAGGAGGCGTGCCCTGAAGGAAACACCCTCCCCCAGCCCCTCGTTCAGGTCCTGGTGCTCATCCATCAGGGTGTAGTTACGGGTAGAACCATACATATTCACCCAAGCTGGGCCCATAGTGGGCAAGAACCCTGGGGAGAAATGGAAGAGCAGTCAATTCTAGTGTTTTTTGTTTTGTTTTTAGAGATCTGTTTATTTACAACCACTGTTTGTGTATGTACACACATTTAACTGTTAGCGTTCCATTGGGACAGATAACCATTACCTTTGTCTCCATCATTTGCAATCTTGCGTAGATCGATGAAATGGGTTCCTATGGCAACATCATTCACCTTGTCTGAATCACGGATCTGAACTTTCAAACGCCTACACAAAGGTGGGAACATCTCAGTGAAGACTATTTGCTCATTCCAGATGGGCTCGTAGCTGCTCTTCTGAACTGACGTTTTACCCTGCATGTGTAAGGTGTCATAAGAAATGTGTATAATTAAAAAAATAACAGTTGCAAAAAGCTGAGGAAATGGATCTATTTGTAGAAGTTTAAATATTTATTACCAAAAACTCAGAACTAGAAATAGAACAACCGTTAATATCGTGATGTGAACAGACAAAACACTTAAAGAAAGGCAGAGCTTAAATAACCAGACAAACTAATCAACTAAATGAATGACTGGTGTAGCGGATAATCAAACAATGAAAAACCATGGAAAGTAACTAACAGAAAACGTCCCGGGTTACGTATGTAACCCTAGTTCCCCGAAGGGACGGACGCTGCGTGTAATCGCAGTGGGAACGCCCCAGCGTGACGCGTCTGAAGCCTGAATGAAATCAGTCAATGGAGAGAATGAGCGTACGGCGAGTGACGTCATAGACCAGGAAGCTATAAATATCCCCTGAGCACACAACACGCCAGCTTAAAAGTTACTGAAGCAGCGGCCCAAGGGGATGCCGAGAGTATGGCAGGACACGCAGCGTCCGTCCCTTCGGGGAACTAGGGTTACATACGTAACCCGGGACGTTCCCCTTCAGGGACTACCGCTGCGTGTAATCGCAGTGGGAACGCAATACCCACATCCCCATACGACCAAATCCCCGTCGTGTGTCATCAGGAGACACAAACCGACGAGAGAACCTGAGCCCCTGGAGTGGAGCTAAGGTCAAGGGAATAAAATCTGACGAAAGTGTGCGGTGAGGACCAGCCTGCCGCATCACAAACGTCCTGAAGAGAAGCTCCTGAAAGAAGAGCTGTAGAGGCAGCCATACTCCTGGTGGAATGAGCCCTTACAGCCAAAGGTGAAGGCTGATGGGCCGAACCGTAAGCAAGCGAGATGGCCTCGACCACCCACTTGCTCATCCTTTGCTTAGATGCAGGACAAGCTTAGGTGCTTAGGTGACCCAAAACAGACAAACAGTTGTTCCGATCTCCTCCACAGAGGAGCTCTGTGGACATACGCATCTAAAGCCCTAACAGGGCACAGCAAATTAAGTTTCCTCTGGTCTGACGTCAGAAAAGGCGGAGGACAGAAAGCCTGCAGAACTATAGGTCTAACCAAAGTGGTCGGCACCTTAGGAACATAACCTGGTCTCGGACAGAGAAAGGCCTTAACCATACTAGGAGCAAATTCCAGGCACGAGGGAGCCACCGAAAGTGCTTGAATATCACCAATCCTTTTTAGAGATGAGATAGCAAGAAGAAGGATAGTCTTAAGAGTAAGAAACTTTTCCGAAACTTCCTCGATGGGCTCGAAAGGAGCAAGGGAGAGACCTTCTAAGACGATGGCCAGATCCCAAGCTGGTACCCTTGTGCGAACTGCAGGCCTCAGCCTCAGGGTGCCACGAAGGAAGCGAGATATAAGTGGGTGTCTCCCGAGAGAACCGCCGCTTGAAGGGGCGTGGTAAGCAGCTAAGGCCGCCACATACACCTTCAGTGTGGAGTGGGATAACCCTGTGGAGAGACGGTCCTGCAGGAAATCCAGCACTGTACCAACCGAGCAATTAACTGGGTCCTGCTGGCGCTCTCCACACCAAGAGGTGAAAAGTTTCCACCTCGCGGCATATAACTTCCTCGTGGAGGGAGCTCTGGATTGGAGGATGGTCTCAACGACCTCAGCCGAGAGACCAGAATCTATGAGCTGGGCCCCCTCAGAGGCCAAGCCCACAGCCTCCATAGCTCTGGACGGGGGTGAAGGATCGACCCACTCGCCTGAGAGAGCAGATCTCTCCTGATCGGTATCTCTAGGGGAGAGCCGTCGAGGAGAGACACTAGGTCCGAAAACCACACTCGGGCCGGCCAGAACGGGGCTATAAGCAGGAGACTGAGCCCGTCCCGGCGAACCCTCTCCAGAACTCCTGGGAGCAGAACGATCGGGGGAAAAGCGTACAGGCGTGACCTCGGCCACGGATGTACCATAGCATCCAACCCCAGTGGGGCTGGCTGGCTGAGAGAGAACCACAGTGGACAGTGTGATGTCTCTCGGGACGCAAATAGGTCTACCTCGGCACGACCGAAATGTCCCCATAGGAGCTCCACCACCTCGGGGTGAAGACTCCACTCCCCGGGCCTCGGCCCCTGCCTCGACAGGATGTCTGCCCCCTGATTCAAATATCCCGGTAGATAAATAGCTCTGAGAGAGAGAATTTTCCCCTGGGACCACAGAAGGATCTGACGTGCCAGCTTGTAAAGCGGGCGAGAACGCAGACCCCCCTGGTGGTTGATATAGGAAACCACCGATGTGTTGTCTGTCCGGACAAGAACATGGTGGCCTCTTAGGTCCGGGAGGAAATGTTTCAGGGCCTGAAACACTGCCAACATCTCTAGACAATTTATGTGCCATAGACGGTGATGGTCCTCCCACAGACCCTGAGCCGGGCGACCACTCATGATCGCCCCCCAACCCGTGAGAGAGGCATCTGTCGTTAGCATCACGCGACGACAAGGAGCTCCCAACACAGGGCCTTGGGACAGAAACCAAGGATCTTTCCACATAACCAGGGCGCGATGACACCGTCGCGAACTCATGATCATGCGAAGCGGATTTCCCCTCGGGGAGAATCCCCTGGTTCTGAGCCACCACTGTAACGGTCTCATGTGCAGGAGGCCAAAAGGTATCACGTTGGACGCAGCCGCCATGAGACCCAACAGTCTCTGGAACTGTTTTACAGTGGATGACCGGCCTAGCTTGACTTGATGTACTGCGACGAGAATCGAAGCAACACGAGCAGGTGACAATTGTGCCTGCATCGTCGTCGAATCCCACACTACACCGAGAAAAGTGGTTCTCTGTAATGGAGAAAGAACACTCTTCTTCGCGTTGAGTCTCAACCCCAACCTCTTGATGTGAGCAAGAACGACATCTCGATGCCGAACCGCCTGATGTTCCGATTGAGCTAGAATTAACCAATCGTCTATATAGTTCAGAATACGGATGCCCTGCAGCCTGAGCGGAGCTATAGCTGCATCCATACACTTCGTGAACGTGCGGGGTGACAGTGCTAGGCCAAACGGAAGAACCCGATATTGGTACGCTTCGCCCCCGAAAGCGAACCTCAGGAACTTCCTGTGTTGAGGGAGGATAGATACATGAAAGTAAGCGTCCTTTAGATCTATCGTGACAAACCAGTCCTCGGATCTGATTTGTGACACGATCTGCTTGAGAGTGAGCATCTTGAACTTGAGCTTCCCTACAGTGTGATTTAAGACACGCAGATCTAGAATGGGACGCAGCCCTCCATCTTTTTTCGGAACGATGAAGTACCGGCTGTAGTATCCTAACTCCCTGCTGGGTGGAGGAACCCGTTCTATAGCCCCTTTTTGCAGCAGAGTTTTTACCTCCTGTTCTAATACCAGAGCCTGCTCGGGGCCTACCACAGTGGGCAGAACCCCTCTGAACCGAGGTGGACGCGTTCTGAACTGAATAGCGTACCCGTTCTTTATAATATTCAGGACCCACTGAGAAACATTGGGAAGCATTTCCCATTCCGCCAGGAACTCTACTAAGGGAACCAGCCTCTCGAGGCTGGCCTCTGGATGAACATCCCGAGTGACAGACACAGCGCCCTGTAACATACTGGCAGGAAACAGCTGGTCTGAACACTCCACAACCCTCCTCGGAGGGGGCGAGCGTCCCTCGGGAAATCGCTCGCCGAGTCTCTCTACGCCCTGTGTAGGCAGGGTTAGTAGAACAGACCCCTGAGGGCATCGGGAAAGACAGGGCACCGTGTTCTTGTGCGGTGAACTCAAGTCTCTCCCGATGGGGACCACCCTGAGAGTCCTGACGTTCAGCCCGTCAGGACTTTTTCGACGCGGCCTTCCTGGCGACAATGACTGTCCTCAGATCAGTCCTGCCCCGAGACGGCCGCGCCGGAGAGCGCCCCGCCTCGTCCCTCCAGTTTCCCTGCGGGGGGGCACGAGACGCGACACTCCGCTTCTGCTGTGCTCTTTTTGAAGAGGAAGAACTCGACGGCTGGGACTGCCCTTTTCGCTCAGCAGCCCCAGTGACACGTATTTTGAGAGGGATAAATTTAGAAAAATGTTTTTTCTCTTCCTGGAACCTCTCCGTGACCGAGTGAAGAGCGTCACCGAAGAGGCCCGCAGGCGAAACAGGAGCATTTAAAAGGAGAGACTTATCTTTTTCCTTCATCGATGTCTGACTCAACCATAAGTGCCTTTCTGTGGCCACCATGGCTGCCATAGATCGACCAATAGATTTAGCGGACTCTCTGGTGGCACGCAGAGTGAGATCAGCAGTCTGCCTAAGTTCGCTAATCATATCAGCCGAAATTTCACCCCCCTCAGAAACATCTTTGAGCAGGTCGGCCTGATAAGCCTGCATAATAGCCATCGTATGCAAACACGCAGCCGCCTGCCCAGCCGCAGAGTAAGCCTTCCCCACCAGCACAGAGGTATTCTTTAGTGGTCTAGATGGAAGAGCCGGCGCTTTAAGTGAAACCGAAGAAGCAGGAGAGAGATAGCTCGCGAGCGTCTCCTCCGCCTTCGGCATCGTCACATAACCAGCAGATTTAGCACCAAAAATGTTACCATAAGCATTTGACTGATTCGTGTAAATTCTGCTAGAAACCGGTCTAACCCAGGTCTTTGAAACCTCAGCATGAAAGTCTGGGAAGAACGGTAAGCATCGGCGAGAAGGTTGAGGTCGTGCAGACAGAAATCTATCATCTAGTTTGCTTTTAATTTTAGAATCCTGTCTATCAGCTGGCCACTCGATACTGAGCCTTTCAACAGCCCAAGATAACACATCCATCAAACCTTCTTCATTTGCAGTATAATGTGTCACACTAGTTTCCTCTGATGCAAAACTTTCGACATCCAGATCCTCAGAACTGGATAATCTTAATTCAACATCATCATATGCCTCCACCTGGGCAGAAGTAACCGCCGCAGCGCGTGCTTCCAGAGCCGGGTGAGAGGCACCGGATCCCGCCGGAGAAAGCTGAGATAGGGCGGGGCCCGTCTCTACATCGCCGGTGAGATCCATCGGCGAACCCCAAGTCAAGCTCCGCCGCTCTGCCTCAACAGAAGCGGGACCCGAGCCTTGGGGAGCTCGCAGCATACCGCTCTCCTCGAAGAGCGATCGCCGCGAGCGCAGAGTTCTAAGAGGAAAGCGTTCGCAATGCTTACAGTCGACTCCCTCAAGAGCCGACTGGGCATGCTGAACACCCAAACAAGCCACACATAACTCGTGTGAATCCCCACCCGTGATGTATCGAGTACAGGGGGGAACACACTTCCTATACTGCTCGCTCATATTGTTGTTGTTTTTTTATATATATATATATATATATATAGTGATAAACTCCTGACAGAACAGACAAACACAATCGACAGATTCAGACACACGCACAGAGCTGCTGAAGTGACAAAAGCTGGCGTGTTGTGTGCTCAGGGGATATTTATAGCTTCCTGGTCTATGACGTCACTCGCCGTACGCTCATTCTCTCCATTGACTGATTTCATTCATGCTTCAGACGCGTCACGCTGGGGCGTTCCCACTGCGATTACACGCAGCGGTAGTCCCTGAAGGGGAACTAGGACACATGACAAACCCACCCCACAAAAAAAACAAGAGAATCCCTTACAATAGTAATTTTTATCAATGTCTAATATATAAAATTGGATGGATAAAAATATTGATCTCTTACTGAGTGTCTTCAGGACTTTCTTACCTTCTGCCCTGCAAACTGCACCAGGGCATAAGGGTCCACAAGGTCCCTGTTCTCCCCGATAAAAGCTTTCTTCACGTTGGCCAAGATACTCGTGTTCATTTTAGGTAGTCCCTCAGCTCTATAAATCTTAACATAAAACCGAGCCCACTGTCTCTCTGATGGAACACCCTCCGGCAAGAGAAGATTCCTGTAATACATCATAACGAATATGAGAACAGACCAACGTGACACTCAAATAAATAAATGAACGAATTAATAAATAAATGTATAAATAAATCAAATAAATAAAGCATTAGATGGTGTGGGATGCGGTTTAAACTTTTGTACATGAACATTTGGGAATCTAAAGTACACTCAAATTTATAAATGAATTAATAAATACATTAATAAATAAATACATGTAGGAATGTTTATGTATGAATATATCTGTTTCTAACCCCTCTATGTCATCCTCATCTGTTTCATTGGCCTTGTGGGGAGTCTTGATATTGTCTCCTTTTCCTACGACTGCAATGTCACACTTAACGTAACCTTTGCAGCCAGCTGTGATGTCATCAGGGTCGGACAGCATTGCCCATTTGTGATGGAACTGATGCTCTGTGATGTACAAGTACCAATTAATAGTCTTTTTCATATCTAATTAGTACATCTCTTACTTATTTCCATGGTTACTGACCAGCTTGTGAGTAAACAGTTCCCACATCTAGTTTGAAGGTGCCTACCAGGGTGCCACTTCGTAGAAGGTTTTTTGAATGTATTACCTTAAATTTAGAACAGAAATACAACTCACTCAATTTACATCTGTTTTTTCCAATGGTTTTCCAATGAGTTTTTTTATTTATAATACATACAATCATCTGCTGGAAGATGTGAAAAGATCATGAAAAGAGGATTAATCTACTCACTGATATCTTCAGGATCTTGTCAAACATGACATCTGGAGGCACGTGGAAGTCAAAGACAAAGTACTGTTGAGAGATAGAGAAAAAAAATGTATATAATGTCTGGATATGGAGTTTATAAAGCTAGGTTGTTTATCATATAAACAATGTGGGTGGATTTACATGTTATTTAAGTATTGATACTGAAAAAGATCATGAAAAAAATGACAAGATAGTCTCTTTAGAGGTTCTTGCAGTACTAATCCGATATACACTGGACGTGTCAGTAAACAGATCGCCAAACTGTCTGAAATGACAGAATCCTTTGCTCAGATTTTTCAGCCATGTGAATCTAACCTCATTGTAGTAGGGGCAGTTTGTAGACTCCTTCATTGATGTATACTTCTTTTCCTCTCCAATTTCCACACAAACCACAGGGTCCATGTTCAAACCAACCAACTGACGGGCCTCGATTACTGTAACACTGATCTGAAAGACATTTTAATTGGAATATTATCAAAATAAATTGGTATAAAAATAATATATCTGGGGGGGAAAACAGAGTATAAACCACTCCGTTGGTGTGTGTCAGACGCTGATTAAGACCGATGAAGCTGTGTTTAGGTGGGAGGGGAATGTGTTATGCCAAGGGCTAATTAGTCAAGTTTGCTTTAGTGAATCAAATGACAAATGAGCTACAGTTTTCTATTGAATCACAGAATCATAAAGTAAATATCTGAGGCTGCATATGGACAAATAAAGGCAAACTTAGTCAATAGATGGAAAATCCTAATACATTTGTAATTTTAGTTTCAGTTTTTAAGTGACCAGAGCCATCTTATTCAGGTTTGCACAGTTAAAATGAACCACCAAATTGCGTTCTTTCTCATTTCTGCAACATTTGGGCTGTCTTTATTATACACTCCAAAGCGACGAGTCGCATTTAAACAAATAAACTTCTCTCCACAGAAACTTGCTTCCAGAAGAATTCAGAAAATAACAACACTTATTGCTACAGTGATTTATTCTGCAAAGCGCAAACGAGTCCCAGAAGTTAATGTAGGAGAAAAAAGGAAAAGCAACTTCCAGCATAATATGAACAGCTTGAGATAAGGAAATAAAGTAAAAAAGGCCTACAAACACTTACACAGCACACATATATGGATTTCCTGCATTTAAAGGAATTGCACAGTGCCAGAACTGAAACGAATTTGCAATTCAACAGCTCAACACAACAGCCATGCAGAGGACAATTAGTAAGCAAACATAAAAGGCTTCTCTGAAAAACTGAAGCTCAAGGCCGATGTTGTTTATTTGGGACGGCTCTGTATATTCAGGGCTTTGAGCAGAATGCACTACTCAAGGATAAATGCCACTGGTTTAACATGTCTGGTTGGCAATTCAAGGCCATGCAGTTACTGGGAATGTGCTTTTGTCTCTCTTCATACCTGATAATCCACAGGACGCCCTGAACTGGGCTCCATCTTAATGTCAGGTTTTGATCTGAAAAACAAGAAGTGAAGATCAAACTTCATGAAATACATTTAAACTAGGCCTGTCAATTGATTAGTCGATTTAATCGAATTATACATGTTATGTTGAACCGGGTCTCCAATGTGACTATTCAAATTGATCACAAATTGATCTATTATAATAATAATAGTAATAATTAAAATAACAAATATTTGCCAATTTACAATTTACATTTTTTTATTTTTTTTTATACAAATTGTCTTGAGACTGTGAATTAATTTTTTTTAGTTCTATTTTTTTGTAAAAATCACACAAAAGAACATTAAAGTGACCTAATTTAAACTGGGTCAAACTGGGTGACCTAACATAAACTGTTCTTTCTTTACAGAAGAACTGAACAAGATTTGGAAAAAAAAAAAGCTTTCAAAAAAAGAAATACTGAGGTTTTTCTTCACTGTGACCTTTTCAAAGGATGCAAACAGATAAACTTGTGTACTGCTTTAAAAATACACAATGTGCACATCAGATATGTGACCTTTTGTTGGAGACGTTAGTGGTCACTGCAGTAACAGAGGCCAGTGATATTGTATCAGGGTCAAGCCCACCGCCCAGGCGCATAGCCTTTCGATCCAGATCTTCTGCATCCAAAATGGCTGGGTCATCTGTGCACAAGAGTACAGCTGAGTTAATACTGCAAGATCTTTCCTATTGATGTCAAATGTAAAATCTCCAGTTTGCTTTGAGCACTAGAGTGACACAAAATATAGACACAAATTTGTGCACTAAAATGCAGACACAAATACTCAGTGAGAGACTGTAAAAACCACTTCAGTTTGGTTCCGGTTTTCCTCTCTCAACTAACAAATACATTTGCAACTCTCTAATGATCAGCGATATTTACCTCCTTTTTTGTGGTCATCTTTGGAGCTTCGTGTCTTGCCCAGTTTCATGGCTGAAAACACTCCTTTTCCTGTCCTACATAAAACAAACATTTCGAAGGGCATGAATGGGGAAAAAAGGTCACAATATGCGCACTGTGATTAGTTTTAAAATCACCACTACCTCTGATCCTCTCAAACACTGAATAATTTATACCAGTTTAAAATAAGAAATATGATTATGTTACATAGATACTGTATAAAAAGCAGTCACATTCCACAACTCAATAAAATAAATAATTAACACAAAGCCTACACATAGGTAAACAGTGGATAGAAATTCAAATATCCAAATATTTTCCATATACAAATGTTTGCTCTACAGGTGAAGCTTTATCTTGTATTTACACATAAAAAAGTTTATTCTCTTATAGAATAATCACTGCTGGAGCACGATAAGTTTTCCCATAATGGAAAATTTCTGTGATATTTATCACTCAGACGAGACACTCGTTTCAACAGCGAGACCCCTCTCACAATAGCCCCAGTGGTATCCAATAACTCTGCACTGATATTATGGTGATTAGATATCAGTTCTACAAAGGCCTGATGATGTCACAGGCCGGCTGGACAAATAATGGTCCTTAATTATTAAACAAAATGGACACAATTCTCCAATTAGCTGTGATCTGTGGATATAGATACTTTCTCAGGACAAGATGAAAGAAATCCCGATCGTTTTGTTCCTTTATTTCCTTTGAGCATTTTACAGAGAGTGAAAATGTATCAGGATCACAGTGAATTCTCCATTATTTGGATGAATTACGTAAATCACCAAATAATAAGACATCATCACAAATCAGGACTGATTATGGAAATGCAGTTACTTATTTCAACACTTTCAAGCATTATTCTGTAGTCTCTATTTGCATCTCAGTCTTGGTGGAAGCATGTCCTCTGTAATCTGTTTCGTTGAATATTTGTCGTCATCTCAAAGTGACACTATAGAAAAAGTCTTTAGAGCTTGCAAGTTTTTATCCATTAGTAGAAATTTTTAAAGATATATATTTTTTCTAGAAGTCAAGCCATTTACTTTTTAAAGGTGGACTATCCATAAGTCAAACACCCCTCTAAAATACATACTGAGCCAAACATGAAGTTATATCAAACATAAGAGTATATCTTTTCTATATCCAAATATAGAAATGACATAAGGTATTTATCTGGCATGTGCTCATCTAACAGGTCACTTATTGCATGACTGAATATATATAATAAAACGCAAAATTAAGTTTTCAAGCGTTTTTCTTATTTACAGAACTCACGGATTAAGCAGGTTTACTTTAACAAGTCTATGAACAGCAAAACAGAAGGAACTAGTTTACATTAACATTGCTATGAACTCCCCAACAAAAACCACATATACAGGATACTCACCAAACGCTGACAACCCCCAATAGAGAAATAAGTGTACTAAGCCAAGTGGGGTAAAAAAAGAGAGGTATTCCTGACTAGAGTGTGTACTACATGTCCATTTTTAGTGGCTAGTCCAGATCAAAGCAAAACATTTAAAATAAACACACAGGCAAAGAGACACTTCTCAAACTAAATGGGCGTCCACAATAAGGGAGAACTTGAGATGAAGACTAGGTATGAGTGAAAAAGTAACAGGAGAGTTTGTGACCTCACACACACACATAGAAACACACTCACACGACAACACTCACTCACTGACTGACACTCACTCTCTTACAGATGTGACCGATACAATTACTTATATTAGATAAAGTAAATTGATGTTCTATAAATCTATATACACTACTGTTCAAAAAATGTGTGGTCAGTACGTTTTTTTTTAAGAAATGAATACATTTATTCAGAAAGATTGCCTTAAATTGATCAATACTTAAAGTGATCATGTCATATACTGTATATAAACAAGTCATATATATATATATATATATATATATATATATATATATATATATATATATATATATATATATATATATAATACAAACTATGCAACATCTTTGTTTACTATTCTATTCATTTTACCAATTATAAATGTGCTGTATTAACTGTCTTGACTTATCAGATGTACAAATGAACAGTAACTGGAACAATGTCATCTTGGGGTCACAAAAAAAAAAAACATAGAACTCTCCAGACTATGCTTGGGCTTTCATTTAGATTATGATTAGTTTGGACAAAATCAAGAAGAAAAGGCTGGATTGTATCTAGACATGATATGGTAACCTAAGACTAATTGAATGATTTTTAGAGCGTGATGAGACCAGCTCTGTTTAATCTAAGGCGTCACTTCAGCAGTCAAGGAGAAACAGGCAACCCACAGCACAATCCACAGCACAAACAACAGCGGTTCTCCAGGTCTTTGGGACTTGTTGGAGCTAATTCTGTCTCACATGCAATATTCTTACCGAAGGTCTAGTAGTACTTCCTCTATGTAGGGCAGACTTTCAGCACTAACTGTTACTGTTTAGTCAAGAAAGGATGGTCAGGAAACCATCAGTCTGACAGACAGTATTGCTACAGAGAACAAAGCCAGAGTCTCAGATTGCGCTTTGAGATGCACACAATGGAGGGACTATTGTGAATGCCTAGAAGGACATTTGAGGACACTGTCAGTCTTTAAGGTACTTGAAACAAATAAATAACATTTGTTTAATTCCATCATTAAATGCCAAATGCTGCACTTTCATGTAGTTTTCATATGGTCAGCTCATTCTATCTACATTGAGTGTCCCTTAAGAAGTAAAACCTTTACAAAACGACAAACCCACTTTGATAAAGACTGTAATCCCCCTTCCCCCTGTTTACAGAAGAGAGACCTTTGCATGTTATTTAGTGGGGTGAGCTCAGGTGACATTTTATGTCAAGATGCTAAACTTGTTATGAGGATGGATGGAGAACCCAAGCGCAGACGAAAATGTAGACACTAAACGTTTATTATAACAAACAGAAAACAAAAACCCACAAGGGGGCAAAACAGAGACAATACAAACTAGAGATAACTTAACTAGAAAACACTTGACAGGACTAGACTGGCAGTAATACAAGACTAAGAACGATACAAGACTTTATTATTTAACAAGGTACTCACAAGGAGACTCATACAATGAGAAACAGCATCAAATAATGAACCGACACAGGACAGCAAAAACAAGGGGATTATAAAGGGAACACTAATGACGAGGACAGGTGAAACTGACTAGACAATAATCACAAGACGAGGATAACAAGGGGGCGGGGTAACGTAACGAGACACCACAAGCACATGGCCAAACAATTGGCCATGCGCTTGTACACAAAACATTGGTTCTGTCATGATCCTGCCACAAGACTAGGAATAATCAATAACATGATGGGAGAATCATGACAAAACTGGGACGCACAAAATGTCACTGATCACTAACCAATTATTTTTAAACCCTGTTTAAGAATTATGACCTGTACCATAATACAAGCAATGCAACAACTGTCAACACATTATAAAAGAAGGGAACATGACATCTAGGAGAGAGATGAGGAAAGGAACTTTATTTGTATTCACTGGCATTTAGACATGATGGAATATGAGCACAAATAGAGCTGATACAGCCCACACTTGACAGGGTATAGCGGGAAGGGTTTGTCATTGATTTTGGCGGCTTCTTGTTGGCCAGTGAACACCAGTAAGTAAGGATCATGCCATTGTTGTTAAGGACACTGTGGTGTCTTTCCCTATGCAGCTACCTGCTGTCTCAGGCAGGAAGCAGATTCTGCTCCCTCAGCTGGAACTGTGGTCTCTAGGGGCCTACCTGTTGAAAGGGAGAATCTTATTGTAGCTACAATACAAAGCTAGCATTTTGAAGTGCGTTGCATTGAAGTAGGAAGTTTATTGAACAACCGTTTCGACTTGTCATGAGGGCATTAATGGTGCTGCGCACCTGCTTGCCTTTGAGTTCCTTAAAGATCCGGGTATATTAAATTTTCCACGTTACACTGGAGAGCGCAAGCCTTTCAAACTATGGTCCTTTGGCTGTGAGCATGGAAAGACAAAGTGCGCACATGCCAAACATCTAGCAGATTTGGTTTTCAAGTGTTCAAGTCACTCGCACACGCGCTTTTGAACGAGCACCAGCCATGCTGTCACAAAAATTGGGCTGCACGTGGATGTTGTGAGTGGACCATTCGCGGACCATCCTGTTGACAAAAAATACGTCAGTCCATGCTCACCGCGAGGGTATTTTAACCAGTGGAAGTCGCTCCCTTGAAAAAGGAATAGAGGTGTGAGGCGGCGCTGTTCCCTTACGTTTAATTCAGCGAATTTGTGGGGCATGCCATGAATATATGTTCCATAGCCGAGTGAACCGACTGAATAGGAACGTTGAGTTATGCATATAACTACTGTTCCTAGGGAGGGAAACGAGGAACAACATCTCTTGAGCCCTGCATAGTCAGAGGCTTGGTGAAGAGCAGGACTGAACAAAAGGAATGACGCATGCGACTGCATGCGACGCATGCGACTGCATGCAGGAACTAAACAAAGCACTAAGGTCCCGGTCAAAACACAAGATAAAAACATTATATCCAATAAAAACACTAGAAAATAGGGTGTATGTCTAAGCAGCTTCGTCAATAAATAACATAATAGCAATAAAAAATAGAATAGACAATGCAAGAATAAAAACAGTGCAATAAATCGAAATAAATGTGTGTGATCATGCAGCTAAAATAGAGAAAATCATATTTGTGTCAATGAAAAGTATCTGTGTATATCACTGGCCATTTCTCAACCATGACATGGAATAAATACACAGCAATACATTTAAACAGAGATAAATGGGATGCATTGAAAAGCATAAAGCAGCACAATGAATTATGTATCACTATTGGTGTCTGATGTGAGTTTCTCTGGCGACAAAAACTGAGCTAAACCAGGAACTCAATGCCTGTTCTTTATTTCAAATCACTGATCAGAACAAAGTTCTGGTGTAACGTACAGTAACATTGACAATTACTTTTCCCCACAATGGTTCACTCCAAAATCCGAAATATAACACATTTGAAACAATTAGACAGTTTAAAACTTATTCCAGAGACATTAATAGACTAAAGTGAGTCTCATTTGAATTTGTATTGCAACTTTTTCTGTTGACAGCAATGCGTAAATGAATAAGAAGCACAATTCTGTTTCATCAATGTCACACTCTATTAAAGTAATGAATTATTGAATAACGAGCACATTTGAGCTTTTGTGCCCTAGTTTATTAAAGTGTGTGGGGGTCTCAAAGTGACAGTTTTATGCCAGTAGGAGACAAGAACAAAAGAATGGAGCAATGGAGGCTGAACATTAGACTGCAACGAAGACAGCAAACTGAACCACTAGAGTAATGCAGCAGCTCTAAGTGATAAACCTCCCTGTGAAAATCCCTTTGTTCTGTAAAGTTTCATTTGGCTGCAAGCTTTCGCCCGTCATTGCCCCGAGCTCAGGAGAATAATGCTTTCGCTCATGATTAAGGTTACCTTACCAACTATGACAATGAATCAATGAATCTGATCAGAACAGGCAATTCTGACAGCTAAAACCAGCCTGTGAATAGATAGTTTAAACTAGTTTAGCTGGTCTATAAGCTGGCATTAGTTTTAGGCATTCAGCCGGCTGGTCTCCCACTTTGTCCAGCTAAAAATTTACAACAACAAAAAAAAAAAAATCAAAAGAGACAAGCATAAATAACTGGGTCAGACTGGGTAAGTAAACCACCTTAGGACAGAATAAAATGTGGGGGGGTTTTTTTCAAGCTGGGTGGCAATTTCTGCTTCACTCTAACATGAAAGCACCTGATCTAATGCTGAAAGTAAACATACAATGTTCTCTATATGATAATGATGTTGTACACAAAAGGCTGCAGGATTGAGGTATCAAAACCTTTTCAGGTTGGTTCAATGATGCAGGTGCTTTTGAGGAGCTCTTCAAATGACATGTAAAGAAAAGAACAAAAATGATGGAAAACAAAAGACTAGATATTTCACAAAAATGCTGGGTTGTTTCAACCCAAATTTGGGTCAAATATGGACAAGGGCAAACGATGGGTTAAAAATGTATTTAAAAAATGTAACCCAACTGCTGGGTTTGTCCATTTTTGACTCAAATTTGGGATAAAACAACCCAGCATTTTTTAGAGTGTACAAGTGCTTACAATGAGAAAATAACTATGCAAATCATCACAGCCATTTAAATCTAGCCTTGGATATAAGTCATATACTTATTACAATACTTAAATGTACAGTTGCTGGGAAGTTAAGGATTTACCAAAATTTTGGCATATCAAACACGATTGGAGATGTTGGTCAGAGACTTTCTGCAATTCACAAGAGGGCTTTGCCTGATGCAAAATAAAATATTTCAGTCAGTGTTTCTTGTGGATAATAATTCTTTAAAAAAAATGATTAGGCATACTCTTTTTCCTGCAACTGTGCATGGACATTAGATTGTCACATACAGAATATCTGAGTATATAAGGTGCCTTTTCAGTGCAAGTTCAAGTACCCACATACTCATGACTCTATAGGGGGGGGAAAAACTAGAAAGAGAAAAAGCAAAGATGTGTTGGAAGAAGAGAGGGAGAGAGGGAGAGGGAGAGAGAGAGAGAGAGAGAGAGAGAGAGAGAGAGAGAGAGAGAGAGAGAGAGAGAGAGAGAGAGAGAGAGAGAGAGAGAGAGAGAGAGAGAGAGACTAGCATTTACTTCAGATCAGAAGCTTCACTACATTCCAGTGGCTTCACACACACACACACACACACACACACACACACACACACGCACACACGCACACACACACACACACACACACACACACACACACACACACACACACACACACACACACACACACACACACACACACACACACTTTCTTTATAGAGAAACTCCAAAAGAACTCGCACACACTTTTAGAACTAAAACTCTACAACAAAGACTTGTAATCAATAATGAAACAGCACCAGGAATTAAGTTCAAGTGAGGACAGTGGGTAACATTATTAAAAAAGCAAATGTCAGTTATTTAATATGCCTGAATTAACATGACTACATTAGGTTGCTGTAATGTTGCTTATTATTGTTGTCTCCATCTGCTTTTCTGCTTGTTTAATTGTTATTACTAGCAGATTGCCTGTCTCTTGTCTGTCAACTGTTTGTATTATTTTGTGAAGCGGCCTTGGGTTCTTGAAAGGCACGATCAAAAATAAACATATTATTATTAATGTTTAAGTGTCTAAAATAAATATCTCAAAATATTTTTTTTCAGTGTCCAGATTGTCCAACTTTTCTAATTAGATACATAAATACATACCTTTTCTAATTAATATGAATTATTCAAAGAGTTAAAGATGCTGACTGCTGTGAAAATAGTACAAAAACCAAACACTTAAAAAAACATATTCTTATATTCAGTTCACAACTAGGAAGATGCACGGAATACAAAGCATAAGCATGTCTCAAGTCTTTGAAGATGTAGAAAACTCTTGGTGTGAGCTAAAAAGCCATACATAAAGCATCAAAGACATTGGTTTTGTGCTCACTCCTGGTCAGAAACAGGAAATATGTCATATATATATATCAAAATAAGCGGACTTCTCTGGTGTGTGTGTGTGTGTGTGTGTGTGTGTGTGTGTGTGTGACTAAGCAGCTGTCATCTATGCCAACTACGCAATGCATAATAAACTATCACATCCTATTTATTCAGACCTGAACGCTTCCTTCGCTTCTCCTTTCCCTGTCTCTTCTCATTTTTCCGTTACCATCTTCAGTTAATTAATGCTAAATAAAAATAAGCTGAAGTTGCTTTATTAGTAACTATTATCATGCATGAATATAAGGCCCATTTCCAGAGGCAACATGAAGAGAATATCGTATAGATACAAACTGTCTCAAACTACTATAGGTGCATCACTTCATCTCATGACAGTGAATCCTGAGTGAAGACATGAGAAGTTGCAGTTATACAGAAGAATGTGAAGTTTAAATGAAGACAAAATTATAGAGAAATGAGAAGGCAAGCAACGTGAATCAGAACAGATAAAAACATCACCTTTCATCACTTGAATCTAAAACAAAGATTCCAGAATCACTATTTGTTTCGATAATAATGTGACTTGCTGTTTAAACAATTACTAATTAATTGCCATCGTCAAATACAATATCTAAATGAAACAGGGCTGCTCTAATTTTCCTAATACCTTTTAACAGGAAAATTGCTTCCCTCTGGCAGGCGCTATAGGTCAATGAGAGTACGCACTGCCAGACTAACAAAGAGCTTTTTCCCCTGGGCCATACGTTCATTGAACAAACAATAACCCTGTGGAATAAAGGAAATTCCTCCTCTCACTATCCTCCTGTCATGACCAACCACATTGCCTCTAGACATGATCTCATCTGCGAATATCTTAACTTGTATGCAGAAACCTGCTGCTATATCGAAACTGCTGCTATTGTACACATATGTGTGTGGGAGGGTGTGTGTTGTCGGGGAGGGAGGGGATAAAGGGATGGGGGGTGTTTGTTTGTCTGTTATATTTATCTATTAGTGTGTATTTTGTCTAAAGCACTGATCTGGAGTAGCACTTGGAATTTCGTTGTGTTAATACACTGTATTTATGCAATGACAAATAAAGCTTGAAATTGAAATTGAAATTGAAATTAACAACTCACCCAATTTAGATTTTTCTAACATTAATCATTCATACACATCAGTATGTAAACATATCCACATAAAACCACTAATGGTGCCCACACACAAACCATGATGGAATAGTGTTGTGTCTGTAATGGTTATAATTTATGGATTAAAGGCCCTGTGGAGACTGAAAGGCTTAGAGGAAATCAATACATCCCACACATTTAACTTGTCCATGTATTCATTACTCAGCAAAAATCTATATAATACACATACATGTTTATATAGCACTGTGGTCCTGTGAAGCAAGACATTTGTTCCATTGTATATCTCTATACAGAGGAATGCCATTAAAACTCTCTTGACTTGACATGTCAAATAGAATAATAAATATGCAAGAATGCTTAATCTAATTTCCTCCACATTATCTTCTTCTTCATCACAGAGTTATCTGTGCAATATAAGCCACTACTTACCGAGGGTGATGATGATGAGGGTGACTGTGTTAACAGTGATCGGCTAAGAAGACACACTCACTTGCGGAATGTGGGAATGCCGTGGATAGATCGTCCAGGTGACGTCCCGGAGCTCAGGCTGCGTCCAGATAGTAAACTGTCTGTCTCAAATTGAAAGGTTCCATCACAGTCATCTGGAATATCAAGGAATTCACCATCGCTCCACACCTTCACACTCCCATCCATGGTCTGATATTTGATCTCTATGGAAATATTTGTCTGAAGTACAAAAACAAAAAAAATAAAAATGAATTATACATATACAGCATGTCACATGAATATGGCCAGTAAAAATATTGAATATATAAGGCATGTCTATCTTTTTCAAGTGGACTACTGAATAATATAATATAACATAAATATGATTGTCTTTTTGTGCATGTTCTTTCAAGTAGGCTTCAAAAAACGAAATTGACTTTTTAATAAGAATACATTACAAACACTCACAGGTTTCACAAGCAATAAAGACACTTGTCTAACCCAGACACAACTTTTAAACTGAAGAGAGGTAGAACAATAAGTTCAGGTTAGGTGTTAGAGTTAAGTGCTATGGTTAGGGTCATGTTAGCTAACCCATGGGACAGTCTGTCAGCATCAGTTACCATTTCCTTCTCATGTTTACAAACTCATTAAAAGGAACAAGGAACAATTTAGCCTCAGTCCAACTTATCTCTGTCAACTGCCTGATGGTCACTTCTCCCAGGGGTACATGTCATACAAAAGGCAGAACCTGAGCCCTGGTACAGCTTTACTTAGATATAACCCCTGCTTTAATTAAACAAGACAAATTTCAAGCTTTGCTGAGGTCTCATTTCAACAACAATAACAAAAAAGAAACAGTGGTTTATAGATTTTGCACAGTGTAAGTACAAGTGGACCATCAGAGACTAAGTTGCAGGAAAGTACGTAGTATGTACGTAGTACGTAGTTTTTCGTAAAATAAGAATTGCTTAAAGGGACCTTCGTTCATCTTCGGAACACGAATTAAGATATTTTTGATGAAATCTGAGAGCTGGATCGCTCCTCCATACTAGTCCATAGGCTTCTTCAGGGACTGAACTTGCCGGCCTCGAAAAATTATTAAAGACATCGTTAAAATAGTCCAAGTGACTACAGTGGCTCAATCTTAAGTTTATCAAGCGACGAGAATACTTTTTGTGCGCAAAAAGAAACAAAAATAACGACTTTATTTCAACTATTCATTTCCTTCTCTGTGGGCCTCGAGTCAGTTAGCTAGTGTAATAGCGTACGCTTCTGTTGTTGTACGTCACACGCATCACGCACATGACCAGCGTCGGCCAATAGTGAGCCTACGTGTGACGTAGCTCTACGCAATTACACTAGTTTAACTGACTAGAGGCCCAAAGAGAAGGAAATGAATAGTTTGTTTTTGCGCACAAAAAGTATTCTCGTCACTTGATAAACTTAAGATTGAGCCACTGTAGTCACTTGGACTATTTTAACGATGTCTTTACTAACTTTTCGAGGCCGGCAAGTTCAATCCCTGAAGAAGCCTATGGACTAGTATGGAGGAGTGATCCAGCTCTCAGATTTCATCAAAAATATCTTAATTCGTGTTCCGAAGATGAACGAAGGTCTTACGGGGTTGGAACAACATGAGGGTGAGTAATTACTGACAGAATTTTCGTTTTTGGGTGAACTAACCCTTTAACAAACATTACAATAGTGTCAGAATTGCACTGGGTCAAGGATGAAACCGGTAGAAGTGGAGGAGAAATACTGACATATCGTCACTCAATACTGTGTGACAAGTTTAGACTTACTTTTCTTGGTAATATATCCAATAAAACATGTATGTTCATGGCTCCATGGCTCATTTTTTGGAAAGTTTTCTGTTTTTCTAGCAACAAAGTTTTAAAACTAATGAATGACTGTATAGCCCTAAGCAAGATAAAACATGACCAAGAACCAGCCAGTGATCACCATGCATTGTGTTGCATAACAGCTTTGACATTTTAACAATAACTCCTGTGTTGTGCTGTAAAAAGGTGGGCAGATAATGAAAGTGTTGACAGTTTAAAGGAATTATTGGCGAACATGTAACAAATTTAGGCATGTGAACAGATTGTTTCTGCCACAGTGTGTAAGACAAACACTTACTACTCCTTACAATAAAGTTAACTAAAGTCACAAACAAGTTACTTTTGGAAGTTGCATTTAAGATTCACTTAGTTCAAACATGTTTTAAAGGAGCAATAACCAAACTGGTAAGATCTTAAGTGATAAGATTAGTTAGAGTCAAAGGAAGCTTAATGCAGAAAATAAGTTTAATATTAAAGCTACACGATACATTTCCTTTATAATCGAGCTGCTATAAGCAGGACCCCTATATAAATCAACCTGCACATGATGGTGGATATCAGAGAGAGCAAGAGAGAGTGTTAAATTAAACTGTATAGTTCCTTATAGCCTCCGAGTAGACATGTAACCATGACAACGATGGTTTTGTGCAAGTTGTGCAAAGCTAGACCCTCTGGTGAAATATGTGAATGGATGTTTTTGTGAGTGGGTGTGTTATATGAAAATAAGAGCATCTCTGATCTTTCAGACCAGAAGAAAAACATGCACATGCACTGTCTGCAATCCTCACGTCTCACCCGTATGGCTGTGTTATTGTCGTCAATAAGGGTGTCAGACACCTCCAAGCGACCCTCCTCCACCACCTTCTGTAGAACCATGCGGAAAGTGCCAATTAACCTGCAAACAGAAAAAGTTCAGTCAGACAGTTGTGTTAAATAACGATCTAACACTTTGGTCTGACCCGATGTGCACTGAGCTTAGGGTGGTGAGGGAGATACACTGCGACAGCTACAAAGAGCATGTGAAAAATATCAACACTGTTATCACACACACACACAAATACATATGTGAATCGTTACATTTTTATACTTGTTTTTTTTTTTTATATATATACTATTTGATGTACAGCTGAGACGAATATCATGAACTTCAAAGATAGAGAAGTCTTTACAACTGTTATAATTGTTTTTATCATTTTTACATTTACAACTACTGCTATTAGCAGTCAGCCATGATCGGTTTTAAAGTAACTGTATCAATTTAAAGAAACTGTTTTATATTTAAATCTATTTCAAAATGTCATTTATTTCTGTCATGGCAAAAGCTGAATTTTCAGCAGTCAGCATCATTATTCCAGACTTGATCCTTCAGAAATCATTCTCGTATGCAGATTTGCTGCTCAAGAAACATTTCTCACTATATTCACAGATGAAAATGGTTCTGCTGCTTAATAATCTTATAGAAACGTCTCAGGTTACGTATGTAACCCTGGTTCCCTGAGAGGGAACGAGACGCTGCGTTTGAGACGCGGTGGGAACGCTCTGCGTGATTACGTCGCGAAGCACATGTAAAATCAGTCCAATGGAAGCCCGAAACGTCATAGGCGGGTGACGTCATAGACCAGGAAACTATAAAGCACCCCTGAATTCAGACCGCGCCAGCTTCTGAAAAAAACCTGAAGCAAGTCGATCAGGGCATGCAGGAAGTATGGCAGGTAAACGCAGCGTCTCGTTCCCTCTCAGGGAACCAGGGTTACATACGTAACCTGAGACGTTCCCTTTCAAGGGAACTTCGAGCTGCGTTTGAGACGCGGTGGGAACCCCATACCCACTACGCCATAGTGACAAATGCCCGTTCTGTGTGAAGTCCTTGCGCACACTAAGAAGCAAGCAACCTTGCCCCTGGAGTGGAGAGGTCAAGGTCATAAAACCTGACAAATGTATGTGGAGAGGACCAACCTGCCGCATTACAGATATCAAGAAGGGAAACACCCGAAATTAAGGCCGTAGAGGCCGCCATACTCCTTGTAGAATGGGCCCGTACAGCCATAGGTGAAGGCTGACCGGCTGCTTCATAAGCCAATGATATAGCCTCAACTATCCATTTGCTCATTACCTGTTTAGATGCAGGGCACCCTCTCTTGAGTGACCCAAAGCAGACAAACAATTGTTCAGACTTACGCCACAGGGCAGCCCTGTGAACTGGCATCTAATGCCCGAACTGGACATAACAGGTTCAGTTGTTCCTGATCTGGGGTATTAAAAGGTGGATGATAAAATGCCTGCAGCACTATAAGGCCCCCAACATTAACTGGGACCTTAGGAATATAACCTGGTCTAGGGAAGAGAAATGCCTTCACCATACCAGGTGCAAATTCCAGACATGGCGCAGCAACCGACAGGGCATGCAAATCTCCAAATCTCTTGATAGACGAAATAGAAAGGAGAAATAAAGTTTTTAGAGAGGAATTTCTCTGAAACCTCTTCAATGGGCTCGAAGGTAGCCAAAGCCAGACCCTCAAGTTCAATGGCCAAATCCCAAGCCGGTGCTCTAGAGTGCAATGCAGGTCTCAACCTCAGTGTACCACAGAGAAAACGAGTAAAAAGAGGATCTCTCCCGATAGAAGTACCCCCCCCGAGGGGTGTGGTAGGCAGATATAGCCGCCACGTAAACCTCTAGGGTAGAAGGAGATAACCTAGCAGAGAAACGGTCTTGCAAGAAATCAAGAACTGAACCAACAGGGCAGTTAACAGGATCTAAATGACGTTCACCACATCAGGTGGAGAATAATTTCCATTTCAATGCATATAGTTTTCTCGTGGAAGGAGCTCTGGATTGGAGAATGGTCTCAACGACCTCAGTCGAGAGACCGGATTCTATGAGCCGGGCCCCCTCAGAGGCCGAGCCCACAGTATCCAAACTCCAAAAGAGGGTGAACTCCGGGGAGCAAAGATATCAGGAAATGCGTACTGGTGTAGCGTCAACCACACCTAATACATCACATCCAGTCCAAGCGGAGCTGTATGCGTGAGGGAGAACCAAAAAGAGCAATGCTTTGTACAAACGATGTGAAAGGTCGACTTGACTTTAGTTTGACCAAAGTTCTCCCTAAGAAGCTCCACCACCTCGGGGTGAAGTCTCCAATCCCTGGGCCTCAGCCCCTGCCTCAACAGGATATCTGCTCTGATATACGAGACCATCAGTGTTTTGTCCACCATCTACGAGCGCCCACTCATGATCGCCCCCACTTGTGAGGGAAGCATCCGTCGATAGCAATATGCGTCGACAAGAAGCCCCCAACACTGGGCCTGGGCGAGGAACCAAGGTTCTTCCACATGACCGAGGCACGAAGGCATAGCCGCGTGACCTTGATCATGCGAAAACATATTTCCCCTCGGAGAAAACCCCTTGGTCCCGAGCCACCACTGCAGGGGTCTCATGTGCAGAAGGCCAAAAGTAATTACGTTGGACGCAGATGCCATGAGACCCACCAGTCTGAAACTGTTTCACAGTGAGTGACTGGCCTAGATATACCCCAATACGAGAATCGCTACACCTAGAAAAGTGGTCCTCAGAGCACACTCTTCTTGGCGTTGAGAGGCAACCCCAACATCCTTAATGAGACAGAACGACATCTCGATGCTGAACTGCCATAAACTCAGATTGGGTCAGGATCAACCAATCATTGATGTAGTATAATACGCGAATGCCCTGGAGTCTCAGAAGAGCCAGAGCTGCATCCACGCATACTGTAAAGGTGTGGGGTAAAAAACCTAGGCCGAATGGAAGAACCCGATAATGGTATGCTTCGCCCCCGAAAGCAAACCTCGGGAACCTCCCTCATCCTCTTTCGGAAACAATGAAGTAATGGCTGTCTGCTGGGAGGAGGAACCCCTTCTACAGCTCCTTTTGCAGAAGTGACAGTACTTCCTGCTCCATAACCAAAGCCTGCTCGGGGTCCACCAATGAGAGGAGGACCCCTAGAAATCTGTACGAACGAGAACCGAACTGAATTCTGAAACCTCTTTCTATAGTGTGCAGGACCCACTGAGAAATATGTGGCAGTAGTTTCCACGCTGCCAGAAATTCTACTAGGGGAACCAGTCTCTCAAGACTGGCCTCTGGATTTGTTTGAACAGTCACTACGGCGCCCTGAAGCGGCGAACCGGCAGGGAACAACCAAACTGACCATTCTACGACCCTCCTTGGAGGATCGCATGGGGACGCTGACACCTCGGTGCCCTGAACGGCGAACCGGCAGGGAACAACCGAACTGGCAGCGCTGCAACCCTCCTCAGAGAGTTGCACCCCAGAGGGCGCAGAGGAAAAACGATTTCTCAAAACCGTCCCTTGGTTGAACAGTCACTACGGTGCCCTGAAGCGGCGAACTGGCAGGGAACAACCGAACTGACCGTTCTACGATCCTCCTCGGAGGATCGTATGGGGACGCTGACACCTCGGTGCCCTGAAACGGCGAACCGGCAGGGAAACCGAACTGACTGCTCTTCTTTTTTCTTATTTGAAGGCTCGTTTGGGGACACTGACACCTTGGTGCCCTGAAACGGCGAACCGGCAGGGAAACCGAACTGGCAGTGCTGCGACCCTCCTCAGAGAGTCGCACCCCAAAGGGCGCTGAGGAGAAACGATTTCTCAAAACCGTCCCTACCCCAGAGGGGACCACCCTTAGAAGCCTGATCGCCTCGGCGTCAGGGCTTCTTCTTTGTCCAAGCTATTTTAGAGATAAAACAGTCCTCAGATCTTGCATGTCTCTAACTAGCTAGACTGCGACCGCCACCCAAGTACCCCTCAATTGCGGAGGAGCCCGAATGGCGACGCTCTGTTTTGCACTTTGTGCTGAGAGGAGCTTAATAGGCCGAGACTGCTCCCGCCCAGCAGTCTCAGGAACATTAGATTGGTGAGGAAGAAACCTCTGGAACGCCGCTGAATGGTTTATATCTCAGTTTTCTTGAAAGCGGAGCGTCCAGAAGAACAGACATAATTATATCTTTATTTTCCTTTATCTTTATATCAGAAAAACTTTTATATATATATATATATATATATATATATATATATACATACATATATCACTCTGTGGCCACCAGCAGGAAACAACCGAACTGGCAGCGCTGCGACCCTCCTCAGAGAGTCGCCCCTCACATTCATCCATGTCCTTATATACTTTACTTATTCATTGAAAACTCAAACATCTGCCTTCTTCTTAATATTTGTATTTGTTTTGTTATCTTTCTTTTTAAACAAAACACTAACGATGGAAATCGCTGCACACTAGATCTGGCATGTGAAAGCTGAGATAGGGCGAAGCCCGTCCCAACCCCCGCTGTCAGATCCGTTTGCGAACCCCGAAAATTATGCGAGTCGTCTCCGTGCCTCGGCAACAGAGAGACCCGCGCGGGGAACGCGAACCGAACCGTCCTCCTCGAAGAACGCCCGGCGGAAGCGAAGCGTCCTCACGGACAGCTTCTCGCAATGCTCACAGTCAGCTCCCTCGAGAACTGACTGTTGGCATGCTCCACTCCCAAACAGCAACAAAAAGCTTATGTGTGTCCCCACCCGTGATGTAACGAGGGCAGGGAACAACACAACGTCTATAATCTTGCTTGCTCGCCATAATGATAGATAGTGATATATATTGGGCTTTGACAAACAACAATAAATAGACAAGGACAGATTTCACAGAGAGCGCTTGCTGAAAGTACAGAAGCTGGCGCGGCCTGAATTCAGGGGTGCTTTATAGTTTCCTGGTCTATGACGTCACCCGCCTATGACGTTTCGGGCTTCCATTGGACTGATTTTACATGTACTTCACGACGTAATCACACAGAGCGTTCCCACCGCGTCTCAAACGCAGCTCGAAGTTCCCTTGAAAGGGAACCAACATGATTTTTTGAGAATTATTGATGAACAGAGTAAAAAACCCAACATTGATCCCTCAGTATTATCTAACTATCGTCCTATTTCAAATCTACCCTTCATAGCTAAATTACTAGAAAGTACTGTTGCCTCCCAGCTTCAGTCTTTTCTAGTCGAAAATAATCTTTTTGATCCTCTTCAATCTGGTTTTCGCCCTCTACATAGTACCGAAACTGCTCTAGTTAAGGTACTCAATGATCTGCTTCTCTCTGGTGATTCTGGTTCTCTGTCTATGCTCCTGCTGCTGGACCTCAGCTCTGCCTTTGATACTGTCTCCCATCAACTACTCATTTCTCGCCTTTTGGATGTGGGTATTTCTGGTGCTGCTCTGTCTTGGTTTTCTTCCTATCTCTCTGATAGACAGTTCTTCATTTCAGTTCAGGATTTTCGCTCACCTACTGTCCCCCTGAAGCAAGGTGTCCCACAGGGATCCGTCTTAGGGCCATTACTATTCATCATTTATATAATACCTCTTGGTCAGATCCTCCGCCGTCATGGTTTTAATTATCATTTTTACGCTGACGACATTCAATTATATACTACCTGTACATCGACTCTATCTATCACAACTGACAAAATCTCTGCTTGTGTGCACGAAATAAAAGATTGGCTTCATTCAAATTTTTTAAAACTTAACATGGACAAAACTGAGATTATATTTACCGGACCTCCGTCACTCACTAACAAAATTCCTACTAACTTCACCTGTGAGTTCGCTGGCTCTCACATCAAACCATCTAGTACTGTTAAAAGTCTTGGTGTAATCTTTGACTCCTCTCTATCTTTCCATTCTCACATTAATTCTATCACTAAATCAGCATTCTTTCATCTGCGCCGCATCGCTCAACTCCGTCCCTTCATCAGTATCTCAGACGCTGAAACTGTCATCCATGCATTTATCACATCACGTCTCGATTATTGCAATGCACTTTTTATCGGCCTTCCTGCTAGCTCCATTTCCAAATTGCAATACATTCAAAACTCTGCTGCCAGATTCCCTTTCAAGGGAACTTCGAGCTGCGTTTGAGACGCGGTGGGAACGCTCTGCGTGATTGCGTCATGAAGCACGTGTAAAATCAGTCCAATGGAAGCCCGATACGTCATGGGTGACGTCATAGACCAGGAAACTATAAAGCACCCTTGAAAACAGACCGCGACAGCTTCTGTAGTCTTCAGCAAGCGCTCTCTGTGATTCTGTCCTTGTCTATTTATTGTTGTTTGTCAAGCCCAATATATATATCACTATCTATCTTTATGGCGAGCAAAGCAATATTATAGACGTTGTGTTGTTCCCTGCCCTCGTTACATCACGGGTGGGGACACACATCAGCTTTTTGTTGCTGTTTGGGAGTGGAGCATGCAACAGTCATTTCTCGAGGGATCTGACTGTGCATTGCGAGAAGCTGTCCGTGAGGACGCTCCGCTCCCGCCGGGCGTTCTTCGAGGAGGACGGTTCGGTTCGCGTTCCCCGAGCGGGTCTCTCTGTTGCCGAGGCTCGGAGACGGCTCGTATTTCGGGGTTCGTAAACGGATCTGACAGCGGGGGTTGGGACGGGCTCCGCCCTTTCTCAGCTTTCACATGCCAGATCTAGTGTGCTGCGATTTCCAGTTCCGAGGAATTGGTATCGTTAGTGTTTTGTTTTAAAAGAAGGAGAACAAAACAAATACAAATCTTTATAAAAAGGCAGATGTTTGAGTTTTCAATGAATACATTTTCCAGCTCATAACTCTGTTGAATAAAGAGGAGCTTTTTTAAAGAAAAAAGGAGGTTTTATCTAGTGTTGTTGCCAGTTAAATATTTACTGGCCAGCTGAACATTATGAGATTGAAAATAAAGAGTTTGTTAAAGATGAACTGTATCTTAAACAGGGAAAACTCTGTATCTCAGCCTCCTCGTCGGGGACTGTGGTTTTTCCCTATCTCCACACTGAGGTGTCGAGATCGTGGAATAAACCGGTTTGTATTTTATGTGTTTAATCCCCAGATGTCTGACTATAGTAATGTTTGGGTATTAAGTATCATAGTATGACATTGCCTCGGGTTAAAGAGACGCTTACGAGCTTTCTCTCTCCCAAGTCGGCGTCATCGTTATTAACCCCGACGTTACCCACCAGCCATCTTAAATAATGAATACATTTTTTATTAGGCAGCGCTGGTGGGTAAAGTATGTAAGGACATGGATGAATGTGAGGGGCGACTCTCTGAGGAGGGTCGCAGCGCTGCCAGTTCGGTTGTTTCCTGCTGGTGGCCACAGAGTGATATATGTGTATATATATATATATAAGTTTTTCTGATATAAAGATAAAGAAAAATAAAGATATAATTATGTCTGTTCTTCTGGACGCTCCGCTTTCAAGAAAACTGAGATATAAACCTTTCATCATTCTTCCTCACCAATCTAATGTTCCTGAGATATTAAGCTCCTCTCAGCACAAAGTGCAAAACAGAGCGTCGCCATTCGGGCTCCTCCGCAATTGAGGGGTACCTGGGTGGCGGTCGCAGTCTAGCCAGTTAGAGACATGCAAGATCTGAGGACTGTTTTATCTCTAAAATAGCTTTGACAAAGAAGAAGCCCTGACGCCGAGGCGATCAGGCTTCTAAGGGTGGTCCCCTCTGGGGTAGGGGCGGTTTTGAGAAATCGTTTCTCCTCAGCGCCCTCTGGGGTGCGACTCTCTGAGGAGGGTCGCGGTACTGCCAGTTCGGTTTCCCTGCCGGTTCGCCGTTTCAGGGCACCAAGGTGTCAGTGTCCCCAAACGAGCCTTCAAATAAGAAAAAAAGAAGAGCAGTCAGTTCGGTTTCCCTGCCGGTTCGCCGTTTCAGGGCGCCGAAGTGCCTGCTTTTTTCAACGATCCTCCGAGGAGGGTCGTAGGAACTAAGCTAGTTAAGAGGTAGGCAAGATCTGAAGACTGTCATCATCTCTAATAAAGCTTAGACAAGAAGTCCTGTCGCAAGAAAACGAGGCTATCAGGCTTCTGAGGGCTCCTCCGGGGCAGGGACGGTTTTGAGAAATCGTTTCTCCTCGGCGACCTCTGGGGTGCGACTCTCTGAGGAGGGTCGCAGCGCTGCCAGTTCGGTTGTTCCCTGCCGGTTCGCCGTTCAGGGCACCGAGGTGTCAGCGTCCCCATACGATCCTCCGAGGAGGATCGTAGAGCGGTCAGTTCGGTTGTTCCCTGCCGGTTCGCCGCTTCAGGGCACCGTAGTGACTGTTCAACCAAGGGACGGTTTTGAGAAATCGTTTTTCCTCTGGGGTGCAACTCTCTGAGGAGGGTTGCAGCGCTGCCAGTTCGGTTGTTCCCTGCCGGTTCGCCGTTCAGGGCACCGAGGTGTCAGCATCCCCATACGATCCTCCGAGGAGGGTCGTAGAATGGTCAGTTCGGTTGTTCCCTGCCGGTTCGCCGCTTCAGGGCGCCGTAGTGACTGTTCAAATAAATCCAGAGGCCAGTCTTGAGAGACTGGTTCCCCTAGTAAATTTCTGGCAGCGTGGAAACTACTGCCACATATTTCTCAGTGGGTCCTGCACACTATAGAAAAGGGTTTCAGAATTCAGTTCGGTTCTCGTTCGCCCAGATTTCTGGGGGTCCTCCTTTCATTGGTGGACCCCGAGCAGGCTTTGGTTATGGAGCAGGAAGTACTATCACTTCTGCAAAAGGAGCTGTAGAAGGGGTTCCTCCTCCCAGCAGACAGCCATTACTTCATTGTTTCCGAAAGAGGATGAGGTGTTTCCCGAGGTTTGCTTTCGGGGGCGAAGCATACCGTTATTGGGTTCTTCCATTCGGCCTAGGTTTATTACCCCACACCTTTACAGTATGCGTGGATGCAGCTCTGGCTCTTCTGAGACTCCAGGGCATTCGCGTATTATACTACATCAATGATTGGTTGTTCCTAGCTCAATCTGAGTTTATGGCAGTTCGGCATCGAGATGTCGTTCTGTCTCATTAAGGATGTTGGGGTTGCCTCTCAACGCAAAGAAGAGTGTGCTCTGAGGACCACTTTTCTAGGTGTAGCAATTCTACAGCAAACGTAATGGGGTATATCTAGGCCAGTCACTCACTGTGAAACAGTTTCAGACGGGTGGGTCTCATGGCAGTTGCGTCCAACGTTTTACTTTTGGCCTTCTGTTCATGAGACCCCTGCAGTGGTGGCTCAGGACCAAGGGGTTTTCTCCGAGGGGAAATACGTTTTCGCATGATCAAGGTCACGCGGCTATGCCTTCGTGCTTCGGTCATGTGGAAGAACCTTGGTTCCTCGCCCAGGCCCAGTGTTGGGGGCTTCTTGTCGACGCATATTGCTATCGACGGATGCTTCCCTCACAAGTGGGGGCGATCATGAGTGGTTGCTCGGCGAATGGCGGACAACACACTGATGGTCTCGTATATCAGAGCAGATATCCTGTTGAGGCAGGGGCTGAGGCCCAGGGGATTGGAGACTTCACCCCGAGGTGGTGGAGCTTCTTAGGGAGAACTTTGGTCTAACTAGAGTCAAGTCGACCTTTCACATCGTTTGTACAACGCATTGCTCTGTATGGTTCCCCCTCACGCAGCCAGCTCTTCGCGGACTGGATGCGATGGTGCAGGTGTGGCCGAGGCTGCACCTGTACGCATTTCCCCCGATATCTATGCTCCTGGAGGTTCTGGAAAGGGTTCGCCGGGAAGGGGCCCGTCTGTTACTAGTAGCCCCTTTCTGGCCGACTCGAGTTTGGTTCTCGGACTTGGTGTCTCTTCTGAGCGGCTCTCCTATGGAGATTCCAATCAGGAGGGACCTGCTGTCCCAGGTAGAGGGCACGATATTTCACCCTCGACCGGAGTTGTGGAAACTGTGGGCCTGGCCTCTGAGGGGGCCAGGCTCAAAGAATCCGGTCTCTCGACTGAGGTCGTTGAGACCATTCTCCATTCCAGAGCCCCTTCCACGAGAAAACTGTATGCGCTGAAATGGAAATTATTCTCCACCTGGTGTGGTGAGCGTCAGTTAGATCCTGTTAACTGCCCTGTTGGTTCAGTTCTCGATTTTCTGCAAGACCGTTTCTCTGCTGGATTATCTCCTACCCCTCTGGGGGGTACTTCTATTGGGAGAGATCCTCTGATTACTCGTTTTCTCCGTGGTACATTGAGGTTGAGACCTGCACTGCACTCCAGAGCACCGGCTTGGGATTTAGCCATTGTACTTGAGGGTCTGGCTCTGGCTCCGTTCGAGCCCATTGAAGAGGTTTCAGAAAAATTCCTCACTTTGAAAGCTTTATTTCTCCTTGCTGTTTCATCTATCAAGAGAATTGGAGATTTACACGCCCTGTCGGTTGCTCCGTCATGTTTGGAATTTGCACCTGGTATGGTGAAAGCATTTCTATACCCTAGACCAGGTTATATTCCTAAGGTCCCATTCAATGTTGGGGGCCCAATAGTGCTGCAGGCCTTCTATCCTCCACCTTTTAATACCCCAGATCAGGAACAATTAAACCTGTTATGTCCAGTTCGGGCATTGGATGCCTACGTTCACAGAGCTGCCCTGTGGCGTAAGTCAGAGCAATTATTTGTATGTTTTGGGTCACTCAAAAGAGGGTGCCCTGCATCTAAACAGGTTATGAGCAAGTGAATAGTCGAGGCTATTTCACTAGCTTATGAAGCGGCCGGTCAGCCTTCACCTATGGCTGTACGGGCCCATTCTACTAGGAGTATGGCGGCCTCTACGGCCTTAATTTCGGGTGTTTCCCTTCTTGACATTTGTAATGCGGCAGGTTGGTCCTCTCCACATACATTTGTCAGGTTTTATGACCTTGATCTCTCCACTCCTGGGGCGAGGTTGCTTGCTTCTAGTGTGCGCAAGGACTTCACACAGAACGGGCATTTGTCACTATGGCGTAGTGGGTATGGGGTTCCCACCGCGTCTCAAACGCAGCTCGAAGTTCCCTTGAAAGGGAACGTCTCAGGTTACGTATGTAACCCTGGTTCCCTGAGAGGGAACGAGACGCTGCGTTTGCCTGCCATACTTCCTGCATGCCCTGATCAACTTGCTTCAGACTTTTTCAGAAGCTGTCGCGGTCTGTTTTCAAGGGTGCTTTATAGTTTCCTGGTCTATGACGTCACCCATGACGTATCGGGCTTCCATTGGACTGATTTTACACGTGCTTCATGACGCAATCACGCAGAGCGTTCCCACCGCGTCTCAAACGCAGCGTCTCGTTCCCTCTCAGGGAACCAGGGTTACATACGTAACCTGAGACGTTACTCACCCACACCAAGCGTTCTGCACATATCACCCCAATTTTGCATGATCTTCACTGGCTTCCTGTGGCTTACCGTATTAAATTCAAAATTCTCCTTCTCACTTTTAAATCTCTGCACGGCTTGGCTCCCCCCTATCTCTGTAATCTGCTTCACCCCTACGCACCGACTCGCTCTCTACGATCCTCCGACTCTAGCCTTCTCGTCGTCCCTCGGCATCGCCTTGTTTCGATGGGGGGCAGAGCATTCAGTGTTGTAGCACCCAAAATATGGAACTCTCTACCCCGATCACTCTGTTCTGTTAACACTATTTCTGAATTCAAATCCATGCTCAAAACTCACTTATTTGCTGAATGTCATAACTCCTAAGTTGTACTGTAATTTTCTGCTGGATGCTGCATACCTAACCTTCTCATTTTCTGTACCTACGCTCTATCTACATGCTGTTGTTTTGTCTGCTGTCTTTGTCCTCTGCCTTTATCGTTGCTTGTCTATTGTAAAGCGTCCTTGAGCTCTGGAAAGGCGCTATATAAATAAAACTTATTATTATTATTATTATTAAAAAAAAAGTTTAAAAAAGAGCATTTATTTGAAACGATGTAAAAGTCTTTACTGTGATTATATTTTGTCCTTGCTAAATAAAAGTATTCATTTCTTTAAAAAAATTAATCTTACTGATCCCAAACAGTAGTGTAATTCTGTGAGTGATAGTGTTCAGTTGGTCGTCTGATTTCAACAAAACGGCTTTTATTAGACTACTGAAATGTCTGGACCTTTGTGGGTTTACATGATTTTTCAAAAGCATTATATATTTATTGTTTGTTAGGGAAAAAATACTGAGTGCACCTTTAATGGAATTAAAGTAAATGAATGAGCTTGAAAAAAAATCTTAAAAGTACTGGTGAATTGGATGTTTTGTTCAAAAATAACATTATTAAAATACACTTTTTATTGTTTAATCACTATTCTGCATGTAAATATCTGAATACTGTCCCCTCTGTGAATCATTTAAACATTTCCTATCAAAAAGGGCAGTTTCATTTATTTATTACCAGCTGCAATCACTCCTAGGGACACAAACACATGTTTTTTATGTAACCACAATGTCTGTTTTGAGGTTATGGAATACAGACTCACAAATCTAGACACAAGAAGATCAACAAACACATGGGAGATAGGAATGCGTCGTTTTTCTGCTTGTTAACTCAACTCTCCGTATGAAAAGTGACAGGCAGTGAACAAAAGCAATCAGGAACTCTGGACTGACCAATTAAATGCCATATGTAGTTAGCTTACACACACTCTCTTCTTGTCTATTACTGCATCACTGTCTAAGAGAAAGACAGGCGGGTCTATCCATGTAGTCAGTAAATTTGATGAGAAAACATATCAAACCATTCAAACCACTAACAGTTTTAGCACCTGCCTCTGAGTTACAGCTGTATTCGGATGTGAAATGACACACTCAGTCAGCACCATTGTTCATCCAGAGGGACTCGATAAAGGAAAAGAGACCATTGTGATTGATATGCGACCAGTTCAGTGGTGAAATGATGGCTTTGTGACTGTCTATGAACTGCATGCATCCACGGGTGAATAATTCACTGATCCTGGATCAGGTTCTGGCTCTCGATCAACTTTTCTAAAGACCCCACATACATTATTGATCCTCTGAACAAACAACAGACAATTGACTTTCATCTGCTCCATAATTTACTGTGTCCTGCCTTGTCAAGTCCATTCTCTTTTTTTGGAGAGGTCAGAACCAGAGAATTCACAGCAGTTAATCCCATGTTGCTTTTCCATTTTTCTTATATGAATTTTCTACAGTATATTGATACCAATTTAGAATTGATCTTATGATGTATGCAAGTTGATTTCAGATGAGATCGGATGTCCTAAATGATAATTGTAAGTATTTCTGACTTATGTATACTACTTACTGTGAAGAACCACCATTTAAATTGAGGGACAATGAGCATTTCTTCTGTTGAAAATGGGGGGAAAAAATAACTCACGGCAGGGATGTATTTAACACAGAGGAAATGGCAGGAGTTCTCATTTTGTTTGTGAGTAATATAATGAGTGGCTGTGTTGGAATTCTGAGCTGGAATTTGCGGTTCCTCTGCAGTTATCAGTGGCGGATCCTGTTATAGAGCCGCAGTGTACTCTCTGCCTTCTAGTGATATTACTAATTAAATGCATGAAATCGCACCCCAATTCCTGACATACATTCACTGACATAAAACATTACATCACACACAGGCTTATTTCTAAACCAAACTAACCAACCAATACGTTTTAAAACACAGTGACTATTTAAAACACATACATGTTTTTTGAAAGAAGTCACTTATGCTCACCAAGGCTGCATTACTTGATCAGAAATACAGTAAAAAAAACGTAATATTGTGAAATGTGATTACAGTTTAAAATAACTATTTACTATTTTATGTATTTTATTCATGTGATGAAAAGTTGAATTTTCAACAGCCATTGCTACAGTCTTCAGTGTCACATGATCCTTCAGAAATAATTTTAATATGCTGCTTTGCTTTGGTACTCATGTATCACAAACATGATACCTTTTTTCAGGATTCTTGAATGAATAAAATTAAAAAAGTTCAAAAGAACAGCATTTATTTGTAACATTATAAATGTCTTTACTGTCATGTTTGATCAATTTAATGTGTCCTTGCTGAATAAAAGTATCAATTTCTTTTTCTTTACTGATACCCAAACTATTTATTATCTATTTGATTTCTTCTCATATTTATTTGCAGGATGGGATCATAATAATGCTAGCAGCCATCTACAACGTCACCACCTGGTGGTCAGTTGGTCATGAAACAACAACAGCAATGTTGAAAGAATCACCATTAATTCTCAATTACTGCCTAATCTTCCCATGGCTAGGAAATGTTCACCTCTAATGTACTGTATAACCTTAATGTCTGTCATAAGGAAAATAGAGTTTCTGAGCTACACATTGGTCTGCTGCGTGTACACAAAGGTCTCACACCTGGTGTTTTGTCCCGATCTACTGAGTTTGCATAGATCACGATCAGGTCAGCTACGTAATGCATATGATGGATAGAAATTACATCTGTAAATAACAAACAAATAGCTAATGAGTGGCGCGGTTAACATATGTCACAGGGGCATGTGAATTATTCAGCAGATGCTCTTCTTATACATTGTGATCTATTCACAGGTGTCACTGTCAACTCTAAACAATGCCTATGATAACAAAACAAAGTGCTGACCATTGATTGTACATAAATTAAATTAACTTAATAGTCATGATAGATTTTTCTACTTGTGCTCACGACAGCTGCTAATTTACTAAGTCACGTTGATGTAGCCAGACCAAGATAACCATATACACTCGCACACACCAACTCACGCTGACGTCTGCATCAGGAGAAGTGTCACAATTTCAGGCCACAGAATTTGCACATCATTCAGTGGAGAACAGCTAGTAAAGATTGTCAGCCTATCCACCACCTCTGGAGGAATACAGTATATAGAAAACACCACAGCACTCCTTCAGAGTAGTGGGAGAAAAGCTTCACAGAGTGAATACTGACAGGTACATGAACAGGAAATAAACTGCACCAAGCAACACATTTCTAGAAAATACTATAACCGGAACTGATAGGCAAACCTCTATTCTGTGGCTGCTCTCTCATTTATATCTCGGGAATGAGTGGAAATTAGAATTGGCATTAATTAACCAATGAATGGATGGATGGATGGATGGATGGATGGATAGATGGATAGATAGATAGATGTATATTATTATGAAGGCTGTGATTAAGTAGGCCAGTCCCACCCCTCCTGTTATCATGTGCAACATTTCAAAATACCTAAAAGGCTCAAATAATCTACACTGCTACTGGACTGTCAATACAACATATTATGAAAACCAGCATCACAAAGAAAATGTACGAGTTATGAGGTCCTGTATGGTCCGATGGAAATAACAAAGACTTATTGCTAAACAAACAAGCCTTAGTTTGTCCAAGAGAACATTTAAATAGCCAATGCTTTGTTGCTTGAGTTTGTTTGGAGACCATAGGTTGAAGCCATGAATGTTAATTACTTGAACTAAATGTCAGTCAATAAATACTATACATTCAGAAGCAAGTACTGTATATTAATAGGCTGCTATCTTTTTTGAGCTTATCTGAAGTCACATAGCAAATGTATTGAATTATCATACCTGTTAGTAAAGACTTTGCTGTAATTAAACACTTGGATCTCCAGCATCTCGTCCCCATCCACTTGACTCCCAATTGGCCATCGGAACGCCTGGAAAACAAACCAAACAAAGCCAAAAATCAATATGTTCAATCTGTTTTTAACAGAACTGACCATTTGTAGACATTTCCATACTTATTATCCACACTATATTGGGTCCATAACCAAAATAGCTCTAGTACAACACCACACCATTAGATTTTCACATGAGCGCAGATAAAGGCAGGCGAAAGTTATCGATAATGTCGTGCTTGGTGATCTATACGGAAGCCCATTTATGCTTCAGAATAAAACATTAAAAAGGTAATTGTGAAATGAAAATAACACATAGTCACATTGTGAGATATAAAGTTGCAATTACAAAAAAAAATAGTCATATATGGAACAGAATTAGAAACAGATTTGATCATTTGCACATCATTAAAGCAGTCTTTTACTATTACTAAATGTGCCCATTTTCTCTATTCCAACCAAAGATAGAAATACACTAGTCTCAATCTAAATACTAAGGTCAGCCAATTTACTTGCCATTAACATGCCAAACTTTACCAGGGATTTCAGTGTGAATATTATATAGGATCCTGAAGGACGACCCACTTGCATTCCCTTTTAAACTAATTGTTGCAAACTTGCAATCTATGACACTGCAGGAGTTTTTTCTGGTGCTATAGGCTCCAAACAGAGGGATGATGCATTAGCTTGCTCATGATCCCAGAACATGGACTCCCATCTGGCACACTGATCTATACAGACAAACGGGCTGCCCTGAGGGCTGCTGAGGCATTCTGTTTCACTGCGATTATGGAGAACAGCGGCACTCCACTGCAAGGCTGTGAGACCACAATGTTTCTTGCCAAATCAATCAGTGCAGAGCTGAGACTGGCTAGGATGCACTGGCTAGGGGAATGAGATTTGTTGATGTGTGGTTAAAAAGTCACTGAGGCCACGTGCAGGTAAATAAGGCTGTCACTTCTGTTCAATCCTGTTTTGAACACATAGTTTGGTTATTTACAGGAGCACATTTAACAAGCAAATTAAGTCTTGAAAAATGTCAAATTCACGTGATAACAACATGTCTACAGAACTGAACTGAACGCATAGTTGTTTATTATTATTACAATAATATCAGAGATGTGTTTCTGTTCTCCAAATGCAATGCAAACAAAGCATATGGAAAATAGTTATGTCTTCTTCACTCCATCACACATTTTGACACATGTAATTGCAGAAACAAAACATTGCGCCTTGATTAAGGGCAGTTTACTAAAGTTTGCCAGGCGATCATTTGTCTCCCTAACTGTTGCCATCTATGTTTCATGTTGGAAGCCAAAAGAGAAAATCCCTGCTATAATTACCATTTAAAGCTGCTGTAGGTAACTTTTGAAAAAAAAATATTTTTTGTTAAAACTGTCATTATGTCCTGACAGTAGAATATGAGACAGATAATCTGTGAAAAAATCAAGCTCCTTTGGCTCCTCCCAGTGGTCCTATTGCCATTTGCAGAAATACACCGCTCCCGGTCAGAAACAACCAATCAGAGCCAGGAGGAATGTCTTGGCAGTGTCAATCACGCTCGTGTACGCGCTGATCACACCCCTCTCTTGCACAGCGCGTACCGTCGTTCAAACTCAAGATTGCCGGTGTGCCGGAGCTGTGCTAATGACGGAGAAACAACCTAAACTGCCAATTTCTCGAGTGCCACCAGCTCATAAAACAAAGACGGGTAAAAGGAAAAAGACTGATGACTATAAACAAGCGAAAAAGAAAGAATTAGACAGAGAGCCCATTGACTCGTTGTCAAAACTCTAGCCGCGTAACATGTAGATAAAATGTCACGCACTGTGCAAAGCAACAATTGAAACCTGCTAATTCACTGGCTTTTCATGTTGCTGAAATAATATACTAGCAAATCTTATCTAGCATTAGGCCTACAGATCGCTAGAATAATTACTTACATACTGTTACGTTAGTTACCGTTATATTATCTTACTAACTATTTATAACTTATTGAAAGAGTGCAACGTTATAAAGTTACATTACATGCATTGCAAAATACGTCATGATTTGAGGACCAAGTTTGTAGTCAAAGAATGGGCAGGCCTTAGTCAATGTAAAGCATATTGTTGATGTTTCGTCCCTAGTGAATGTGCCGTAACTGTTTATCCGCCGCCATCGGCTGCCATGCTTACGAGCCTGCGTTCACGGCAGGCTCTGCTGTGGGGGAGGAGCTGTGGAGGGAGGGCTGTAGCGCAGCAGAGAGCAAGGGAGTGGGACCTGTAAGTTGTGCTTGTTCAAATTTTCAGGCTAAGTCAACGTTTTCTCAAAACTCCCTACTGCAGCTTTAAAAATGTTTTGTCAGGTAACCTAAAATGTTGCTGCATCTAAATGAGCTGGTTTTATTCAAGTCAAAAAATTATTTAATACCACAAACTTAAACTGACTACATGAAGTTAATGTACATCAACAAAAGTAACTTTTAAGGGTTAGCCTAAATCATATTGAAATAGCTCCTAGGTAATAATTGTTACAGCACAGTATAATGGGTCAGGATGAATGCCATGAAATATATTTATTACCATTCAAAAGTTTGTGGTTGGTAAGATTTTTAAAAATAGTTTTATGCTCACAAAGGCTGCATTTATATGATCAAAATTATAGTATACACATTACTGAAGATTACAGAAAATTAAAGACATGATAAAATAAATGATTTCTAGTTTAATTTATTTTAAAATGGAATTCCTGTGATGGCAAAGCTGTATATTCAGCATCATTCCTCCAGTCCTTAGTGTCACATGATCCTTCAGAAATCAATCTATATGCTGGGGCATGTTCAAGTTCAAAACAGTGCGCAACGTTTTGCTATGGTTTCCGGGTTGAACGCCATGTTTCCTGGAAACGGCGTGCACCGGTGTGCAACCAAGGGGGTAATCCATCAGCCGGAAGTTGAAGCCTCGCGGGAGCCGCCATTGTAGCAGAACTTCACCTGCTGTTAACATCCCATTGACTCCCATTCATTTTGGCGTCACTTTGACAGCGAATAACTTTACATCTGAGGCGTCCAAAGACTTAATTTGTCCATTATTTATTTCTAAAGAAACACGACAATGTATAAAATGCTCCATTACTTTGTATCTTACGTTACGGCCCCGTAGAAGCCGATTTTGTAAAAATAGGCTAATGATTGCGTCATAACCACAGGACTTTCTGTCGCACAATAGAGACATTACCGTATAGACAGGAGGAGAAGCTCGCAGGCAATCTTTTACTGTCTATGAGGCAATCGGGGAGACATGAAGGCACAAAGTCAAGGTAGAAGCCCATAAATAGAGAGTCCGTACGGGACAAAATATTTCAACAACGTTTTTGAGGAATTAGGTGATTCAGATTTGTCTTGGCACAGCTACTAGAAGATTTACAACTGTCAGACTGTCGTCACGCTCAGTTTGAGCCTGCGCAGTCGCTCAGACATCAGACAGGAAGTGCAATAATCGGGCTTCAGTCTTCTCCGTTGAAATCAATGGGGTCGCTGTGCCCATTACTTTTACTGTCTATGTGTGCAACGGGGTTTGAGATACGTTTTTTGGTGGGTATGTCAGAACTGCAGTCCAATCAGCAGCAACATATAAAGCACGCGGTATTAAAGTGAACTCGCACAATGGGTTCAAGGAAAGTTATTTACAAATGTGTTCCATGCAGCTCGGTATACGCAACAACTGAGGATATTAGAAGAAATGTTTGTTGTAAGTTTTATTGTAAAAATATAGGATATCAACATAATGATGTAGTTGTTGATATTTTTAGCTTCATTGCAAGTGTATGACATTTGGTATAGAAATAAACAATGGTAATTAAGTGCTTTTCCTAAAAATTAAAAAGAAAATACAGGGTATTAAAACAGTATGAACTACAAATAAAGACAGTATGTGAGGCTAAATAGATGTGTTTTAGTCTGAATTAAGATGTGTGCTTCCATTTCAGTTTCCACAAATCCCTTCACTCGATTGGGATGTTCTCTTGTGCTCTGGGTGGCAAGTGCAGTAACTGTAACTTCGGGCATATTTTGTAGTATTAAACACATATTTATACCGACTTCATCAGGCTCTGAAAATTCTTCACAAAGAACACAAAGAATGGTCTTCTCAGCTGCCATAGTTGCAACTCTTGCGTCATCAGAACAGTGTGTTCAACGCATCACCGTTTCTGTTTAAAAAACGTTGTGCAACATTTTGCCGGGGCTGAACGCAGCTCTGATTTGCTTCTCTATTATTATCAATGTTAAAAATGATTATGCAGCTCAGATTTTTTCAGGATTCTTTGATAAATAGAATGTTCAAAAGAACAGCATTTATTTGAAATACAAATCTTTTGTATCACTATAAATGTCTTCACTCTCACTTTTGATAGTGCATCCTTGCTGGATAAAAGTATTAATTTCTTTAAAAAAATAAAAAAAACATATATATACACATACAAGTCTGCAGTAAACAAAGATGCAGTAAGCCTATAGAAAAGAGTTTAGGTGAAAACAAAGATTATAGGAAACTAAATATAAATAATAAGGCCACTAAATTCATCAGTATGCTGAAATGATTAGATGAACCAGGACAGATTGGGGAATAATTATTTTCAAATTTGAACTCCTGACAGCTCATTGTGGATGAAATTGCACTATATATACATTTAACCTCAATAATATCCTATAAAAAGAAGAGCTTTTTACAGCTTTGCATATAAACACAAACAAAAAATATATTTAAAAAAAAGGAAACTGAGCTTGTCAGGGTGCTACCTAAATGAGGCTTACACAAGGAAATAACGTATTTAACAATCTAGTGAAACTTAATGGGATAAAACATGTTGAGCTTGGTTGTTGAGGATGGGATGCTGTTATTAACCACACACACACTCTGTCAACAGGACACCTACGGTCTTATATTCCAAACACATTAGGATCATTTGTCTATTTGAATATTATGCGTTCTCATCACAGTATGAGAAGTTAATGCGATGAGAGACATGATCCTCACTAGACAGGGAGAGATACATACCAGATGCTTGTACAGAACTACATCTGAACATTTTATAATACAGAGGGGAAAAAACGGGAACACGGGAGGGTCTCAAAAAGAGTCATATGGCATGTATTGAAATTGTGAAGTCGTTGAACACAAAAGGCTGAAAAGAGGGTCTATGTGAGATTCACTAGATGTCTCAAACCACCTCTATTCGCACTCGAGCAGCTGCACAAACCTCAGCACAGGTCTATATGCTAAACCTACAGAGAGGAGCCACTGATGGAGTATACTGCAGGAATTGTGCGCTTTGCTTGCCTTCACGGACAGAGCCAAATACCCACGGGGTAAAGTCCAGTCAAGCGGAGTGAGGATTTCCCCCTCAAATCCCTGAGCTGCAGTGCAGAATCTATATTCACTCCCACGGATGGTGCAAAATATGAGGAAGAATAAACAAGAGGAGATGGAGTTGCTCCTTAGAGAGAAAGAATTAACTGGCAGTGCGGGCTTATTTTAAACTCACTCGTCTCTACAATCCCTCGTGTACATTAACCTTTTTTAGTACGTTTATTAGAAAGCTTGAGGTGTGAGGCGGTTCGGAGGGGAAGAATAAGGAACATGAAGAGTGGAGATAGGAATCATCTCTTTAACATGCTTATGCTCCCTGTTGATAAATGAAAAAACAAACAAACACACAGCTATTGGAAGTCACTCGGATGGATACAACCTGCATCAAGTCATAAACTTCAAAAAATCCCAACCATTATCACGCAAACATAACATTGAGAATCTGTAATAACATTTTGTGAGATGTTTAAAATTGTCTGATGGGGTGTTATTGCTTATCAATTATAAATTAACAGAGATGCACAAAATATATTAGGTCAGTTATCCCCTTTATTTATTGCTGTTAAATGTTATCTTTATCAAATCTCATCTTTATACTGTACGTTGTGATGCCTACATTCACTTGTAGCATTTCAAATTATTAATTTGAGTTTTTAGAGTTTTGTTTTCATTTCCTCAGACAAAATAGTATCGAATTTTAACATCAGAATAATAATTATACCAGTTATAGATGGCCATAACATGAAAATATCGTCTCATTGGTAAAAGGCCAGAATCTTAATATATTGTGCATCCCTATAAATGAAAAAAAAACAGAATATTGTATGAAAATGTAAACAACTGTGCATAATTCTGTTTGCCGCAAATAATTATGGATAATATTATTGCAAGAACCTGTGACAAGTTGCAACATACCACAATAATTATTAATACTCTTACAAATGCTGCTGGCTATCTAGAGAACAGATTAGAAGGAATTTACAGTGACTGTGCCCATAGATGCAGATCAGATGAGGATCAAATTATCTTTGCAGATGATACGGCTGCTGATTATAAACTTTGAAAAAATTCTATGCAGCTTAGAGTTATTCTTGTAATAGCATTTGTAAGAAGGCTGAATTCATCAACCCAAAGACGTACCGCTAGTTCACAGTTGCTCACCATGACTAATTAACCAAGGCAATAAAAATTAATTGGACAGAAATAACATGGCTCGTGCACTCAATTTCAAAGCATAAGCTTCACCACATTTTGTTAGATGCATGGTTAAAACGGGGAAAAAAAATGTTTAATAAACACTTAATTAAATATGTTTTTAACAAAAAGTCTAATAATAACTTTTAATGGATAATTTCATGTTTTTTAATACCAAAAAAGACGATCACACAAATTGTATATCTGAAAGAAATGCCTGAAATACAGCAGGAGTCTGCCCATGAAAAAAAGACTTATCTCCCCACCCTGGTGTCATGAGGTTTGAGCTCAGAGAGCTGTGACATTACGGATTCACTCAGTGTGTTGTTGACTGGACTCTATTTCACTGCAGATAACTCGGAGAAATAGAGCCTATTCTCAATTTATCCTTTTCTTTTACTCTATTTTTTTCCTCTATTCTCTATTCTTTTCTCTTTTTTACAGGGTTTGAAACCCAAATATTTATAATAAATATTAATGTTTATATTGTGAATAGAATCCCAATGTACAGTTAGCTCCACAACAAATCTTAAAGCTCCTACTAAGAAAAAATACATTACATTTTACCATGTACCAATTACATTTACCATAACAATGTACAAAACAATCAGCCTATAGAGACAAGACAAACACTGAAACAGTATTAAAGTAGTGAATTTTCACTACAATCAATAGCACCAGTTGTGTTTGTCTGAATCAAGAGTGGGTCTGCACTGCAGTGGGTCTCCCCCTCTTACATACGCTGTGAATAGATGAGCTCTTTGCTTCAGTGATGGTGAAGACTTGAGGTGATTTGAGTTTGTAATTCAGCTCTAAGAAACTAAGAGCCTCCTCACGATTTAAATGCACGGAGAGTGAATTATTCAATGGCAAAGGATCACACGCTCTGACATGCCACATCTCCCTCCCCCTCACTTCTCTCTCTCTCTCTCTCTTGTCTGTGATTCAGATAATGGAAAGATGCATGAACACTCAACTCTTTCATTGAAATCAATGTCTCTCTATTAGGTACAAAATGTGCACTGGTCCTGACATCAAACCGCATCTCTAATCAGCCTCCTCAGTCAAGCCCCCTAGTGATTTTCTTTCTCACACTCGCTTGCCCTTCCATTTTTTTCCTTCTCCTCCTCTCCTACATTTTTATCAGTCTCTTTCTCACATGCTGTATGCTTTGGTCTCTTCTTCTCCTTTTTTTTCTTGTTTCTTGTAATTTTAGCTTTTTGATCTCCATTTCTCAGCTCTCATCTTCATATCTATCTATCTTCCAACCTTTGTAATGTTTCATGATGCCACATCCTAAAGTCACTTCCTTCATACAACAAGTTAAAGCACTTCTTATTTCAGATTCCCAGTGTGCGGCCAACTCGCGGGAACATTTCAGCTAATTAAGCTTATCAAAACAGATTGTTTTGATTTACCGCAGTAATCTGGGATGATTTAATGTGGCTATTACTTCTTCACTCTTCCCTCTACACCATATGGCCTCACAGTGTGTGATTTCTCCTGCAGCACCTCAAACATCTCACCCTCCACAGACTTCGCTAGGTGACCTCCCTCAATTCTGAGTCACAACAAGCTCATATCTTCCCCTTTCCTTTTCCATTAAATCTAAAGCATCAAAAGAAATGGTGACATGGTTTTAAATGTATGTATTTTGTTTAACAATTGATAAAGACAGGGGGCAGTAATGTTATAGACTTTAAGCCAGTAGCACAGTATGCAATAGAGGTTGTGCAAGGTAGTTTAGTTAAATGCAAAATGCTAGCCTGTTTTTGAATGTATTTGAAACAAATCACCAGAACTTTTGTTCATTTAATTGTCTATTAACTTAATCCGAACCTGTTATATATCAGTAGTTCTCAACTGGTGAACCAATTAAAAATAGTTCTGATAGGGTCACAAACAGCAGGGGATAACCATGCTAAATGCAAACCGCATAATTATGCATAGATAGCGTATAAAAATAAATAAGCTTATTAACTTTTAATAATGGAGGAGAAAATTATTCACCTGTCTGTTAAGTACAACTGTCACTTGGTATAAGTTTCAACATGGACAGGTTGCGTGACATGCACTCATCCTCAAAAACCTTGACCAAAAAACTATACTAGTTTAAAAAAAAAAACTCTAATCACATTATAGAGTTATCATTATTATTAATCATTTTTGGGTGCTTCTGTCAAAACATTTAGAAACCAAACACTCAAACTATTTTTAAAAAATCCTCTTTATAAATTAATTTATTAACCTTTTCAGTCGTATCCGACTCTTGGTGATTTGCAATCTCTTGCCATATGCAAGAGACTGGTCATGAATTTTCTTGGCGATGATTTTTTTCAAAAGGTAGGTCGCCAGTTCTTTCCCCAACCCTCCATATTACATGGCATGACACTCACACACAGTCACACACACACACACACACACACACACACACACACCTATGCTGCATGTTTTTGGATTGTGTGGGGAAAACTGAGCACCTGGAAGAAAACCCACACAGACACAGGGAGAACATGCAAACTCCACACAGAAAGGGCTCCTGGCTCAGCTGGGATTCAGACCGGGGACCTCCTTGCTCTGAGGCAACAGTGATACCCACTGAGCCACTGTGTCGCCCCTTTATATATTACCATTAATAAATATATACATTTCTTTTTTTCAACTTTTTACACTATTTTGGTACTTGCCACTAAAATAAAGGTCCTAAAGCATAACCATTTGAGAATCACTGCTTTACATATGTCTGATCTCTAGCTCGATAAGTTCAACCTTCACACCTTTTAAAATAACAAATTCATTTGTCACCTTTTCATTGGAAACACAACACCATCTAATGTGAAAGGTCAACATTTCATTCTCTGGCAGCACGAGGCATAGTTGAAAACTGCTGGAAAGCTGAACAGAAAGAATGATAAGATTGACAAAAGAGAGAGATGTAATTTGGTGCTTCATTGGGCCATTGAAGAGAATGATCATATCAAATGAGATCTGCTGGTCATGATGAGACAATTCCCCATCAGCATAATGAGAAAGCAACTCTTATTTTCTCACTGAGACATTGATGCAGTGTGATAGGCATAGCTGAAGTTTTGTGATGGACATGAACTTAGGAGCAATAGGGCTGAGGAACAGCCCTTTTTTTTCAACAAAAAGATTCGGGGAAAAGTATTCAATCTTTAAACATACTTTTATTGCCCTTTGTTTCGTTACACTATGTCTTCCTGTGCAACTATGTCATCACTTCAAGTATTTACTCATTAGCATTCACAGAAAATTTGCTTTGGTTTACATTTCACCAGGCCCATATTTTAGACCTGTTTCCCAACATTTATTTTGTTATGCATCCCCAAAAGGCCGCATTAGAGACTCAAGTACCTTATCTTCAAAACAAAACAAGAATTATGTTCCTTCACTCATTCAACTTTTGCAGTATCATTAACATCATTAAAGAAGCCTTAGAATCATTAACTATTAAATTATAAATAATTGACACTGTGCAAGATAAATAGCTTACTACACAGCTTCCTCTGTCTTTAATAAGACACCCCTGAGCTTGTTTGCCTTTTAACACCACCTTCTTGTTTGCCAATCATACAGAAACGTTTTCTGCAAGACCTAACAGCAAATTTATTTATAAATAAAATGCAGATGGTATGTTTCATAAGTCCAATGTATTAATTATACTGTGGAATATAAAATAACAGAAGCTCAACAAAATATGAAAATATCTCCCACGAACCAATGCCCTGGCATTTCTACAGATTTTAAAGCAAAGTTATGATTTACAGGTTAAAAAGAACTTACAAGTTCACCAAAGTGAGGTCAAAATCCTTTCCAAATACCCCTTGGAAGCTGTTTAAGAAAAGCCTGGGGTTCATGTTCCTCTGCATGATAATAAATGTTAACAAGGTCTAAGCCTGTCACTATGGATTCAGCAAAGTTTTTCTCCATCAATCGCTCTTTTTCTTTAATATTTGACATTAAAATGCTAAATACAAGCAATAGTAATGAAATCTGTACACATCTGATCTATATATTCTGCCCACTGAAGTTTCATCCACCACAAGAAGTGCCTCAAGCATCAGCGTGAGCATCAAACTTTCACATCAGCAGCTGTTAACAAGTTTCTTGCTGGACTCCTGGAGATAAAATCAATGGTTTAAAGATAGGCGCTCCTGCAGAGCTGATGTAAAGGAGGGCAATTTTGCACATAGTTGCAGCAAGTGTCTGCCTAAAACCTTGTCTGTCCATCACAGTCAACATCAGGCTGCATGCCTAAAGCAGTGTTCAACGGCCCTGCAACAATAAGCCATAACAATATACAGCATTGAGAAGTACTTAAAATGTTATTTATATAATACATAAAATGAGGAAGCACATATTGTGTGGGGAAAAATGCATCACTACATCAGGTATGTTAAGAGCAGGACGTATCCGGTTAAATTATGTACAGCTTTGTCTTTGCAAGCGACTGTGAGCTTGTTGAAGATAAAATAATAATTGCTCATACATAAACAATAGCTGGGTCCATTCTGATTCAAATGAATAGTCTATTTGTGTGAGTACAGCTGAGACCTGAAAGGTGTAGGCTACTCAGCTGCACACAGCCGGGTTAGAAAACAAGGTAGAGCCCTATGATTTCAGCGTTGCCTAAAAAGAGGACAGAGTTGTTTAATCCAATCATTTAAACGGAATGTCAGGTAATATGGAACTAATAAATGAAAAGTAGGGACATACAATTAATCAAATTCAAATATGGACTAGTGTCTTTGATTGTTAAACCGTAAAAAGAAATATGAAGTCTAAATGTTCTGTTTGTCTCAGAATGAATGAGCAGCGCAGTTTCGTTTATTGCATACTCAAGCACAAGTGATGCTCATGGTATTTTCAGTGTCTCCTGTCTCACTATATGAGGACAAGATGAACACATGAACTTCATTTCCAGAGCTGCTCTGAGAGTTCACTACATGAGCATTTCATCACTGTTTCAACTGTTTCAAAGAAAGCTATCATCATATATAGCTATCACACAATCAAAAGATTTTTCTTCTGCCATGAAAACCTTAAAGGTCCCCTGACATGAAATTTTCACATTCTGAGGTTTTTTAACATTAATATGAGTTCCCCTAGCCTGTATATGGCCCCCCAGTGGCTAGAAATTTCAATCGGTGTAAACCGAGCTTTGGCTATCTTTCTCTGCCTTTGAGAAAATGAAAGCTCATGACATCATACGGAGGAAAGGTAACCTCCCCTTTCTCTGCTTTGCCCGCCCAGAGAATTTGACTCGCCCATGAAAAAATGCGCTAGGAAGTACGAACGCGCGAGCGCGATTTGAGTTTTTCCTCGAGAGATATCATGGCTTGCAAACGAGCGAAGCATGGCAGTTGATCAGTGTCCGGATGTACAAATGAACAAAAAAGTATTTTTTAGTTCCTTCATCCGAGCCTCTGAAGAAACAATGGGTTAATTTTATTTTCTCTGGAAATGCGCCTACACTGTTTTGTATGGTCCAAACATTTCACCGACGACTGTTTCCTCAACTTGGGCCAATAGTCTGTTCGCTTTCTGATAATGCCCTGCTTTCAGTGCATGACAGTGTTAGGTAAACTAAAACCCACGTTACTTCTGATGAATATGAAACCTGATAGTGCCTGTCTGACAAACCTGAAAAGACAATGATGGGGGCCAAACACAAACATGCTATTTAAAAAAAAGAGAAGATGGAGGAAGAGAAAGACAGAAAGAAAGCGAACATATCCTACAGTGCAGTACTAGGAGTGAAGATAGTTCTGAACTGTCTTGTGGGGTTTGGTATGAGATCTGTGATGTAATCATAAGTGGCGAGTGGGCTCAGTCAATTTGAAGTGTGTACTGACCCACTCTAACTGCCTAATGATTAAACTATTACCACACCACTATTAGTGAGGGACAGAGAGGAAATAAAAAGGCTGGAGGTCAACTAGAAAGTTCATAGGAAATTTAAGGAAAACAAAATAAAAATAAAAACTGATTATGTCACTACTTAGCAGCACTTGGTCTTTAAATAGATTCAAAAGAGCAATTTTGTAACGCTTGCTGTTTGCAGCACACAAAAAAATTAATAATCAACAACCCCCTCCAAACGTCAAACAAGGCTAAAACTAGTGTGGGAGTCCCAATCACGACTGACAACAAAACATAATTGAATTTCTGCCTACTATGAGGACACATGAGGAGGATATACAGGTATATTTTAAATTGCCCCTATGCTTTTTTGATTATTACCTTGCATGCAGTGTGTAATATAGCTGTTTGTGGATGTAAAAGGTCTGCAAAGTCTTAAAGATCAAAGTGCACGAGAAATAAAGTTATTGTCTCCTAAAAGAAAGAATCGATTCTGAACTGCCAAAACCAGTAGTCAGCAATTCCAGGCTCACTTCCGTAACATACGTAGGTTTATAACAAATTTGCATAATGCCAGCCTATAGGTCTTTATTGGCTGCCCACTAACAACGTCGACATAGTACTTTGACCCACACCCTCAAACACTGTAGTTGTAGCTGAGAAGCAACAAGTTGTAGCAACATGTTGTGTTGTCGACATGTCACACAGACTGGAATTTATATGGTAAAACCGACGCCATTGTTACAGTTTGAATCATTGTGCTGAGGAAGTCACTGAAATTCAGATAAAAAACGTTATATATAGAAAGACATTGCACTTATATTACTTATGAATGGGGGAAAGTGCAACACACAATATGGCGGAAAAGCCATTAGAAGCTGCGTTTGTAATAGAAACAGTCAGTGTTGTGAGACGCGCGCTAAGGACTGCACATGCGCATTGGCTGGTCTAGCCTGAAAAATAAGCTTTAATAAATGCTATTTAAGCATAAGAAACAACATTCATGAGACATTTCATGTCAGATTCTGTTGCTAATTTGAAATATGTTGTTTAATTGTGAGTTCGGCAATAAGTTTTTTAGATTTCAGGATTCCCACATTTAAAAAGATAGGACTTGGTCTTGTATGCCCGAAATAGCTGCCGGAGGTGTTGCAAATATAACCACAGAGTGAACAAACTTTCCTTGAATGGGACTTTGAATTCTGACACATGCTGTAAATGGTAGACCAATCACAACAGACTGAGCCATCTGACCAATCAGAGCAGAGGAAGGTCTCGGAAAGGAGGGGTTTAGAGCAGTGTTTCTCAAACTTTGTTAGTCACGCCCCCCTTTAAAAAAACAAAAAACTGGTGCCCCCAACCCCCACCCCCCACCTCACACCTCTGGCTACCAAACAATTTCACTAAAAATGATAAAAACGGAGAGATTTTTTAAATTGAAAAACGTGCAATGAAAAACACCTGCAATAGTTTCACTTTGTAATGTCATTGAAACATTGAAAAAATGTATGGTAAGAGAGAATAATTGATCAGTACTTAATTTATTTGAACTTAACTTCATTTAAATAAACCAAACCCTTCCGTCCACTGAAGAGTTGCTTTTCTATGGAGAGCAACTTCTATGTTGTGCTTGTTCAGATGGTAACAAGTCAACAGTCGGAAGAAGAAGATTCAGTGGAATTGGCTTTGGTGCCGCTTTATAAAGGCAGAGCGCCAAATGCTATTCACGCACTTGAACTCCGTTGCAACGGCTGTTTTCTGTTTGTATTTTTTTCAGCTGATCCCCTCCTCACCCCTGCAGTTCCCCACACTTCGAGAAGCAATGGTTTAGAGAGACTGAATCATTTATCGAGCCATTTCAGACACAGTGAGAAAAGAGGTGATGTGCCATGTATATTATGAGAAAAGTGTGTTTTTGAACTTGCATTTGGATGCATGCAAACCAATTGTAGGAGACCTCAAAAACAAAATTAGGAAGATTTAAAATAGCATTATAGGGGCACTTCAAAAATAACTTATGCAAATTATTATCAATGCAAATAAAAACCTCTTTATTGCTACAGAATCTGAAACCATTCATGAATAATAATTAATAATTCGTTACATTTATATAGCGCTTTTCTGGGTACTCAAAGCGCTTTACATTGAAGGGGGAATCTCCTCAACCAGCACCATTATGCATGAGGTGCACATCTTCCTGTCATATTTAAGAACGAGAAGGCAACAAAGCTTTACCTGCTATTTTACCTATCAAATGTAAGGATGAGACCAGTAGCAGGGATATTTCGGAGTAAAGAGAGCAATCATTCAAAGAACTGTATTAGCGTAATGGTAATTTAGCTGGTGTATTGCCACTTCATACTGCTATGTTGCTTGCCTGAGGGTCTGTGAAAAATAGGAATCAGTGGGGCTAAATGTGATGCGTCTGGCCACGGTTGAGCGGTTCGATTCCTCGTGTGATTCCTTCACCACATCCTCTCTTGGGGAGTGAGAAATCAAATTTGTAGCCTATGTATCAGAAGATGCATGAGTTAGTAGTAGAAACTGGTGATATAGTGGGGGGGGGGGGGGGGGGGGGGGACATGGCTGACCTGCTCAAATCGAGCCTCATCCTCACAGTTTTCCAGCACCCGAGAGAAGAAGGAGAGACCTGCAGGGAGATAAACAAGGTTAAAGGTCAATGTGGCTCAGAATCAAACCAACAATACGTAAGTGCTGTGACTAGTCCCAGTTAGTCAAGAGCAGTACATGTACCAAGGTTTTTTTGTAAAAAAAAAAGATAAAATATAAATAGAATAGTAAGTGTTTTTAGCCGTTTCTTGACTATGGTGCTCGGGTTGAGTTAGGCAGGTCATTCCACCAGAGATTTCATTCTGCGTGTGCAAATCTCTTTACATGACAGAATTATGTACATAACCAGTTTATCAAGACCCTCAGTGTAACCCACTGAAGACCTGTTGTAGGTAACATTAGGATTTGATTAGGATTATAATAGGCAGGTCATCAGCCCTGACAAGTTTTGGCAACAGAGAAGAAATATCATACAAATATCATAAAACTGCAACATAGTTAAAATAGTGAAGTGTGAAACTGCTTTATAGAAGTCTAAGAATAATACAGCTCGTTAATTTTTGTCAGTGTGTGCTTGTGTGTACAAGTAAATATGAACGCTCAATACAAATATTTTTACACACCACCCTTACGCACTCATACACATGCCAAGTGTACACATTTAGTGTAAGGCCATAACTAATAATGATTTATGTATTTACCCTTTTTCAGCATTGAGAAACCAGTGTAAGTATAGGTGAAAAAGATTTTTCTCAATGCTGAAAAAGGGTAAACATAAATCATCATTAGCTATGGCCTTACACTAAAATAAACACAATGCAACATACTCTTCAGTATGTTTGCGGTTCACAACCATCATTTTTATAACATTTGCAATCCATTTATGTTTTGTTGTGCTATTGTAGTTTTATGCAATCATACCATGTCTAGTGTTGTCTTGATTCTTTGTTGAACAATTGAGCTGGTAAATATCATGTCAAAATGCTTGAGAAGAATAAAATTAAGAAAGTTATGTAATCTCAAAAGACAGACAGCAAAATTCTCTCAAAATTCTCAGAGAAACAATCAGCATCTCATCTCAAACTCATAGCTGGCTGCTGTTGTTCACAAGGGCTTTTCCCCCAGGTGACATTTATAACCTCTATACACAGTGCTGTACAAAATTCAGCTGGTGTGTAATATTTTTAACGTCAAAGTTATAATAGGAAAACAAGAATTGACTAAAAAAAGCATAATGGGGAAGATTTTATGAATTGCACAGTATTATTATACTCATTGATAGAACTGAGGGCAAAAACTAAAGTATCCACAGGCTTACAACCTAGATTTAAAGACGCTTTTGATTGATAACTATAACGAGGAGATAGGGAAAAATGGCTATGTAATATGCATAAATTGAGCAAACACTTAAAGGTAGTGTAGGCAATTTCTGAGAGGATTAGCAAACATGAACGCCTCCTCCAAAACACATAAAAGCGCACAGTAAACAATTTCGAGGACGTGAACAGCTGCGGGTACAACATCACGGGTTGCCCGCTCTTAATTACAGTAATTACGACATGGCGTGAATGCAGCTCGTTGTTTTGGTTTAGGATAGGGCTGAACGGTTTAATTGCATTCGCGATAATATCGCGATATGATAAAATGAGATTTTCTTGCTGAAACTGCTTGTCTGTGGCGCTCGGTGACTATCTAACTCTGCATGCATAGCCTTACGGAAGATTGGAAGATATATTTACATTTTTTAAATATTTAAACCAATTCTGTTTGCCTACCCTACCTTCAATAAAAATTCATGGGCAACCTTTAAACCGACAGAACAATCTTAAACAGTAAGTTCAATAATGCATAGTCTTTACAAGGACATTTCACATTCTAAAGCAATCAAATCTCATAATGTCTGAAAGCCAATATTTTATTGAATCATTTTCTATCTCCGATACTATGATAGAATCACATTGTGATTTTTTATTGTTCTCAGATCCACTCAGAGGTACTCAATCTAAGTTATGCAACCCACAGGGAAACAGGACACAGCTCAGTAGAGCCCTTCCGCTCCAGACAGCCTAGATCAGGCACACTGAGCCTGGTGGAGATCAGAGGAAGACCGAAAGGGAGGGAAAGAAAGGGTGGCAGGAGGAGAGCTTAATAGTCATTGCCCTCAGAGGAAGGGGGGAAAACATTGGCAACAGGACAAAGCATCAAAATGGCTTCAATCACTTGCAGTGTCTCAATCAAATCCCTAGGAGTAAGTTGAAGCAGACCGTCACCCTCACTGTCATTTCAAACAGAATGTCATTCTGTAAAGATGACAAAAAGATTCCCATTAAGACCTGAAGATGTTTACTCTTTTAAAACATGCATCCGCGTTTTTATTACCAATAAAATGTTATTTGTCCTAGCTCATTTCTGCTTCATTTGAATAAGGTGATGTTGTAATTTATCTTTTTATATGCCAGAAACATACTATCAACACACATCTCTGGCTGTATTTTTCTCCCACCCTTTCTCTCTTACACACACACACATTTTATGAAATGGAGAATGATTGCATCAGATCAACACTTAGCAACTGCCCAGGGTGCTGAAATACAAATACAGCAGAAGAAAAAAAAAGAAAAACAGAAAAGAGTCTCTGAGCCACACTGCATGACATTTAACTAATGGATTGTCAAGGCAATCCTCATAAGACAAAACAACCAAGAGTTCAAACTAATTTGGTTCACTCTTATCAGCTTATTATAAGCTTTAACTTCTAGGGACCTTGAAAAACATTTTGGAAAAGAATTCCAGTAGCTTATTAAAATGAATATCCATTGGTAGACTACAGCTTGAAATTTTGAAATCAACAACGTATCAAACAATACTGCAGTGAACATGAAGCCTTGATACGAGCATCTAGATAGTTACACATTGAAACCAAGTAAGAAAGCAGCTCAAGCTTGTGTATGAGTCGAAATAAGACACATGCGCTTAAGAATAGCATGGATTTCTACAACTTTTTATCAGACACACGATTTCAAGTTACACACCACTGCATGGCATAGACATTAAATAGAACATAAAACAATATAAAACCAACATATGTATAGTATTACCCAAGATGTTTAGTGTACAAATGCACACATTCAAACCCATTCACTGGAAATGAAAAGTACTGCTCTATACCTCTGAAAGTCACTTTTGCGATTCGGTCCCCCTTCCCACGAAGCTCCGTGACAGTCTTTAGGTATACCACTAAAGCCATTTCAACTTGGAATGAAGAAGAAAAAATCAAAAGCCTACAACAGAATAAAAATGTTTCATCACTAAGACCGCGGATCTATCTTGACCAACGCTGCATAACTTATAACATTATCTTAACTGCTTCAATTCGCTGCATCAAACGAGAAAAAATCCTCTCGTTGTACAGGCTGCATCCTCTGTGCGCAATAACATAAAAAGAGTAATTAATAATTAAAGAGCTTTCATTTCTCTCGCTTTACAATGCGCACACATGTACGTACACTCGTCAGATCCGCTGCGAGCCTCTTTCACACTGCTTTGATGCGCCTCGCCACTGCTCCGCACAATGCGATGACGGATGACGCCAGCAGGGGGCAGGCACTCACCGCGGACTCTCGGGAGGGGGGCGGATTCTTGCTAAACGTTTCACAAGCTTTTTATTATTTGAGGCAACAGGAACATACATTTTATATATTCTTTTTCAATTAGAGCAAAACTGACTAAATAAAAACCGCATAATGCTATACTGAAAAAATGGTTGGCAGGCAACCATTTGTTGTCTTATCTGTGGTGCAGGTCAGACGCATTGCTGAACTTCAGCAGCTTAAGATCGGATGATATTTGTAGAATCCTTGTCTATTCAGCCATGATGACTTTCAGAGGAAATGGGACTCCCATAACGCATAACACCACAGCCCACATCCCATCGTCTCTGATGCAGGGGTAAAAACATAGCTTAATTCTTGTTTTGATCAGGGCATTGTCAGAATTTTTTTTTTTTTAAAGAATAAACGAGTTCTACATCAAAGGCAATAAGTTTCAAAAGACTGTAGCTTGAGAGTTTCTTTGGCATTTTTGACCTTCTCTGTGATTAATTTCAGGTAAATCATAAAATAATATTTTCAACAACAGCTAGGCCTAATTGTGCAACTCCTGAATCATTTAAATGTACATTCCTACACAATTCCTGTATGGGGAGACTTTTGGCATACAACCCTAAAGTACATCCAAAATATACGATCTGCCGAAATGGCCTCCAGCAAAAGCCTCTCCAATAAAAGTGGTGTGCCCCTGAGCTCCCATACACAAAACAGTATACCCTACTGGGCCCACAACATTGATTTCAAAAGACAGAAGGAGATCAAGGATTTTAACATGGTGAAAATAAGCCTTAAGAAGTTAATGTGGATCATGTTCTCAACTGATATCTTTTATCTTACTGATTAGTCATTCTCTTTTCCCCAGTTGTCACAGAAGCACAGGGAAAATTACAAAGATAAGACTGGCACTGTGCAACCTGTCAATTACTTTGTCATGCAGTAAAAGAGGCTGAGAAGAACCCTCTAGAGGCAATGTAAGTACTGAGTCACCTCAGCTATTTAATTAAAATAACTATCTTAAGTGAGAATCAATAACGTGAAACATGGATATTGTATGTTCCTATGAAACATTTAAAGTCGGCATGAAACAGAAGATGTGAACGACTTCCATACTGTGATATATTATATTTATGACTGAAACTGGTCATCTAACAAGAAAAAAAGAAGAAATTTTATTCATCGTCTGTTAATTGGATTGTGAAAAAAGTGACGCTGTATACTGGAATGGAGGCAGACCTGAATGTGATTGGCTTTTTAAAAATATATATAGGCCTATTTATTGTAATAACATGCATAAAGAAAATACGTTTTGATTTTAATGCTTACTTTAATGTTCTCTAAAAACTTGAAAAGTTTACTCAAATTTTTAGTTCTAAAAACTAAAAGCTCTTCTATTCCTTTTCTCTTACTTAAAGGGTTAGTTCACCCAAAAATGATTTTTTTTGTAATAATGTCAGTAATTACTCACCCTCATGTCGTTCCAAACCCGTAAGACTTTTGTTCATCTTCAGAACACAAATGAAGATCTTTCGCTTTCTGTCACTCTCTATTGGCAGCTACGCAACTAACACTTTGACACTTCAAAAAGTTCATAAAGAGATCGTAAAACTTATCCATATGAATTGAGTAGTTTAGTCCAAATTTTCTGAAGAGACACGATTGAACAGACTGAATTTAGTTTTTTTTTTCACATATAAATATTCATCAACTCGCACATCAGTTATGATAAAAAGAAGCTAAAGCATGATCGCTTGACGTGCAAGAACCAATGAGGATTATTCTCCTGTTACACTGCAGATTTGAGCTTTTGCAAGAACCAATGAGGTTCATTCTCGTGTTACACAGCACATTTGAGCTTCTGCAAGAACCAATGAGGTTCATTCTCATGATACACAGCACATTTGAGCTTCTGCAAGAACCAATGAGATTCATTCTCGTGCTACGAAGCACGTTTGAGCTTCTGCAAGAACCAATGAGGTTCATTCTCATGTTACGCTGCACGTTTGAGTTTCTGCAAGAACCAATGAGGTTCGTTCTCATGTTACGCTGCACGTTTGAGCTTCAGCAAGAACAAATGAGATTCATTCTCGCGTCAAGCAGGTTTGGTTGAGCTTCGGATTATGTTTGCTGATCAATGTTTATATGTGAATAAAAGCCTAAATTCAATCTTTTCGTCATATAAAGTCATCGTGTCTCTTCAGAAAATTAGGACTAAAAACCACTAAATTCATATAGATTAGTTTTATGATCTCTTTATGAACTTTTTAGCGTCAAAGTGGTAGTTGCACAGCTGTCAATGGAGGGACAGAAATCGCTCAGATTTCATTAAAAATATTTTCATTTGTGTTCCAAAGATGAACGAAAGTCTTACGGGTTTGGAACGACATGAGGGTGATTAATTGATGACATAATTTTCATTTTTGGGCGAACTATCCCTCTAATCCCCATCTCACATGGACCTAATTGCCTCTTTCTCATGGTCCCCTGAGACAGTCAGAGACTATGGCTGTCCAGTGATTGAGTCTTATTTGCTGATGCATTACTCAGGGTTATTTGAGCTTGGAGCTCTGCAGTCTCTAGGGGTTTTTCTGTTCAGTTTACATTTAGCTGCTGGGTAGTTTCTAGAGTCATAAAGAATTTATGTTCAAGCGAAAATACCTGTCGTTGTTTTTTAATATTATTCCCTTCTCTTTCCTTCTTGTCAAGTAATTAGAGGTTATGGCATATCTGCGTCACACAGATGTAGCAGCCTGATGAAGTCCCCCACAAACAAGTCTGCCTCCAGGGCCCGCTATTACATTTATTGTGTTAAAGGGTTAGTTCACCCAAAAATGAAAATAAAGTCATTAATTAATCACCCCCATGCTGTACCAACCCCGTAAGACCTTGTTCGTCTTCGGAACACAAATGAAGATATTTATGATTAAATCTGAGAGGTTCATGACTGCTACATAGGCTCCCTAAGGGAATGAATCCTGACGGCCCAGAGAGTCATTAAAGAAAATGTTTAAATATTCCATGTTGCAACAGTGGCTCAACTATAAGTTTATCAAGCGACGAGAATACTTTTTGTGCGAAAAAACAAACAAAAATAACGACTTTATTCGACTATTCCTTTTCTTCCTTGTAGGCCTGAAACGAGACTTCAAGAGATTTCCACGACGCGCACGCGCGAGAACTTAACTGAAGTAGTTGAAGGAGATCGCAATTCTCGCGCATGCGTCGTGGAAATCTCTTGAAGTCTCGTTTCAGGCCTACAAGGAAGAAAAGGAATAGTCGAATAAAGTCGTTATTTTTGTTTGTTTTTTCGCACAAAAAGTATTCTCGTCGCTTGATAAACTTATAGTTGAGCCACTGTTGCGACATGGAATATTTAAACATTTTCTTTAATGACTCTCTGGGCCGTCAAGTTTCATTCCCTTAGGGAGCCTATGGAGGAGTGATACACCTCTCACATTTAATCAAAAATATCTTCATTTGTGTTCCGAAGACGAACGAAGGTCTTACGGGGTTGGTACAGCATGGGGGTGAGTAATTAATGACTTAATTTTAATTTTTGGGTGAACTAACCCTTTAAATAAATAAATAAAGACAAATCTGTTGCTTTTATTGTGCCTCCTGTGTAAATATAAGTATATGCAATTTAATATATTTTACGTAGTTAGTTAGTATTTGGTTATTAGTAGTTAGATAAAATATTTTATGTAGTTAGATAGTTTCACAGTACTAAAGACATGTCTTTAAATCACAATCTTATAAAACCAATCATGTTATATACAAGTACATAAGGGGGGGGTGGGGGGGGGGGGTGGTATCTGTGTGGAAATAGATGAGAGTATATGTGTGAAAATATAAGGATTTACAGACAATTTTTTAAGTAAAAAAGTAAAATTGCATGTGTTTGATTTGTGATCACGCCAATGGATGTTGTTATCATTCGAATCAGCAGGTTCTCTTGCTTCATTTATATAGGTCTATAACAACAACCTTTTCACATAGGCCTACAATAAAAAAGTATATATATATATATATATATATATATATATATATATATATATATATATATATATATATATATGAAGAGTTCAGATGCAAAAGCCTCTAAGTGCCATTTGAAATTTTCTTCTAGAATGATAATTTTTATCAAGCCTTTATATTAATGTTCAGTAATTTCACTTAAATGGCAATGAAGATTACCTATTAATTGTCACTTAAGTGAAATTGCTGAACTTAAATATACAAGCTTGATAAAAATGATCATTCTAGAAGAAAATTTCAAATGGCACTTAGAGGCTTTTGCATCTGAACTCTTCATACATATATATATATATATATTTATATATCCAGTAGATAGGCAATATAATGGGAATGAGGGAATGGGATGGGAATCAAAGTAGCCTTGAGTTGATTAGCATAATCGATAGTATGGTAAACAACTGTAGCTTTGAAGGCTATTAATTTACACAGTTTAGGGATACAAACGTTCATTAAATAAGCCGCCTAACTCGAACTGTGAACGACGAACCTGTAAAGTCTTCGTTTCGTATCGTCCGCTTTCTCCAAATTGTGCGCATGCGCAATCATTTTTGTGGAGAACCCATATATATATTTTAATATCTATACTTTTAGAACTGAATTTAAGCTCTTAAATTTTGAGGTCTTTTAATTGATATTCAGTTAGAAAATTATGAATATATTAAATACAATAGCTAAAACTTAATATTGCATTAAAGTATTACCACGTGCACAGAATGAGGCTTGGGTAAACACGTTATAAAATAAACAGCACGATAAACGAGTTCTACATCATAGGCAATAAGTTTCAAAAGACTGTAGCTTGCCCTGGAAATATTTTGGTAGCCCCAAGTCCCGTTCGTCCCCGGAAGAGGGAGACAACGTCTGGGAAGGAGCACATAGACTGACGGTGAGAACGGGAATCGAAGCATCGGAGCATTCATAGCCTTTCTTCCCTTAGTGTAGCGGATCGCATTAATACTGAAGCACTGTCTGCAATGTCTCCTGCACGGGCACGAGCTCTTCTCGGTCTCCTGGTCACACTCTGCATCCAGAGCCCACTGCTGTTGGGTAGGTCAATCTGCTTCTGTCTATGTAAATATTAATTCACAAAATCAAGCTTTGTGTAGGCTATTAATATAATTGTTTAGAATTATTTTAAAAGTATAATTCGTTAAGTATATTTTTGTCTGTTATAATTGACAGGGCTATCTGTTATGCTGTTGTCATCTTGTACTGTAAAGATTATTATGTCACAAGCACTTATGACAAATAGCTCTCGTGAATTAACTTAGTCACCTGCGGTTGATGAATCTCCAGGTCTGAGTTCGGTTTAGTTGGTCATATTGTGCGTGGAAACCATGCGCCAAACTGTAGGCTAATAAACATTCCAAGCACTAAAAGCTTAGCCTAATGCACGAGAGGGTGAGACTTGAGGCACAGGCAGGTGCACAAACTTCAAAATGTGTAGCACTACTTGCTTTACTTTAAGTTTTTATGGAACCGTAATTTTTGTAGCAATATTAATCAGTTTTTAAAAAGGTCATCATGCAGGCATGACATTGTCTGTTCAACTTTAAAAGGATCATTATTTCTTATTAACAATCGAGGGGGGGGGGGGGGGGGGGGGGGGGGGGATACATTATTTAACAAAATCTTTAACAGTGTGGAATATATATAATTGAGACTAAAACTTTGGCCTACTGTACAACTTCTACTTCGACTGATGGTGATCATCCTTGTTAACTACTGTAGCTAATTGATTGCACTGAAGGCGTTATAACTCACCGGTGGTACTCACCCCTGGTCTCCCCTGATCAAAATAAGTTGTTCACATGACATGTACGCATGCAATCAAAATATGACCAAATTTGGATTCCCGATTTGTTCTTCATTTCAAATGTAGATAGATAGATAGATAGATAGATAGATAGATAGATAGATAGATAGATAGATATGGTCTGTAAGTGCAGCTCTCAGCAAGTGTTTTATCAAATTAAAGCCAGGACAGGAAGTAATGGTTGACCTCTTTAAAAGGTCATCAGGGAGTGTAAAAGCACAGATGTTTTAGACATTCTTTTGCTTTCAGCTCTTCAAATCAATTTCAGCCACGTTTTCTCTCTCTGCCTCTCTTTGACTTTCGTTCACTCTCCCTGTCCCTCCGAATTCTGAAGAGAATGCAGAGGAATCCTGGATGAGAAAAGTGGTAGCTAAGTCCTACTGAGCTGTGTTAGCTGCCACGTTACAACAGGCCTTTTTCTTTCTCACTTGCTCTTTCTCAGTGTTTTGGAAATGTTCTTTATATGAGGTCACCCAGTGCAGCCTGTGACTGCCATCAGCAGCTGCATATTATCCAGTCTTCCTCTCTTTTCTTTCCCTCTCCATCTTTAACAAAACAAAATACATCCAAAACAACTAAATCTTAAAGCCACCAGCTGCTTCGATAGAGTGTAGACGGTAAAGCTTTACTGATTTCAAGCCCCCCAAAAAAAACCTTTTAGATTTCTTAATGGTGCCCAACTGCAGCTTCAGAACCATTCCAGACATCTGCTTGACAGATAAAAGATATATTAGAATGAGGCTCAGGATTTTTTTCCACAACCCTGCACTTTAATATCACGTCTGTTGTTATTCCGGTAAAAATAAGCTTGTGTTGTCAGGTAAGAGCTCTGCCAGACAGTGAGAGGAAGAGAGAAGTCATGCCCTGACCAGCTACTGGAATTAAATCTTGCTCAGATTTTCACCAAGGAATTTGTGGAAAGTCTTTGATTGATGTGAGCAAGGCTGGAAGGGTTAGAAACTCAATCTGTCGATAAGTGAGTGTGCAGCGATAAAAGAAGCCAGCATGTTGGCATGATGCCCACGCTCAACCTTTCACTTAGGTGTTTGAGGATTGTCTCTCATCAGGTGACTGCACTCTAAATGCCTCTTGCGTTTGTTTGAATGTCATCCAGACACCTAACTGAAAATAATAAGCAAGTGAATGTTTGTTAGAGTTTGTTTATGCCTTTCATTGAGAAAATGATGTCAGAAAAGCAGGTGCTTGCCCTGCAGGTCTTTCCGTGAGTGCTTATAAAAACAATCCAACAAAACTGACAGGACCGCAGGGCATTTACTTTCAGTCAGCCTCTTAATAAACACCATAAAGGAATCAATGAACAACATAAATGGTTCGGAGCCAGTGTAAAAGAGTTTCAAGAGATTTGGGTCTGTTCTTGAGTTCGAAGAATCTTGCATTTGTTGACTGTATACATGTGATTTTAAGCCCTGCTTATCTAAACATTTGGTTTTCTGTGATTTGTTGAACATTGTTTTGCAAATTCTGCTGATGGAAATATGTCATAAAACTGATAAAATCCAAATGGCTCACATCAAAATTGTTTTGTCAAAATTGCGAGAGTAAATTGTGATAGTCTTTGAATTGGTTAAAAATTACAAACATTTTATTTATTTTATAGCTGTCACGAAGTTAGATTAAAACGTTTCCAGCTAATTGAACATTTAAAAAAAATGTATATATTTTTATTTGTTTGCTTGTTGTTGTTTCATGTTTTTTTCCCTTTTGTGGTTGCCTTATTGCTGGGAAGATTCTTATGTGACCTTCAGCAGATACAATGCCATATTCCCTTTTACGTTTCAATGTAAAAAAAAAAAAAAAAAAAAGAGAACCACTGATGTAGGTAATGTCCACTCCTTAACATGAGCCATGGTTAGTTTCCTCCAGTATAAAATGTTTATTTTTGAAGAAAGATCTAATTCTTATGTTTTACAAGTCTTGATTTAATCAGAATGTGAACCCTCCCTACATCATAAATGTTAATATGGGCCAAGTCACAGACTGAGGTTTGATGTTTCTGTGGCCTGTGTGTGGTGTTTGGTGTGTGTGTGTTGTAGTAATTGCATTGACATGTGTGATGTGGTTCCAGATTATGTGGATGTTCCATTGCCAATATTACATTATAAAGCAGTGACCAAGAGGCATATGTCCGTGTGTACACTTAAAGAAATGATAGAGATTGATCTCTCTCACCAGGATTGATGCCAGAGTCATGCTGTTGTACAGTAAACAGGCACAGCAATGAGAGATTTGCTCACTCTAACTGAGCAGGGTTGGAAAAACAGACTGAGCACACTATAGTACTTCAGACAGAGTATTGCTCTACTAAGTTGTAGATTCATTTAAAAAGTCCACACAAAATGATCTACATTACACATAACTCTCACAAGCTAAGTCTCATGCTGAGTTTATACAATTTAGTTGAGCTTTTCCTATACACTCTTTAAAATAAAGGTTTCAAAAGGCGATCTTGCAGCGATGCCATAGAAGAACCATTTTGGGCTCCCCACAGAACATATCGGTGAACCGATCTTAAAAGATATATTTTTTCTTAGTGTGAAGAACATTTTAATAATCTCAAGAACCTTTTTTCCACTATAAAGAACCTTTTGCGCAATTGAAATATTCCATAGAACTGTAGATGCCAATAAAGAACTTTTATTTTAAAGATAGTATGGCCCTCTGCAATAATTGATTCTGATTGGTCAATCACATGCTTTCATTGGTCAAATATTTCTGCATAATAACAACTAAACTGAATAACTGACCATTGTTCCAGAGCGATTTCCGCATAGCTGTGGAATAATGTGCAGTCTGTTTGGCATAATTGCAAAATAAACCACTTTAAGTGATTCGAGACCTCTCTGCTTCCTTTTGGGGTTTATTTTGTGTCAATGACCCTCAATATCACTTACTTAGTCTAATATTAGCTTATAAGATATTGGATTGTAGTATATTGTTATTTCCTGCACCTGCAATCTTACAGAAACAAACTCACCAGACTGGCATTGCAATGTTATTGACAGACAACTTTACACTTTATCTCTCTCTTTATCAGGTTCTAAGCCACTGCCGCCACGTAATGTGAAGCTGACCTCGGTGGATAAGGGGTTAAAGGTCACATGGGATTCACCCAGCGAGCTGGACGGACAGCCTGTAGATAGCTACAGCATTGGCTATGGGAAGTCAATGAAGTCACTACGCTTCGTCACTGTGGACAAGGACAGACGGTCAGAGTTACTAGAGGACGTAGGTGAGAGCGTAAATCAATCATTTTTTAAATGAAAAGCTAGAGACTCACATTGAGTACTTCAGCACTATGTCAGGCTCTCATGTGCATGTTGTGTTGTTTTAGAGCCTGGAGTCCTGCATTTTCTCAAGATGAGTGCAGAGAATAAGGATGGGATGAGTAAACCTGTCTACAGGGCAGAGACTCCAGGAGGTGTGTGTTTGCCTGTGTGTAGAGAGAGATCTGCATGTTTCTATGACTATCTATTCTCTTCACTGTTGTACTTTGGTGCATGGATATATAAAGTACAGTGAGCCCATAAAACACATTTGCATGTGAGAATTATCCTTTAAAATATAATATGACAGGAATTATATGGATATATAAATATAAATATATGGATTTCATTGCATTGGAATATTAAATATCAAACTGTTCTCAATTTTCTGAACCACATTTTAACCATATTAACTATAGAGATCTACGTATATACACATTGGTTATTGAAACATGTCTCAAATGCTCCCAAAGGCTCGATTTATTTAACCAGAAATATAGTAATATTGCGAAATATTACAATTAATAATAATTGTTTTATATTTTAAAATGTAATTTATTCCGGTAATGGCAAAGCTGAATTTTCAGCATTATTACTCCAGTCTTCAGTGTCACATGATCCTTCTGAAATCTTTCTACAACATGTGACATGCTACATGCTGATTTGCTGCTCAATAAACATTTCTTATTATTATCAATGTTGAAAACCGTAATGCTAATTTTTTTGTGGGAACTGTGCTACATTTTCTTCAGGATTCTTTGACGCGTAGAAAGTTCCAAAGAACAGCATTTATTTGAAAAAGAAATCTTTTGTATCATTATAATATATATTTATTTATAATGTATTTTACTGTCTTTTTGTTTCTCAATTTAATGCACCCTTGCTGTATAAAAGTATTAATTTCTTTAAAAAAAAAATCTTACTGACCCAACAGTAGGAACAGGAGTTTGAACTGTAGTGTATATAAATGAATTGTATATTTCTAATTTTAAACATTATAAAACAGAGGAAATATACTGTAGCACAACAAGCCTTTAATTTTTAAGTGTAGCTGAAGTGTACACATCATTTTAGTGGTCACTGTACATGGATGTCATTAAATGTCTAAATATACACTTTTATTTGCCTCATTAATTTAGACTTGTTAGACTCTAACACACATTATTATAACGCTTTTACAAGGGAAGTATTTATAACTTGAAAGCTCTCTATGCTTTTTGTTCGTTTCACAATATTAAACCAGACTGGATGGCTAAAACACTCATGTGTAGACTGCAGGGTGTAAGGGTATATCGTTTTTTCTTTTTTCCAAATAACTCCATTCACTGGCATCTGGTGAGATTGAAATCCCCAAAGATAGAACATTTATGTGGCCAGTCCTTGTTTTTGTATCCAACCCGGAGCTCGAGTCAAGAGCCTTAAGCCTTGTGTTGTGGTAGCCAGTCACTCGTCCAACGCAAGCCACATACATTTTTTCACATACATGTTTTTCAGTATGTCCATGTCCGTCTCCAACAAACAGGATCTGGGCATATTATTGCATGTCCCACAGCACTTTCCCCAAAACATCTGTCATAATAGAAAAGCACATTAATAATCCTGCAAACACATAATAAATGTTCTTGGCTGAGGATGTTTTTAGCAGTAGTAAACATATCTTGTGTTACAGCCTTGTTTTAAGGATAGCTGGTTGTTTTGATGCTACATTTTGTACACATTTATGTGTAATATTTATTTTTTATTATGTTTTGTCTGAAAATTCAGTCAAAAAAAGTGCCTGTAAAAAGAGGTAATTGCTGTAAATGGGTGATATGGTCACATGTGTTTTTCTTCTGTGTAACATGTGGGGATGAATGATAAGGCAATGACAATTTTTCTAAATAATACAAAAAATCAAGTGAATTTAGGCATCACAACATTATAATGTAAAGTATGAAAAACTTTTTTTTTCTTCTAAAGATTACGTTTAAAATGAATTATTTTAAAGGTTAACTGTATTTGAGTGTTAGTTGGCTGCAAAGTTGACTTTAATTGTAAAAATATGGGAATTGATCTTGCTCAATTAAATACATATCCAATATCAGTCGATAAGGATACATTTAAATGACTCAAATATCGACCAATAACCAATATGGTACCGATTTAGTGTGCATCCATATGTGTAACCACACTGCTCTTTTCTCCTGCAGGAAGAGAGTGGGTGAAACTGGATGGCTTTGCTGTCGAGCCTTTCAACAGATCCACTCCAGGTAGGTTCAATACTTTTCCAGCCAATGATTGATGCACAACAATTTTATGAGGAGTATTGCCAAGCAGGTTGCAGATAAACATAAAATAAATTATGGAATACCATTTTAAGTCAAATCCAACCTTCTTGGAATGCATAAAACTACTTCAACTTCAAAAATCTAGTTGTGTCTGTACATTAATGGTAAATGACAGATTTCAGACATGCAGGCTTATGGAGAACATCTATGTTGTTTTTCCCTTGAGAAGGATTTAAGTTTGGACGTGTGTTTGGATGCCAGAGAGAAAGACCTCTGATACCCCAAGTTCCTGGAAAGACAGTGGCAGTTTTTCAGTTGTAAATTTGTTAAATCAAAGCTTTTATTTCTCTTTTTCATGAATCCACTGAGCCCACTTAAAGCCAAACTCTGTACGTGAGCCCACCGAAGGGAAGAAGGAATCCCAGATTTAAACCAAGTGATTTAGTTTCCTACAATCTCAAGAGTAAAAGAGATATAAACACATAAAATGGAGAATCCCACATTACATGTGATCAATGTCCAACCTACCTCTGTAAATACAGTAACTACATGGACTACATAGATTTCATTACAGATTTGGGAACAGACCATATTGATAAAAATTATTTGGAAACAGAAATATTGATTTGTGGTCACTTATTTACCATCTACAGAAATGGCATTTCATTAATATTTTATTCCCTTGGCCTTTTCATAATGTTGTCCTGTCCATGTTTGTTCTTTGCTATTGATGTTGTCATGATGTTACCATAGTGTTGCTCTAATTTTTCTCTGGCTTTGCCGCTGGGTTAACTAAAGACATACTGCATTCTACTTTGTAACTGTGAATTGGCAAGAATGTGTCAGGAAAAGCTCAATTTTGTTTCACAGCCACCATTGTTGTGCTATCATCTCTTTGTCATCACTTTGGCAGTAGAAATAAGTGGGACCAACTATAGTGAGCAGGTCCACATGTTGCCCAGCTGAGTCCACACATGGACATGGTAACTCTGGTCTGGCCCCTGGAACCTGGAGCTTGTTATCGCATCCAAAACCTCCCACGGAGAGAATTCATGGAGATAATTCATTCAATCAGTGAACAAATCAGACCTAAGGGGTGGGAAAAGATAATGATGTGGCATCATGGATCCAGGACATCGACTTGGAAGATTGACACTATAAAAACAATGAGCGAGGGAAAGAGTTAGAGAAGGGTGAGCTACTACGTCTCACCCCTGTTTCAAGGCCAGTGATATGTGAGCCTGCCTCAGCTGTGTTGGCTGGACTCTCTGAATGTGAAGTGGGAATAAGTGTCTGTTTGTGTGTACAAAGGAAAATGAGTTGCTGTTACTATCATCTCAGTTCATTTTGAGACCTGACATTTCTTATTAACTTAAGTGTTAATAATGCTGGTTGAGCTTTATTATTAGGTGAGTGATGCCAGAGCAATCATAAGTTAGTCCTTAAGCGTGCACGTGAGGCTTGCGTTTAGCCAAAACCCTCATAAAAAGGCTGAGCTATAAAGGATATGAAGCTCCTTTTTTTCTCCCTTTTAATCTCATTCTTCAATACTCAAAATTACCTGAAGTTGGGTGCTTTCGAAACACTGCTTCATGAAACTTTGAAACAATTACGAATCTTTACGTTGTTTCAAACCTGTGGGTTGGAGCTTTTATGAAACTAGCTAAGTTCTCCAAGTGTGTCTGACTGCGTCTCGCAGTAAGCCTACTACAAAACACCTACCCGCCAACCCTAAAATTTACTTATAATTTATTTTTATAATTAAACTACTTTAAAAATTGAGGAAAACAAACAGGAGGAGTTAAGGCATCATATGTAATACAATCTGTGTGCATGCCATATCACTAGGTGGCGATAGTGAAGCTTAAAAGCGAGGGAAGTGAAGTAGAAGAAGAGCAGTACTAGTGATGACATCAGCGATTCCAGACATCCCTAATGGCTGTTCATTGCATACATATTATGCATATGCATACATATGGCCATTTCAATGGGCTGCTAACATTCGAGAGCGAGTTGACTGAGCATGTATGAATAGAATTTCTATATATGAAATTGACAGATTATTTTGCTAAACTAACACAATACAACAAGACGAAGGCGTCACCTGGCATTAAAAGTTACCATAGTAAAAGTAAAAAAACATTAAAATTATGTTAATATAATATTGAGTTAATACATATAAAAATACAAACCAACACATTCTCACCTGTAAAAGGTTATTCCATTTCTTTGGGAATTTAAATCTTGGCGGTTTCACAACCAGAAGCTGTGACACGCAAACTGTTGCAAGATGGCAGACGCCCCTAGTATAGATTATTAATAATATTATTAATAATCAGTATTATGATTAGTTTTGTTGCTAAGGCATATAGTATTTTTACATTCCCTGGAACATTTTTTCTTAGAAAGCTTGAAGCTAAATGGAAGTACTAAAATAATTTAAAGCAATTTTTTTTATCAAATAGCTGAGAAATATAATTGATACCTTAATTTCACCCTATTTTCTATAAAGATGAAGACTTGATTACTGGACTTTTTAATGCTACACTGTTTGAACTGTCACAATCAAACTTTAAATTACACACAGACTCTAATGAGGAAATGTGACTACAACCGATCATATGAGAATGATTAAAGAAGCGAAAAATTACAGACTGATGGAGAAAGAGAGGCTGTTTTTCATTATCCTCTCAGGGATGTACTGCACACCAGAGGGAGAGACAGAGAGATGCGCGTGAAGCAGTGTGTTGAAGGAAAGAGAGGAGGAATACTGTCTGACTGTCTCATTCGCCTGCCAAGTCCTGTCAAATGGGGGATTAGAGTAAAGCAATAGGAGAGGAAGTGAGATTGCACATGACTGTAAACTGTGTGGCCCTGTAACTGTACTCACTTTAGCAAATCTCCACGTGTCTCCACAAGTATTTGCCAATGTTGTTTGTTTTATGAAAGATTGCAAACATGAGTCGTTCTCTGTGAAGTACAGCGGGATTTAAAAGTGTGAGACCACTTGATTTGATTTGATTTGATTTTTATTTAAAAGGGACCATGTGCAATTAATAACATAAATGTAAACCTTTGATGCATTACACCAGAGTTAGCCTTAGGCTAATTTACATCTGCAGTCCCCAGGTACAAATAAATACAAATACATACAGCACAGATTAAAATATCAACATTATTCAAAAATATGCGGCATATCAAACATAAAACATCAAACATTGTTCAAGAGCATATAACATGTACTTAATGCCCCTCACTGGCACACACACACACACACACACACTCACACAAACACACACTAACACACTTGTGAAAATACTTCAATTATTCTTTTCTTTCTAATTTAATACAGCTTTTTGCTTTACAAATTATATTATGTGTGCTTCAGTGTAAGCAAGGAAAATTGAGCTCTTTAAACAAAGGTGTTAACATGTTTTTATATCATAACATTTCTTTGTTTTACATTTTTCAAAATCCTAAATCTTTGTTTATTTTCATGTTTAAATTAGATTTTGAATCTAGACTTTACGGACCCCACTATGTTTGATAATGTAACATAGTACTTCACAATGAAGTCATTTCTATTAAAGTCAAGTCAATTCAGGCCTGATCAATTTCTAAAGCACATTTAAAACAACAGAAGATGGCCACAAGTGCAATACAGCATAAAATCAAGATAAGAAAATAAATACAAAGATTATATTTCCTTTGAGTTTATTTCTTTGAAGACAGAATAGTGATTTTTAAACTTCAATGCCAATATTATTTGTTCTGTCTCTCTTTAATTAGACAGGATGGTGTCTATAACTTCATCACAGATTAAGGCACGGTCCCCAACTCAGAGGACGGCACTAGGACAGCAGAGGGCCCCTCAGTCATCCTCAGGACCAGAGCCCCCTCATCAAGGAGGACACCTCGCTCTCCGAGCCCAAAACAAACACAGAGTGGACCTCAGCCAGCACCAAGCAGACCAGCGCAATGGTAACAAGCCCAAACTGGGTAAGGATGTTTGAAGGTGGCTAATAGGAATTTCAAGCTGTTAAATTGTGTTTTAGATATGCATACTGTATGCCTTTAGATCTAAGCACAAATATTTGTAAACAACTCAGATTGCATGTCTTCAGTATATCTCATTGCAGGTAATGTGTAATGATACGTGGCCGTATCTGGTATCCCCCTTCTGTTCGTAGCATCTGAGTCCGTCTATGTGGTATCACTGCAGGCACCCAGAGCCCAGGGGAGAAGTGCACCCATCAACACGGCCACCTCGAGTAAAAAAGTGGCCACAGGTAATCACGCATCATAGTGGTGCTGCTAACCAGCAATCCATATTCAATATTTTTGCTCACGCAAACTTAATATTCTTTCTTTGTTATACCCTTTTTTATGCCTGTATGTTAGAGCCAGCGGTTGTGGATGAAGTAGAGGACATCACAGTTAGAGTATTGTCTCCTCAGTCTGTCCTTATCACATGGGTTGATCCACTTGTTGAGAAGAAGAAGGAAATACCAGGGGTGTCCAGGTAAAAACTATTTTTTTTTTTTTTTTTTTTTGCATGGTGTGCCAAGTGGTATGTGGGCTGCACTGCATACACTACCGTAAATAAGGAAATAAGTCTCTTATGTTTACCAAAGCTGCTTTGATAAAAAATAGAGTAATATTGTGAAATAGTATTATAATTTCAAATGAATGTTTTCTACTTCATTTTTGAAAATATAATTTACACCTGTGATGGCAAAGCTGAATTTTAGCAACTATTACTCCAGTCTTCACTCTTCAGTGTCACATAATCCTTCAAAAATCCTTCTAATATGCTAAAGTGGTGCCCAAGAAAGACATATTATTATTATTATTACGTTGAAAACTGTTCTGCTACTTACAACTTTGTGGAAACTTGGATTTTTTTTTCAGAATCCTTTGATGAATAGAAAGTTCAAAAGAACAGCATTTTTTGGAACCTTTGGACTATCTCTCTCTCTCTCTCTCTCTCTCTCTCTCTCTCTATATATATATATATATATATATATATATATTAAGGATATGAAGGCTATATTTCAGCTATTGAACTAATATGTGTGCAGGTATTACATAGTGAAATACAGAGAAAAAGGAGAATCTGCGCGATGGGAATACAAGGACACCACTCAGAGACGTCTCATGATTGAAACTCTTTCTGCGGACAGCATGTACGAGTTTTCTATATGTATCTCACAAGGAGATCAGAAGGGAAAATGGAGTGCATCTGTGTTCCAGAGAACCCCTGAATCAGGTTTGTTTATGCTTCATTGCTTCCTGATCTTTAACACAGATGCTTTGCTTATTCTGATTGATCCAAACCAATCTGACTTCTGACCTATAATGCTGCCTGAATCATAATCATACACTGTTCGTTCATTGGCCAGAGGAGAATTGGCCCCCTGACTGAGCCTGGGTTCTATCAAGGTTTTTTTCTCCATTCTGCCTCCTGATGGAGTTCTGGTTCCTTGCCAATGTTGCCTTTTTACCATTGGCTTGGCTTGCTTAGTTTGGGACATTCAATTTAACATTTAATTTAAAATTCAACAATAATATTGATCTGCCTGCATTGACACTATTATACAAGAACTGAACTGAGCTGGATGATGACATCACGGTTTACTCCATAGCAGCTATATACATATATAAATGAACTAAATTAATAACTTTTTTAAAACAAAAATGAAACATCACTGAACTTACTTACAACTTACTGGACTTTGATGCTATTTTCTTCTGGAAACAAACTTTTTTGCATTATTTTCCTGTTATCTCTGTAAAGCTGCTTTTTACAATCTGTATTGTAAAAAGCGTTATATAAATAAATGTGACTTGACTTGACTTAGTTTGCATTGTTGAGCAGCTAAATTCTGATAGTATTTATTATTATTGATATAATTATCTGCAAACTAAAAAGGTCAGTGTCAGATTGAAATAAATCTTAAAAGTGTTCTGGAAATTAAAGTATTCTATACAAAAATTACTACATTGTTTGTATTGCGTTGTACCCCCATACAAATGCACACACAAAACCCAAGACAATCTTGCCTTAGTTTTTTAAACCATGTAAGCATGATCTAACCGCCTAGTTCATTGTAATGTCACTGTTTACTGCCTGTTTGGTATTTTTGTTTGGAGTGATCAGAATGACCTCATTCCTCTGGAAAACGTAAAGCTGTCTTTTGTTTCCATCTGAAAAATATCCAGGCAGAAAAAAAAAGTTAAGTTAAGGAGAATGCACAGTGCTCTATGTTTGTATATTAATTTGATTGTCATTTCTGTTTTTATTTTCTGCCACCTTTGTCTATACAGCTCCCTCTGGCCCTCCGGAAAATTTTGAAGTAAAACCACTTAGAGGAAAAGGTACTGCTGTCACAGCAACCTGGGATCCACCTGAGCAAACCAATGGGCGAATAAGAGGTAAGACCACAGGGTAGGCTATCAATTCAACAAGTTCCATATAGACCATAAGAACCATATATTTTTTATTTGTTTATTGTGTAGTGCACCGGGCATTACTCATTTCATACAGTTGTATCTGCATAACTAGCTGGGATAGGAGAAAGTATTTTAACATTCATAATATTTTATACAGATATCTGTCAGCTCTTTCTATTAGTTTTGGAATATGCCCTAAATAAAGAACAGAAAATGACTTTGGCATTTGGAGAGCAAAACATTACTAATAGTTGACCATATGTCTTCCCTGAAACCACTTTGGGCATTGCCAAAATATATGGGAATGATAAGCCTCTTCAGCATCACAATTTCTCCAGCAGGCGTGCAGAGCACCAGTCTCAAAAGCTAAACCAATACAAATGTACATGTGGAAAACACAAATGTTCTCTGTTCATGCTGAAGGAACTTTCCTCTTTACTGTGTTATCCTTGGCCTAGATTTATTGATTCAGTCTTGGGTATTCCCAGTGTTCATTGGAAAATACTCAGCTATGGTATCCAAATTAAATTGACCGTACTGATTGATTTGACATCTACTTCCAGAGTACATCCTTTCCTATGCTCCTGCTATGAAACCGTTTGGCGCAAAGTCGGTTACATACCGTGGCATCACCACCTCTGCTACCATAGATGGACTCACGCCAGGTGACCGCTATATCTTCAAAATCCGTGGAGTCAATAGGAAGGGACAAGGACCACAGACTAAAGCCATTATTATTTCAATGCCTGCATGTAAGTATTCCCAACAGATGTTTTCCCCAATAAACATTACTACATTAGCAGCTTTACAGAAACTTAGTTAAGACTGATATCACAATTTTGTCTCCAGCCAGCACTACTCACTTAAGGAACACGGATAGCCACAGAACGAGTCAAAGTACCTCCAAGACATCATCCAACAATGAATCAGACAATCAGGAGCCAGATGAGATGGAAGAGTCTGATACTCAAACCACAACTCCAACCACCAATAGGCGGGGGCGCCCTCTTTCTCGGACAAGGTCCTATCACAGCATCTTGTCCTCTGTAAGGGGTTCTGTCAGAAGCAGAGGTTCTAGCTCAAGGTCAAACTCACATTCATCTTCAACTAATACCAAAGATAAAGGAAATATAGATGAGGAAGAGAAGCCAACAGACAGTCCAACAAAAGAGGAGATCAGAGCAAATGAGGCTGGGGACACAAAACCAGAGAGCAGTAACAATGTGTCACCACAAACAGAGGAACATTCAAAATACTCATCTGACACTAAAGAATCAAAACCCAATAAGTCAGACTCTGTTCATAAAACATCTGAAGACAAACGTCCTTCTTGGACCCCTCGCACATCATCAATTGTTGATATAAGCAGATTAAGAAGGCCTTATTCTCGCACACATGGTTCTCGATCAAGGATGCGGAGTGAAGATTCTTCGAGCTCGTCGCAAAACCAAGAGTCTGCAGCTACAAGAAAGGACCTGACAGCAGTCTCCTATCCTGAAGGAAAGAACTCGTACAACCAGATAAGTGTCACTGATAGGACGCCTTCTGTGATCTCACCTCAGGAAACCAGGCCTGAACCAGCGAAAGAATCAGAATCATCCTTATCCATCTCTTCTTCTCCAACTTCCTCCACAGCATCATCTTCATCATCCTCTTCTTCCACTTCATCTTCTTCAGTATCTTCTCCATTATCATCCTTACCATCATCATCATCTTCAGGTACAAGAAGGATTTCCTCCACGTCAGTTCGAGTCACAAATTCAGGATCTGGTGCTATGTACCCTAATGGAAGAAGAGTTGGAATTTCAACTAGAGCTCAGAGACTTCAAACTGAAAAGCACAAACCTGATTCATCATCATCTGCTTATTCACAATCCACACTGCAAACAGGAACCAGGACAAACAATCACGATACAACAAAGGAGCTTGATACCAACCAAAAAAACACGGAGCTAGACACAACAAAGGATGAACAACCAACTGCCATTGAAGAAACCAAAAAAAGCCTTTCTGATACAACTAAAGAGGAACACCCGGAACAAAAGGAAAATTATGATAAAGAAGAAAAAAGTGATAGTTATGGTTCTACTTCCCATTCTCCTTCAAGGACTAACCCTTCTACAACAGGACGAAGTTCACCCTTTTCATTACCAAACCGAAATTCTAGGAAAGTTATAGGGAGTCGCAGACAAGATGGCAGAATACCGTGGAGTAGGACTGCCTCATCTGTAGGTGCAGGAAGGCCGATTATTAAAGGATTTCCTTCTCGTTCTACTGCTGTGAGCTCTCAGGACACTAGTGATAAAACCAAAGTTTCACCCACAACACTCCCTTCAAAGGATCAGATTAATCCTGTCTCAAATAAACCTAGTGTGCTAAATAGAGAAACAAATATTGCAATAAGTTCCAACAATCCCAGTAGTAATGAAGCTGTAAAAATTAGCAATGATCATGAAGATGATTATCTTTATGAGGGAAGCAAAGAGACCTTGGAGAGTCAAACCAAAGATGCTGTCTCAACTGCAGCATCTAAAACGACAACAGCAGTTGTGAGTGAACATCAGAGACATGTCCAGAACTTTGAGAATGAAAGTGTGGATAGGGAACAAAGTAGTACCAATACCAGTTCAAAGTCACTTCCTACAGTTCCCCAAAGAGTCCCTATTTTGGCTTCTAATGGTCGGGTCCGCTCACCTGTGGTAGCAAGTCGTCTGAAAGGGTCACGGCTTCCTAATAGGTTGTACCCAGTACAACACAGAAGATTTGGCTCTGCTTCCACACTGGATACATCATCCTCCTCTTCAGCATCATCGCCTGCCTCCTCTCAAAACAGTCCAGCAGAGTCACCACTTATCTCAGATCGTGACACAACTGTCGGGAGTAATAGTAATGTTAGGCTCACCCCAGGTTCAGTTTCTCGCTCTTCTCATGGGCTGTCTGCTGGTGAAAGCTCTAGTGGGAATATATCTCCTGAGTCTCGGAATCCAGTGATGGGATCGAGGCTGCGGTCAGTTTCTAAGGAAAACACTCCAGCCAATGGCTACAAACCAAGTTATGGAAAAGGTAAACATTATGTTGTCTGCAAGGATGCGCATGCTGTACGTACAACTATTCCAGTGTGTGCATAAGTACACTTTTACTCATTTCTACACATTTCCATGTTCAGGCAAAAATGGACGGCCGAATCTGACAGCTGCAAATGGCAGAGTATCCTCAACATCTGATGAAAATGTAAAACCAAATGGAGTCCGACATATCACAGGTCCTGATGGAACGAAATGGGTGTGTTTACTTGCAGCGTTAATTATTGCTAAATTTGGCAGCCCTGAATAACTTAAAATCCATAAAAATGTGTAATAAATGATATTAGTTTATTTACTACTGGCAAATTTATGTTATGCACTTCTTTTCATTTTCCAGTTTATAAACCATGAAAGATTTAGCATAAAGTGAGCCATGGCAGGATTGTAGCCCTGATAATGACCCTAGAATGTAACTACCCATTTCCATGACTTCTGTTTCGTCTGTTGTATGGATACAATAATCAATCAGAGGGTACTGCAGTCCAAACAAAATTATCTTTAACGTAAGCAAAGACAGTCATGTGAATAGACATGTCTCTCTAGGCATGGCAACTCCACAGACAGGGGACCTTAGGGACACTTATTCAAGCAGGACTGTTTGACTGTTGCCTCATTATTTGTTAAAGAAAGATTTTTCTCCTTTATAAAGTTTCATTCACTCTTTTAGATAGTAGATCTGGATAAGGGTGTCCTGATGAATGAAAACGGAAGAGTCCTTCAAGATTCAAGGGGAAGACCCAGAAAAGTTATTCTTGGAGAGGATGGCAAGACTATCTTTGGTGAGTGGATTACCATTTTAATTTAATACTATAGAAAACTATAGAAATGAGCAGCATGTTTTAAACTGACTTTTATCTCTTTTTGCTATATTAGATGACGAGGGCAGCCCACTTGTAAACCAGGAAGGATTAGCATTATTTGGTCATGGAAGGGACAGTCGACCTGTGATTAATCCAAGTGACAAGTATCTTACTGTTGGAGGAAAACCCATTGTGGGCTTGGACCGCCCTAAACCCAGGACTACAAGCACTACAACCACAACTAAAACAACCACAACTACAACAACAACAACAACAACAGAACCTAGAACAACACAAATGGTAACAGAAACATTGGAGCCGTCAACATTAGCTGCTGAGCCTACATGTCCACCTGGACTTTATTCCCGACTGGATAAGAATGGTTTCCCAATAATGGGTGCTGATGGAATACTTAACTGCTACTCCGAAGGTGAGATGAACTCTTTTCAGCCACACAAGTCAAGTCAAGTCAAGTCATCTTCATTTATATAGCGCTTTTAACAATGGATTGTTTCAAAGCAGCTTTACAGAGATAAAGCTCAAAACTCACAAAAACTCATAATGTTCATCCCATAATGGTGTAATGTGCGTCAATGCAAAAATGATGCAAAAGATACTATTAAGATGGGACAGAAACGTTTGGCCCAGTTTATGACTAAAGTTGGCTCTTATATAATGAGTCTTGTCACAGGCATGTAGTTAGTACCCACAAGACTTGATCCCCTGTAATTTAGAATCAGTATTCCAAGGATAATGTGAGTTAGGATGTACACAGTAAACCTCAAAGGATATCCTCTTATGCCTGAATAACCTCTGCTATGCTTTGAATCTGCCTGTGATCAGAGTTTTTGGAGAAATTCCTTTGTAGAAAACTGTCATTTCAAAGGTTAATTTCCTCCTAAAAGTGTACACACTTGGTGTGTTTGTTTGGTAACACTTCACTTGAAGGGGTGTGCATAATACTAACATGACACCTTCATAGTCATGACATGACACATGTTATGAATATGAAGGAAGTTGTATGCATGTTTATGACAACTGTCATTAAGTGTCATTCGCTCAGTTATGGCATTTTTAATGCAAATATCACATTGTTTGAAATGTCTTTGTTATGACACCTTGACATTAACAAATACATCATAACCTGTCAGTGTCTTTGTCATGACAACTTGACATTACTAAGACAATACAACCTGTCATAAACATGACCTAGCAGATTAATTATCAAACTTAAGAAACTACTTAGCTTTATGGGTTAACATTACATTAAACTGTCAGGTGGTTGGTTTTGACATTTGCTGTCATGAAGCCATTATAACTTTTTAATGACAAATTCAATTTGTACCACTGTAGTTGAGGTCACGAAAAATATTCATGACACAGTTATAATGGCCTCATGACAGCAAATGTCAAAACCAACCACATGACAGTTTAATTTAATTTAATGTCAAGTTGTCATGACAAAGACACTGACAGGTTATGATGTTATGGTTTATGTCAAGATGTCATAACAAAGACATCTTAAACAATGTCATATTTGCATTCAAAATGTCATTATTGAGCGAAAGACGCTTAATGACAGTTGTCATAAATATGCATAAACCCTATTCATATTCATGACATATGTCATGTCCTGGTTATGAAGGTGTCATGTCAGTCTTATGCACACCCCTTCAAGTAAAGTGTTACCCTGTTTGAACTTCCTGATCAGTCTGACATAGCAACATTGGCCCAACCACTGGCATCAGTTTAGCGAGGGATTATCTGTTGATATTTGGTAGTGTAAACATTCTGTTTAATAATTTTTGCATTTCTAGTTGGTGACGCTATTGGCAGAATTTATACACTGTCCTTTTAAGGAACTGGTATGGAGACAGCAGACTTTTGGTTTCGGGAGGAAAGTCGGGAGAGTGTAACTGTTTATTGAAAAAGAAAAAGAAATTTAGGACGGGGTCTTGGTTCTAATAATTGTTTGTTGGTTGGATTTTGAGATGTGGGCATTGCACTCAAAGTTGGTGAAGTTTGAAGAACTTTTTTAAAGTTTAATTTAATTTTTTTTATTCATTTTATTCAATTTAATTTTTTTTTTTTAAATTTAAGAAGCCTGGCATTCTTCCCAATAAGATCTATAACATACATTTACAATATAGATGGAGTGAATTTCCAATCCATCATATTAGTGTTTCCCAACCCTGTTCCTGGAAGCACACTAACACTACAAATCTCTTTCTTCCTAATCAACATACCTGATTCAACTCATCAGCTCATTAGTAGAGACTTCAAGACCAGAGATATATGGGTCAGGAGTCATCCAAAGTGTGCACTGTTGGTGTGCCTTCAGGAACATGGTTGGGAAACTGAACAAAACTCCCTGGGCCTGTTTGACTCATGGCCCTAGAGGTCTGTGAGAAATATGAAAGAATTCGACCACCGGGGGCGCTGTAACGCCATTGCGTTTTTCAAGCGCGTAAATGATTGTATATTATGTGATTTTTCACACATGCACACGATATTCATACCTCGTTCTGAACAACTTTGCCTGTAGGACCACTGCTATCAATCAAATAAATTAAAAATGTTTTACCTTATCTTTACCCTTTGGATAGCTATAACAGGGTCATTCAGAGATGGGCTTGGCCAATTGTACACAAAAGCCTATAGTTTCTAAACGAAAACTCAGAACTGCACAAAATTATGTAAGCATGTGCAAAATATGATTCTAAACAAGCATGCAAACGTTTATGGAGATTGGGCTATAGGTGGTGCTATAACAGTTATAAAGGTTTCAAAAACAATATTGTAAATGACCTGAAATTGCAGAAAAATATATTTTTCGTCAATGATTTAGGTGTTTACAGGCTTGTTGTATAATATGTAATGTCTTGCGCTTTAAGGCATTAAAGGGCTTGAACCCCGTTAATTGCTGCTTGCAGCTATATTTTTTCTTCATTTTTCCATACTAAGTGGCTTTATAAGGTGCAAAGCGAAGATCTGTATGATTCAATATGCTCAAACTTGGAACTTAGAACTTCTTGTATAATCATTTGTTATGTAATTCGGCTGGTTTGAACACAAGACAGCCAATGTTGCCAAGTTGCATTCAGGGACAAGCTTGTTTACATACAGTTTTAATAATTACTTGGCTTGTCCCAATAGTAATCTCCTCATTGCGACAGGAATCCCTGGGCTAGAGTACACTCACCTAAAGGATTATTAGGAACACCCTACTAATACTGTGTTTGACCCCCTTTCGCCTTCAGAACTGCCTTAATTCTACGTAGCATTGATTCAACAAGGTGCTGAAAGCATTCTTTAGAAATGTTGGCCCATATTGATAGGATAGCATCTTGCAGTTGATGAAGATTTGTGGGATGCACATCCAGGGCACGAAGCTCCCGTTCCACCACATCCCTAAGATGCTCTATTGGGTTGAGATCTGGTGACTGTGGGGGCCATTTTAGTACAGTGAACTCATTGTCATGTTCAAGAAACCAATTTGAAATGATTCGAGTTTTGTGACATGGTGCATTATCCTGCTGGAAGTAGCCATCAGAGGATGGGTACATGGTGGCCATAAAGGGATGGACATGGTCAGAAACAATGCTCAGGTAGGCCGTGGCATTTAAACGATGCCCAATTGGCACTAAGGGGCCTAAAGTGTGCCAAGAAAACATCCCCCACACCATTACACCACCACCACCAGCCTGCACAGTGGTAACAAGGCATGATGGATCCATGTTCTCATTCTGTTTACACCAAATTCTGACTCTACCATCTGAATGTCTCAACAGAAATCGAGACTCATCAGACCAGGCAACATTTTTCCAGTCTTCAACTGTCCAATTTTGGTGAGCTCTTGCAAATTGTAGCCTCTTTTTCCTATTTGTAGTGGAGATGAGTGGTACCCGGTGGGGTCTTCTGCTGTTGTAGCCCATCCGCCTCAAGGTTGTGCGTGTTGTGGCTTCACAAATGCTTTGCTGCATACCTCGGTTGTAACGAGTGGTTATTTCAGTCAAAGATGCTCTTCTATCAGCTTGAATCAGTCGGCCCATTCTCCTCTGACCTCTAGCATCAACAAGGCATTTTCGCCCACAGGACTGCCGCATACTGGATGTTATTCCCTTTTCACACCATTCTTTGTAAACCCTAGAAATGGTTGTGCGTGAAAATCCCAGTAACTGAGCAGATTGTGAAATACTCAGACCGGCCCGTCTGGCACCAACAACCATGCCACGCTCAAAATTGCTTAAATCACCTTTCTTTCCCATTCTGACATTCAGTTTGGAGTTCAGGAGATTGTCTTGACCAGGACCACACCCCTAAATGCATTGAAGCAACTGCCATGTGATTGGTTGATTGGATAATTGCATTAATGAGAAATTGAACAGGTGTTCCTAATAATCCTTTAGGTGAGTGTATATTAACCATAAAGTATGCGGTCACATTCTCACTACTCTAACAGAGCAATAACATTAACTTAACTTTTAAAACAACATTGAATAAAGTGCTGTGCTAACTACAAAAGAAAAAGTAATTGGACATTTTTTGACACTTAAAATGGCATTACTTTAACAAAAGTCCACAAGTATTTGGAATATTAAGCCAAATGACATTTATTTGGCTTAATATTTTATAATTTAATACATAGGCATCCAAATACTTTTGGGCCATTGTAAGGTTGGATCCTGTGGACTCTTCCTGTTTTTGATTGCAACTCTATCTTACAGATGAACTTTTTGTGGAGACCACCACAATCCCAGTTCCACTTCCCACCACAACACTGGCTCCCACAACACAGACTCCTACAACACTGGCTCCCACTCTTGAGACAAGGCCTTTTAACAACACCCCTTCCTCTGAATTTGATGTGGCTGGAAAGAAACGGTTCACAGGTAGTATATTTGCTTTACTACATACTACAACAGTTAGTACTCTGGTATAAAATGCTATAATCCATTTTCTTATTGGTTCCAAACTCAGCAATACCATGTTGAGATTGAACCACTCAGGAAACACAACTGGCCACTCACAGTTAATTTATTTCCACCACAGCATTTCCTGTAGATATGAGGCACTGGAGAGTTGAATGGTGAATGTGAAGGAAACTTATCTGGCCTACAAATGCTGCTCATTCCCTTGGTGATGTTGTAAGCAGCAAATAAAATAGTGCATAGAGCTGACCTTAGGTAGGATTTATATGCAAATACTTCTTGTCCCTCGGTAGTAGAATGCTTTTTCCAAACTTCACTCAATCAGCTGAGTTCATAAACATTTTCAAAAAAGAGAACAGCTCTTCTGTAAGCACTTGAATACCTATTTTATAACCAAAATGATTGCAAAGTTTCTATCATTATCATTGCACTATATCATTGCACTATATATACTGTTGTGCACTGTCTCAGCTCGTACTCTTCAGCTGCCCAACTTGTATCATTGCTAAAATTGTTGAAGCCTCAAGCCTAATCAATTCGTGTGTTTGTATGCTTTTACACCTAGCATTAACATGCATTTTTAGTTGACTCCCATGCCAAATATACATAAATACACACAAGACACAGTTTGATCGGATTGTGATCGCATCACCGAAACTACATCCTGAGGTGTCTGGGATAGATTTTGACCACATTTAATGAAGATGTAAATGCAAACATGTTTTCATTATCCGCATTCAGCTACACAAGTAATAAATGAGATTATGCTGTAAATAAACATGTCACTTTGACAGACTGAGTCGTTAAAGTCCTGTGTTGCAAGTTCTTTTCATTATTCTGCTCTCGCAGTGTGAAAAAGACAACAGTCACAGGCTCTTGTGATTATCTCACCCGATTCAAATTATTTCACTCTATTACACTTGGAATCTATTTTCTCTCACAATAGAGAGCGCTTTGAAACTTTTCACCTCAGTTATTCACTTCTAGACCCATTACCATCCTTTACTAAAAGGTTTGCAAAGAATTTTTTACCTATCCAATTTTGAATCATGCAATCCAGTCACACTGAAAATACATTGAAATGAAGGTATGAATGCAGTCCAGCTAAAAAATATCAAGATATGACAAATGTTAATGCCAAGTGTAAAGGGTCTATCATACAAAATAAGCTAACATTCATGTGATTTGACCTCCAGGACAGTTGTGAAAATTGTGCCATATCAAGAAGTTACTAGTAAATATGTACACTATCGTTTAAAAGTTTGGGGTCTGTAAGATATTTTTTTTACAGTTTTTGAAAGATGTCTATGCTCACCAAGGCTGCATTTATTTGATAAAAAATACAGTAAACCGTAATATTGTAAAATATTATTACAATTTATAATAACTGTTTTCTATTTTATTATTTTAAAGTGTAATTTATTCCTGTGATTGTTAAGCTGAATTTTCAGCATCATTACTTCAGTCTTCAGTCTCACATGATCCTTCAGAAATCATTCTAATATGCTGATTTGGTGCACAAAACACATTTATTATCAATGTTTGAAAACGTCTCGGTTACGTATGGTAACCCTCGTTCCCTGAGTAGGGAACGGAGACGTCTCGTCGGAGGAGTTTCCAACGAATTGGGATCACGCTAGGGAGACCAATTGCCTTCGAGTGAATTAAAACGAGCCAATGAATATTGGCATGCAGGACTTGCATTCCGCATTCCACCTACTAGTGCGGGTATAAAGCGGAAGCGAGCGCACACACATTTGCTTTACGCTGAGGAGCCGGACTGTGTCCAGGCCTCCGCGAAGGTACAGCAAGCATGGTGACGGGACGAGACGTCTCCGTTCCCTACTCAGGGAACGAGGGTTACCATACGTAACTGAGACGTTCCCTTTCGTATGGGAACTCCTACGTCTCGTCGGAGGAGTTTCCAACGAATTGGGATCCCAAATAAAACGCCATTGTGCTGGCCCCTTCCAGCGCCCAGCTGAACTCCCCGCCAAGCAGTTTCTTAGTTTCTTTAGGGCGGGGGCTAGCTAGGAAGAAATCACTCTGCTGTTCCGCAAGACCCGCTCAGTGGATTTGGATAACACTGGGGAAACGTGCCCATGTGGGAACGTTGCGGAGCCCCCGGCCAGCCCGAAGGGAGGCACTGAATACACATATGAACTAGCCCGTAGGGTAGTAAAACATATGGGAGTCCTCGAGGTAGTCCCAGCCCGTAGGGTGGGGAACATACTCAGCAAGGACGACAGAGTGAGTCTGTCTAGGGGAAGACACGGAGCTACCCCGTAGGGTAGCAGGAACGTGGAAAAATGATTACGAGGAAGTCATCGTGAAGGTCACCCAGTCTACTAGCAACTTCTTAAGACAGGTAATAGACCTAGCGTCAGGCGGTCCGCCACGCCTGATGCCGAGGGGTGATGGAGGAGCTCAGAAGGTTAGCCGTTTATTGGGAACCAAGGAGCAAAAATGCGCACGGATCCAGCTCATAAGGCGGAATGGCGCAGCAAGCCGACAGAACCTATTCCCTCGTGCCACTGACCATAGCGAGTAAACGGGAGGAAACCGGTTCAACACGTAAGCTATAAAACCTGGCAAATGTGTTAGGTGTCCCGCAGCTCTGCAGATATCTGTCAGTGAGGTACCTTGCGCCAAAGCCCAAGAGGAAGCGACACTCCTAGTTGAGTGAGCCGTCAACCTGGGTGGGCAAGGTACGTCCTGGGATTCATAAGCCCGGACGATAGCATCCACTACCCAGTGGGCTAACCTCTGCTTGGAGACAGCCTTCCCTTCTGCTGGCCTCCGTAACAGACGAAGAGCTGCTCTGAGGTCCTGAAGCTTTGCGTTCTGTCCACATAACAACATAGTGCACGTACGGGACAGAGAAAAGCCAGGCCTGGGTCTGCCTCCTCCACGGGCAGCGCTTGCAGGTTCACTACCTGATCTACAAATGGAGTGGTAGGAACCTTGGGCACATATCCGAACCGGGGGCTCAGAACCACGTAAGAAAGGCCCGGTCCGAACTCTAGGCACGATTCGTCGACCGAAAAGGCCTGCAGATTCCCGACCCTCTTGAAGGAAGCTAGAGCCAATAGAAGACCAGTTTTTTCAGACAAAACTTTTAGCTCTATATCATTTAAGGGCTCAAATGGGGGCCTTTGAAGCGCTCTCAGCACCAGGGCTAAGTCCCAAGAGGGTACAGGGTGCAAATTTCGAGGGGGATTTAACCTCCTAGCACCCTTAAGGAATCTGATGATCAGGTCGTGCTTCCCTAACGACTTCCCGTCGATCACATCATGATGGGCAGATTTTGCGGCCACATATACTTTGAGGGTGGAGGGAGACAGCCTTCGCTCCAACCCGTCTTGTAAAAAGGAAAGCACGTCACTGATCGGGCAAGTTCGGGGGTCTTCCCGGCGGGAAGAGCACCAAACGACGAACAGGTTCCACTTCTACGCATAGAGGCGCCTCGTTTCCGCTCTAGCGGAAGCGATGGTATCTACCACAGCCTGTGGTAGGCCACCTAGAACCTCCATGTCCCGTACAGGGACCAGACATGAAGTCTCCACAGGTCTGGACGCGGGTGCCAAAGAGTGCCCCGTCTCTGAGAAAGCAGGTCCTTCCTCAGAGGAATGGCCAAGGAGGTGCTGTCGCGAGGAGCATGAGTTTCGGGAACCAGGTACGGTTGGGCCAGTACAGCGCAACTAGCAAGATCTGCTCCTCGTCCTCCCTGACTTTGCACAGTGTCTGTGCGAGAAGGCTCACTGGGGGAAACGCATACTTGCGTGGGGCCAGCTGTGTGCCAGCGCATCCGTGCCGAGGGACCCTCCGGTCAGGGAATAAAACAACTGGCAATGGGTCGTGTCCGGAGAGGCAAACAGATCTATCTGACCGGCTCCGAAGATTCGCCATATCAGCTGGACCGCCATTCTCCCGGAAAGGGTGGTTGCCGTGAGAGCTCGTCTGCCACACGGTTGAGCGCACCCGGGATGTGAACAGCACGAACCGACCTCAGAAACTTCTGACTCCATAGGAGGAGATGGCGGGCGAGTCGCGACATACGCCAGGAGAGTAGACCACCTTGATGATTGATGTACGCAATGGCCACAGTGCTGTCCGAACGGACCAGTACGTGCTTGTGACGAAGCAACCCTTTGAGGCGGCACAAGGCTAAGCGTACTGCTTGCAACTCTAGGCAGTTGATGTGCCAATGCAGCTGAGGCCCTGTCCACAGACCTGAGACTGCATCCCCGTTGTACGTGGCCCCCATCCGATGGCTGAGGCATCCGTGGAGACTACAGCATGCCTGGACACCTGGACTAGGGGCACTCCGGCCCGTAGAAACGCAGGGTCCGACCAAGGGATGAATGTTTGGCGACAGTGCTGAGTGACTTTGACCCGGAACATGCCGCTCTGCCATGCCGATCTCGGGACTCGATCGTGAAGCCAGCGCTGAAGCGGTCTCATATGTAACAGGCCGAGCGGCGTTACTGCGGCTGCAGCTGCCATATGCCCCAGGAGCCTCTGAAATTGCTTCAGTGGGACCGCTGACCTGCCTTGAAAGGACCTGAGGCAGTTGAGCACTGACTGGAAGCGCTCCTCGGTGAGGCGCGCATTCTGGTTGACCGAGTCCTGCTCCATACCGAGATAAGAGATCCTCTGCGCAGGGCAAAGTTTGCTCTTGTCCCGGTTGACCTGAAGCCCCAAACGGCTGAGGTGCCGGAGCACCAAGTCCCTGTGATCGCACAAAAGATCTCGCGAGTGAGCCATTATCAGCCAGTCATCGAGATAGTTGAGAATGCGAACGCCATGTTCTCTCATGGGAACAATGGCCGCCTCCACGACCTTCGTAAAGACGCGGGGCGACAAGGCCTGGCCGAAGGGTAGGACCTTGTACTGACATGCCCGACCCTCGAACGCAAACCGAAGAAACAGTCTGTGTCAAGGCAGAATCGAGACATGAAAGTATGCATCCTTCAGGTCGATCGCTGCAAACCAATCCTGGGGACGGATGCACTCGAAGATGCGCTTCTGCGTAAGCATTTTAAACGGGAGCTTGTGAAGGGCCCGATTCAAAACACGCAGATCCAGAATTGGTCGTAACCCCCCACCTTTCTTGGGTACAATGAAGTAAGGGCTGTAGAACCCAGACCTCATCTCGGCTGGAGGGACCGGCTCGATCGCGCTCTTCGCCAGCAGGGCAACGATCTCTTTCCTCAAGACAGGGGCGTCGCCTCTCCGCACTTGGGTGAATAGGATGCCCCTGAACCTGGGAGGCCGGCAGGCAAATTGAATTGCATAGCGTCACTGCCATCTGAGCGCTGGGACGAGGGGAATGAGAGCGGCGAGGCAACGTGACGGCGCGCACTGTCATTCTCGCCCTCTAGGAGGGGAAACAAGGAGTGAGGCCCGGGGGCGTCGAGTCCTGGCTTCCGCGCCTCCTTGGCCAGTGACAGATGAGAGTGACGAGGCCGTAGCGGCGTCACTGCCATCTGAGCGCTGGAAGAGGGGGGAAGGAGTGGCGAGGCATGGGAGCGTCACTCACTGCAGTCCGCACCTCTTGTGACCCAGAGATGGAAGAATTTGCTCTATTGAAAATGTGGGTACCACTGGACTCCGGGAGCCAGTAGCGGAACAGGAACTGAACAAATTCTCCACCCGGCCCTCCTCCGGGGGCGGGAGAGGTGAGGACACCATCTCCCTGAGAGCAACTTCCTCCAACCCTGTGTCACCCGTGCACACGGCACGCTGAGCGGCTGAAGCCTTTACAAGAAAGGGGAGACGAACAACGTGCCGACGTGGTCAAGCTCTCACGAGAGAACATAAACCACCCACGAACGCAGTCTCATCATGCTTAAGCCCAGGCACGTGAAACAGTGATCGTGGCCGTCAAATGAGGACAGGAAACGACCGCATCCAGAAACACACGGGTGAAACGTCATCCTGAAAAGGACGCGATCTTCACCCGTGTTGCTCTTTTCACAGAAAACGCTCTCTTATTGTGCTGAAGCACACAGGGATAAACGCAACAACACAGAGGGGAAACTGCAAGCCCGCTGTGCGCACACCGAATACCAGCTGTGACAACAGCTCTTTGAAAAAACAGCAGATCGCGTGAAGCAGCAGCTGGTACCCGGGAGATTGCGAAGATTGCTGAAGCGTCGTCACACCAACACAGAGAGGTCTCGGAGAAAACAGCAGTCTCGTTGAGCGTGAAGATAAATTATTAATCTTGAAGCTCATCCACTCAGAGGACACAACCGGTCTAAAAGCAAATGTGTGTGCGCTCGCTTCCGCTTTATACCTGCACTAGTAGGCGGGATGCGGAATGCAAGTCCTGCATGCCAATATTCATTGGCTCGTTTTAATTCACTCGAAGGCAATTGGTCTCCCTAGCGTGATCCCAATTCGTTGGAAACTCCTCCGACGAGACGTAGGAGTTCCCATACGAAAGGGAACTGTATGCTTGATATTTTTGGGGAAACCTTGATGCATTTTTTTCAGGGTTCTTTGATTTAATTTAAAGTTCAAAAGTACAGCATTTATTTGAAATAGAAAACTTTTGTAATGTCATAAATGTCTTTACTGTCATTCTTGCTGAAAAATGTCTTTATTGACCCCACACTTTTGAATGGTAGTGTATTGTAAAAAGGGAAACACAAAAGATATGTCTTTACCTTTACCCTTCCCATTTGGATCATGTTACTCTAAGTTTACCTTCTACTTTTAGAGGTCTCTCCGCTATGGCTACAGTGTAACTAACCCTCATGTCCGCAACAAATACCACATATCATGTGTTGGTAGAGGCAATTTTAGAGGCCATTGACTTTACAGGCTCTCAGCATGTTTCATGTGGGCAGCTTCTGTAGGAAATATTTGAGAATGCCTGAGTGAAAGTATTTAGACTCCGCTCTATAAATTATGGCTGAATGTCTGTGGGTTTGGGCTTCCTTCCCAAATACTCAAATACCCAGTGTGTGTGTGTGTGTGTTATGAGGATAAAGGTTATATAGGATACAGGCTATTAGGATATTGTTTCAAACAATAATTCACATTTGTTTAAACATTGCTATTGTATAAAATAATGCAATTGTGTTCCACTCAGCAATGGATTAGTGCAAAAATGATGCAATCCTATTCAACCTATGTTACCTGACTCTAGTCAAGCTTTTTCAAGTTTTTACCAAGACTGACTGTAATAGCCTTTCAACATCAGGTTCAACAGACTCCATCTTTCCGAACTTAAATCTCCACAAGCTATACACCTAGCTCTGGAACATTGTATCAGGTCCAGTTTGCATGCAGAGACTGTGCCAGTTGCCAGATGAGTTTCAGAAATGGTTATGCTGAGCTGGAGCTTTGGCTAGTGATCAGGCAAATTTAGTTCTGCCCTCACTTATTTTACAGTATTGCACTTGCAGTAGGGAAGTTCACTTTGCTATTGTAAGTATCTAAGCTCATACATATAACAATAAAATATTTGTAAAAAAATTAAATAAATACAAATATTTTATTGGCTTCTATATCCACGTTTTCGATTGTCTAATCAGTAGTTTTGTTTGCAACAATAATGTCTTTCAATTAAAAGCAAAGCAAATATTGGTATTTATATAATACAATTAAATATTTATATGGGATTAAATTATTATTTTGAATAATTAATAGTCATATATGTTATTAATTTGAAATGTCTTGTCTTTTTGATTGACAGCCTTTTTGATTGACTGTTTAAAATCTATGGTTAACAATGCACATGTGTCAGGTATCACTGATTAAGGTGCATTTCTTGTAATGAATGTATTATGAAAAGACAGGGGTAACACTACCTACGTTCTATTTTTGGTAATTAGCCAGCAATCCAAGAACTCCTGCTGTTTCACGGCTCCTCTAATGTGCTTGTATTGGCAGAAATGTGACATCAACTTCTCTGGCAAGATACATAGGAAAACAGCAGAAGAATGAGAAAAACATTATTAGCCAACTCTTCATTGTTTTATGAGGGAGGCCCTCAATGAATTGTCCATAGGTTGGTGATTGTAATGCATTTATATTGCAGTATTAGAAAATGTCTATGCCCAGCAGAACTTTGAAATGAAATAGAGATATCAGCACCATTTAGACCACTGGAGCCAGAAGCACTGCTGAGCTCTTAAGTTCAAAAGTATGATTATTAAAAGAACCAAGGAACCAAGCTGTGCCTGTAGAAATACTGCATGTTACAGGCTGTGGCTACAGGATTTGGCCTCATAATGTGAGTATTACTAATGGGTACAAGAGTAAAACTGAGTTGAGAAGCTGTCATACATTAGAATGATAGAGCCAGTATATAGCTCAGCTAAGATTGAGCAGAAGCACTTTAACATCAACATTTCCAGGTCCGGCTTGACCAAAACAAGCTTCATACCTATAAAAACCAACACAGAGAACACAACTCTTTGGTAAAATGGCTTATCCTTAATGCGTGGAGAAATAAATCCTGACACTCCAGACTTTGGGCTGCACAACAGGCACATACTTACACACTTACACATATGCAAGCCATTTAAACAGTGAAACATGTCAAGATAGAAGCCCTAAATAGAACGACATGAGCTAAATGTGCTGATATCAGCTGAGAGAGGCTTCCTTCTGGCCCAAACCTCAGATGTGTCTTTTAATATTTATGGGTTTAATATCCTAGGGTGTTCTCTGCTCTCCAGATACGGCAAAAAAATCCGCTATATTTCACACTGCTTCTGTTGCGTTTGCTCCCACCTTGGTGTACGACTGTGTCTGTAGGTGTGAATGCAGTAGTTGTAGCAGTTTCTGTGCATATAAAAAACAACATCAAAATGTAGCCTTGTGCTGTATAATAATATTGGAAGATATGTCTTGACTCTTCTTAGTATGCATTGTTCAGTTTTTCTCCCCATCAGTGGTTTCCTCTTCACACACTGTATTGTGGTTTTCGTTTTATCACCCGTAACGAGTGCACTCAATGCAGCTTGTTTGTGTGTGTGAGTCTCATTTGGTCACTGCGGAGGCACATGCACAGAAGTGTGTTTTTTGTTCTGTATCAGGGTTCAACATCACATGGAGCTTTTGATTAGGTCCAGGTGTGAATCTTGTGGCCAAATCAGACAGGGGTTTCTGGAAGAGTTCACAGCTGTGGATCCAGCTGGCACTGTGTGGAACGACAGAAATAACAAAATTTCATTGAGCCCACAGGAAAAGTCTACAGCAAAATATCAACAATGGAAGCTTTTATTGTCTGCAACCACGAACAAGCGTATATTGGGTACATTCTTAAACTAGGACAACAAGCTAATGCAAACAACACAACAGAAATGTAATGTTTACTGAACGGTACTTCCAAGTTATTTGTTGTCAGTTTGCACGAACGTCCATGGATGTTTTGCAATCCTTTTTGTATTACTAGTTGTACCTAATAAAACATACAGATTGAAAGCCAAAGGCAATTTATGTACTCTACCGTTTAAAAGTGTATGGTCAATTTTGATTTTCTCAGAATGGATGCATTAAAGGGTTAGTTCACCCAAAAATGAAAATTAAGTCATTAATTACTCACCCCCATGCTGTACCAACCCCGTAAGACCTTCGTTCGTCTTCGGAACACAAATGAAGATATTTATGATTAAATCTGAGAGGTTCATGACTGCTACATAGGCTCCCTAAGGGAATGAATCCTGACGGCCCAGAGAGTCATTAAAGAAAATGTTTAAATATTCCATGTCGCAACAGTGGCTCAACTATAAGTTTATCAAGCGACGAGAATACTTTTTGTGCGAAAAAACAAACAAAAATAACGACTTCATTGGACTATTCCTTTTCTTCCTTGTAGGCCTGAAACGAGACTTCGAGAGATTTCCACGACGCGCACGCGTGAGAACTTAACTGAAGTAGGCCTAGTTGAAGGAGATCGCAATTCTCGCGCATGCGTCGTGGAAATCTCTTGAAGTCTCGTTTCAGGCCTACAAGGAAGAAAAGGAATAGTCGAATAAAGTCGTTATTTTTGTTTGTTTTTTCGCACAAAAAGTATTCTCGTCGCTTGATAAACTTATAGTTGAGCCACTGTTGCGACATGGAATATTTAAACATTTTCTTTAATGACGCTCTTTCTTTAAAGACTATTCTTTTGAACTTGCTATTCATCTAAAAATAATGGGGGGAAAAAGTTTCCCTGTTTTCAACATTAAAAATATGAAAGAATGATTTCTGAAGAGGCACATGACAATAAAGACATGAGTAATGGCTACTAAAAAATCAGCTATACTATCACAAAAATACATTTAATTTGAAACTTTATTAAAATAGAAAACAATATTTGACAGTATTACTATTTTTACTGTATTTTTGATCAAATAAATACTGCCTTGGTGAGCATAAAAGACCCCCATTTTAAAAGATAATTTAAAAGATAAAATTAATGACCCCCAACTTTTGAACGGTAGTGTACATAATAAATTGAATGTCTGGGATTTGTTTTGTATAAACCTGGGAAAAGTTCAAAGCAAAGAAACGTTATGATGCAAAATAAAGAATACAAATGTTTTGATTATTTGACTCTTTATACGTTCAGATAGTTTCCAGTGAAGCTCAAGATAATCTTAAAGTCCCTGTAAAGTCAAAGTTAAGTATGTGTTCTGAGTTTGTCACACCACAGAAAAATGTGTTATTAGCCACCCAGCCAAATTTGAATGATAAAAAAAGCCGGCAAGTACATCAAATAAGCTATCAAAATCTTGAAAAAGTGAGCATTATTCTCTGCTCTCAAACGCTGGGGGCGTGTCCGCTGGCTGCGCTAAAACCACGCCCACTCGCGGGAAAGCTGCCGACAGTGATATTAGCTGATACTGCTTTCGGGACGGGAGGATGCAGGCCGAGGCGGGAGAAGATAGTCGGTTCGGCCCCATTCACCAGTAACAGCGGATTATCAGTGAATCCCAGTTGTCTCAGACGACAGTTTATAAAACTATCCTGTGTAAAATAATCACTACAGAGGCGGGTGTTGGCGGTGATCCTCAGCTCTCCATCAAGGTTGGCTCTTCACAAAATTAATCCACCTCTTCTTGATGTGATCGTTTTTAGGAAATTTAAAAAAAGACACCGATCTGTTTTGTACATGATCGCAGTAGTAGCCTACGCATTTCCGTGTCGAAGGCATAGCTAGCTAGCAAACTGTAGTAGGCTGTAGTAACTAGTACTGACAGTAACTCGAGATTGAGCGGCGAACTGATGTGAATGTGCTCTATTGTTAGGGGAGGGGCCCGCCTCAGTGCGTCATCAAGTAGCGGCGTGTCCACGAGCTCATGGGCTCCAGTGCGTCATTGAGCCCCGTTTTAACCCCGCCCAAAAAATCCGGAAAATAGCAATGGTGAAAAACTGTTTAACGGTCTAACTCCACAATTCAGTAATTCACAGTTCACAGTCTTTGTAATATGTTTTAGCAATACATTTCTAACATTTATAATGGGTTTAGAATTTTTTTTTAGAATTGCCTTTACAGGGACTTTAAATCATGCCGGAAAACATGATCTTCAGGTTTTACACAAACTTGTGCTGCTGCCATTAAAGCAATAGGGGGAAAACCAAATACTATAAGATATTATGACAGAAATTATCACTTAAATTGTCAGATGCTTATAATCTGTAATAAAACCTTTTAGTGTAGTGAAATTGCATTTGCCTTTCCTTATTTCCTCAATTCACATCTTTTGCTTTTCTCTTTTTCTCCTCACTCACCTCCTGCTCTCAGCTCCCTATGTAAACTACATCCAAAAGGACCCTGGAGCTCCCTGCTCCCTCACTGAGGCTCTGGAGTACCTGCAAGTGGATGTCTTAGCAGACTTGATGGAGAAGGACCAACAATCATTCAATCAAAAGCAGCCACCCAAAAACAAGCCCCATAATGTCACTGTGGTTGCTATGGAGGGCTGTCACTCCTTTGTGATTTTGGACTGGGCACTTCCACTGAAAGATGACATGGTGTCTGGTGAGTGACAGTCTATAACAGTTCCTTTTTCATTATTTTAATTGTACTATGAAAATTGACCACAATAGCTCAAATAAAATTACAAGCTTTCTTTCGGGATCGAGATGGGGCTTAGGACAAATTTAAATCACAATTGAGTAATTAACTGTTAAATTTGAGAAGGCTTGATTTTTACTCTCAAAGTTGTGACTTATGCTCAGGGTAAGTGGTGTTTTATTTACTGAGTATCAGGCCCTGTCCACACGAACACAGGTATTTTCAAAACCGCCACTTTTTCTATGCGGTTTGGCTATTCGTCCAAATGCAGTGTCCGGTCACTGAAACCGAACTTTTTTGAAAACTCCTGCCACACTCTAAAAAAATGTTGGGTTGTTTTAACCCAACTTTGGGTCAAATATGGACCAACCCAGCTGTTGGGTTAAATTTTACATTACATTTTTAACCCAACATTTGGGTATGTCCGTTAAAACAACCCAGCATTTTTTAGAGTGCAGGGTGAAGGATTTTAGAAACTCCGGTTGCAGTGTTGTCATGTAGACCGTGAAACTGGAAATTTTGGCTTGTGACGTCAGAACCGGAACCGGTAATAACCTTTTTTCCAGGCTTCTGATTGGCTGGTTTGAAATGCTCTTGAAAAACTTTGTTTATAAAAAATACCTGTGTATGTGTGGACTAGGCCTCAGTAGCTCTTTCAAACATACCAAAGGTACAGTGATATGTATGAAAAAACCCAGTCCAATCAATATCAGTCTATGATGTGTGGTTTCTCATTCGACAATGTGTAAGCCAATATCCCAAAAAAGCTAATGAATCATGTATGAGCCTGTTTGATTGCAGCACTGAAAAATATTTACAACCCAGCTTGATTTCTGTTCTTGTCTGTGTTTGGTTAATCTGTTAATTAGTTCAGTTCAGTCTTTCTCCGCGCCCTGCCTGTTTGTTTCCATGATTACTGATTTGATATGATGTGAGTTTCAGTTCAGGTGTGTCTCGTTAATTATTTCCTCTGTTTGCTGTCTATTTAAGCCCTGTGTTTCTAGCAGTTCTTAGTTGGTTCTACATTGCATTTAGTTGGTTGTTCTGTTCATGGTCCTGAGATTGTGTTTTGTGACGTTTTGAGTTTGCTTTTGAATAAAGCTGCTGCAGTTAGATCCTGTTTCATCTCTGCTGCAACCACCTTGTAACACATGTCAACAACAATTTTATCGTTTGAAGATTTAGAAAGACAACTATGCAATTTGCTAGTTAACTGCATGCTTTCCTTGGGTTGTAATTGCACAACATAAACGAGGTAGTTCACCCAACATTGAAAATGTCTGTCATCATTTACTCATCATCCTCATGTCAGTCCACCTGTATGACTTTATTTCTTCTGTGGAACATAAAAGATGATTTTCCCACCCTGCCCATTCATTGGAAGTCAGTGGCCACCAAATCTGTTTTGTTACCAACATTCTTCAAAATTTGTTCTTTTGTGTTCAACAGAAAAAAAAAATGTATACAGCTTTGGAACAATATGAGAATGAGTGAATGATGACAGAATGTTCATTTTTGGGTGAATTATCCCTTTAATTGTGGCAGGCAAACAGCGCTGACATTTGTGAATTGGTACATTCCATAATATACCTAATTTGCATAGAAATAAGCTGTGTTGGGATGGCTTCATTAAAATTATGATGTACTATTTTGGCTTGTTCAGTAATTGATTGAAATTGGATTGTGTGTGGTTTGTAAATAAGATGCAAGATTTTGCTCTGAAATACCACACGCTGAAGTACCCTGATCTGTAAAAGTGTAGTATGCGGAACTGTCTTACATCCTGTCTGTCTTACATCCTGTTCATTTAATTTGCATTTCCAAACATAAAGCAATATATAACACTGCTCCAACATTATTGACCTGGACAGTTTCATGCTGATTCACACATAAAAAGAGGCAGTTCCCAAAGCCACTGTCAAGAGGTGATGTGTGAGGAGGTTTAAATTCAGGGGATTCCCTGCCAACAGTCAACTGATAAAGTTGCTTAGATGAATGGTGCAATTATTTCAACACATGAAAAATAAAGTCCACATGCTCTTGAATAAAATTTTACTAGGCAATCTCATGTTACTGCACAGATTTTTTTATACAGCTTTACACAGTTTTTACTAGACCTAAAATCATTTATATTTACTATTAATACATTAACAAATTCAACATATGTATTTATCATTTTAAATTTAAATTGAATGTTTGAATGTGCATGTATATATACTACCACCTGAAATTGGGGTCAGTAAGATTCATGAATCAGCATATTAGAATGATTTCTGAAGGATCATGTGACACTGAAGACTGGAGTAATGGCTTAAGCATTGCTATCAAAGGAATACATTACATTTAATGTACAAATGTATTAAACTAGTTTTTTTTTTGTCAAATAAAATGTTCAAAAGAGATTTCTTTCAAAGACATTAAAAATCTTACCGACCCTAAACTTTTAAACGGTAGTTTATGTAAAGTTAACAAATGATTGTTATCAACAGCTGAAATTGTTAACAGATCCTTGTTCTTTTAATAATCTCCTTTATTAAAAATGTATGTTACTTTACATTTACTTTTTCAGTCATCTTCCCTTCTTTCATAAAGCTTCACTCCTGCACCGCCTCTCTCTTTCATTTTAAATGAAGGAAAATACGCACACATGCTTTATATACATCCTGCTGCCTCGGCAGGAGTTTAGCCCTTCCATGACGTAATAAAGAACTAGGATTACATTGAAGAATCCCTGCACAGACATGACATAATTTATCCTCATTTATTTGAATCTGTTTGAATCTCTCACATTTAGTGCATGGTTTGATAGTTCACTCTCTCTCTCTCTTTTATAGGCTACATGGTACACAGTGCATCCTATGACGATGTCCTTAACAACAGATGGTCAACCAGACCCTCAAGTGGAACACACCTTCCGGTTGAAAACCTCAAGCCCAATTCCAGGTGCGATCCAGCATATGACAGGACTCTAGCACACAGATGCAAACATATCCCATCAATTCATTCACTATTTTACATGCTTTGCATGTTTGTTGCACATTCATTCATGTGTTTTCTATTGTCTGCAATGATTGAAATTGAATACAAAGCAGTTTGCATGTAAAGGCTCACAAAAAGACAACTGGAACACGTTCTCAATGGAGATCTTTTGGGAGGATTCCTAAATCATGCTTAATCCAACAATATGCTGAAGGCTTGCTGATATACAAATCTACAAAATCATTTCCCCTTTATTGGACATAAATTGATATGAATGGGTAATTTATTTTCCCCCTGTGGTGCAACATCATCTAGGAATAGTTTTGGTGATGTACATTTTTCCAAACATCTTTTGCTAAGTGTTAAACTATCTCTGACAAGATAACTGATCTAAGATGTAGTTGAATATGTTAAATAAAAGACAGGTTAAGTCATGGGAGCAATATATAATTAGTAGGTCTGTCATTTTATGCCATAACTCGTTAATGCATCCATTCAGTTGGACATATTTGTTTCATTCTGTGCTGTGTGATTTCTTGGAGTCTTTGGAGCAGATTGGAACTGATCAATCAAACCCAGATAGGAAGTTTGACAAAAGTCATTTGCATTTTTTTGGATGGTGAAATTTAATTATCATTATCATTTTTTTTGAAAGATAGTAATATATTTATTTAGTAATGATGCATTAAATCGATCAAATGTGACAGTAAAGACATTTTACAAAAGATTTCAATATCAAATAAATGCTGTTCTTTGAACTTTCTATTCGTCAAAAACACGCCATTCCACAAAAAACAGCACAACTGTTTTGAACATTGATAATAATAAGATATGTTTCTTGAGCACCAGCTCAGATATTAGAAGGATATTGAATGACTGCTGAAAATTCACAGGAATAAGTGAAAATATACTAAAATAGAAAAGAGTTTTTTTTTAAATTGTAATTCATATTTCACAAGATTACTGTATTTTTGATTAAAAGAAAACTGCAGCCTCGGTGAGCATAAAAGACTTCTTTCAAAATCATTACAAAATCTTACTGACCCTAAACTTTTAAACGGTAGTGTAAATAAGTTGTTGTTGTTGTTGTTGTTGTTGTTGTTGTTGTTGAACCAGTAGAGGACTGTTGCATAAATTTCATCCACACAAAATTGCCTGATCTAATAATTACACAAAGTTGTATTATTTAGTTTTTTTTTTAAATCAGATATTTTAGACTGAGAGCCCTAATAATGATTTAATGATAAATAAGTATTCTCCTCACCCTCCAAATTGTTTTGCTATATTGCTATTACCAACACATTTTAGCAGCAGTAGATAAAGGGGGTGTTTAGGGGCTGTCTGGACATTTTCCAAGGATGTGAAGTAATTTCTGCTTACCAGACCTTTCTAAATGCTTTCTTCACCAAGCAGCATGCCTTCAGTGGTGCATTACGACACCCATGAGCTATTTCACAGATTTCCGCAAAATTGAAACGCCCGCCATTCAGAAAGGTCTGCATATCCCTTATGCAAGTTTGTTTATTAAATAATTTCTACCTATTCAGTTATGATTTTAAAGTATAGTCCTCCCAGCACAGATTCTGCTTCAAAATCAGCGCAGAAAATGCCAAAATCATCCGCAGATCTCATCTAGTGCTGCACACTGGTTACTCACACATGCATAAACGCATACAGCTGTGTGCAACACCCCAGGTTTGATTGACATTTGTTTTGTACACTTTCCCAGGCAGGCAGACTCTCTCCATCACTACCTTGAGAAAACACTTGAATGCAAATGCACTCATTACAGATGTTTGGTTCATACATCAAATGTGGAATGTAAGGATGAAGTTGTTTTTATTGTCCCCTGGGATTCATTTAGAAGCCTCTGTTATTATAGCCTCTCAGCCGAGCTCAGTGACTGACAACTTTATAATTCACGCATGAGGTGTTGATACGTTTTATGAATGATTTGCAATAGCTTTTAGAACTAGGTAAATAGCCCATACTGTGGACAATAACAGCTCCTTCTTAGTCAAAGCAACAATGACAAACCACTTGGATGCCATATCGAGACTGGAGCTTTCATCAATTCCGTGAAGAATTATGGTCAGAAGAAGAAGGAAAAATAAGACACACATACTGTACACACACACACACACACACACTCTTAGTAATATATGGTCAAAAGGACAAGGAAAACTGCACATGGACATCCACATCCTCACTGAAATATGACAGGCCCCCTCCCCACTCTCCCTCTGGCGGTTTGACTGTAATTGTCCATTTTCTCTTTATTTTGGTCAGAGTTTCCACGTGGCTGTGCTAATTTGATCCAGCAGTGCTGATTTTATGTCATTAAACGGGTCCTGAGTTAAACGAAGTGAAGCATGAGCTTACTGAACAGCTTCTCACAGGCAGAACAGTGCTGTTAGCTCAGCCCTTTGAACTTCATCACAGTTCTCTGGTTTAATTTCTTTGCTTGTCTAATTTATCCTCAGAGGTAAAGGATGTGCCAGAGTCCGAATAAGTGCTTGTGGTCTGATATTTGTCACAAAGAGGTTTTGTCAGATTGGAAATTCCATGTTGATGTGTTATTCTCTTGCTCACCCTCTTTGACATGCAGCCTCTTCTTGTCATTATCCCTTGTCAGCCTTTTCTTTCAGCCAGAGGCTCATTTTTATAATTTCCTCTCAGGCATTTTATAAATGCACATTTTAACTGTGCCCTTTCCTTTTCCTTTTTTTCCCCTCCTTTTTCCTTTTATTTTCCAACCTTTTTTCCTCTTCAACATTTAAATTTTATTTTCATTTCTATACATTCCTTTGGTTTTATTTTTTCATTTAATTTCTTCAGTTTGCTTCACTTTTACCTTTTTTTTCTTTCCCTTTTTTCTTTTCATTTTTCCAATCCGTTTTCTTTTCCTTTATTTATCCTACCCCTTTTCTTTCCTTTCATTTCCTCTTAGCTTTCCTATATATTTTCCTTTCATTTTCCCTTTCCTTTCTTTTAATTTACTTTCGATTTTGCTTTCATTTCCTTTTTCAGGTTCTTCTTTTTTTCTCATCCATTTTATTTCCTTTATTTGTCCTACAATTTCCTTTTCCTTTTATTTTCCTAGCTTCTTCCTATTTTTCATTTTTCTTGTTTTTTTTTTCATTTTAATGCTTCCTTCTATTTCCTTTCATTTTCCTTTTCTTTCTTTTAATTTCCATTCCCTTTTGCTTGCATGACCTCTATTTTTCCTATAATTGTTTTCTTTCTTTTAATTTTCTTTCCCTTTTATAGTTTCCTCCATCCCTTGTCATTCAATCCTTTTGCTCTCATTGTAAATTAAGTTATGAGTGTTTAGTTAAGTTTTAGATGTACATATAGGATGCTTTCATAAAAATAGTCTCTTCATGACAGCAAACCATGCTTTAAATATGGCAGATTTGATATGTGTATGTTCTTATTCTTGCTCTTAGGTATTACTTCAAAGTTCAAGCAAAGAATTTCTTTGGACTGGGGCCACTCAGTGAAACTTTAACATACGTCACAGAGTCAGGTGAGTCTTCTCTTGTCTGAACCCACATATAGGTTGATGGTTTAAAATGTTTTGATAAATAGTAATTCAATTTGTGTTTTCTTTAATCTAGATGATCCCCTGCTCATAGAGAGACCCCCAGGTAAGAGATACATCATTAAACATTATATTCCTGTATGTTTTATGTTCTCTTCATGTGCTAAAAGGACCAGCTTTTTTATGCTGATGTGCTGGTGTCCCAACAACCAGCAAGATTACCTTGGTCAATCCTCTTTATCAGAAAATATTGTACTGATCAAGCTAGGTTTTGAGGCAGCATAGCTGTGTTTGCACTAACTAGCAAAAAACAGCTGATCTAAGCAGGTCTTTTTATAAGAACCATTGTTCCCTTTTTCATGATAGTTTTTAAAATATAATGACCTAAAATTAATTCCCTTTCTAGGTGGGGAGCCCATCTGGGTCCCATTCTCATTCAGGTATAACCCAGCCCACAGTACCTGTAAAGGAAGTCAGTTTGTCAAGCGCACCTGGTACAAGAAGTTTGTAGGTGTCGTCCTCTGCAACTCACTGCGCTATAAGATCTTCATGGGAGATGGACTGAGAGGTACTGACCTTCCTTTCTAACAACATAATACATTTAAAACTTTGATCTGCTGCTTAGTGTGTCGGTAATATGAAGCGGTCTTTTTTTGGAGTGCTGGCCTTAAAGCCTTGGAAGTATCCAATCCAAACCACAGTTTCCCTCAGCTAAACTCAACGCACTATCTGACGTTTGGGTCCAAAGGGATACTCAAGCTACGAATGTTTTCCATTTTAGAAACATTCTACAGCGTCGCTGATACATTTGGCCATGGAGAGGACCACTGCCAGTTTGTGGACTCCTATCTAGATGGAAGGACAGGACCACACAATCTCTCCCTCAACCTACCCACAGCTCAAGGTACGACATCTCTGAGCATGCTCTGGAGTTTGGCTTCACTTGAAGCCTCAAATCTTCATATCATCTCTGTGTTTGCTCACTGCCGCTTAAGGGGGTGATCAATCAGCATTGTAACATGATGCCGTTTGTGGATTTCAGGATATTATCGCTCATACAGGCAAGAGCCAGTGAATTTCGGGGCCATTGGCAGGCGCACACCACATCCTTTCGTTGGCTGGTATGAATGTGGAGTTCCAATCCCTGGAAAGTGGTAACGGGGAAACTCCAAGAGGACATTTCCACAGGCAATCACATACCATGTGTTCTCTTCCTATATCTACCAGCCAATCACAGAGGTGAACTATTGCTCACCATGGCAAACAAACCTAAATCATATAGCATCTGCTTCTGATGGAAGGAATATAGTACTTTGAGTAACACTAATATTTCTACGTATTCGATATCAAGCACTTTTAAAAAAAAATCATTCTGTATATGAGGAAATTGCAGCATGTGTATTTGAGTTTATTAACAGTGTTTTATTTTCATGTGTTCTGTATTAGTAATTATTTCACATTCAACTTCACCTGGAATATTTATCTTACAGTAACTTCAAAGAAACACAAATTGTTGGCTTGTTAAATATCAAAGCACAAGATCAAATGAATTAGTAAAGTCTGAGAACAAAAATATGACATTTGCAATGATGTAACAATTTTATCTGAGTGATGTTTGCTGTTGTTTATATAACTTGCTGAGGTTTTGTACTCTTACATTTTTGTATTACCCTCTTTTTAAACAAAAGTTGGCATGGAAGTATTGCCCATATTAGGGCAGATTGAAAAAAAAAATATTTTTATTTGCTCAGGAAGGTTCAGATTTGAATAAAGGTGCTATGGAGAAAATTAAACATGATCTTCATCTCCCTTTGATAAATAATAAGGTGCCACAGACTTCTGTTCATTACACACCAAGTCTGTGATTTATTATATTATAATTTTAAAGAATAATATATTGATCACAATCAGATTACTGCGAATCACTTTTCAAATCACACCTTCTTTAAAGACCCACTGCTACATTTGTAGAAAAAAAAAAGTAAAAATAAATTTTTGTTACGTGTAAAATGTATTAACAGAGTACAAAAAAAAACAAGAATACAAATCAGGGAAATATTACAGTCACCATCTTAATTCATTTTATATATCCAGAACATTGTCAAGACCGGTTGAATTCTTTCTGATTGAAATGTACGTGTTTGTGGTCATGCAACTGTGGTGGGCTTTCCACATAATAATAGGTGGTAATAACTTATCCTCCTTTTCTAAATCTATTTCGGAGGTGTTTTAGCAATAACCCTTTATTCTGACACATTTAAAAGCCTATAACTTTACAAATACCAAAATTGCAAATACCTCGAAAGTCCTTTCCTCCTACACGCCATGCAATAAATTTTATTGCACTTTATATGCCTTTTTTATTATTTATTATTCCCATCTTTTGTACAAGATACAGACTGAATTCTTTCCCATCATTAAAAATAAACAATAATTATGGTATGCCAGCTCAATGACTGGCATCCATCCATGTATTCTGGCATTGTTAGAAAGGTGCGTCATCATTTGGTACGCCTGCCATAATTAGTCTCACTTTTGGCATCAGCTGGATTCAAATCAAGAGTGAAAAGGCAAGGTTTCTTATCTGTATGTACAGTAGTTTCTGATCATTAAATTAAAACCCATTGATGTTTTATTTGGTGCTTAATAATCCACATGCCTGAGGGATCTCTTATGTGTTTTTCCAGAGTTGGATGTTGTAATGGTTATTTTTTAACAACAGACAAATATGAGAAGATCTTCTATCCATTTTAAGAGTATAACGGTTCTTAACTTGCCCTCATTCAGTCAACATATATCTATGGAGCTCAAATCACAAATCAATGAGAAACAGTAAAAATCGAAAACTTTTGGCTATTTGCAAGTTCAGAATGTATCGATTCATAGTTTGTAAGAGGAACAGTCTTTACAGATAATGAGTTTGAAGTGGGTTGCCAGAGAGAGAGCAAAATGAGACCGGGCAAACACATCTGCTAAAGATGTTAAAAGAGGAAGTGGGTGAGAGAGAGACTGTTTCTACAAAAGAGATTTTTGCAGAGTGGCGTGCAATGGAACAATATCTTGTGGCAAATATATTTACAAACATGGAAGATGTTGTGGGTTTGGAGAACATGAGGGAAATTTGAGCAGATCACTGATCTTGTCATCGCAACGACCACACAATATTGCCACATGGGAACCAATGATCAAATATCTAAGGTTTACAGTTGCTTTCTATACCCCAATGACAACTTTAAACAAAGGTCACAAAGTTAACACTACACAACTCAAATTTCATTTACCTTTTTCAAAGCAATAATGGACTCAGAAAGACCTGCAACAGAAACATTTGAGGTGGCTGATTGGCTGCGGATTAAAGCTAGTTACTTTCATAATTTTACTGATGGCAGTTTCCAATGTCACAGATTGACAATGAAAAGGTCTGTTTGCTATCATTTAGGCCTAATTGTGTATTTGTGGTATTATAAGACATGTGGCATAAAAGGTAATGTGCTTATCAAAGATCAGTGACATGTAAATACAAATGTAGTGTTCTGTAATGAAGGTCTTCAATAATGAAGGTCTGAACAGGGAACATTACAGGGAAGGTCCTTTACGGGGAATTAAAACGTAAAAAAATCCTTTCCCTTTAATTTAGTGGAGAACCACACATGTGAGGCATCTAACTTTGTTAAACAATCCCATTAATGGCTACACGCGTAGTGTTCTCTCTTTTGATTTGGCCAGTTCCTTTTGTAAACCCTAATGCCTGTAGGCAAAACCAAGGAAGTTGCCCAAGCAATTACGACTGCCATGTAATGTGGTTTATTTCAGCTGCAGATTGTTAATGCGTATTTTCTCTATTTCTCTTTTTGGTTGTTGGATTATTGTAATAATCGCTCCGTAATTTTCATCAGATGAGACCCAGTTTCATTAGATTTATGAGGTAAAATTACCTACACATTTTTATAAAATTATAGTTATTCAAATTGAAGTAAAGCAGGATCTAAACTGTTTTCCACATGCTATTTGTGCATCTCTTTTCAAAGTAGGTCATGCGCTACTTGGGCTGGAAAATGTTACCACTCATACTAAAAGGATTAAATCATCGAAAGAAAGTCAGGACAGAGAGAGAGAGAGAGAGAGAGAGAGAGAGAGAGAGAGATTAACTTGCTGAAGAAATGCCATAATGCTTATAATCCACCATATAGCTGCATGTTTATCATTTAATAATTTGTTTGAGTCACTATAATTTTGCTGAGATACACAATTCAATTCGGGCAGTTCAATAATTACTGAATTCTCTCAAATAAATGTACTGTAATACAAAAATAAAATATGTTAATGTGCAGTAAAGAGCATTTCCAAGTTATAAGACACAAAATTAAGGCAGTATTCTCATACCAACATCAGAAATCACTCACATCTTGTTCATGAGAATAAATGTTATAAAATATACAAAGTTCTCTCATTAAACTGGCACTGGCTGATATGTCCTCAACTCAATCTGCTTACAATCACATCATTCTTCATATAAGACACAGCTGATTGGTTCCTGCTGTATCAGTAGCTCGCTGATCAACCTTCAAATACTTGGTCAGCATTTGCTTTAGCAGTGCAGTGTGCTTTCAGAAACCCTCCACCTTCCCCAGCTCCACCTGTATAGATCTGCTAGGGGTAATTCATGTATGCTATTTTGTTTGGCGGGACTAGCTCAGAAAAGACATCGGCAGAGACTGGATGGGTCTGGCCAGGGACAGAAAAGCCTGCCGAATTTGTTGTGGCCTGCGTCGAAAGACCGAAATACAGGCTGATTGATCGATTGGTCGATTGGTCGGTTGGTCGGTTGGTCGGTTGGTTGGTTGGTTGGTTGGTTTTGTAAAGCATGTAGCATGTCTTACTTGCTCACAGCAGTGTGTTGTGTGTGTATTGGATAGTAGAAAGTCCCATACTTGCTCTGCAGCAGCAGCAGCAATAACAGCAGCATCAGATATATTCCGCTAAGACCAAACATACATGGTCATATCCATTAGCATGCCAAACATTCAGAGAGTTGTCATGGCAGAAATATATTTTGCTGAGGTAAAGCTTTGTTTAATAAATATGGCATAATAATATATAATTTACATGTGTCCTGATAAATTGTGCCTCTCTGCTTTGTCTTACTCACAGTATCTGTGCAAGATTACCAGCCTCAGCCAGTGCCAGACTAAAGCAGACTGTGCTGAAGGCCAGTTTGAGTTTTATGTCCAAACTATACAATCCAGGACATGACAGAATGACTTTAGCAGTTCTTTACAGTTACAATCAATAAGGCTATTATTGGGATCATGTCCTCATCATGGACTTATTGACTGGCACATAGGAGAGGGATTCTGGCTTTCTGCAAGTCTCACACTATAGTTTGACCAGGACAGATAGGCTAAGTCCTTTATATCTAAGCTCTGGTGTTTTTCTAGCGCCTGGAAGTTTAATATGTACCCTGTGTACTTTTAACATAGATTTACATAGACTGGGTTTCCCTGCCAAATTGGCAGAGTTTAATGTTTTAAAACTACCACCATTCCCAGTTTGTGATTGATCATTTAAAATTAATCTCTATAATGCCATGTTTGGCACCCAATTTAGTCATGCGTAAAACCTCTGTGCTTTGTGAGCGGTACTGGCCCCTCTGTGGTGAAGGGCAAAAGGCCCACCGCTGTAAAATCGTTTAAAAGCAGTCAAAGGTTGTGCTGGTGTGCTTAAAGTGTATTGATACACAGGAGTGTGAGGCTGTAAATTAAAACATTGTTGACAACACAGTTGGGCATGAACATAGAAAAGTCCATTACATCACAGGTCAGATGTGTTATAACATGCAGAAAACATATGACACCTTAAGATTTATGATGCAAAGCTTTAAAACAGATGCTTACAATATAAGAACATAAAGGATGTCTATTGTCTATGTCTCATGTCTATTTTTATATTTTCAGTTTTTAGTAATTTGGTTATTTGCTTTTTATCGTTTTTTATTAGTTTTTTTATATATATTTCTATATAGCTTTAGTTGTTTTATTTCAGTTTAGTTGGGTTAGTTTAGGTTTTTCATCTAATATTTATATTTTATTTTATTTCAGCATTATTTACATTTTTTATAAAAAATCGTGTTGACGTCAGAACCCAACGTCAGATTGACGTCGAAATCCAACGTCGGACAGATGTTGCATTTTGGTTTTAAATGAAAATCGGGTTGACATCAGAACACAACGTGCAATTTGCGCTTTTTATACTTTTTTTTTTATTTTTTTTATTTTTTTATATATAGCTTTAGTTGTAGTCATTTTAGTATGCCAACTAAACAGAGAACTTTATTTCAGTTTGGTGACAAGGCAGTATTTTAAATTTTTCGTTTTAGTTTAGGTTTTTCATCTACTATTTATATTTTATCTTATTTCAGCATTATTTTAAAAAAAATAATGGTTTCAGTTAACAATAACAACACTGAGTCACCAGTAACCTTTTAAAATGGAATGATAAAAAATATATATATTTGAAAAAAGATAATTAATTTTTTTCAGCCATAAATGGGAATGTGCTTAGAAAGGGCCCCATTACGATGGAAAATGTATTGAACAGAGACAAAATACATCAAATTTGGAATGCATTAATGCCAGATCTGGTTACGTGGATATATCTGTTCATCGGAGCTTGTAATAGATATCATCAGACATTTATGTAATTTATATTCACATTGTTTCCCTCGAACCTTGTTTTTTGCTACCTTAATCACAAACTCCAACAATCAAAGGAAAATTACTCAGGTTTTTCATCTCCTAAAATACCTGAGACATGATGTAATATGTTTCTGGAGTTTTCTGGTGGTTACTCCCTCTTGCATTGCAGTTATTTCCCAGTTTTTTTTTTCTTCGTCTTCTTTTTTCATTCCAGCTAGGAAGAAACCTGCCAAAACACAGACTCACCTAACCTCCACATGGAAAACCTGTCATAACTCACCAGAAGAGATGTAAACATGCAGCAGAGAGAGAGCGAGGGCCCACAGCGTCCAGCCGGTGCTCCCAGCCAAGTAGCCCTGCCATGGAGAGGCATTACGTTCCTGGGACTCTGGAAATCACATAAATAGTGTCATATTTCAATATGCATTTATATTTTGTATAATATTCATATAATGTGCTTTGGCATGAGCGCATCTTGTGCAATAACCAAACAGTCTGAAGATTTAGGTAATTACTCCAGCAGTACGAGGACACTGATATTAAACACAGTGTTACATAATCATCTCTCTGCCTGCAGTGCGCATTATGGCTGCTAGACATGAGACTCATGAGGACAAAAAATGCAGCACTCCACCCGTCTGACAGAGCACCATTTGTTATTGTGTTTGGGTGTAACCACGGACCACTCCACGTGACAGGACTGCTGTGTGTGCAAAAGTATAGATATTTTTGTTCATTTTTTTATATATATTCAGTATCTGGTTACACTCACATACAACATGATTCCACCTTTTCTTCTCCCAAGTGACATCCATACAAATGGCTATTGTCTGGTGTAAGATGAATGGTCTGAAAGGGCTTTTCCAGTGTGCTTACTGAGGGATGAATGAAGATTAACACCTGCACTGTGAAAAGGGTCTTAAGAACACCATGCCAGATGCTTTATTGTACTGTAAAACACTTCCATCGTGTGTATACCGGATGCGAGCGATGTGCCGCGACACGTCTAAAAGCAAATAGAACCCATTACAATCAATGATGCTGTCAACAATATGAGTTGCAGACACAGCGTGTAGACACAGACCCCCAGTTCTATTTCAGACATTGCTAATTCATAATTTCATGCACTAATTCGACAACAGGAAAGACTTAAAGTCACCATGAAATCATAATAGACAATACTTGTTTTTTATTTTATGGAATATTGCAGTATTATAAATGATTTATAAGTACACATCATTATTTTTTTTATTCATATGCCTTCAAAAACTTACCCTCCATCCTTCAACGACAAGCGTGAGGGCGGGACAACCTGTCACTCACATGAGATCAAACCACAACCATCCAATTACCAAAGCCATTTCACTCATAATAGGCTACATCACAATAGGGAAGAAAAGAACTTGAACATAAACTTGTTTATGGTTACGATAAAAATAATATGATAACAAATAACAGTTAGCAGCATCAAGTAGCATAACTGACTGATTTTGTACAGCTAAAATAACTGTAAGCAGCTGAAACCTCAACACAATCAAATGGCTGTGCATGCTCTTACATTCAAAATAAGGTGGATAATGATAAACATATTAGTGGCCACACACCATTGTTCGATCATTTTTTGCTTGTTGTAAGCTTGCACTGCGGTACGTTATGTGACCATAACTCTAGCATGCTTTAAAATAATTTTTGCTTCGCTGACGCTAATGTGCATTAAAGTGACGCCACGTGGTCCTGACCGAGCGTCAATATGTGATGAGTTTGGTCTGAGAACGTGGTTTTATTGTGGTGAGGACTCTGCTATTCTGCTTGTTAGAACAATTTTTTTAACTTTATTGTTAGTTATCGTTCTCAGCCAGACACCAAGTACACCAACATAGATGTGAGACCAAAGTCCCTTTAAGGCAAGTCATTTCACTCGGCGGCCATCTTTGAAATCCCAGTCATGCAAGTACAGCTCCTCTCTCTTTGAATGGGGAAACATCAAGTTCTCCAAAACTGTAAATTTCATATTTGAAATCACCAATGAAATGTGACAACAACTGTCTCATAAATTTTGTTTATAAATGCTCAAATCATGAAAAAATCAGCATTTTTCAGGCTGGACCAGCCGATGCACATGTGCAGTCATAAGCGTGTGTCTCAGAACACTGACTGTTAGCAACATGAGCTTCAAAAGGTAGCTGCAGAGATGCATGACTTTCCCAATCAGCGATTGGCTCTTTTATTTAGAAGGCAGGACTATTCCGCCATATTACATGTTGTATAGTTAGCATAACTATAGCATTATATTTTAGGGACAATGTGCTTTAGGAAATAAATGCTTAAATGTGTATTTATTTGTGCATTGCAAACACACATTCAGGAAAAAGCAAAAGTACTGGCTTGTAATAATTCTCCGGGCAGCTCGTTTGTCATCTCTGGGGAATCCCTTTCCTCCCGCTCCACTTGTTCTTTCCTTTGATCACAAGATCTCCTTGACAACAGTTATAAATCAATCGACTGACACAGTCACTAACAAAATCATTCACATTCCTTACCCAGTGAGTTTGACGATGCACTGAACTTTGGTTCCACATAAAAAAAAATAAGTGACCAGTTGATTTTTATCAAATGGATTTGATGGTTTTAATATATCCTTTTATAATTTTGCAGGGGTGGACAAAGTTCACAACTTCCTTACCTGAGTGAAAGTATATATAGTTGTAAAGACCAATTTTGACTTAAATAACAGAAGTACTTGTTTTTAAAAATACTTAAGTATCAAAAGTAAGCAAGGAGATGTGGATGTCATGAGGTAAGAGAGCCAGACAACAGGTGCGGAGAAATAGTATAATTTAATAAGAGCTTGCCAGGAGATTGATAAACACAAATATACTCAGTAAGAACTTAGGGCCTCTTGAAGAAGGATAACATTCAAAATTAAAGTCTCTGCTTGAAGCAACAACTTAAGTAGTAAACATCCTAGTAGACGATAGATGGATGAGTTCTCCGTCAAGTGAGTGGGAGCGCTGGTTGAAGGCACTCGAGGGAGACTAGAGGCAAGCGACGAAACTCCGGCTTAGATCAAAGGCTCTCTTGTAATTATCAGCTCTCCAACAGGACAAAGACAGGACAGGAGACAAGACTGTTAGATGGCACAAAGCACACACTCAGTAACGCAATACTCAGGCAAAGACAGGAAGGAAGAGAGGGGAGAAATAGAGACGCTAATAAAGAGAAAAGGAATTCAGGTGAAAGGAGGCGAGAGCCCCAACTAGTGAACGAGTAACAGCTGAAGAGGAAAAGATGAGGATAACGAGGGGGTTTGACAGAGAAAACAGCGTAATGTGAGAGAAATAATCAGGATCATGACAGTGCCCCCCCCCAACGAGCGCCCCCTGGCGCTCCCGAGGAGGAGAGTTGACGGGACCGAAGGAAATCGTCAATGAGAGACTGATCTAGGATGTCACGAGAGGGGACCCAACTCCTCTCCTCAGGACCATAACCCTCCCAGTCCACAAGGAACTGTTGACCTCGACCCCGGCGGCGAACGTCTAACAGTCTACGGACTGTGTAAACAGGAGTACCCTCGACACGAACCGGTGGAGAAGAGTAACGTGGAGGGGAACGAATAACCGGTTTAATACATAAAACGTGAAAGACAGGATGGATGCGACGAAGATGATTGGGGAGCTTTAGTTGGACCGCGACAGGACTAATGATCTTAGACACACGAAAAGGTCCAATAAAACGAGGTGCAAGTTTGCGAGAGACAGATTGGAGAGGAAGATTAGAAGTTGATAACCAGACCTTCTGCCCGCATATGTATCTAGGGCTCTTGACACGACGGCGGTTTGCAGCCCTACGAGTACGTCTACGGGAACGGCAAAAGGCGGTTCGAACTCTCAACCAGGTGCGCTTACAGCGTTGAACGAATTTCTGAACAGAGGGGACGTTCGAAACAGGACCCTGAGACGGAAAGAGAGGGGGTTGATAACCGAGGCTGGCCTGAAACGGCGAGAGACCGGTTGCGGAGGAGGGGAGCGAATTATGAGCGTACTCAGCCCAGGGAAGCTGTTCAGCCCAAGAAGAGGGATTACGAAAGGCAAGAGAGTGTAAAATTTGACCAACAGTCTGATTGGCCCGTTCGGCTTGACCGTTTGTCTGAGGGTGGAAGCCGGACGAGAGACTGGCGGACGCACCGATCGACCGGCAAAACTCCTTCCAAAACTGTGACGAAAATTGAGGACCTCTATCTGACACAACGTCAGAGGGGAGCCCATGGAGCTTGAAAACATGTTCGATAACGATCTGGGCGGTCTCCTTGGCGGAGGGGAGCTTAGGAAGTGGAACAAAATGAGCAGCCTTGGAAAATCGGTCTATAATGGTTAAAATAACGGTGTTGCCTATCGACATAGGGAGCCCAGTAATAAAATCAAGTGCAACATGAGACCAGGGGCGCGAAGGAATGGGTAACGGTCTCAAGAGTCCGGCAGGTGGATTGTTGCTAGTCTTAGTCTGAGCGCACTCAGAACAAGAGGCAACAAATCGACGAGTATCACGTTCGCAGGAGGGCCACCAAAAACGCTGGCGAACGGACGCTAAAGTTTCCCTTACACCGGGATGAGCAGCGAGTCTAGACGAGTGAGCCCACTGAAGAACGGCACGACGCACAGGGACTGGTACAAAAAGTAAGTTACTAGGACAAGACTGCGGGGAAACCGTACGCGAGAGGGCGCGTCTAACAAGTCTTTCAATACCCCAGACAACCGCCCCGATAACGCGCTTCTCAGGGACTATAGGGGTGGGGGTGTCCTCAGTCTCAGAGGGACCAAAAAGACGTGACAGTGCGTCTGGTTTTACATTCTTAGTTCCAGGGCGATAAGAAATCGTAAAATCGAAACGGGTAAAAAATAAAGCCCAACGCGCCTGACGAGCATTAAGTCGCTTAGCCGAGCGAATAAGCTCGAGGTTCTTGTGGTCGGTCCACACGACAAACGGAATAGACGCACCCTCTAACCATTGTCGCCATTCTTCAAGGGCAAGACGAATGGCAAGTAGCTCGCGGTTTCCCACATCATAGTTGCGCTCGGAGGGAGACAACTTGTGTGAGAAAAACGCGCAGGGGTGGACCTTATTATCGAACGGCTCCGACCCCTAGTTCGGACGCGTCCACCTCTATGATAAATTGCCTGGTAACGTCGGGGAATAATAGGATGGGAGCTGAGGTGAACAAAGATTTCAGACGATCAAACGCGTCTTGGGCGGACTCGGACCAAAGAAAGCGAGATTTGGAAGACGTTAACGAAGTCAAAGGGGCGACAATCTGACTGAAATTACAAATGAAACGCCGATAAAAATTGGCGAAACCGAGAAATCGTTGAAGGGCGTTTCGAGAATCTGGAACAGGTCAATCAGTGACTGCTTTCACCTTGTCAGGATCCATACTAACCCCCTCTGGCGAGATTACCGAGGCCAGAAAGGAAACTAATTGGGCGTGAAACTTACACTTCTCAGCCTTAACAAACAGTTTATTCTCGAGAAGACGCTGAAGGACCCGTCGAACGTGCTGCACGTGCACCTGGAGAGATGGAGAAAAAATAAGGATATCATCAAGATAAACGAAAACGAAAACATTCAGCATGTCCCGAAGGACATCATTGACCAAAGCCTGAAAAACCGCGGGAGCGTTGACCAACCCGAACGGAAGAACGCGATATTCAAAGTGCCCCAGAGGAGTATTGAACGCAGTTTTCCATTCATCCCCTTGCTTAATACGGATTAGGTGATAAGCGTTACGAAGATCGAGCTTAGTAAAGAACTTAGCTCCCTGTAAAATCTCAAAGGCCGATGACATAAGCGGTAAAGGATAACGATTCTTTATGGTTATGTCATTCAAACCACGATAATCAATACATGGACGCAACGATCCATCCTTCTTCTTCACAAAGAAGAACCCTGCACCGGCAGGGGACGTGGAGGCAACTATAGTACCTGCGTTTAAGCACTCAGAAAAATACTTTTCGAGAGCTTCATGTTCCGGCGCGGACAGAATACAAGCGTCCGCGAGGGGGCGTAGTATCGGGGCGGAGATCAATACTACAGTCATATGGACGGTGAGGAGGGAGTGAGGCCGCCCGCGACCGACTAAAAACCATCCAAAGATCGTGATATTCCTTTGGTACGCCAGACAAATCCCCTGGCTCTTCCTGTAACCAAGAGACAGAGGAGACAGGAGGAAGGGCAGAAGTTAGACACTCAACATGACACGAAACACTCCATGAAACAACAGAACCCTCCACCCAATTTATCTGAGGATTGTGTTTAACAAGCCAAGGATGGCCCAAGACTACAGGATAATAGGGGGAACAAAAAATCAAAAAGGAAATGGTCTCATGGTGGTTACCAGAAACCGTGAGAGTCAAAGAGGAAGTCTCTCGTCTGACCCTCGGTAGGGAACTTCCATCCAGAGCAAAAAGGGGAGTGGCTTCATCTAACTCCTTCAGGGGAACACCCTGTTCACGCGCCCACCTCTCATCAACAAAGTTTCCATCCGCGCCCGAGTCAATGAGCGCCCTACAAAGAACGGAAGAGCCGGGCCAGCGAAGATGAACCTCAAAGGTGGTACAGGAGATAGGAGGAGAGTCCAGAGAAATCGCGCTCGCCAGTAGCCCTCCCCTCACTGACGAGCTCTGGCTTTTAATGGACATGACGAGACGAAATGGGCGGCGGAGGCACAGTAGAGACAGAGACGATTTACAATTCTTCGTTCCCGTTCCGATGGTGTGATACGGATACCACCCAGCTGCATGGGTTCTGAGCCAGAGGTATCAGAGGGAGAAAAGGGCAAGGCAGCTGGTGCAGAAGAGAGAAGGGCCGATTCCATTCTACGAGCCCTCCGGCGGAGGTCGAAGCGCTTCTCTATCCGTATGGCCAGCTCAATGAGAGGGTCGAGACGAGTCGGAACCTCACGCGCCAATATCTCATCCTTGACTTGAGCGTTAAGACCCTCGAGAAAGCGAGCCAACAGAGAAGGCTCGTTCCATCCGCTGGTGGTGGCCAGGGTACGAAACTCTATGGAAAAGTCAGCAACTGAGCGCTTACCCTGGCGCAGTGAAGAGAGAAGGCGAGAGGCTTCCTCCCCGTAAACAGAACGGTCGAACACCTTGATCATCTCCTCCTTAAAGTGAGAGAAACGCTTAACACAGTCGGCATCCGATTCCCAGACAGCTATTCCCCATTCGCGAGCCCTTCCGGAGAGGAGTGAGATGACAAATGCCACACGAGCGGAGTCCTTGGAATAAGTGGAGGGCTGGAGAGAGAACACAACCTCGCATTGGGTCAAAAATGAACGGCATTCAGTGGGCTCACCGAAATAACAGGGAGGATTATTGACGCGAGGTTCAGAGAGGGTCTGTGAAGCGTGAGAAGCAGATGGATCATGACGGACCCGGTGAAGCTGAAGCGTGAGATCATTAACTTGAGCGGCCAGGGAATCAACAGCGCGTCGCGCAGCGGCGAGTTCCTCCTCGTGTCTTCCCAGAACAACTCCTTGGATCTCTATTGCTGACCGGACAGGATTCTCCGCAGCTGGATCGTGTTGGCCTGAGTATTCTGTCATGAGGTAAGAGAGCCAGACAACAGGTGCGGAGAAATAGTATAATTTAATAAGAGCTTGCCAGGAGATTGATAAACACAAATATACTCAGTAAGAACTTAGGGCCTCTTGAAGAAGGATAACATTCAAAATTAAAGTCTCTGCTTGAAGCAACAACTTAAGTAGTAAACATCCTAGTAGACGATAGATGGATGAGTTCTCCGTCAAGTGAGTGGGAGCGCTGGTTGAAGGCGCTCGAGGGAGACTAGAGGCAAGCGACGAAAGTCCGGCTTAGATCAAAGGCTCTCTTGTAATTATCAGCTCTCCAACAGGACTAAGACAGGACAGGAGACAAGACTGTTAGATGGCACAAAGCACACACTCAGTAACGCAATACTCAGGCAAAGACAGGAAGGAAGAGAGGGGAGAAATAGAGACGCTAATAAAGAGAAAAGGAATTCAGGTGAAAGGAGGCGAGAGCCCCAACTAGTGAACGAGTAACAGCTGAAGAGGAAAAGATGAGGATAACGAGGGGGTGTAACATAGAGGAAACAGCGTAATGTGAGAGAAATAATCAGGATCATGACAGTGGATTAAAATACACAAAAACAAGTCACTTTATTAAAAAAAAAAAAAAAAAAGGAAAACATACAAACAATACCTAATGCCACAGTCTCACTAAACAATATTAAGTAACATTCACTAAAGACACAGAGGAAGATGGCCAGCAGAGACACTTTGGGTTTCCACCCCACACTCAATATCCAACACACACTTGCAAAGTGACACAAAGTATTAAACGCACTATGTACAAAAACACACATCAAATTATAACCACGGCCAACCCCTTCCGTTTAACGATCCAACGAAAACAAAGGGAAGAATATAGCTGCAAGCAGCCATTGCCGGGGCCAAGTGCAAGAAGTGTCAACAGATGCCATCATGGGTGGGAGTGGCAGACCAACTGCAGCAAGGAGCAATTAAAGACATTTTAAGAGAATTTTTTTTATCACTTTCGACCAATAGGTGGCGCAGTTACGAAATAGATGTGATGTGGTCAGAGTGAGGTGACAATGACACATACAAAGTTTAGTGTCAATATATGAATGCATTGCAGAGATAAAGTCTGAATAGTCATTTTGGCAGCATGCCTTAAATTTGATGCTGTGGTATACAAAAATTGTTTCATCTATCGTCACGAAATCCATAACTTTTAGTCGGCACGGTCTGGAGATGATACGATTCGAATTTGGTGAAAATCGGACAAACGGCCTTGGAGGAGTTTGAAAAAGTAGGTATTTAATGAAAATCAAGATGGTGGACAGGAAGTTCATCCAAATACGTCAATCTTGGCATATATGTTTTCGGTATAACCCAAGGAATCTATTAAGATCAGTATCATTACAATAGGCAAATCTTTTCAAAAGTTATTAGCATTTTTTTAAATTTAATTCTAACTTTTGACCAACAGGTGGCGCTGTCTAGAAATCTTTTGAGTACATTCAGAGGATGGTGTTGGTGGTAAATTCTGAGTTTCATAATGTTACAGCAATGCATTTGTTAAGTATAGCATTTTACATCACAAAACTGTATTGAAGTCAATGGGAATTTCATGTTTTGTTCTATTATAGCGCCATCAAGAGTCAAAATCCCACAATTTTCTGCAAGTGTCCTCGGATTGAGCCAATGCATGTGTGTGTCAATTTTGGTGAAAATATCTCAATTCGTTTTGGAGTTATAGACATTTATATGAAAAAAACACGTAAAAAATGACTGACACGTGACTTTGATTAATTTTTACTATCCCTTACTATCAATATTTTGGCAATTGGGAATTTGCATACAGCCAGCGACCTATGTTTCCAAACTACTGACGGTGGTTTCGTCTCGATAGGACTAACGGTTTCGAAGATATCGGCAAATGTTTTTTAAGCGCTAAATCACAACGCTACACAAACCGTAAGACGAAACTTAGCATGTTTGGTATCTGTGGACTCGGCAAGGATTCAGGAACCCAACGAGATGACTCCCGTGAAAATAAGTCAACCACAGCCAGAGTTAAAAGCATTTCAAATTAAAATTTTACCACTAGGTGGCGCTGTTTCGAAACTTCTCAGGCTCCTTCAAGGCATCGTACTGATGACCCATACCAAGTTTCGTAATAATTCGTTCAAGCGTTCCAAAAATACAGCATTTTAGCACATAATTCAAAATGGCCGATCTGGGAAAATTAGATATCCGTCGACTCGGCATGACGCCCTGAATCTAACGAGACCACTTTTATGATTTCTGGACAAATCGTTCAGAAGTAATGAGCAAAAATAGCCATTTTTCATATCTCCGGACCAGTAGGTGGCGCTGCGCCGAAATGCAGCATGTAGCCTCAGGTCATGCTTGTGATGACATGTACTAACTTTGATCTGAATACGATTAAGCGTGCGGAGATACAGCCTTACGTCTGTTTTCGCAAGCGCTACGTAAAATTAATTTGCGCAGTATTCGAAAACGGTTAAGTGAATCAACTTGAATTCCATAACTTTTTGTCGGCACTGCCTGGAGATGATCTGGTTCAATTTTGGTGCAAATCGGACAAACCGTCTAGGACGAGTTCGCAAAAGTATGATTTTTTGACAATTCAAAATGGCGGGCATATTTTTATGACGGAAAATGACGTCATAGGGTGCTATCGAATCGTCATAAGCTCAATTTTGTTGCTAGCCCTTATGGTCCAAAAGTTATTAGCATAATTTGAGTGAAACTTTGGACAGGTGGTGGCGCTAGAGGCAATGAGTTAGAGACACCAACATTTGTGTATTTAATGTGGGACTATCAGAATGTCAAACCAAAACAACTTTCCCGCAAACGGTTCTATGCTGAACATAAGAAACAACCTTACTTAAACAGAATTAAAAACAAACTAAACTAAAATCATACATACCACAGGAGGTTCACAGCACTGTACATCGTCACTCGCCTTATGAGATTGTAGCCGCTTACGAGACAACACACTGAAAACATGTAAGCATGTCAGTCTCTCGTTAACAAAGATCACTTAAAATATAGAAACCTACCTGGCAGCTATAGCAAGAGCCAGTGCACACCAGAGAGAAAACCAGAGGATGCATCAAACTCTCCTGCCGGCCACAAATACCAATGTTAACATCTCAATCAAGTTCAAAGTTTGAGATTCAAACCCAAGGCTACTACACCTACCGTTACTCACAACGTGAAGTTTACAATGGGCAGGACCCATAGTTACGCATACCCGGCCAACAAACCAGTCACATTTTTATACTCCCCAAACTGGGCATTGATAGGCTCACAGAGTTGGCTTGACACCAACCAATAACAGCAAGGGTTATACATCACCCTGCTACAATATGTTAGCCTTTATGTTATCTATAAGCTAGTGTGCTCCAAAACAATGACAAAATTCGCATTTAGAAGACCAAACCCAACTTTGAAAATGAAAATCAGTTTGATATCAGAATCCAACGTCAGATTGACGTTAATCTCCAACGTTGGACAGACGTTGTATTCTGGTTGAAAAGGAAAATCGGGTTGACGTCAGAAACCAACATCAGTCAGGTTCTGACGTCAGAACCCGACTTTCATTTCCAACCAAAATTGACATCAAACTGACGTCGGGTTCTGACGTCAAACCGATTGATATTTCCAACCAAAATCATCCCCTGACTGACGTTACTACTTTCTACTTAAGGACCTTGACAGAAATGTAGTGGAGTAAAAAGTACAATATTTGTCTTTCAAATGTAGTGAAGTTAAAGTAAAAAGTTTCCAGAAAAAATATACTCAGGTAAAGTACAGATACTCAAAAAGTGTACTTAAGTACAGTACTCAAGTAAATGTACTTTTTTACTGTCCACCTCTGCAATTTTGACATGTAAGAGCTTGATCACTAGATATAAATGAATACTATACGTAGAAAATAAAGGTTAACTTTGGGGTAATGTCATTTTAGTATAATTTGATTTTTATACATTTAAAGTATTCTGTGTTAGCTTTACTAGCAGTATTTTAATTTCTTCTTCTTTTTTTTGCCTCATTCATGTTGTATTTCACCGTATTGTAATGTCTCTTTATATTTTTCCCCTTTGGATTTTGCAGTGGATTGATGGATTAAATAACAGGATCTCACATCCAATTACACAACTTTTGAATATCTCTTGACTTCAATAGAGGATTGTTCACTTTCTTATGACATCAACCTAAACTTCGGCCAAAATAATCAGTTGTCTTTACCTCTGCATCTGAGTTTGCGTGTCAAGTGAACTGGCGGATATTTTCAGATCAAGTCAAGTTTATTATTTTTGGATGAAAAACAATTAGTCAGATGGTCCCCACAAGGCAAATCAACAGACTGATATTATTATTGCTCTTACACAGTAACAAATGAAGCCCTAATATTTATGGCAACTTGACAAGCCTTCTTGAGTCAAGAGTGTGTGAGTCTGATCATAGTCAGTCATTTATTCCTTCGTTTCCTTTTCAAAATGGCCGCGTTTCCATGGCAGCATCATCAAGAGGTAAACACTTGGAGAAAGATGAAGTCACACGTTTAAAGCCAAGTCAAAGCAGTGTGGTGGTAGCGCCTCCTGTTAGTGTTTAAGAACCATCAGAGAACACTCAGAGTGCTTAAAAAATAAAAACAAACATGCCCATGGTGCCTGTTCTTCATAAAGGAGGATACTTCTGTGGTAATGAATAACCTTTTCCCCTGAAACACATGTGTCTTTGTGCTGCAGGAATGCAAGGTCAATTCAGCAGAAATAATTAATTGATTTGTCTCAGAGGAAATGTTCTCATTCTTTGTTGCATGTGATTATTTTTAAGATTCTAATACTTAATGAAGTCAATGAAGTACATTCAAATTCTTGAAGTAGGTTTAATATTCTTCCCTTTTAATTAACAGGCAAAACACATAAACTTGAGTTAAAGAACAGATACCCTTCTGAAATATCATTTGAATTAAATTATAGGCCTATATACTATTTTGAATCATCTCTAAATAATTATTCATTCATAAATCGGACATCTCTATTGCATTCCTTGATTTTTTCACTTGAATAAAACAATGACAGCATGTTAATCCATACTTTAGGCAAAAACAGTATGCAACAAAAAAGTATGTTCGAATTCACAGTACTCTTGAAAGAGTCTGCAAAAAGTATCTGGATAACGATACTCGGTTACTGACGTAACCTCGGTTCTCTCTAGAGAGGGAACGAGTATTGCGTAAGTTTAGCTTACGCTACGGGAAAGATTCATCTTCTCGAGATATTGAAGCCAAAAAATTATCCTTAATTTTGTATTCATTGTCAACGCAGTGCAGCAGCTAGCAGACCTAGAGCAGGCCATCTCGCGTGCTTATTGGCTGCCCTGCATGCATCTGCTGCAGCCTACCAGTGAGCCTCGCGTGACGTCACGCCCAATTGGAGGCGCTCGCGCCTTCATAGCGTCATAGCCCGCTAGGATGGGCGTGGCTTAGCGTATATAAGAAGGGGCTCGTAGGCTGAATCCCTGGTTTTTCGACCACTGAAGCGAATTCGCTCGTGGCGCGAGCACGGCCGGTTACGCAATACTCGTTCCCTCTCTAGAGAGAACCGAGGTTACGTCAGTAACCGAGTATCGTTCTCTTACGAGAGGTTCTCTCGTATTGCGTAAGTTTAGCTTACGCTACGGGAACACTTTGTCAACGCCGTGCGCGCCCAGCATCCACCATGAAGCCCCGAACTTTCAGGGAACCCATATAAGGTGGAGAATAAGGTGGCCAGCCAAGCGGGCCATCACTTGTACATAAGCACACATAGGGAATACAGAGCAGCGCGCCGGTCTGTATAGGCACATGGCACATACCCTACTTAGTGTAGCTCAACCAGGAGAGCTGGGTCGTGTAAGAGTGATCTGAGCAGGAAGCCTGGGCAGAATACACCTCTCTATTAAACCGACAACAGTTTAGCCTGCAAGGCAGGAACTTCCAGGTTATAAAACCTGATAAAGGTAGACGGGGAGCTCCAGCCCGCCGCCACACATATGTCATGGATAGAAATTCCACTGGACCATGCCCACGAAGAGGCCACGCCTCTCGTGGAATGAGCCCTGATGCCCAGCGGGCATTGCAGACCTTTTGACGCATAAGCGGCTGCTATAGCGTCCACTATCCATCTGGACAGACTCTGTTTCGAGGAGGCGAGACCTTTGGCGCGCCCACCGAACGAAACAAACAGCTGATCCGAACGCCTGAATGAGGCGGAGCGCGTAATGTAAGACCTCAGCGCTCTGACAGGGCAGAGGCGGCTCACATCACTTTCGCTGTCAGATGCTGGGAGCGCTGACAGCGAGATAACTTGCGCTCTGAACGGAGTGCCCATCACTTTCGGAACATAGCCATGTCTAGGTCTGAGGATGACTTTCGAGTCATTCGGCCCGAACTCAAGACACGACGCGCTGACAGACAGCGCATGTAGGTCCCCCACCCGCTTTACTGACGACAGTGCGGTCAGAAAGACGGTTTTCAGTGATAGATATTTCAACTCCACGGAATCCAGTGGTTCAAAAGGGAAGGCTTTCAGGGCCTCTAGGACCAGAGATAGATCCCACATGGGAACCGACGGGGGGCGCGGCGGGTTCAACCTCCTAGCTCCCCTAAGGAAGCGGATGACCAGCTCATGTCTTCCCAATGACTGGCCGTGCGTCGACTCTGCGAACGCTGCCACGGCCGCCACATATACTTTGAGCGTGGATGGGGACCTCCCCTTTTCCAACAGCTCTTGTAGGAAGGAGAGCAGTTGCGCCACCCCGCATGTCCGCGGGTCCAGACCTCTGTCAGTGCACCATTCCGAGAACACCGACCATTTAGACGCGTAGAGCCTTCTCGTGGAAGGGGCTCTAGACTGCGTGATCGTGTTCGTTACTCCTTCTGGCAGGGCAACGAGTACCCGTTGATCACCCATGCGTGCAGAGACCAGCGCTCTGGATGGGGATGCCAGATCGTGCCGCGAGCCTGAGAGAGGAGATCTGCCCGCACCGGAATCGGCCACGGAGCTGTGTGTGACAGCCGTGCCAGCTCCGGGAACCAAATCTGATTCTCCCAACGCGGGGCTATGAGGAGCACCGAGTGGCGCGTTTCCCTGATTCTCTTGATTACCTGTGGTAACAGAGAGACCGGAGGGAAAGCATATAGCCGGAGGCTGGGCCAGACTTGGGCCAGCGCGTCCTCGTCCTTCGAGAAGAACGTCGGGCATTGAGCGTTGTCTTTTGACGCAAATAGGTCGACTTCCGCCCTGCCGAACAGGCGCCACAGTTTCTGGACCGTTTGGGGGTGCAGGGACCATTCCCCTGGGGGAACGTTGCCCCTGGACAGTTTGTCTGGACCGTCGTTCAAATGGCCCGGCACATGCGCTGCCCTCAGCGAGCGCAGGTGCAACTGGGACCAAATAAGGAGGCGCTCCGCCAGATTGCAGAGATTTCTGGATCTGACACCGCCCTGACGGTTTACATAGGATACCACAGACATGTTGTCCGAGCGGACGAGAACATGTTGGTCCTGTATGAACGGGAGAAAGCACTTCAGCGCATTCTCGACCGCTATCATCTCCAGACAGTTTATGTGAAACCCCCTCTCTTGGTCTGACCACTGGCCGAAGACCGGTCTGCCCTCGAACAGCGCGCCCCAACCCCAGTTGGACGCGTCTGTCGAAACGACTTTCCGGTAAGAGACGGTTCCCATCGTCACTCCCAGCTGGTACCAGTCGGTCACTAACCAGGGCTGCAGAGCCGCTATGCAGGTCTGAGTCACTCTGATTTTCTGACCGCCAGAAACCCAAGCTCGGCGGGGCACGCGAGCATTCAGCCAGCGCTGGAGCGGGCGCATGCGCTGCGTCCATGCACTTCGTAAATGTACGGGGTGCCAGAGACAGGCCGAACGGCAGGACGGTGTATTGATATGCCTGACCGTCGAAGGCGAATCTCAAAAATCGCCTGTGACGGGGTATTATCTGTATCTGGAAATAGGCATCCTTCAGATCTAGAGAAATAAACCAGTCCCTCGGGCGAACGTGCGCGAGGATTTTCCTGGTCGTCAGCATTTTGAACGGTCTTTTCGCAAGCACCTTGTTCAAATGTCTCAGATCTAGGATCGGCCTGAAGGCTCCGTCCTTCTTGGGCACGAGAAAATAACGGCTGTAAAAGCCTGACTCGCTCAGAGAAGGCGGCACCTTTTCTATAGCCCCTTTGCACAGCAGCTTTGCTATTTCTGCGTGAAGTAGGTGTGCTACTTCCGCATTCACTATCGTCGCGGTCCGGGCTTGAAAGCGCGGGGGACGGCGAATGAATTGAAGTGTATTCTGCTTTATTGTGCTCAGCACCCATTCTGAAACCCCCGGGATAGATTCCCACGCAGCTATGTGAGCCGCTAGGGGGCGAATGGCCTCCGGGTTCAGATCGCCGCCATTCGCGGGCATGTGAAACTGAACCGGAGCTGAGAGCGCGGCGCGCGCGCTCTCTGTTCTGGGCAACGGCTGCTCGCTGAAAACCGAAACCGGCTGCTTTGTGTGAGATGTCCCAATCATAAGGGATGGGGAACCCTTTTTCCTCACTTTCTGAAGCGCGAGCGGCGCTTTGGGCAGAAAAGCGTTCTGTAAGCGTGAGCGCGTTTGCGCGGGCACGAGACTTACACATGCATGTGACGCCCCGATCAAAATAGATGGGGAGCGTTTTATAATCGGCCTGTGTTTCATGATAACACTTAAACTTGCGGGCGGCGCCCGGGGGGGGGGTTTGTGATAGCAAGCGTGAACGCTCTCTGGCGGGCACGGGACATACATTCATAACCTGCTGTTTTGACCGTGCAACAGAGCGGGCAGATAGTGGGCACAACACTGTGGACACATTTCTTACATTCAACACTCGAGCGGCTTTTCTGCGCTTTATGAGAGTGTGCTCTGTGGGTGACACGATATTTGATGTGCTTGTGTGTAGGGGTGAACACTGGGGCGTGGGCACTTTCACTACACTTAAAACACTGACGGCGGGAGCCGGACCAGACATAATGCTCTTTTTGAGATTTCTCTGGGTCGCCGTAAAAACGGCGTTTGTGTGCAGGCGAGAGGGTGAACAAACCGGCTCGTTGGCTGCTAAATGAACCACTGCAGTAGCCTGACTGAAGGGGACTGACAGGGAGATGAGCTTTGACGGCGGTCCGGCCGTGGCGGGACACGCGCGTCTTTTTTCTCTCTTTGTTAGGAGGATTTCGCATGCTCAGACTTCAACGTAATCTTCTGCCGAGGCCCCCTGGGGGGCGGCGGTCTGTGACGGCTGTCCGAGCGCGACCTAGGGCGGCCGCCCTGACGTCGCTGCGAAGGCTGCGGTTGTGCTGGACGCTGGGTGTTAGCTCGTACAGGAGGCTGGCTTAGTTTCTCGCGAGAGCGGCCTGTAGCGGAGCTCGAGCGTCGCGGCAGGAAGAGATTCATGGCCTGCGTGGTCTTTTGTACCTCAGAGAAACGGTCAACGATCCCGTTAACCGCTGGGCCGAAGAGACCAGTGGGGGAGAGCGGCGCGTTCAGAAAGGTGGCCCGCTCAGCTTCCCTCATATCCGCGAGCGTCAACCAGAGATGCCTCTCTGTCACGGTTAACGCGGCCATGGCTCGTCCGATAGCCTGAGCTGCGGTCTTGGTGGCACGGAGAGAGAGATCCGTCGCACTTCTCAGATCTGTAACCGCAGCCGGATCCCGGCCCTTCTCGTCCCATTCACGGAGGAGGTCGGCCTGCAAGATCTGCAACACAGCCATGGAGTGGAGAGCAGACGCGGCCTGGCCGGAGGCGGCATATGCGCGGCCGACCAAGGCGGACGTGGCTCTGCAGGCTTTAGACGGGAGGGCTGACCGAGACCGCCATCTCGCGGAGGGCGGGCAAAGGTGCACTGCGACCGTCTCTTCCACGGGGGGAATAGCCGTGTATCCCTTCTCGGCGGCGCCGTCCACCTGGGAGAGCGACGCGGAGGCCTGGGACTGAAGTCTCGAGGAGAATGGTGCATTCCAGGACTTCGTCAGCTCCGCGTGAAGTTCCGGCAGGAATGGAGCGGGCCTGCTCGCTGAAGCTGCACGGCGGCGACTCTGAAGGAAACAGCCGTCGAGCCTGTTCGGCGCGGGTTCCTTCGGTAGCGACCACTCGAGCCCGAGGCGGTCGACGGCCTGCGTCAGCAGGCGCATAAGTTCCGCGTCAGCTCCAGCGCGGGAACGGCTGGATTCCTGGATCGACGAGGAGCCGGAATGAAGCGACCATTCCTCGCTGTCTGATGCCAGGATAGAGCAGCAATCTCTCGTGGCGTGTTCCTCTGCCTCCCCCTCCGATGCGACGGCAGTGAGGCTCGTGAGCGGCAGCTGCGCGGCGGGGAGGGCGAAAGCGAGGCTCGAGGGAGATCCTCCGGCGAGCGCGTCGCTGTGGCCACGGGCTCCGGCTGCCTCAGGGAACGGCGCTTCTTCCTGCGCGGTCCCCCGGGGGGCGGAGCGGCTGCATCTGGATTGAAAGCCTCGAGTCGAGCCCGTAGGGTCGACAGCGGAAGCGCTTCGCAGAGCTCGCAGCCGCCGGACGCGAGGGCGAGCTCTGCATGTTCCAGGCCCAGGCAGAGAGCGCAGATCACGTGGCGGTCTCCAACGCTGAGCGGGGCTCTGCACGAGCCACAGGAAGTGCGAGGCATCTTTAGAAAGACGCTCGCGCTCTTTTAGAAATTCCTGTGGAAGCAATGTAAAAAGGATACGTCGCCGGATAGCGTAGCTTGCACGGCGGCTGAAGGTGGCGAAGACGGCCGGCTTCCTCAGCGCTGTCCTGAGCTGGCTGTTCGCTGTTCGACGGCGGCGGTGGCTTCTCTCTGATTCAGCGATGCGGAGAGCTCGCTGAAGAGTCGAAAAATCAGGGATTCAGCCTACGAGCCCCTTCTTATATACGCTAAGCCACGCCCATCCTAGCGGGCTATGACGCTATGAAGGCGCGAGCGCCTCCAATTGGGCGTGACGTCACGCGAGGCTCACTGGTAGGCTGCAGCAGATGCATGCAGGGCAGCCAATAAGCACGCGAGATGGCCTGCTCTAGGTCTGCTAGCTGCTGCACTGCGTTGACAATGAATACAAAATTAAGGATAATTTTTTGGCTTCAATATCTCGAGAAGATGAATCTTTCCCGTAGCGTAAGCTAAACTTACGCAATACGAGAGAACCTCTCGTAAGAGAACTTACAACTTCCGGCGACATTCTGAAGTGTGCATATGATGGACACTTATTTGAATTTGAATTTATTGTTGAGGATAACCCCTTGAGATGAAACATCTAGTTTTCGAGGGGGTCCTCGAGACAAAGACAAAGATAATACAGCACATACATTCACTCTCACTAAAGCTCTCTACCTCATCCCGCCTCGCCCGGCCCGCCAGGCCCACCAACTCCTTATTGGAAACAAATCCATTTATAAAACAGATTGCACTATTAAGATGCATGACAACATTAAGCCCCTACACATTTGTCTAAACATCCATATACACACACTCGCATATGTACACATAAAAAAAGTATCCCATATATTTAGGTATAAAAACAAAAGTCCAGTCACACATGAGGAAAACTTACAGCAACAGTTTGCTTGCAAGTAAGTAAATAGAGATATTTTGAAGGAACGCAATGATGTGACAGGCTATTCCAGTCTGAAGGGGCTTTGAATTTAAAGGCACCTCTACCACTCTCTTTGAAGATGTTTGGCACAATGAAGGAGAGATATTTAGTGTGTCTCAATAGCTGGGTCTATGCAATTAAATATTCCTTTAGGTAAGAAGGATAATTATAATACACACATTTGGTGCAGGATTTGTGAATGGCAGTGAAGCCACATGACTTATGCTGGTAGGTCACATGATAATGACAGATTACATTCTTACACACACTCATAGCTACTATAGAGCGTACTTTTTAGCAGTCGTGAAGTTATTCAAAATTACCTATTCAAGAGAGTATGTGTTTCTGGACGCAGCCTTTAAATTGGTCTTCAATGGCCTTGTACTTAAATGACTTTTGTTGCTTATATAAATTTAAAATTAAGTGTTATATGTACCGTTGGTTTCATTAGCACATGCATTACCCACAACTCAAACATTAAAATAATTCTGTTTTTAATTTAATTTAATTTAATGAATGCCATATGGATCCAGATAGAGAGAGTAAAGTGCAGTAAGGTGCAATTCGCTCTGACAGGAAAACTTCTCGTCGCTTAAACGTGACATATAGCAACAACTATTCAATCTTTTAGAAGAAATTGCTCACACCTGAGATGGATTCTAAAATCCATTCTAAAAAATTTTTTTCGCACATAAAGGAAATGTTTTACTGTTTGGAAGCCAAAACAGCTTAGCCCTATGTAACTCTAACATATAAAAAGAACACTTATTCACTTAACTTTCTTAATCAACAGCTGATTAAAAGAAAAGAAAAAATAATCATGGTACAAATATGCTGCAATAACAAAACACATTTTGGTTTTTTTAAATGGTCACCCCTCTGGCTTTAATCAGTTGGGTCAGATCAGTTTTGCTGTAATGCAGCTATTAAGTCTCAGTATAGTGGAACAACAGGCAGTTGTAGAATCCTCTGGTTCCTCAGATAGTGTTATGGAAAAATCCACAGGTCCCCTCGTACTCTTTGCCTCCTCTTCTGTCTGAAAAATGAAACACATGAGGGGCTGATGGTGGGCCTGGCTGTGGCTCAAACGCACCGCAGGTGGAATATCTATGTTATTGTGGAAGAATTCACGCCACGCTCCAAAGTTTCTCTTCATTCCTGACCTGATGTTTGCAGTGGTGAAACTCTAGACTAGAGTACAAAGAACAGTGTAACCATTACAGGAGTGCTCATATCGCACTCCTTGCTGACGTGAACTCATTCAAACTGGTCTGAGGTGCTGAGTGAGAGGGAGTATTCGCTGTGATGTATGATGAAAGACAAAGAACTTCCCTTATTCATATTTGTCTGAATTACTAACATTAGAGCAAATATTTGAATACTTATAAGGTCTGACCTTTTCTTAAAGGGCAAAGGTTTATCTTATTTTGGTTAACTATTGAAGCACTGCAAATATTCCTTTTAAATAGTGATTAAGTTTGTTTTATCTAAAAGAAGAATTAAGAAATAACAAGAGTACATTTATTGTTGGAAACAATGGCTGCTGAAACTTGTAAAGTTTCTGTAAAGTCTGATAATTGACCAGTATTTTTTGCAGTTATACTTTTTTTCACATGGATATTTAAAAACCATCATCATCATCATTATTATTATATAAGTATTTATTTTAATAATAATAATAATTATTATTATTATTTTATTATTATAAGTCACCAAAATGCATTAATTGAATAATGCAATTTTGTATTATTGTTATGGTTCTGTATTTCAGTTGGAAACATTAAAAAAGGTCATAAAAAAAGACAATCAGTTAATACTTTCAACACCAACATATTTTTTGATACCTGCCAGTATGACACCAAAAATATTAATTAGTTCAAAGTATCCATAATTGAGTCATTCTAGGGGAACTGAGAGGGAATCGAACCGGATGACACTGTGTTACTCCCTCTCTCTTGCATCATCTGATGATAAAACCATTCTCCTCTCGAGATGCACCAGTTCAATGATACCTCTAATACTGCTCAGATGGACAGCAGAAAAACAGATGCAGTGAAGGAGAAGGGGGAAAAAAGACAGAAAAAACATCTGGACAGACAGACAATTGCGCAGCAGAGACATTCATCTTATCCACATCCTTGCATGGTCGTCAGACTTGAATTATATTTTAATGCTTTCCATTGGGATGTGTTCCTGTGCCAGAATTATCATCATGTGTGCGTAGACACAAGGAGACAAACATTGTGGCCAACTACATTGAGCAGCATTGCGAAAAGAATGATGGAAGGGGCGAGAGACGAGCAAGCAGGAGAAATGACATGTTGAAACTCATAAAACATAATTGGGCGAGACTGGGATTAGTAAACTCTGTAGGTGCAACGGTAGCATACGACACTGCTGCTGACTCTGTAGGAAAGGTTTTAAAAAAACATCCAGCATATGATCTGATCTATAGCATTAATGATAACAGATGGCGAAGTGTGGCAAAGAAATCATGCAAAATTTATCTGTACAATACAATAACCAAAAAAATATACGGATGAATAGAAAATGTCCCCCCCCTCCCCCTCCCCCTCCCGTCTCTTGCCTGTGGTGCAGTGTCATTAAATTTGCAAAATTCCATACAGAAATAACATCTTGAAAACTCATTAAGTGTCAGTCAAGTCATAGGCTACATGGAAAAATATAAAAGTTGCTCTCATTCACTTAGCCCCACGGCAACAGGATTTCCAAAGGAATATAAAGCATGATGGCTTATTAATGCCTTGCATTAAATAATATCCTGAACTGAATCAACAGAACACAGTGTGATGGAACAGGTCTCTCTCTGAACATGCCAACACCTCCCAAATTATGAGCTGAATAAAGAGAAAGCCAGGAGAGTTTAGGCCACTCTGCTTTTCTTGCCTCTAGCAACAGCCCTTCCCCACCTGCTCAGCTCACCAGCTGCCCTCAACAAAACATTTCAATCTCCATTTCTCGTTGTGTTAATCTGTGCTAATAATTACTTTTAATTAAAGAGTAATCACAATAATTGTAAACATCCCAGTCACCACCCGAGATTTAAACAGCTGTTGGAAATTAAGTTTGACAATTTAAGCCCCATTGTGCCATAAACTAAGCATGTCCCAGAACTCTTTGGGAGTATAGATATTTTTTCTCTCTCTTCATTACATAATCATTGCAGCATGGATTGGAGCACTTTATCATTTTCATGTGTTTATCACTTATCATTTTCATTATAGTAACATCATCAAGAAAGTTTAATTGCAAAGTCCCAGAGCAGGACTACGGGTGTGGACCATCAACCGCCAAACAGAACTGGAAAATTACAAAGATCATTTAGCAACACCACGTTTAATATCAGAAAGCAAAAATGTGGACAACATAATGAAATCACACTATTATACACCATTAAGTTAATTAAGCAATATATGACACACTCATTAAGACTTGTTTCGTTCGAGTCAATAACTCACTCATAAAAAGATTCAATAACTGATTCAATGACTCACTAAAAAGTTTGAGCCTTTTTACTGGGGCTGTATATTTTAGATTTTGACATGCCTATACTCGGATAGGCCTATAAATGGTCTTTGTCTTTACATTTGCTAGTTTTATGTCCTATAGTGGATTGTAGATAAATATTTACCTCGTCCATCGCTTTTAGTTCTCTTTTATAACTCTATTCTAATAAGTACCCTGTAACTATTTAAGTGCAAGTGAGATCAAAAGATTCATTCGCGAATCTGACATTACTTCTGATACTAAACAGCTGATAGTAAAACACACATGAAATGATTGCTGAAATATTATCAAGGGAAATGATTCTCAGGTCCGCAATACAGCATTTCCCACCATCAAATATCGATTTATCAGTAGAAATGTACTGTGGCTCATGCCCCAGTAAAAAGAGTATAGTGCTTGTTTTATTACTGAATGAATCAGTGTTTTGAACCAATTGGTTGAATATAAGGACCTTGTTGCCACCTACTTTCATTACGATATGACATGCAAAACTGAGGCTAGTAACATACTACTAAATTCTGAATTATAGACCTAGTCATAGCACCTGATTTAAATTTTTTACAGGAATGATCAAAAATTCAGCCTATAGAAGTACAATGTGTTCATTGTAGCTATATATACTGTTGTTTAACAACATTCCAATTGTTCAGCTGACGAACTTTCAGTCGACAAAAACTCTGAAAAAACCTTTAACCCCTTAAGTGCTACCAAGTAGACATTAACGTTACATATTTAAAACAGTAATATCCTAAACCTAAACTAATATTGACAAACTATATATCATTTGAAAGCTTACAATCTTTAGTTTTCATATTTGGTGATTGATTTTAAAAATAATTACAGAAGAGCCGTAATCTATTTGCAACAAGAATATTTTCATACTCCTAAAGCGTGTTAAGACCTTTATTTTGAAATAGTGATGAACATGAAAATCATGAAAGAATGATAGAAACCTTGTTTGTTTTCATGTCAATAGTTCAAAAGATAACATCCATACATTTTTTTTTTTTTAAAAGGTCTGAAAATTTTTAAATATAAAGAAAAAAATTATAGATTCACCATTGTGATGCGGCGGCGAGCTATTACGCACATGAGTGTTATTTTTATGTGATTATTGATGTTGAATTCATATCAAAATATGCCAAACTTCCCTTACTACTTCTGAGTAGGATGCTTCATAAATTGTATGAAAATTGTGGAAATAATGGCTCAGATCACTCAAAACACATATGGAAATGAAGGCGCCCTTATATGGGCAGTAATGGAGTCTGGTTGTGACCTAGTGAAAAAGTTTGGTACTGTGCCCCAAACAAAATCTTACTGAAAGCTTATTTTTTGAGATATCAACCTAAAATTTGAAACACAACTTGTTCAGAGTCCACCAGGTTTTGAAAAAAAATATATTTTATATAAAATATGAATAATTAAATTGTTACATTTTACATTTTCATAAACTCAAACTTCTATAACTTTTTTTCTGTTTCACTTTCTTAATTTATTTAAAAATCTGCCAAATGTCTTCTTTAAAGACCAATCTTACATCTATATTCCAAAACATTCTTGAATTACAACCATTTAAGTTCGGATTGTGCATTTTCATGTTTATTCAAAAAGGGGGGATGGATTCTGATTGGCTGTCAATGTTTTTATCCTTCATTAGCTTCAAAAAAGTGATTCCAATGATATTGTTCCTCTGTGCTATTATTGTTATAGTTGTGGTGGTGTGTGCTATTATTTTAAATTTAATAAAAAAATATTGTGTAAAAGCCCAAATGAAACTGTACAACAGCTGGCTGTTCTCCCTGGTCAATAAGCAAGATGTTCCTCATATATCAGAACGTCTGATCATGGCTGGTCGTGTGATGGATTGGCCACCTGTCCAGGGCGTCTCCCTGCCTTTGGCTTGAAATATGCTGGGATAGCCTCCAACACTCCCTGGTGACCCTAAACAGAATAAGCGGGTATATAGAAGATGGATGTTGGACGGACAGAAGGTAGTGTTACTATGATCAAAGCGTTCAGCCTCATCTCAGTACTAACGTATTTAAAAGGACTGCACAGTGCACAATATAAGTGAGACAGTTATCAAGGCCACCCTCTGAATAACTGCAATAATTCATGGATTGCTGTCAAGTCTATGTAGTATGTATGACCTTTCAGAATAAAGGAAACTCTTTCAGTTCTTGAAAGAATGAAGGAAATGGAAAATTACATGGATGCTCTAGATCCTAATTCATGAAGGTTCAATGACGTTTACCTCATTCTGGTGCTAAAGAATCATATTTTAACATAAGTGTTAACATGCAAATGGGAACATCATTAAGGATCATTAAAGGGTTAGTTCACCCAAAAATGAAAATTAAGTCAATAATTACTCACCCCCATGCTGTACCAACCCCGTAAGGCCTTCGTTCGTCTTCGGAACACAAATGAAGATATTTTTGATTAAATGTGACAGCTGCATCACTCCTCCATAGGCTGCCTAAGGGAATGAATCCTGACGTCCCAGAAAGTCAATGAAGAAAATGTTTAAATATTCCAAAAACGAAAAAACAAACAAAAATAACGACTTTATTCGACTATTCCTTTTCTTCCTTGTAGGCCTAAAACGAGACTTCAAGAGATTTCCACGACGCGCACGCGCGAGAACTTAACTGAAGTAGTTGAAGGAGATCGCAATTCTCACGCATGCGTCGTGGAAATCTCTTGAAGTCTCGTTTCAGGCCTACAAGGAAGAAAAGGAATAGTCGAATAAAGTCGTTATTTTTGTTTTATTTCCGCACAAAAAGTATTCTCGTCGCTTGATAAACTTATAGTTGAGCCACTGTTGCGACATGGAATATTTAAACATTTTCTTTAATGACTTTCTGGGACGTCAGGATTCATTCCCTTAGGGAGCCTATGTAGCAGTCATGAACCTCTCAGATTTAATCATAAATATCTTCATTTGTGTTCCGAAGACGAACGAAGGTCTTACGGGGTTGGTACAGCATGGGGGTGAGTAATTAATGACTTAATTTTCATTTTTGGGTGAACTAACCCTTTAATTGCATAATAATATGTTCCTTGTAACGCTTTTCCATCTTGCTAAATGTTTGTGTTCCCCTAAGCAACTTTGCATTAGATCTCAAAATCACTGAAATATATTTTCTCCTCCTAACTATTACTCACTTAGAGTCTCTGTAATTATCCTATAACAGCACGACATAATTTGCATGAACACAAAAACTCTTAACAAATCAGAAACATTTTCCCATATGACATGGTTTGTTCAGACAACTCTTGTTAGACTAGGTGGTTTAACATGATTTATATCAGCCCAGATTTATATAGATTCTGTTTCCAAAGTGTCTGTGCTGAATAAATTCATGGTCACTATACATCAGCACAGTTGGTAGCACTTTATTTTCAGTCTTGTTCCCCATGTACATACTATGTATTATTTGTATGTCTGTATTTATAGCATTAACTCTGTAATAACTAGGTACTAACCCTGATCCTATACCCCTAAAACTAACCTTAACCCATGTAGTTACCTTATAATAACTAGTAATTTCTTAGGTAAGTACACTGTATACATGCAAGTGCTTAGTGCACGTGCTGTAAAATAAAGTCAAACCGCACAGTTTCACACCATCATTAATAGGTTATTGTAGGTTAAAGGCCTCGTTTGGCCTTATCCAATCGTAATCCATCTGGAAGTGGGAAATTGGGCTAAAGATGACTATCAGACCATATTACTTTTCCATAGCTCGGGGCTCCATTGTACACTGCTCTGTTTCCATATAGCTCAAGGGTTTTTGCTTGCCATTATGCATTTAGTTCAAGTACTTTCCAGACCTGCCATAAATTCCAGCATTTCAAATATCATAATGGAGTTTTTGTTGAGACTGAGAGGGTTTAGTCAATTATTTTCTGTTTTTTAAGGTTTTCATACATGGCATTCAGCATTAAGAATGTTCCCTTTGACTTGTTTCATAATTTAGCTGTTTTTATTATCGGTGACCAACCAACTCTTTGACCCATTTTGCACTAGTCGAACCGCTTTTAAAACAGATACTGCTAATTGCAAAGCTGCATCTGTAACCTTTATAGCAAAGTTCTGTGTATCCATTTATTGTTCAGCTATTTTTAATGAAGAGAGGACTGAATGAAAAGATAAACGAATAAGCAAACAATAATACCAAAAGAGAAATAAATATTTCTTTCTTGAAAGGTTAGTTGTGTACTTTCTCCTGGAGTCTCTCGGCTGTGGAGGTTTGGAGCATCTGTTTCTGTCTAAAGATCTGCTGATGGAAAAACCCCTGGCAGGGAGAATCTTTTACAAACAAGCAAACACAAAAGTGAATGTGCAAACATATTCTGTCAAATGTACACACACAGTTAAAACAGAGGAGAGAAACAAAAGCTTTAATGCTGAACTCTGAAAGAGATTTTGATATTCACATTGTTTGGCAGACATGCAGCTTTTTGCACAATACTTCTGGCCCTGATTTTTGTCAGAACTTGCCTAAAGGGAGTTCAGGTGGTGTTAAGAGGTTAAAGTAATTCTAGTCTGCCCTTTGAGCCCATAAATCAAACCTGCTCTTTAACCTCTGATTCTCTGTCAGCTATTTTGAACTGAGCTTCATGCTCTTCAGACCTCAGGGCCAGGTCTGTATTTAGAAATTAACAACTACGACATGATATGAGACACTAAGCACTGAGAGACAATTGAAACTCATGACAGAATCACTTAAAGAGCACATACATACATACATACATACATATATACATTTTTAAATCACTTTGAGACACTTTTTTCATGCCTACAAAAAAGGGCATAAAAACTCCTTGAAACATAAAATATATGTTCCCCTATTATTTTTGACCTTTTCAACAAATGGTCAATGAAATGCTCTAACATAAACATGCAACAGCAGACATAGATTAATATTCGATAAATGATAAAATATAGATAACTTTAATAGTGAACAACGTTGTTTATCTGGAAAAACAATAAATACATTAATCGTAAAACAAATGGCCAGTGAAGGTGCTGAAACTAAACTAGTTTAGTTTAGCTTAGTTTAAACTAAAATTGTAATCATAATTGATGAATCAACGGCAGGCAGCAGTTATTTTCCTGTTATTTTTTAGTTTAGTTTAGCTTAGTTTAGCTTAGCTTAGTTTAGTTTAAACTAAAATTGTAATCATAATTGATGAATTTTACAACGGCAGGCAGCAGTTATTTTCCTGTTATTTTTTAGTTTAGTTTAGTTTAGTTTAGTTTAGTTTAGTTTAGTTTACTAAACTAAACTAAACTAAACTAAACTAAACTAAAACTAAACTTTCATTATATGAGGCTTGTTTTTGCAACAATTTAATCAAAATTAGGGAAATAAAATAAAACAATTAAAATAAAAATCAAACCAAATGTAGCACAACTGCAAATAATATCTTTTTGCCCATTCAAAATATTTTATATCATTTTTGAGCATCAATGATCAAGTCAAGTCACATTTATTTATAGCGTTTTATACAAGATTGTTTCAAAGCAGCTTGACATTTATAAACAGGAAAATAACAGTGCTGCCTGCCGTTGTAAAATTCATCAATTATGAATACAATTTCAGCTGTAAAGCAGCTCTACAGATAGTGTCAGTATTTAGCCCAATTTAGTTCAACGTTGTTTCAATTCAGTTCAATAACTGTCAATATTGCAAAGCTCATCAATTATGAAACGAGTTTAATTTAGCTAAGTAGAAGGCAATGATGTCATAATTAACACCGAAGTACACTATTTTACTGTATTTGTGGAAAGTAAACTTTTAAAACACACCTGACTTTAATGGAAGGGTTGTGCAGTTGTTATCGGAGGATAAAGTGATGTATGGCCATTAGTAACTGGGACAATAGGAAGGTGGGGGAAAAATTGTTTTCTAAGATATATCAACCTAAACATTTGAACCAACAGATGTGTGGAGTGATGGATGGATACTGAAGCTATGACCTTTCTGTGGAAAAAAGATAAGCGTTGATTAAGTGACAAGTGTTCATGCTGACCTGGACGGTGAATTCTTTCCATTTGTTGTCTCTGTTGTCTTTCATTTGGTTCTTTTAAGCTCCTTGTGCAAACAGAGGGATTTTTGCACAAGGAGCTTTTTGGACAAGGAGCTGAGGGATTTTTTTGCACAGGGATCAGAACCGTCTGATGACAAGAATTAACAAGTGTGCTACGCCTGGGTATAGTACATCACGTCCTGAGTGGAGCTTTCTGTCAGACATGTAGTCTCCTCAGACATATTCCAGAACCTCAGTGTCTTTCTGACTAAAGGCATTTTTTAAATGCGTTGTAACCTTCAGTGATTCTTCACTCCATGATGCGATAATTTTTTCCATAAAAAGGAGAAGAATCAGTACATCTGCCAAAAAATGGACACAGATTTCCCATGTACCTTGAAGAAAAATGGAATCATTCAATCGTGTTTATACAGCTAAATGTAGAAACGGATAATAATTTGTGTATGAATTAATATTGCATATATCATTTTTATTTTTAACAAATACATTTTAAAAGTACTATTCCAGGAACAATGCCAATCTGTAAACAAAATATTCAGTTTCAACAGAACCACAAGTTCAGTTTTACAAGAAAAAACTATTTCAGTCTATCTACTTCAAACTTTACTTACTGTTTCTATGTAATTAATTGTATAATTTACTAACAATTTCTGAGTGGTTTTTTCGAGTTTTATGTGAAAAGTTGCTTACTAACCGTTAAAACTTTGTCATATAACACACTAAAAAGTCTGTAAAATTGAAATAAAATCTGTAAAAATTATGTAAATATATAATGCATTTATAAAGGTTTCACATTTCTGCTTTTAAGCCCTTCAAAACTTACCCCATTTACTTCCATTGTGTGCCCCACTGATTTTATGAAGAAAACGAGGCACGTGTCAAAATGATTTTCTATGGTAATCAAAATTATGCCACAAGTGCTGTCCAGTTTAATAGCTTCGATAACAGTTCAGCTGAATCGGGCCTATTCCATTAACTGAAGCTGTTCGGTTAATACCTGATGTTTCTCAAACTCAAAGACCTTTTCAGATGGCAATTAAGAGTAATGATGGTCGTTTCTCTGTACCTATTTGTTCCTTTATGCATGGGCCAACTGATCTATAAGTCTAAAATGCGTTGCCTCATGATTTGGCACACTGATCTGCGTTCATTTCAGCTGGCGCTGAGTTCTTGCAGGGGGTTCCTCTACCATTGTTCTTGAAAGTTGTATATTCAAACACTGGATTATAAAGCTGGCATTCGATAAGAATCTACCACCGGAAATGATGAAGGGCATGATATTGCAAAATCTAGCGGACTCCTTGGTACCTAAACCTTAAAAAACATGTAGGAAATGAAAGCCCAATTGCTCTTTAAACTCATGGGTCAATTTAAACACGACAAGAGTTTTATGGTTGTCATAGACTTGCTATTCTGAAAAATTTCTTCATGTGTGATGCAATCTGAAAAATCAGAAGATACTGGTGTTTTCCTTAATTATATAAGCATTTTTGAGAGCCAAGGCATTTTCATGTTAACCATCAGATCACTGAAAACCAGATGTTACACATAAAATCACATTGACCTCTCATGAAACCCTCTTTTGAACAATGTTGGACCGAGCCTCAAAGTAAAACAATTCAATTTTCCATCTAATTAGCTGGAAAGTTTACCCACAGATCCATCTTCCTCAAAATAGTGCTGAACGTGAGTGGATGAAAGTTTAAACCTTTAGGCAGGTGTTTCTCTTTTAGATCTCACCACGTTCCCTTCTCTTTGGCAAATCTCTTGAACATGTGTATGTGTTATGATGGAGTTCTCTGATGACATGTGAGTGAGAGATAAAAGCTAAGCTGCTTCTCTTGCTTGCAAGGCTGTGCTACTCAGAGATTGTTCAATGTTTATGAACTGAGCTTTTTTACTCTTCAGTAATTGTACATTTCTTTCAAGGTGGCAAACTCTAAAGCAGGTCTGACTTACAAGAAATGCACATTTCTGTGGCGCGCACACACACACTTAACATTGCCTCACAGACTTTAAATAACACAGCATTGTGTATTAAAAAGGCCTATAGTCTTCACTAAAACCATCTTCATTGTTTTTCCTATTGAAAGTGATGCGATTGTAACATACCTCGGCCTGCTAGAAAACCTGAGCGACTAAATCTGAATATGCAATTTTAGTCCTGAACGCAGATGTTTTTGGAAGGATCTTCAACTTTGGGCACTTTTGACCTCTACAAACAGTATACAATATTGTATAGCCTACATGCATCACAGTGGAATTCTGTAAATTTTCTAAAAACATCATGTACATTTGTACAGTCCTTTGACTTTTTGATCAAGCTAATTTCATGGCTAGCACTGTATGGATCCTAAACAAAAACACAAATATATAACATATATGCTAGGCTATAGCTTGATTGGCGATTATACACAAATTAATTTCTTCACACAGAACGCATCATATTTAATCTCAAATATACACTGCCACTGCTCACAATGCTTCACACTTCCTAGTGAACAAGTACACAAACTTTAAAAGGAAAGTTTGGTGGAAACGACACTGCATCTATGTCACAATTTGTATATACAGGAATAAATATAAATACACGTGAATATATATATGATTTTCACACAATAACTATTAAAATAATTTTTTATTTCACTATATAATTTATCATAAAAAAACAACTTAAAACATTTCATTTTAATTTTATTTGAAAGTCTGTGACGAGTAAAAAAAAATTAAATACAAATCTATCAAATAAATTACAGTTTTAAGGTGACCAATAAATAAAGATAATGAAATCTCTTCATAAAATATGTACATAAAAATCGACCCCATATATATATAAGCATCAGTGGTTAAACACAATTTTATGCATTTTATTTTTTCTATAATTGTATCTGTCTTGTGTTTTTTTCATTTACTTCCTGTGTTAATACTGTGAGCACTTTGAATCAAAATGCAATAAATAGAAATGGAAACTGTTCACATAAAGGGTGTAAAAATATGTGATTAATTGCTATTTCCGGTTAGGTGCCAAGTGGAGGAAGAAGTTTTATGATAAGGCATAAAAACAGAAACCTGGGGCCCTATACAGCAAAATAGGCACCTCAGATAACACCCAAACAAGCACTCATTCTCTCAGGTCAATGTTAATTGACTACAGTAACGGATGCATTGACTGCAAACTACAGTAACGGATGTGACAATGTGCACATGTGCAGAGTCAAGCAAAGATACAGAACATATCTGTTCTTGTCAACCTAAACTACTAATCTAAACTCAGCTAAAGCACTGGTATGATGAAACCTTGATTAGAAAGTAAGAAGGACTCTTCATATTAGATGAAAAACTTAAACGTAAAAACTTAAATTAAAATTAGACATGTTATAGCAAATAAGTCAAAGTACTAAAATGACTAAAACTGAAATAAAAATAAAGTTGTATAGAACCAATAATAAAAAATAAAAAAAAACTAATACAAATTTTAGAAGCACATAACAAAATTACTAAAACTAAAATAAGACAAAAAAAAATTTGTTCACTCTTCTATAAACAAGTTTGGTGTTGTTTTGGGTTGCCACTTGATGCCAATGTAAATTCTGGGTCCTGAAACAAAACCAGTTGGGAACCACTGTGCTAGAAGAAAAAGTGCTTTACATTTAGTATATTAATGGCTACAGAATGACGACGGTGCTGCCCTACTGACTGAGAAAATTTACAATGAAGCACGATACTCGCGTAATCTCTCACTGATTGTTCCTTTGGTCTTGGAACACATGGGGAACCATAAAGTGTAGTCAAGCAACCACATTATATAAGAAAAATGTACTGAATTCCAGAATGAGAAACAACGATTTCTAGAGCTGTTTGGAAAGGCACAATTTCTTCAATAGCAATCCCTGGTCTACCACGCAATTGAGCTTTCAGAAATAATAATGGTATACACTTTATTTAACGCAAAGAAAACATGGTCCTGTTCCTAACCCAAACCTTCCATTATAAGCATCATATTGGTAATTGTGGTCGGGCAAATGCGCCTTGTTCATCTATCAACAATAAAAATAGAGAATATGTCGAAAAGAAACACGCCACACTGTGTGACATGGCTCAAAGAGTCACTGGATCATGTGGAAAAACATTTCTTCTGTGCAGAGACAATAACATCAAGTTGAGGGTCAAAAGATTTATTTTCTGCCTCCTCTGTTATGATTACAGAGCAGACATGTTCCCATTTATACGCAACAGTCCTTAATGAAATAATATTTTCAGACAGCATAAAGTCTGAGAGGAACATTTATCCTGCGTATTCGATCAGTGTTGATGCAAAAATACTCAAAAGTCTGTCAGTGATATGACAAGAGTGTGTCAATCATCAAGAGAAGAGAAGCAATATGCATCTCTGTTAGTTGGGAGTTTTAAATAAAGTTATGTGCAACTATCTTTGATCATGGCCACATTTTTTTTTCCTGGCTAAGAGAGTGAAATTGAAGTTAGTAAGTATAAGAAAAAGAAATTAAGAGAGCAGGCGGAGGTTGTGTTACTGACAAAAGGCTGTTGGTTTTTGACAATCAATCTATTATGGAAAACACTAAAACGTTTAATTTATGTGGTGTGTAAATAAGGAGACCACAAGAAAGATAGAATGACCAATAGAAAAAAAGAGCAGTGCTTAAGAGAAAACAGGAAAGAGTCACAACGATCTTGGAAAAAGAGAGGGTGGTGTTAGAAAATGAGCAGCAGACAGATAGGTTGGTAAAAGAGGGAGGGTTGAGCTTGATGAATAGATGTTGGTATTTTCCTTCTTTCTTTCCAGAAGCTGAAGAAACTCTACTCTTGACTGCAAGCCTGTCTACTTTACGAGCCATGGTAGAAGGAAGCAAACTCTGGCACTCTGAATTTAAGAGGCAAAAAGTAGGCCACACCAAAACATGCCAAAAAGACTAGCATTAAAGGGTTTTTCCAATGAGCAGGCAGAATTTGAGAACAAAACGTTTGACATTTCTGCGGCACCTGAACCCTCATAGAAGCCACAACCTGAGCATCTTCTAAAGTGATCTAATGTGTGTCTCACAGTGAATTGATGATGAATGACATCAGGCTTTGGCAGATCACAGGGCTTTAACAAAGGAAAGTCAGTGCTTGGGGACTTCTGGATCAATCTTACACTCCGTTTAATGACTCGGAACCTAATCGTCTTAAGTTACTAATAGCAAATTTCACGTTTCATTAGAAGTGAATTTAATTTGCGCTGAATGCAAGAAATGTCAGTAAGAGGAATCGGACTCACAACAGGTTGAGTTTTTGAGTGGGTGTATGAAACTCAATTTGTGTTCACCATCCTCATGGGTCGTGTTTTCGGGCTCTAAGTTAATAAAAGTTTTAAACTGCACCAAACACATGGACTCAAAGGGAGCCCTCCGGATAAAAAAGCTCAGTCTGGCCAATAACAAAAGGAAAACTGTCTACTGCTAATGCAATATCACCAAACAGCAAATGCATAAACCTGCAGGAAAACCATAAAATCATTTTACTGGAGGAGACTCTAAAGCCATCACAATGTTTTCTCTGTATTTTCACTTTAAAGGAAATAAAAGAACCGTTGAAATGCTTTTCAAAGGACCATCTCAGGACTTGGTCAGAACCTGTCAGAACAATTTGATTAAGATATGAAACAAAAAAGAAACTTGTTTTAATTTAAACCGTTTGACTTGGCCACTATATCTCAAAAGTTCTTGTGCTTTGGACACCTTGAGAATTGCTGTCTCTTAAATTTTCTCGCACGATATAAACGAATGCATCTGCGTTCCCTAAACACCCCAAAAGCACCCTGAAATGCATGAAAACTGCAAAACACTGTGTAAAAAAATATTTGACTAAATACTGATCTGGTGTCCCTTAAAGTCTGTGTCAATTCTTAACTGAAAATAGTAATAAAGCACCAATAAAGAACAATTTGATTACAAAAGCCACATGAGGGCCACTTCTTAAAATCATGTGCCAGTGGGAAAGACAAAACAACTGACAGAAACAATCACCACTACAGTCACGTCACCTTCAGTTTGTGGAAGAATAGTTTTTCAAAGCAAAATCCATTCAAGTCTGGTTATATAGCCATTCTTTCAAAGCCCTCCATATATTTTAAACCTGCTTGTATTTGGCACCCTCTGCTGTTGCTACAAGAAAACACTTCACGCACACTTAAACTCTTCTAAATGAAAGGTCAAACAATGTGAAAGCATCTGTTGTCAGTTTATCAAAAAGATATTTTAATAAATCCCAGTCTCAATGCACTGAATGAGATGGTCAACTTTAAAATAATTAAGTTTGATATGATTTAATATTAGTAATATAACTTGCATACATTCTATTTTAATACATTTTATCAATGTTATTTAGGGTAAAAATTCATAAAAACAACACAAAACAAGGAAACACATCAAAGATTAATTCAGTTCATCTTTTAATTTGCATGTACTGACAACAAATGTACACATTCTCCATTTCGACTCAACAAAAATGCAAGCTACGAGTTACAATGCACAATTCTGTGTGTAAAATGAGCTTGTCAAGAAACATAAAGCCTCTCTAGAGTCTCAGATAAGTTTTATGGTTGTAATGTGATCTGGTTATTTGTGCGCTTCGACGGTATAAATGGACATTGTGTTGTTTTTTTGCAATTTATTTCTTTGCAGCTTGGAAACGCTCGCTGACATTCTCCCAGCTCACAACATTCCAGAGGGCCTTAATGTAGTCCGGTCTAACGTTCTTGTACTGAAGATAGTATGCATGCTCCCAGACATCTATCCCAAGTAGTGGGACGAGACCTCAAATTTAAGAAGAAAACAGGGTATATTAAAGTTCAAAGACTTTTATAGTTTTAGACAACTATAAAAACAGCTGATTTCTTTCTCTATGGAGACTACCAGAATATTGCTTTACCTTTAATGTACACTAAGTCAGTTTTTTTGTTCAAAATCAATAATTTAATTAATGAGTCAATCAGGGATGTGATTGTGCGAGTGAAAAAAAGCAGGATTTTTTTTAAGACCCAGCGTAAAGCACTTTTTACTTTTTAAACACCTGAATCAGCCATTTACTGCATGCACTACCAGGAACTGTGATGAGTGACACACATGATGGAAATATATTTAACAGCTATAATTTATTTCTAGTAATACAAAACAGGACGTCTTAACTTATCTTTGGTGAAAATGTAAGGGCGATAACTGTTCTGTAAAGAAAACAACTGTGTTTCCAATACTGATCAATCTCAATCAGTAAATAAAATTCCACTCAAACTTCTACAATAGGAATAGGCAACATACATTTTTTTTGTGTGTTTTAGTAAACTGCCCATCATATTCTGGCTACACAGATAAAACAACCTAAGAACCATTTATGAATTATATTAATGCTATTTACACATTAGAAAATGAAGACTACACAATCTTATCAGCATGATGAATAAATTATATTAACTGGAAGAAACTGTACACAGAAAGAGAGCAGAGAATGTGACCGATCGAGCTTTGCGTGCTCTTTATACGCATAAATGACCTTTTACGTGCATCCAATAAGCAATTTAGCGCCGTAGGCTACATATGATACGCACTTTTTTTGCCTACCAGATGCACGTATTACTTTTGCGTATAAAGAGCAAGCCTAATAAAAGCACTCGTGCTATAGGCTTAGATACGCAGTGCCAGGAACGATCGTGAGGCTGTCCATAACTTGGGTCTAGCGCGAGTTTAAGCACGCACAAAACTCCCGTTAAAAATCACATAAACGTGCGACATGAATCTCTTACATCGAATTTGCACTTTGTTGTTTATGATGGAAGTCAGAAGAATTCAGTCAACTCACTGAACAAAACTATTCATTTCAGTGATGACTAATCTGAACGCCTCTGATTGGTCATCACGCACAAAGTCAACGGAAACGTGTGCGATTGGTTAAAATGCTCAACGCTGAAAAACGAAATCTGATGGAAATGCCGTAGTCGGATGGATCGAATTAACGTTAAGTATTGTAGTTTGTTTAACTAATATTATCACTTAAACATATTCTATTATATAAATATTTCGAAACAAATTACAATGACTTTCCCAAAACTTCCAAACATCCCCGATTTTATTTTTATTACTGATCTGCATGATTAACGTGGGTCATGATTTTAGACTGAAATAACCGGAATTTCAGAAGAATCACATCCCTGGTCAATACATCAATCCTTCTTCCAAAACGTGTTTTTAAGAAAGATTGACATGGAGAAGCTAAATCTCGAGAACAGAAGGATTTGAAATGTTGTAAAAGCGAAGCGGAGATGGCGTTTTCATTACCCAACAGGTGAGTAAGGTATTTTTTTTTAATAGATAAATTGCCATATGTAGAGTGTATGGAAAAAAATTGTGTCAACTCTAGAGATTCATAGCTTACCAAAATAGATCTATTCTCTACCGTTCCTTAAGGAATATTTACCTGTAGTGCCCTGCAAAGGGTCTTGGTTAGGACAAGCAGCAATTCTCAGTCTTCCACTGTCTTTATTAAAGCCCAGCCAGCCCCAGCCTGAGCCCTGAACGGCCACGGTGGCAGCTGACATCCTCTCCTTCATCTTCTGAAATGAACCAAAGTCACGCTTAATGGCCTCCAACAGCTCACCTGTAATACGAAAGAAACAAAGGCTTTTCATATACAACTATACTTCATAATAAATGACAAGAAATAGCAGTATGAATACAAGTTCATCATGTTTGAGATCCATTCACATGTACAAATGCACATTAAAGGGTTAGTTCACCCAAAAATGAAAATTAAGTCATTAATTACTCACCCCCATGCTGTACCAACCCCGTAAGACCTTCGTTCGTCTTCGGAACACAAATGAAGATATTTTTGATTAAATCTGAGAGGTTGATCACTCCTCCATAGGCTGCCTAAGGGAATGAAACTTGACGGCCCAGAAAGTCATTAAAGAAAATGTTTAAATATTCCATGTCGCAACAGTGGCTCAACTATAAGTTTATCAAGCGACGAGAATACTTTTTGTGCGAAAAAACAAACAAAAATAATGACTTTATTCGACTATTCCTTTTCTTCCTTGTAGGCCTGAAACGAGACTTCAAGAGATTTCCACGACGCACGCGCGAGAACTTAACTGAAGTAGTTGAAGGAGATCGCAATTCTCACGCATGCGTCGTGGAAATCTCTTGAAGTCTCGTTTCAGGCCTACAAGGAAGAAAAGGAATAGTCGAATAAAGTCGTTATTTTTGTTTGTTTTTTCGCACAAAAAGTATTCTCGTCGCTTGATAAACTTATAGTTGAGCCACTGTTGCGACATGGAATATTTAAATATTTTCTTTAATGACTTTCTGGGCCGTCAAGTTTCATTCCCTTAGGCAGCCTATGGAGGAGTGATCAACCTCTCAGATTTAATCATAAATATCTTCATTTGTGTTCCGAAGACGAACGAAGGCCTTACGGGGTTGGTACAGCATGGGGGTGAGTAATTAATGACTTAATTTTCATTTTTGGGTGAACTAACCCTTTAAGACAGTTGTCCAGGGTAAGTTGATTGAAATCTCTCACCCTGTGGTTCTCCTCCACCATTCGGGGACAGATTTGTCCAGAATATGGTATGATTAATATGACCACCACCGTTAAATTTCAATGCAGGCTGAAGGGAGACTTGGGTCGTCACATCACCTGTAACAGCAAGAGCAAACCTGATGACTTGTTATAAGAAAAGAAGACAATTCGAAGTCATTTGAACATAGTAAATGTAAACATTTTTACAGATACTTTTCACACTGAACCATTTATGAAAACTAAATTGACCTACTTTGCTTTATACACCTCATTTCCTAAGACAACTTGAGGTTCACTTACAGTGTAATTGTAGTATTATTGGTATACTATTAAGATTTTGAATTAGCTTTTGTTTTTATATTTACATTTTAGCTTTTATATTTTTAGTTTTTTAAATTTTTTTTAAAAAGTTTTTAGATATTTTATAGTAATTTTTTCATCTAATATTTTATTTGATTTCAGCTTTATTTCAATTAAAGCGATTTTTAATAGTTTTAGTTAAAGCTGCAGTCCGTAGTTTTTCCTTTCGCCATCTCTGTTCGAAATCTGCAACTGCAGTTATTCACGGAATTATCACCTTTACGTGGGTTGTGCCTCGGTACGGCACAGCGCGGATTAATCCAATGTTTTGAGGAGAATGTGCAGCTGTCAGTCACCGTGCCGGTGTGGATACTGGCATTCAGAATCACAGATTCTACTTTTTGGATGTATGACCAGCATAAGAAATTTCACCAGAAAATGTCATCTGAACAAGTAAGTAACATCCACTTTTGTTCTGAACAACTAAGGGGAAAAAGCATTGCAGTAAATCGCGCTGATTAAATCTAACGATCGCTTATCATATCACGTCAAACCGTGCATATTATACTTTGTTCTCAAATTGTTAGTTTCAACATCAGCATTGCATGACTACTTAAAACAACACTTAGTAAGATTTTTTACCTTAAAATAAGTGTTTTCAAAATCGTTTCAGTGGTTCATCAAGTCATGACATGGTGAAATGCACTTATGCCAGCGCTTTGCGGTCCTTTATCTGATATATCCACGCTACGTAAGATTGCCAGATCGGGTCGCGTTTCTGTAGTCCGAATGAGACATAAGAAAACTAAAAATTTGATTTGCTTTGCGGCAAGCGTTACAATTGCCGATAGGTGGAGCGTACTCGACAGTAGACTACAACTACATGTAAGATACCTAGCAGCCGGGTAGCTTTTGAATCGCCATCATGATTCCGTCATCTAAGCCGGTGCTGGATAAACAGAGAGCATGTGCGTGCGTGCGTGCGCGTGCGACAGTAGGTATGTACAGCGACAGTAGTACGACAGCAGTAATGGACAATTCCGCTTCCAACCTGTAGGGCGACCGCAGAGGAAAAGTTACTTGGTTATGCTTTAATGCCCTTCCGATATTTATCCTTGTTTTCGCATGGCCCCAGTTGCAGTCTCTTTTTTTCTGTAGCCTCTCCGAAGTCCAAAGTCTAAAGTCTTTTGCATTTTACAACGGGTGAATCTCCAGTTGTCACCGGTGATTTTTCGTTTGAACCTTTCTGGATCCGCCATCAAATTAATACGTTTAATTATATCAAGTGCTGTGAGAAAAGGCTATAAATCTCCACCTCCAATATCCTCACATGCAATATAGCCTACTAGCCGAGACTCCTTTATGTGTACAGAACAGATGTGACGTAATGATGCAAAGACATGCTCGAATTTCCCGTGGAAATCCACCAGTACCACTGGAATTAAAAACATTATTACAAGCTTACCGTTTTGAATCGAGCTAAGGCAAGCAGATGGCTGGTTATGTACTTGCTCAATTTATTTTGGATAATGTTTAACCCCAAAAAGTTACGGACTGGAGCTTTAACAATAATAATATTTTAATTAAGGAATTTTATTAAGGATGGGCTTTTTTTCTGATCAGCTTTGAGTGACATTTCTTACAATGGCCAGGCCAGCAAGTGAAGAACCAATATCGGGCCCATTTATGATAAAAGCAATAGCATTTGTACTTACCCTTGGCCAGTGCCTCTTGATATTTCTCCTCAGTGACATTGAGGTTGTTGACATATGTTGCATGGTGCTTGCTGTGGTGCAGCTGCATGATCTCAGCACAGATGTGAGGCTCAAGTGCACCATAGTCATACGGGAGGTCAGGGAGTGTGTGCTTCTGTCTAGAGGACACAGGACCCAAAATAGGGTTCAAGGTGGCAGCGCACCTAAAATGAATAGTAATAAAGAAAACCTATTAAATATTTGTCTATATAAGGGATGCAAGTAACTTGGCAGGGTAACAGTCAAAAAGGTTGGATTACTGTGATGAGTTGAGTTCACACTGGATTGTTGCTACATGGCAGCATTCAGGTGACCATAGCAGAGGTTTTTGAAATAGGGTACATGGATTTACAAAATGCGTTTTTAGTGTTCAAAATTTTTATAAAATAAGTAATAATTTTTTTTATAAATGATTCCAGGCTTAGTATTTCCCTCACAGGATACAAATGAGTCCTTACACACAAATATATATATATTTTATAGAGATCATCAAATGTGGAATAATTTAAAAAACCTCAGGTTCAGAGTACTTTGCCAAACTAATAATATAAATATATATATATATATATATATATATATATATATATATATATATATATATATATATATATATATATATTAGTTTGGCAAAGTACTCTGAGGCTATTCATATAATAAAAAAAACTGTGGTTTTATATTATCTATTTGAGTGCCTTCTGATAAAGTTCATTACGACTGACAAAACAGTTTTGTATGGTTAACGTTAGTTCAAATAAAATCTAGCTCTACACATAATTAATGGATTAAATATTTATAAAAAGTTAAGCTATTGTTTGGCAGCCGATAATACACGTACACAACTCTAAATCAACTAATATCAGACTATGAAAATGATCTAACGTTACCATATCACTGATTAAAACTGCACTCGTAATGTCAGTTACGCAAACTAATAGTATGATGCTGTTAGCTTGGTCGCTCTAACGTTACCAAACACATAAGTGCGCAGTTTATTGATACAGCTGATTTAATAACACCGATTATTCAGTTAGCTGCACAGACAATACGAGAGCTGATTCAGACTTAAGCTTTACCTGCGGGCATATCCGACTCTGCACAGCATACTCTAGACCGTCATATAACGCCACATGCACTGAACGCCAACAGTCCTAAACTCGCTCCATTACAACCCGCCTGCCCTTGAAATTCAACTTAAACTTGGACTAGAGCGTACCATTATATCAAAATAGGGGTCAGACGCAAAAGTGTTTAGTTTTTCTTTGGTTATGGGCTGAAACGTAAAGATTTTTACATGTCAAATATTAGACGAGGCTGTTTAAAAGATTAATTTCATTCAGTTGAGATATATAAATTGTATTGTGTAAGTTAAAGAGGATGCAAAAACCGTGCACCCCCTGTGCCAATAGGTATAATTCAGCCAGTCATTCTAGGCCTTACTTTGCAGTGAGTTGTAGTCAGAAAAATAAATGGTTTCATTTAAGAACATAATGCATGGTTTATGACGATTGTAAAAAAATATTTATATCCCTCATTTAATCCAAGTAATTTAGCAATATGGATTATTATCGAAATAACAGTGCAAGAGCAAACCAACTGCGGATTCATAATTACTCAAGCCTTTGTATGACGAAGCAATCTATTGTTTCCTCATAAGTAATGAAAAACATATATGCACTGGCTCATACATGTATCTGGTTGGTAAACGTCAACGTAAAGTTAACATTAAAATGCCAGTGTTGCCAGATCCTGCGAGATAAACACGAAAAATGGTCTGAAAAACAAATCTAAAATGAGCGACCACTTTTGGGGAAGTACCATAGGGAAGTACCAATGGGAAGCACAAACACTGGACGAAAGGAAGGCGCAAACTAAAGTAATTAATAATGTCATGTCATTACTTCATTTTGTTATATATGTGGTGGCCCGAACATGATGTGGGTATACTTGCGACTCACTTTATGTGTGTTACAGTGTCAAGCACAGTTTTTTTATTTTATCATGCACTAATAAGCAATTATATATATATATATATTTAAAATTAATGAAGTTTATACACACGTTTGTGTATACTTGTCACATTTGACTACAACTGCAACATGGCAACAACAATAGTGTATGGTAACGTGCTCCTCCCCCTCGCTCCTCGCGCGAACCCACTGATGCTGTGCGGCTGAACAACATCGCGCACACGCTGGTCATGGCGGACGGGTTCCACTCCGTTTAAATAAAAATCGTAGCTGCCCCCCTTCCGAGAAACATATAAGTCAACATAAGCGCTTAAGATCTCTTATTGGAAAACAATACGCGTCATTCTGGTCGAAGTGAATTGGGTCTGGTAAGTGTTAAGAGTTTTTATTTTGTTATTCGGGATAAAGTGCTGCTTCTCGGAGAGGGAGAGTCTCTTCCTTCTCCGCCATTTTGTGACAGCGAAACTGTTACAAGAAGGCGCCGGCACATTTTTATTCATCCGTGTCCTTTCACGGTAATTTAGTGACTTTATTTTTAAGAAAAACATGCATTATCGGCAACTTAAGCTTCACATTTCCCCCGACAGTAACGTGCGTCGTGATACTATCAGATTGGCGCGATTGTTTGCAGCGCATAGCGCTTAGCGTATGTAACGTTAACACTCTTTAAACTGGCAAACTCCTTTTCCATGAACAAGGTTAACTTTGTTTTTTTGACACAATGATAAGCTATATTCGTTGGAGGCCGATCAGATTACTTTGCTGTTTCGCTTATACAAAATAAATGGTAAACGTGGAAAAGGTGCAAGAAATGCTTTTGCAGTAAACCCGATTAATGGAGCAGTTTCGTTTTTCCAACCGAACAACTAATTTTCTCCATTTTCACTGCGTTTTTACGATCAATATTTTTTTTATGCATTTTTACAAATGCTTGATTTAAAGGATTTTTTATTGTTGCAATTGTTGCATTCTATAAAAACGAGAGAATCGCTCGCCTTCGTGGCCTATATTTGTAATTGAACATGTGTAGGCGTGTGAAATCCACGCAACTGCCTTTAGACCATTGCTGCATAGTGTTGCTTGAAAAACCTGTGTATTCTTGAGTTGTTTCACCGAATGCTTGATTTGTGTCCTTCACAGGGATCAGAATGACCAATGAAGAACCTCTCCCGAAGAAGGTGAGGCCATTGTCGCAGTCTAATCTGATTATATGAATCTCTTACCGCCAACAAGATGCCTTTTATAAATCTTCATTCTTTATTTATTGTCCTTGCAGGTTCGCCTTAGTGAATCTGACATGAAGACCCTGACCCGAGAGGAGCTCTGTACTAGGTGTGTAACCATTCTGGTGTGCAATAATCTCTTAGGGTATATGTATTTGGAAGTTTTCCTGATTGTAAAGCTGATTTGTTTTGTTCCTGGTGTAGGTGGAAGCAGCATGAAGCTTATGTCCAGATGCTCGAGGCGAAATACGCTGATTTAAACTGTAAGTTTGCACATCCCAGATGTTCTGAATTATTGATAGTCTTCAGTGGTTAAAATGTTGATAACTAATGCACCTATTTAATGTTGAAATGTTTGCAGCCAATGATGTGACAGGCCTGAAAGAGTCTGAGGAGAAGTTGAAGCAGCAACAGCAGGAATCTGCACGCAGGGAGAACATTCTGGTCATGAGGCTTGCTACTAAAGAGCAGGAAATGCAAGATTGTACAGTAAGTGTGTTACTACATCTCCTATTTTACTTCTGCTTCATGGTCAGTTCTTATTGGAGGAAATAGGTCAATTTGCTTGAATGATAATGTGTTTCGGATGGACCGTAGTAGATGCTTCCATTTCTGAAGCATGTGCATGTAGAATTGAAATGAATATAAGTGTAAATATTTTACACGCAATAGTTGCATTTGTCCTTTGTATTGACTTGTCTGTGAAGCATCACTGGATATTTACCTAAGTAATAGCTGCTGTTTTGTTCTATTGAAATGTGTTTCCAAATGTTAGTCAATACAAATGCTCACTGTAATTAATCAAAGTTGTTGTATGGAAGCAGAAATGAAAATATTGTTTCCAGCATTTCAACATGGGAACAGCAAACAAAAAGGAGAGCAAATTTTCTAATTTTCTAATCATGAAAATAGTCACAGAAGCTGGCATAGAGTAATAAAGACGTGTGTAATTATTAACCAAATGTTGTGAATTGTAAAGGTCTGGAGTTTTCAAACCTTATATACTAGCTTCAGAGCTAAAGAATCTTTTTTTTTTACAGACTGGGCATCACTTGTCTTCATTGACGTTGAGATTTGTCATTTTTTACATGCTGAGATTCATTCTAATGGTCTCTCTTACCTTGCAGACCCAAATCCAGTACCTGAAGCAAGTCCAGCAACCGAGTGCAGCTCAGCTGAGATCGTCCATGGTGGACCCAGCCATCAACTTATTTTTCCTCAAAATGAAGGCTGAACTGGAACAGACTAAAGACAAACTGGAGCAAGCCCAAAATGAACTGAGTGCCTGGAAATTTACACCTGATAGGTAAACTAAAATAACTCCCCCTCCAAACAAAAAGTCAAGACTTTCCTGATTCAACCCCCACCTTCTCCTCTGCAGGAGTGCAGATAATGGTGGGGGAAGACTGAAATGTTTTGCTCACAACGAGACTCAGACTTTAAAGCCAAAGCTCAGAACAAAAGACATTTTTCTTTCGTATTGCCCTGCTATTACACATACCGTAATGTAAAATCAGAACAAAACACAACAGTTTTGGTCAGGTGACACTTTTGTTTCAGCTCTTTCTCCCCCCCACACCCCTCATGGTACAGAAGCCTGAAGGAATCGGGACTGTTCCTGAAGAGGTGGTCACGTCGGAAACGCCCCCCTTCCAGCCCCAACAGCCCATGTTAGAAAGCTTCCTGTAACAAAAAAAGGCGGCCTATGAAAGACTTGAGCAAAGCGTTGGCTCTGGAGCTGATTGAACTGTAGTTTAAAGATCACTGATTGATCATTTAAGACATGACATGGCCCTACTAAATGTGTTGCAGAGGAATATGCCCCCATTTAAACTCCATCGTAGACACCTTGAGACTCTGGTTAAGAATCTAGAATGTATCAGGGAGGTGGGAATGTAGTGTGATCCAATGAAATGGGGGAGGAGTTAAGCAATCTTAAGACTTTGGGGGCAGAAGCCTTTATGATGTAAGACTTTGGGGAAGGAATCAGACTTTCTGATCTGCAAAGACTTTGATATATGTTCATCTCACAGGTGCGACATACGGTACAGTGTCTTAAACCTTCTACTTTTTTGTGTTCTTAATATTATACTTTGTTTTGCTCTGGAAATGCACCTTGCATTTACAGCAGTGTGGTTCAAATGAATTGACCAATTTGGTAATCATTTTAAATTGGCTGTTGCGCTGCTGCAGATGCAAACATAACTGTCCTTTTCAATGTGAATGCAAATGTCCAATGTGTCTTAGAGGAAACTATTCAAGCTGTTCAAATGTCTTGTGTATGATAATTTGTACTTTAACTTGTTCACCTTTCTAATCACTTTTTATTTTGCTTTCACCCAGTGAGGATTTTAATTACTTTGTTCATTTCTCTCGGGTCACGTTTAATTCCGTTGCAGGTATTTTGCTCGGTAGTTGTTTTATGGCGAGATTACATTTTGACTTTATAGCTGCATTTAAAATCTGTGTGATTCAGGAGTAGTTATAGAGCTTCTACTTTGCAAATCTATGAAAACAACTTGGTTAATGTAATTTTCTTTGTTACCAAGTATTTTGAAATATTGTCTGGTCTACAGTGGCATTCAATTATTCATCAGAAATTTCCTTGGAGGTTAGCAGCAGTTTGTCCAGAAAAGATGTTAAACCAGTTTAAGGAAAAAGTCAATTTTTACCTCACATTTTATTTGCGCTTAAATGTTAAATGCCAGCAATTGCTATGATGAAATTATTCCAAGTCATTTATTTTGAGGACAGTAGTATTACTAACTACTGTATTTAACACCAACACATCCTAGTGACCATTGCATTCAAGGTTGAATGGTACTGAATGCATCTCTGTACAGTATATCGATATATCAGTACAGTCTGCTGAGTTTTCAGTAGAAAAGGGTTGCATTTACTTACCCTGAAATAGAAGAGTAAAATATGCTGCTGATTTAAATGACGTGCTCTTGCACATCCAGTTTTGCAGTTATTTTATCTCAATGATAATTCAAGAAATTGCATTGCCTACTGTTGGGAAAATTTCAAACATAATTTTTACCTGCTGTCATTTAGTATATGACCAGTCACAATAGCATTAAGCCTCAGTTGATGCAATCATTGCCTTGTTACTCATAGCTGGTTTTAGATTAACAGGTAGGTACTAATTTTAACTGAATCTGTGAACATCTCTGCTTTTAGATTTTTTGTAATGAATTTGGTTTTGCAACTTGGTCAATGGCCTATTGGAATGCTTCCATGCTAGATGTGTTCAGATGTATTGCACTTGATGGTTAAACTTGATTTGGTCTGATAACTGTTCACTCATCTCTTCCCAGAATTGTTTGAACTGTTACTTGATTTTCTTGTTTGTCGTTGACCGTTTACATGCACACAAGGAAACTGCTTATCAGTCATTGCGCTTGCTTGCACTGTGTTAGCAGTGCATTCTTAAAATGCTTATACATAGGGCATGATTGGTAATTGGCTTTCTCCAGTCTGTTGTTACTTTAGTGGTCTGATCCTTTTCATGTGCACTTTTCAAAAAGCTGGAAGAAACCCTACTTATGCGTTAACATGTCTAAATAAGACACATTCTTTGACAGAAACCCAAGTGTGTTAAACCGTGTTTACTAGTTTCAGAATACTGCTTTCTGCAGAACTAAGCCATTTTCTTAGGTGCATGTAAACTCTACTGGTCAACAATATTTACCAGTCTGGTCAATGGAGAGTTTGTTGTAAACTCTTTCTGGTTGGCTAATGTTACCACCCAGTTCATAAAAGCAGTGGCCATTTGTATTTACCCTGTGGCCATGTTCACGATGTGATGTTAGACTTGTTTCCCTTGCAGCCAGACTGGTAAGAAGCTGATGGCGAAATGTCGCATGCTGATCCAGGAGAATCAGGAGTTGGGCAGGCAGCTGTCTCAGGGGCGCATCGCCCAGCTGGAGGCCGAGCTCGCCTTGCAGAAGAAGTACAGCGAAGAGCTCAAGAGCAGCCAAGATGGTGAGCCAAAGCCTTTCTCCGGTCATCCACTCCATTCATGGTTTGTTTTAAACAGACATTGACTTCACTTACTTTATTTTTTCCTTTGCATTTTATGTGGTCCAGAGCTGAATGACTTCATTATTCAGCTGGATGAGGAGGTGGAGGGCATGCAGAGCACCATTCTGGTTCTTCAGCAGCAGTTGAGGGAGACCAGGCAGCAGATGACTCAGATTAACCAAACCCCAGGCACTTCTAGTGGAGCTGGTCCGAGCAGAACTTCCCCTTCAACGGCCTCCGAACCTTCCATTCAAAGTGAACCTATGAACACCTCAAGCTCAAATGTGGGGAAAGACTGCGGAAGGGTGTCCAATGGACCCGCCAACGGGAACTCATCTCAGAGGGGAGTGTCTGGTTCCAGTCTGTATAGGGAAGCAAGCAGTGCAGATGAAGATTACCCACCATCGCCCTCTGTCTCCAGCCCCACCCATGGTGGCATGTCAAAACTCTCCAACCACTCAGAAGATGCTGTGAGCCAGAGGGGTGGAGAAGGGTACGTGACTCAGCTAAGTGCAGGCTATGAGAGCGTGGACTCACCTACGGGCAGTGAGACATCAGTGACCCAGCACTCGAATGATACAGACTCCAATGCTGACTCCCATGAGGCCGCTGCTGTCTCCAAAGGCAGCAGGACTGCGGGTACGCGGCACAGCACTCAGAATGGCCTGGACTCATCTGCAGCAACAGTTGCCACCAATGCCTCCACAGGGTCTGTTTTGTAACATTCTTAAAGATTTGTTCATTTTTTTAAGTAACTCATGACAAACAAGAAAGTCACACACTTCAGGCCAGTTAGTTCTTGTTTGAGAAATGGTCAACTGCATCACTTTTGTTTTCTACCCGACCTCCCATCATAACCTATTTCAGTGCATTTGCAAGATGCTCAAAGCTGATTACGTTTATAAAAAAAAAAAGCAACATTGTGTTTGTATATTTGAATTTTTTTTAATGAATGACTTTTAAACCATTTTCCACTGTCAAAGTAATATGAACACTTGGTTCTGTACTGTTCATTTGCTCTCTCGATAGAACTCTGAAATCATTTAGCTACGTGTGATGTATCGTATCATAAAGCTCAATTAAGTCTTGAAGCTGCAAGTTCAGAGAGTCCTTAGTTTCCTGATGTTGAACTTTTTGTTCCTCTACATGACGAGAGAAAACATTTTTGTTTGACTTGTGTGTAGTTTTTTGAGATGTATCTTGTTAAATTCTGATTTCAATCATTTTCATGTACTGACCAAATATCAATAAAGAATTTTAATATGACTCAAACCTTGCTTTGATTTTCTGTTTTGAATAAATTCTATCAAAATCATTCCATTAGTTTATCAATGTCTTGGATTTATTATTTATATTTAATGCCCCCAAAAAGCAGTAAAAATGCTTTGAAATCTGTGTATATAGTGAGCATGTTAAGTGATGTTTTTCTGATGTAAAGTAACGTTAATACTTTAATTAAACTGATTTTTATTTAAGTTCAGAGTACATAGACGACGTGTTGCTGCCCTTGTTGCTAACCGTCCACGCCATTAGATGGCGCTACACAAAAATAAAACCAACTTAGATCCTGCTTACTTAGATCTCGATGATGATGCTTTCGTACTCTTATCTTATCAAATGAATGAGACAGCGTGAGGTAGGAGGCTCCTTGAAACAACCTGCATATAAATAGAGAACCAGCCCACCAGACACACGAGGAACCTGCAGGGAAAAACACAACAGCGCTGCGCTACAGCAAAGATGAACACGGACGCGATTGTTATTATTTCCGCTGCAAGGACTCCTATAGGTAAACTTCATCTCATGTCTGGTATCATTATATTTTCCACACGATGCTAAGCATCTCTTTGTACAGTTAGCTGTTAACTGTAGGTTATCCTGTTGCAGCTTGTTGACAGATTATACTAGAAAGGATGATCTCCTGTGCCACTACCTGAATTAACAAGTTAACCAAATGATCTGTACGATGAAGTTGATGAAAGAGTGTCGGTTCGCTGTAGTTTTTTACCGTCAAAATATGTGTCATCTTAGTTTATTTTTAATTAGCTAACGCTCTAGCTACACGGCAGTCTTTAAGTGTCTCACTGTGGTGCAGAAGAAACGTAGAGCTGCTCTGATTGGTTGCTGTGCGTTCTCCCCAGTGTTCTCGAGCTCTGATTGGTCAATTTATTGTATCGCCATGGCCAGGAGAAATTTTATGATTGGTCAGGGTCAGCCAAACCTTATTATCACATCATTTCAGGATATAATACTAATATAGCATTAAAACTAGTTTGCACATATCTGTCTATTTGCTCATGGAGTGTTTGCTCTTTAAATATGATCCCTTCATGTTCTAGCATCAAATTCTATTAATTAATTAAATATATATCTAAGTAAATGTTCAGTTAAAACAACAGAACAAATATGTTTAGCCTATTTTATTCACAGGATCATTCAATGGAGCACTTAGTAGTGTACCCCTCCATGATCTGGGGGCATTAGTCATTAAAGATGTGCTGAAGAGGGCCAATGTGAAGCCAGAAGAGGTCTCGGAGGTCATCATGGGTCATGTCCTCACTGCAGGTAATAATATAGCTCTACATGTAGTGTACTCTAGCTTGTGGATTAAGAGTCCTCCTTTAGCTTCTCCTACTTTGACTCTATTAAGGTCATGGGCAGAACCCTGCCCGGCAGGCAAGTGTTGGTGCTGGTATCCCATACTCTGTGCCCGCATGGAGCTGTCAGATGATCTGTGGATCTGGCCTAAAGTCTGTGTGTCTTGGTGCCCAGTCCATCATGACGAGAGAATCCACTATAGTAGTAGCAGGAGGGATGGAGAGCATGAGTCGGGTAAGACATCTATGACACTAATCTTAAAGTAAAAAAGAAGGCACATTTGAGTCTACATTAGTAAAAACATGTATCTTGATCTAATGATAACCATGTAACATCTTCTGTCAGACTCCTCATATAGTGCAGATGAGGTCAGGGGTGAAGATGGGAGATGCTACTTTGCAGGACACTATATTGACTGATGGACTCACAGACGCCTTTTACAAATACCACATGGGATTCACGGGTAATTTCTTAAAACAGATTGCCTACCTTTATTGTGCCCTTTAATATTATAATTGATCTAATTTTGGTTGTGTGTCTGTGATAGCGGAGAATGTGGCCAAGCAGTGGGGGGTGTCCCGTGAGGCTCAGGACCAGCTTGCTGTGACATCACAGAACAGAACTGAAGCAGCTCAGAAGGCTGGATATTTTGACCAGGAAATTGTGCCAGTCACTGTTCCCTCTAGGAAAGGCAAGAGGCTCATTTATACATTCAATAAAAAAGGTTTTATATGCACTTCTGTTTAAAAGTTTAAAAATAAAAAAAACGTAGTAAAAACTGTAATATTGTGAAGTATTATTACAATGTAATGTAATGGCAAAATTTTCAGCAGCCATAACTCCAGTCTTTAGTGTCACATAATCCTTCAGAAATCATTCTATTATGCTTATTTGGTGCTCAAGAAATATTTATTTATTATTGTCAGTGTTGAATCCTTGCTGAATAAAACTATTAATTGCATTAAAAAAAACTCACTCACCTCAAACATTAGAACAGGAGTGAATTCATTCGAGGCAGCGTTGTACTGCAAAAAAAACAACAACTTATTTTCTTAATCAGTATTTTTGTTTACTAGTAAAATCATCTTTATAATCACAGAAACACTTTAAGCATAAACCTCACAAATTTTGTTAGATTTATGCTTGGTACAAGAAACTTGCCTAAGAAAGCTAAAATTAATTGAAGGTGTATTTTCCGAAAATTTCTTAATATCTTAGGTAGTTTCTCAAGTACATTTTTGTTTTCAGATACTTTTTCCAAGTGGATTGTTTTATCTCCTTAAGCTTGCATTTATCTCTGACTGAATATAAATTCAAATAAAACCTTTGTTACCATATCAGGTCCAGTCGAGGTCAAAGCTGATGAGTTTCCTCGGCATGGCAGTAATATTGATGCCATGTCCAAACTGAAGCCCTGTTTTGTGAAGGATGGTTCTGGTACAGTGACAGCTGGCAATGCATCAGGTAAACAGAGACGTCTTTGACACTCAATTATGACATCTTCATTGCATACAGATGAGACATTAATGTGCTTTTCTCCATTGTTATGATGTTTGTTTAACAGGCATAAATGATGGAGCTGCAGCTACTGTTCTCATGAGCCAATCAGAGGCCCAAAGGCGGGGCTTAAAACCAATGGCACGCATCACTTCCTGGACTCAGGCAGGACTTGACCCTTCAGTCATGGGCACAGGGCCAATTCCAGCCATTAGAAAAGCTGTGAGTGTCTGTTGAGTCATCACAGGTTTTAATTCAACCACATGAATGAAGGATGAATGCTTGTAATCAGTGCTTGTTCCTGAAACGCACACTATGCTTACAGGGGGACCAGTATAATCCATTAAAGACCCAGATTTAGAGTTTCAAATAAATCTAAAACGTTGAGCAGAATTGTCCATTAATATAAGAATGAGAAATAATATAATGTTATATACTATAATATGATATAATTATAATTGTGTGTTATGCTTTATGCTGTTATATTGTTTGTTTGAGCCAAGATACTTTTTAGAAATTATTTTGGGTGCTTTATAATTTAATGTAATGTAATGCAATATCACTAACATTTCTGCATTTAGCAGACGCTTTTATCCAAAGTGACTTACAAGAGAGGAGAAAATGATAACATTAGCTAATTCAATCAAAATGTTTTGTGCTATAGTCCTCAACAATTTATTGTTAAAAGCCAATTTGTTTTGCCCTAGCAGTTATTGTTTTTTTTTAAGTGAATTGTATCTGCTTTCTAACCAGGTTGATAAAGCCGGATGGAAGCTAGACGAGGTGGACCTGTTCGAGGTAAATGAAGCGTTTGCTGCTCAGTCCATTGCAGTGGTACAGGAGCTCGGTCTAAACCCTGACAAGGTGTGTGATTTCCTCCACTTTATACATGCATATATATCCACACACACACATACTGTATTTACATATATATCTGTGTGTGTGGATCATCTAGTATTAATTTTGAACCTTTACGACATGGTTCCTAAGTATTTATTTGACATATCCATGTGTGTGCTTCATAATTTAACACTTCATTTGTCTCTTTCCCTTCAGGTTAATGTGTGTGGAGGTGCGATCTCTCTTGGACATCCTCTTGGGATGTCTGGCTGTAGAGTGTTGGTGACCCTGCTCCATGCGCTTCAGAGGACAGGGGGACGGAAAGGGGTCGCTTCACTGTGTATAGGTGGTGGAATGGGGATTGCCATGTGTATAGAGAGAGAATAAGGGCTGAATAATGCTGATATAAACAAATGACCACACTGTAATCGTGTGCTTTTAATCAGGCCTTGAGACCAGTTTCCATATTCAAAACACATGTTTACAAATCTTTAACAGGCTATGGTGACACTAAAGTACATAATTAAGTCAGTAATGTAAACCTGTAGTATAATTTACACATGGCCAGTTCTGGTTTCTGGTGTAAAATCATCTTTAATGTATCAGAGTGTATCTAATGTATTTTGCACTTAAATCTAACGTATTCCCTTCAGTCTTTAGTGATTTGTGCTACATAAAGATGACTTATTGAAGTATACCAGCTTTAATTACATTTTTTTTGTGTGTTAATCGTCTATGGTTGCCGAGTTACTCTTATAGTAGAACTTTTATTGGTATTTAAACTGGGCCTGTCCATGTATTACACATGCATATCAATGATAACCTGATTGGATTATGAAAATCATGGTGTGGTTTGTTTCTGTGTGTAGTAATCGATCAGTTGAATGGAGTCAGTTTGTTTGGAAATTTAGAACAGGACCTGTTTACACTGTGCAATAGAAACCTGCCTTAGATAATGTCAAATGTGCCAAAAGGCTAAATTAGCCTCTATCCTGTGCTTCTAATAGGCTGCTTTTAATAATCTCTCCCAATGTTAATTGTACCTCAGGGGAAAAGCTGTTTACATATTTAGCCTGCTGTACTCTAAATCTCTCCACCTAATAAAGAATTTAATGGAGAGCAATGTGTCCTACAGTCAATACAGGGCCACTTTTTTGGTTAATCATCTAGAAATGTTTATGCACATTTTACAGATAGCTCTTCATGATTTGATTCAGGCATTTTGCAATCATTTGATGTTCAAAATATACATCAAAAACAACTGTTTAAGCCCAACATCACTGTATTCAGGTAAAATCAGTCAGTAAATCTATACATTGTAAACAAGAATAAGTTATTTCTATTAAAAAATAATATAGTTATTTAGCAAGTCATGATGCTATACATTTAGATGTTGTTATTTTTTAGGAACATTAACCTTATTAAATGTTGCAATTAGCAACTATTATATTAATATATTTCAAGTACTATTGTGGCATTTTGAGACAAGTACTCCAACGATTTAATCTGCCCCATATTACCTTACCTGACATCGACATAACCTCTGTGAGAGATGCAACGGCGTGAACAATTAATAAAGTAACCAGTAGGAGCCGCCAAATCTCAAATGGCGTTTATGACAATCGCTTCGTCATCGGCCTGTTGTTGAGTCTCAGATCAGTGTATGATATGATTGCTAGGGGTATAAAAGGGGTTTAAACAAGTCAAAATTCACATATCAAGCCCACATTTTTAATACAAGCACATACAGTTTCATACATTGTTCTGAAAACATGGAAAAACGATATTCATCATGGTAAATAGATCAGAAGGCACTTAACAGGAGGACGCCAAATACTGAAATAGGCTAGTGTGCGCAGGCCAGTCAGATAATCGGATTACACTTCAGACAAACCACACACGAGCTCGTTATGTACAGTTCACCACCACTGTACGATAAATGCTTCATTCACATCCTGTTTTTACTCTCACTCACAATGCCGCTCTTTATTAATAGAGACCAGATATTTGCTCATCAAGTCCACCTCCTAGAGCACAAACTTCGGGTGAGTTTCCTCTTATATTACCTGAATGTCAAAATTGTTTGGCTTGTAAATAATGTTTATGTCACTTTGACGTGCTTTTACTTTTGATTTACAGACATGTACTGTCGTTATGATCATTATGCTTTTATATTGCCAAGACTTTATTGTGAATAAAGTATCAATAATATAATATAATATATTTATTTATAATATATAATATTAGTCACTAGACCTCCATATTCTTATTGTTGTTGTGTGAAGCCACCCACAAAAAGTAGCTTGCTATTATGCAGTAATACTATAATATTAATAGACCATGCTAATACTATGGTTTTCATTTAAGCACAATAGAATACCATGGTATAGGAATATGGTACTCACTCAGTATATCATCTCGTTCTATATTCTCATACCATCAATGTACTATGGTACAGCCAGCATACTTTTTTGTATTTTGTATGCAGTGTTTGGGGAAAGTTACAATATTGCGTTACTCCCTAAAAAGTAACTAATTGCATTACTTGGTTACTTTTTATTGAAAGTATTACTTTTGCGTTACTTTTTCTCATCTGGGCTGGGCTTGCTTGTTTGTTTTTTAATAACCAAAAATTTATATTTTTGGCAAATTAAATAAATAAGCCTCAGGCTGCAGAAAATACTAATTCATATCAAACAAACCTTTCAGCTGTGCTGCCATTCTGGATAGCAGAAGAATCGTTTTTGCTTTTTAATGGGTGAATTGGATCACCGAAGTACAACAGCAAAGACATCATTTAATCTCACTTTATTAACCACATAAAGTATATTTGTGTAATTTAATTATTGCAGGTTTGCCTACTATTCTGTTTGCATTTCACTGATTTTATCCATTTTGAGGAATACTGAATTTGTTTTTGTGCAAGTAAGATGAGTAAATGCATACTCACATTTAGTCTAGAATAACAATGACCATCATGTTTCACAGCGCACACAACGCTACTGCACCTTAGGCCGGAGACACACTGGCTGCGTGGCGTGAGCGTGGCGTTTCTGTTGCGTGTCAGCTGCGTGGCGGCTGCGTCGCGTTTTCTGTGTCTTTGCACACCAGAAACGTGTCTGACGCGGCGCGGCTGCTGCTAGGTGATACAGGGAGGACGTATAGTGGAAGCCCTATATAGGCTACTTCATATTAAGCATAAATATAAAGACACTGTCAGCAGTATTGACAGCAAAATAGACTAGGCCTACATAATATTTCGTTCTGCATTGACAGGTGCAATATTTGAAAATTGATCATTATTTATTTTTAAATTATATGTAGGGGCCTATATCTGAATTTATGTCAAAACCTAGACTTTCAACCATCAAAATGTAATTTATTAATATGTATTCGTGTACAAAATGACATATAAACATCTTTTCCTATTCTATTTTGCCTGGAAACGCTTCCAACACGCTTGCGTGTCGCGTGAAAAATAGGCGTCGGTTCTATTTCTAGCATGCACGCGTTTTCCGCGCGGCTCGAGCCGCGCCTGAGACGCGCGTGTCACGCAGGCAGTGTGCAAGCTCTAACCTGTTAACATGGGAGCCGAAATAAAAACGGACACGCCACGCAGCTGAGACGCGCACGCCACGCAGGCAGCCAGTGTGTCTCCGGCCTTACTCAGGGCCGGCCCGAGGCATAAGCGAACTAAGCGGCTGCTTGGGGCCCCTTGGCCACCAGGGGGCCCCCCCAATGGAGTCGAAAAATATTTTTTTAGATAACTTAAACAAGTGACATAAATGAATGAATTAATATGAATGAATGAATAATTAAAGACAATAAAAGAAAATTCTGATTTCATGATCAATATACCTCCCTACAACTGCTGCTGTGTCGGCCAGCGTTCAAGTCATGCGCATAATCTAGACACCCCGCGCGTGCATAGACAATTCGTGCGCAACTGCGCATAGTCGCGGACTCGCGGTAATGTTAAGGCATGTCACAAAAAAGGACGTATCCCTCTGGTGCCGAAAATAGAACTAAGAAAATGACAGAGGAGGAGAAAAAAAGAGCAAGATCTATGTATGTTTGCATGATTACTAGGCTATGTTTTGTACAGCAATTGAACCATTCCTATCTACGGCAAGCCCAGAGGGGTAAAATACATTGCATACACTGTAAAAAACATCTGTAGAAATTACAGTAATACTGGCAGCTGCTTGCCAGTAACTTACTGTAGTTTTAAATTGATGTTATTTACTGGCAACAGTTTGTTCAAAGTTAAATGAACATTAAACATTAACAAGTCTTTATCTTTACAGAATAAAACTAAAATAACAGCCTCATGCAAAGCATTCTGGGAACCAAAATCTGAAGGAAAAAAAACAGAAAAAGGTTGATGAAGATTTCTGGTTCCCAGAATGCTTTGCATTAGATTGTTATTTTATAATTTTATTCTGTAAAGACAAAGACTTGTTAATGTTTAATGTTCATTTAACTTTGAACAAACTGTTGCCAGTAAATATACATCAATTTAAATCTACAGTAAGTTACTGGCAAACAGCTGCATAATTACAGCAATTTTTTTACAGTGTACACACACACACACATATACAACGAGCGCCAGTAACAGACTTTGTTGGATTCTGTCATGTACAATCTAACAAAGTCTGTTACAATAATACTAATAAAAAAGACTTTGTGGACAGTTACACTGTATTGAGACGGTTCAGAAATAATAATATTTTTACAGTTTTCAACAATAATTGTCATTGTTGAACCCTTGCTCTTATTATGTTTTTGATTTATCAGTTGTCATTATTTTAGCAAATAATTTATTTAATATGTTTTGAGACAGTTTGTTTTAAGAAGTTTCAAAGAGTTAGTAAAAGAGTAAGTAAAAGTTAAAAAAAAATATTTAAGTATATAGGCTATCTATTTTTTATTAAGTATTTATTTTGTATTTATACATAACCTCACTGTATTAATTTATAATGTATCATTGTTGCGTGATATTTGTGTCAATAATCGTCAAGCACAGGTGACTCCGCGTAGTGGGAGGGGCCCCCAAATTAAATTCTGCTTAGGGCCCCCAAAAGGCTCGGGCCGGCTCTGACCTTACTCATGATTTCAGTCAACATAGGGACAAGAGAGCTGCCAGTAAATACATGGGAAAACAAAGTAACTTGAGTTACCTGTTTGGAAAAGTAACTCCGATATTTTCTTGTAAATTTAAAAGTAATGCGTTACTTTACTAGTTACTTGAAAAAAGTAATCTGATTATGTTACTCATGTTACTTGTAATGCGCTTGCATCACTGTTTGTAAGTGATGGTATATGTCTCAAAAACTAGTAAGGTGCTGACCCAGGATACACAGAATTTTGGGCTTTATACTAGGCTCATTTGAAGAAAAAAAAGGTGTTGTTTTGGTAGGCAACCCGCTAAGATTTTGAGACACGGCCACATGTGTGTCAGTTAAGTTTTGTTGATAGCTGATGAATGTTGTCATTTATTTTATTTGACTTCTGTTATTTTTACTATTACATCTGTATATCTATGCTTAAATGTATTGATAAAACTCTCTCCCTATTTTTCTATTTAGAGTAAAGAGGAGCATATTTTGGAGTTGGAAACAGAGAATGCTCTCCTTCATTTGAGACTCGCTAAGGTATGGATCTATGTTGCAAATTTAGTGTGAAATACATCTAACTTCCCTAATGGTGGTCGACCTCCGCTGCAGTTAAGAGTTTGAACTGGCAGATGGTTTCACTGCAAGATAAGTGGCTTGCAGAGGGCAGACAGACGACAGGTGCTCACCAGTCTCACCTAATTTACTCACATGCTTAATATCCGGGTATGCAATACAGACCAGAGACAAAATACAACTGAAATACAAAAATATATCTCAAAGCACCAATCTTTTTTTGGAGATTTATTATGATAACATTATGGTAATATTTTAAGTAGCTTTGAGAACAATGTAAATAACATGGTATATACATATGATTCTGTATCATGATATACACTACCATTCGAAATATGTTTTTTTAAAAGATATTAATACTTTTATTCAGGAAGGATGCATTAAATTGGTCAAAAGTGAGAGTAAACACATTTATTACATAAGATTTCTATCTCAAATAAATCATGTTCTTTTGAACTTTCTATTCATCAAAGAACCCTGAAAAAAATGTATTACGGTTTCCACAAAAATATTAAGCAGCACAACTGTTTTCAACATTAATAATAAGCAATGTTTCTTGAGCACCAAATCATCATGTTATAATGATTTGTGAAGGACCATGCGACACTGAAGACTAAAGTAATGATGCTGAAAATCTAATTTTTGCCATCAATGGAATAGATTACATTTTAAAATAGAAAAGATTGATTTAAAATTGTAATAATGTTTCATTATATTACTGTTTTTATTGTATTTTTGATCAAATAATTGCAGCCCTGGTGAGCATAAGAGAATTCTTTAAAAAAGCATGACTCCAACTTAACACTCTAAACTGTATATCAAAATTCCATTGAATTAACATCTCCAAAATGCTTTTTGAAAGGTTAAAAGCAATGTAAATGCATTGAACAGTTTGTATGTGTTTCCTAAACTTCCAGTGTTTGGGTAAACTTCGCCATGAGAGGGAAGAGGAAATTCATGCCCATAGAAAGAAACATCAGCAGAAACGGAAAGTGCAGAAGTCCACAAATGCAACTCTCTCCAAACTCCTGTCTGAAGTTCAGGTGATTGCAAAAACACTGTTTTGAAACAAATCCTATTCTACAAATGCTTTGAAATGCAATGCGTTGCAAATTCAGCATCATTGTGTGGTCTGTCTTGCTCTCAGATGCTGAAACAGGACTTGAAGGATGTTTTTACTATCTACGTGGGTTTTGCTAAAGAGCTGGAGGAGCAAAGCAAGCAGCTGTTTGAATGTGTTGGCACGGCCAGAAATGCTACTCAGGATCTCCAAAGTGATGACCCTCAGAGTGAGTGTTCTTTACTGAGATGAACTCAGATACTAATACATCAGTTCATCTGCATTATCTGTGAATATTTGTACCTCCAGATACACTTAACGGATCTCATTCACTTATTATTTACGTGCATGTACACTTATATGCGTACGGTCATACGACAAGGTCATAAAACGTCCTGGATTAGGAGCCTTAACCCTCAACCTTCATCTCCTCTTCTATTTAATCTTCTGCTCTCATTCCCCTCATTCTTTACCATCTGTTTCTTCCTTCATCTGTCTCCGTCTCTATCACAAAACCATCCGTGTTGTGACAGTAGGTATGTGGTGCAGTGTTCAGAGATAATCCACGGATCCCCTCCCCCAGCCTCTCCTCAAGGAAAAGCTGCTGTCAGCAGGGACAACACGGTCATGTGTCCCATGCGTCACCTGCACACCATGGTGACAGGCCTCCCACAGGGCCTGTGGATCTTATCCCCTGTCATTTATATAGCTGTATTTGTAAAACTCCAAGCCAAAACCGCTCATCACTGTGTCTCAAAGTGAAAATGAAAAATATGTTCCTGACTAAAGGCTTTTAAGTGTACACTCAAAGATAACAGTTTAGGGTGATGGTTGTTGGCATTTGTCCACTGTTATTATATAAGTTTGGCTTGTGATATTGTGTTGGTTGATAATATTTGATACATATTGTTTCCAGTGGCGTGGGGTAATTTTTTTTTAGTCCAATATAAATTCATGTTATTTTTTTTATTAGATCTTTCCTTGGTTCACACGCGGAGCTATCAAGAATAAAAAATACTATATTTATATTAAAAAAGCATATAAACCTAATATTTATTAAACCAATCACATCAAAGTCTCATTTCATCAAAGTTTATGTGATTTTAAAGATTAAAAAATCATAAGTACAATGATTTATTAACAAGCATATTTTGTGTCTCTTTTGTCTGTTACTACTAAATGTCGTTGCGCTGTTCAATATAGTCACCTTTTTTCTGACCATTAGTCATCAAATGGTCACAGAGATATAGGTAACCTTTAATTTAACCAAGCGAAGTGATTACTAGAACGGAGCTTAAGAAAGGCAAACACTCTTCATTTTTTTGGTGTATCGTAGCTATTGGACAGTGTTAGACAAATAAGTGATTTATACCGTTGTCTTATTTCTGTGCTTTCAAGTATTTTCTCATCGTGTTTTTTTCTTTGGCTTCGGACAGATTCTTTCCAACAACATCACCTTGTTTTAATAGTCAAGTCATTATATTGTCTGACTGCAGGTTCCATGGATTAGAGGTTTCTATATGTATTCATATTTGAATGCAAACAAATAGATAGTTGAGAAGTTTTTGTTGCATTTGTTTTCCGTAGAGCTCCGGGTTCAGGTGACTGCACTTGAGCACTCTTTACAGGAAGAGAAAGAGAAGTGTAGAGAGGAGCGGGTGAGGAGGAGGCTGCTCCACAACACCTTGGTTGTACGTACTCGGTTCTCTGCTTTGATTCACTGTTCTTAATGTATTCATAGGGTAACGTGTTGCCATTTATTTCAAGTCCAGATGTAGGGAGTACACTGTTATGCTATTACCTACTGTGGCTTGACACATGAATATTTCAGAAATAAATATTTCAAATATTTCAGACCAATTTCTACCTTACCGTGTAAGCAGTTAGGATGATTTAGTTCCATTAAAAACTAGTTTAAGCAGCACACACATTTCTCTCTGTAGGAGCTGAGGGGGAATATCAGGGTTCACTGCAGGGTGCGCCCAATTCTGCACTTTGACCACATCCCAGGATCACCTACAACCAATGGGTATTGTAGTCTAAATATATATTGAAAAAATAGCGGTAGATTAATGCATATTCAATGAATAAAAGGATTCATTTAGAACATTCAAATTTAAATTAGTAAATGAATAGTAAAAATGTGCTGCAATTTAAATAAAAACATTGTTTCATACAGAAACCACATGCTTAGGGAATGCTGTATGTGTTGCAGCCAGGCGTACTAAATCTCAGTTAATCTCATTTTCCTTTTTAAGGTCTTCATTTTGTGAAGCAGTGGTGCAGGCCATCAATGATGTGAGTGAATTGATTATATGTAGTGTAGTTTATGGGGTCTATGAATTGTAATGGGGCAGTACTACACCCTACACCCTGGAATAATCATCTCTGACCATCCTTGTTTTGCAGGACTCTGTTTTTGTGAACTGCGCCAAAATCTCAAGTCCTGTAATGAACAAAATATTTGAGTTTGAAAGGTATTTGCACACTGCATAAAATGTGAACATTTGAAACAAGCGCTTTTGGTGGAGGGTGATGTAGAATGTGTCCATTATTTGTTTGATTTGCAGAGTACATGGTCCAGAAGACAGCCAAGAGACTGTGTTTGAGGAGGTGAAACCCCTTCTGACCTCTCTACTTGATGGGTGAGTATCCTATTTAATTCAAACAAGTTTAACTATTCGCTTAGGGAAGATGCTGCAATCAAATTATGCTTATAAAAATTATATATATATACATAAATTAACACTGAGTAAATTACATTTTATGCACATTAGTGGTAGTTACTTTGTCTATTTTTGTTCCACTGTTGTCCCAAAATCGGTAACCAGTCTGTGACTAAAGGTCACTGTCTATTAAATGTTTTAGCGAGAACGTGCCTGGTGCTCGTGCACATTACCATAAATGTGGTTTGGAAGTATGACAGATTAATTTACTTGAATAAATAATCTTTTTAGACAAGCTGACTGTGTGCTATTGCTTGCTTTATCATTATGACATGATTTTTACTATTTTAATTGTAATTTATGCATGAAATACATTATTAAAACAATCTAATCTATTTGGTTGATATTATTAATTAGTAGGAGTATTATTTTGGACAGACAAACAAATATTTTTTTTTACTTGTTGCTGTGATCTAGAAAAATGTACAACACTTTGAAATGGCAGTAAATATCGAAGTAGAAATGATTCCTAGTTTTACCACATGCTTCTTTAAAAGAAAAAAAATAGGAAAAGAGTGAGTAAGTGTGTATGTATAAAGACAGTGGCAGATAAAAACACAGTTTTTATTTATAGTGTTTTTTTTAAAAGTACATTCTTCCTAATGTGGCATTATACAAATCAACAAAAAATTAAATAAGATAAAATAAAACATGAATAAAGAAAATAGTTGTTTGCAACCTAGCAAACGGAAATAGTTGCAAGGAAAAACAATCTAAGACATTTGAGAATATGAGACAGAAAAATCTTGAACATGTAGTAAACAGCGAGCTCTAGTCACAGATTTGTTTAGGTTACCGATTTTGGCACAACACTGCCAAAAAAGTCAAAGGGAGTCTTTGTAAGGATTATAATACGTATACTATAAATCTCTTTCATTTCAGGTATAATGTATGTATCATGGCATATGGTCAGACGGGTAGTGGGAAGACACACACAATGATTGGCTCCCAGTCTGAGGAGCTCACAGCTACAGTGCAGGTCTCTCAACAGGGCATCATTCCAAAAGCAGCCAATGAGCTTTTTAAGTAAGCCTCAGTTCACATCCCTTTCACAGCACAGTTAAAATCACTGTACGTTTTACTCATCTTCAATATTGCACGCAGGATACCTGAGTGTCTGCCTGTATTGATATATGTCACAGGCTGATCTCTGAGAAGCCAGTGGACAGTCATACGGTGGAGATGTCCGTGGTGGAGGTCTATAATAATGAAGTTCTGGACCTGCTGGCCCGAGATGAAGATGGGGTGACAGCTGGGGTGAAGAGAGAGGTCATCACCACCAGCACAGGCACCAGTGAGGTGCCCTGCCTAACAAATGAGTGAGTCACAGCAGTCAGCATGAAGATATAACATATCACACTTTAATACATTTGTATTTTAACAATTTTATAAAACACAATGGCCAGAGCAAATAACAAAATTCAGCTAACAATGCATGCATAGTTGCATAGTGTAAGTTAACAAAATAAGTTATCAACTTTCAAAGTTTATAATAAGGTTCAATTAGTTAATTCAATGAGTATCATAAACTAACAATCATTAATCAAAGTAACTCTTCATTTTTTTAATAAATATACTACTGTTCAGTGTCATGTTTGTTCATTCATAATACTCTATTATTTATACAACTTGGAAATGCTAAAAATGTATTAGTATATGCAGAAATGAACATTAATGTAAATGTTCTTTGAGGCTTTTTGGCACTTAGGCCTGGTTTCACAGACAAGGCTTAGATTAAGCCAGGATTAGGCATTGGTTCAATTAGGACATTTTAGTAGCTTTTATAAATGTGCCTTAGAAAAATATATTACTGGTGTCCATCTTGAAACAAAGCAATGACACTGACATATTTTAAGACATGCCTGTGCAACTTGCTTTCCGTTAAAACAGATCAAACATGCATTTTAGTCTAGGACTGGGTTTAGGCCTTGCCTGTGAAACCGAGGTATAAAGTCTTAATTAATGTTAACAAATTGACTAAATTAACCACTTGTTTTTGTTGATGTCAAAGCATTTTTTCTTTTTAACCTATGCCATGTTAATAATTGTAATATTTATTGGCCTATACAATTTTAAAGTTTATTTAAATAAATTTAAATATTTTATGTTTAAGACGTTTTGCTCCCTTTTGTGCCATATAAATTTTTTGGGTGTAATAATGCATGTGTTTTGCACTGGAGTGTGCATATCTGCATTTTTTGGTTTGTTCGACCTACTTTTTCATTGTACTTTGAGCTCCATGCGCATGTGACTTTCACAAGTTTGCATGTGTTTGTGTGTCAGGTTGGTACGGAGCTCTGCAGAGGTGATGCAGCTGATCAATTCTGTGTTGAAACTAAGATCTCACAGTCCCACCCTGGTGCACATGGACTCCTCAAGATCTCATTTCATCGTCACTCTCACCGTCACCTCCAGAAGCCCAGATGCACTGGCTCTAGGTATGATATACAGTACAGTGTTTCTTCAAGTCCCCAACTCAGGTTTTGAAGCTGAAATGTTCCCTCAAGCCATACGCCGCTATCTGCAGCACACACGGTTATGGCTGTTAAGTGAGACCGAGCGTATTATCTAAAGACGCACAAACAAACGCTCATTTTCTCACCCACCCACTGCATTAGTTATCTACACATACACACACTCAAGCACTTTCTCACTACTCTGGAAAAAGAGCTCTGTGCTCACTCCAAAGTTTTCTCACAGTAGCACTGAAAGATCTCATAAAGGTTGCCATAAAGTGGATTTACGTGTGCATCATCAGAGGGATATGGGCAGGAGACATAATTATATAAAAATGAATAGGACATTTTTTTTTTAATTATAACACTCAAAATGACAGCTGTACATAGTTCCACTCTAAAGTTAAAAGAGCCAATCACTTTTTAATAGAGGCATCAGTTAGACCAGATTACCAGACCAGATTTTTAGTTAGACTAAAAATACTATTTATTTATTTGTAAAAATATATTGCTGGGTTTTTATAGTTGAAAATCTAAAATAAAACCGTATAAACCGTATATATATATGTGCGTATATGTATATACAGTATACACAGATGCACACACACATATAATATATAAAAATATAATAATATTATATACACACATATATATATTATGTAAACAAAAGCTGCACACACACATATAATATATAAAAATATAATAATATTATATACACACATATATATTATGTAAACAAAAGCTTATGTTAGATGTGATTAACATTTATATCTTAAATAATAATATATTAAAATCTCTTTCTCACTGTCTTTAATATATAAATATATATATACATATATATATATATATTTTTTTTTTTTTTTTAAATTTTTTTTTTTATGTAGAATTGAAACAGTTTCTGAGATTTTGGGCTAGATGGTAGCTAAAAACTATAGTTTTATGATTGAAAAGTAGCAGTCTGGTGTTATTACTGAGATGGCTGCTGAGTGAACTGACCTGCTTAAAAGGCACTTTGCTACCATAACACTTGGAAGAAATAGTTTTGCTCCTACTTTTTGGACTCGTACAGTGTGATCTCTGTGTGTTACAGCTCGTAGGCTGCAGAATGCCAGACAGAACGTCCAGCGAGTGTCTCAGAAGGAGTGGTGGAGCCCGCGCTGCCGCAGGGCCGCCTCTTCACGCTCATCTAGCCCCGCCTCCTCGCCGTCCCACTCCCCCTGTCACTCACCATCCCCTTCTCCCCGTCACTCACCATGCCCCTCTCCCCGACCCAGCATCACACAGACCCCCCTTAAGACCAAGCTGCAGTTAGTGGACCTGGCTGGGAGCGAGTGTGTGGGTAAGAGGTTGCAGTTTTGTGCACCGTTGAGTAGTGAGTTGTTACTAGTTAGTTACTAGTTAACCCATTTTACAATAAAACAAACATCACATTCAGAATCATTAGATAAGGTTTATGGAGTGTTAAATCTTAGGTCAGATTTGATTCAAATGCGCTTAGTAAATGAAGATGTGTCTTTTAGCATGAATGTTTATCTGTGTTTAGGGATGTCAGGTGTGACCGGTGCTGCTCTGTGGGAAAGCTCCTGTATAAACCGCAGTCTCTCGGCTTTGTCTGATGTTCTGGGAGCTCTGGCCGAACGACGACCTCACGTCCCCTACCGCAACAGCAAACTAACACATCTGCTACAGGACGCCATCGGTGAGAGCACATTCACTGTGAAATACAAGTCACTTGAACATGCACACTAGTCCATAAAACATCCATCCATTCATCCTCCCTCACTCCTTCCTTCCATCCTTCCTGAAAATATGACTGAAGATGATCATGAGCCAAACATTTGAACACACAAACACTGACCAATCTAGTGACCTGTTACATTATTGAGAACTTTTCAATTTAGAATGACATTTTTACATGCATGTATTCTGGACATATAATGTCATTTGTCACAGTGCAACTTACTTAATATTATTGTTATTTGCAATGTGTTTTTAAACAGATATATTTAGATATATTATTTATCAACTAATGTCCTAATTGTGCCATATGTTCCTTTTTGCCTGCCTGTGGACGGACTGCATATGAAATTTAGCTCTGTAGTTAAATTAAATTCAATTAGCTATTCAATTAAAGGAAAAATAATTGATCTTTTAGACACAGTGGAACTGTAAAGATTTTGGTGGACTTTTTCCTTGTATATTGTGCAAGTTTTCTTTGCTTTTATTTGAACCACAGTTAAAACCAGTTCAACCAGTCAAGTTAGAACACAAGCACAATAACTGTCATAAACAGGGCCTGCCTACATTCTTCTTTCTTATCTCCCGAACCTCACCTGACCACCCTTTTGACCTCTTGTCTGTCTCCTTTCTGGCACAGGAGGGGATGCTAAGCTTCTGATAATGCTGTGTGTATCTCCTACTCAACGCTTCCTCACTGAATCTCTTCAGTCCCTGGGCTTCGGTGCCAGAGCCAGACAGGTCCAGAGAGAGCCACCACGCAGGAAGAACACGGCTCTGAAGATGAAGTGACAAACAGGAGATCCATTTAATAGTAAAAAGATGCTTGTGTATTTTTATTTGTTTGCATTTTGATTGCAAGTTTATGGTGCTCAGGTTATGTTGAAATTTGCGGTGCATTGTAAGACTTTGGGGTTAAATTCGTTGATATCGTAGTTGCTTATGCTTATACTTGTTCGTATTGTTTATGAAGTAATTCTAGTATTTTTTTCAGTTTTGGATGGGTTACACTCTCTTTAGCTGATCATGCACTTTGGGGATATTCCTCTGAAAAATATGTTTACAGGTGTTTTGTGATTAGTGTGAGTGGAATACTTCAGATTAAGTGTGTCTGCAATCATCCATTAGTTTAGTTTGGGCTTAAGTATTGATGTGATGATGAAAAATGTATGGCTTTGAAGTAATGGTGTTTGCAACCTGACTCTAGTTTACCTTATATTTTACTGCAAGGTAACTTGATGCCTTTCAAATGTATAACTATTTATTTATATTTAAATAAAATGCTTTAAAATTAATACAATTTAAAGTAAAAAAAAATCATCTACTTCTGTCATTTACTTTCATTTATTTTTGTTCCATTGTTACAAGGGGTAGTGATGTAATGTTTCTTCCCCAGAGTAGTGTAGCGTTGCTGGGGCGTGACTTTATTGACATATTCTTCACAACCAATCGGAAACTTTTCATGCGAGTGATGTAACATGAAAACACGGAAGTGGTAGTGTAAGTGTTACTTAAGCCTAGAGTTGTGTTACATAGCAGCACCATCTGTATAAAACACCACCCGAAACTGTATCTTCTTTATCTAACACACCTGTCTGAGACGGATGATATATGCGCTCGATCTTCTCTGGATTTTCAGTCATTTTCTGCATTTAACGCTCCACGGCGGACAGGTGAGTTTATATCTAAAGTAGACTATATAATATAATATTGTGACTTCAGCGCAACTGAGCAACGTTTGGACACTCATCTTATTGTAAAAACCTGGCCCATTTTCCATCCATATTTTCGGTTAAAAGTGTGTATGAGGGAAAAATATCACTGTTAACGGACATGCGCGAAATAGGAAACTTTACAAACAATGTTTAATTATTTCATAGAATAACTCGTACATTATTGTTGGCCCTATCATGTTATAATGGGCAGCGTATGTAAATCCCTCTTAACGTCTAAACCTACTGGACATGAAATATGAAACAATGAACTATCTCCTATTTTTTCCACACGTCGTAAATTGTTTGCAACTAATAATCCATTTTTAATTTCGCACAGCATTACAGTTCAAATTCAAGATGCTCAAAGCCATCGGTCAAACTTTTTTTTCCTCTGGACTCCAGCACCCAAACTTCACTGCTCAACAGAGTAAGGTTAGTAGCCTACTCAAAGTGTCATTTTTGCCAGAAAACCGTCGGCTTAACTTTGTCAGACTTTAGATTTGTTAATATTTACTTAATGCTTGCAGAGATACGGCTTGCATTTTGTTTTTGATAGTCTGCTCATGTTTATATCGAAGCAGACCTTGTTTATTGTTGTAATGTTACCAGTCATGTCTGATGAAGTGATGGTTTTCAGGGTGAAGACTATGAGGTCCGCACTTACCACACAACAAACTGGGTGAGCACAGTTGTGACGGGCATGGAGCAGGACCCGGCCTTAGGCACAGGCTTCAGAAGACTCTTCAAATACATTCAGGGCAATAATGACAAAAGTAAGTCTTCATGGACCTGTAGACGACTAGAAACTCAAATTTTCACGTAGTAAAAAATGGTAAATGGACTGCATTTATATAGCGCTTTCAACAGGCCCATGGCCACCAAAGCGCTTTACATATTGGCTCACATTCACCCATTCATACACCGACGGTAGACAGTAGACACTCAAGATTAGATGCATTATTATTTCCTTACGTCAGCCCCTGTGATTGTGACATTTTTATTACACAACAGAATTACAATGCAAAATAGCAAGCACATATGGGTGAGAAATCTACGGAGCCCCAAAGAGACGTGGTGCAGGAAAAAATTTGTGATGGTAGATTTTAAAAAAATAAAAAATGTAGCCTATATATATTTGCGTTCCCCCGAGAAACTTGCGTAAACCTGCTGTGAGCTCGGACAGACACTTCCTGTTTAATGTCCCGCTGCCAGTGTTTCAGAGCTCCGTACGTTAATGGTTTGGACTTGGACTCAAATATAAAGAAATGCGGTCAGTGCCTGATCAAGGAGTTCAGTGAAGATTGCAATATTCACAGATTCGAACTTCCAGGATCAATAACTCGTGAGCTAAACGTTGTTAAAACACAGATTACACTGATTTACAATCACAGTAACAACGAGCTACAACCCACATTTCCTAAAAACGAGCTTTATAATATAAATTGATCTCTATGAGCATGCAGGCGGCTAAGTCCGAATAAGGAACAGTCTGCAAAATGCAATATAACCCAAAAAACGTTCATACAAAAATAGTCATTAACTCCAATGTTACACATTGTAGTGTCACCAAATTCAGTTTACACATCAATGGTCTCCCGCTTAGTTTAATAAAATGTGCTTTTGCACATTTTATATTATGAAAAATATTCAATAACTTCACTGTAACATACCAAATTCAGTTCAAACATCACTGCTCTAATGCTGGTTATACAACACTTAGTTTGGCAAGTAATTGCACATAAAAAATAAGTAGGCCTATTCTTTACACAAATGATATTGGTAAGCTAACATAATAGTTACAACCATAGCTTTTGCATTATATTTGCTTACTGAATTTGATGGCATTATACTGTATAACAGTGTGAAGTTATTGAATATTTTTTTCTAAAAATAGCGAAGTTATTAATGGTCTAAGTATTGTAGTATAACCAGCAGGAGAGCAGTAATGTGTGAACTGAATTTGGTGACAGTACAGTGTGTCACAGTGAAGCTATTGAAAATGTTTCATAATACAACATGTGCAAAAGGGTTTTGAACTTTGCAGACCGTCCCTTATTCAGACTTGGAGACAAATTTATATTATACAAATTGGGTTGAAGCTCGTTGTCTAAGTTACTGTGATTGTAAATATTTAACAACCATCCCAATTTTTTCCACCACCTTGTCCCTTTAGGGGCTCCGTAGAAATCTCCTCATGCATAAAGCCAAAGGTTTTTCGTGGAAATGGTTTCCTGCTGTGACTACAATAAATCACATCTCAAGATGCTTTTATAATAATAAAAATCATGTGCCAGGTTGTTACCACAGATTCAGTTGTGTTAATGATTCATCAGGTGAAATTGTACCTGCAAAATAGCTTTGGGACATTGAGATGAGTGCATGTTTCTGCACCTTTTCATTAAAGAAAGACCTTTGAATATCGGATTTATCTGAGCGCTTGTCCTGTACCGTCATGTGTCAGAGTGTAAGGTGGAGATGACGGCACCAGTGAGCTGTTTGATTGACCCTGGGGCCGGACCCACTTGTGAAAGCACCTTCACTATCTCCTTCTTCATCCCTGAGGAACATCAGGCTGACCCACCCAAACCCACCGACACAGATGTTTTCATAGAGAACCGGAAAGAGTCCACGATGTTTGTGAGGTATATGTTTGTGGTTTTTAAATTGGAGATTAAATTTAGCTACTCTTCTGTTTAAAACTTTCGGGTCAATATGTTTAGCTTCAATTTATACTTTTATTTAGCAATAATGCATTAAATGGATCAAAAGTTTCAGTAAGAACATTTATAATTTTACAAAATATGTTATTTTGAACGTTCTATGCGTCAAAGAATCCTGAAAATTGTTTTTTATAATGATTTCAACAAAAACAATAAGCAGCACAACTGTTTTCAGAACAGAAGAAATGTTTCTTGAGCAGCAAATCAGCATATTAGAATAATTTCTGAAGGATCATGTGACACTGAAGACTGGAGTAATGATGCTGAAAATTCAGCTTTGACATTACAGGAATAAAATACATTTTAAAATATAGTAAAATAAAAAAAAAACTTTCATTTTAAATTAAAACAGTAATATTCCGAAATATTATTTAAGCAAATAAATGCAGCCTTGAAGAGCATAAGAGACGTCTTTCAGAAGCATTTAAAAATCTGACTGACCCCAAACTTTGGAATGTTAGTTTGTTGCCAGGTCAAACTGTTCTTTGGTTTAAAAATGTTTTTATTGCCATAGCTTCACTTTTGCTTGGCCGTGTTTTGCAGGACGTATGGAGGCTTTGCCAACAGTGAGAGCAGCCGTGAGGAGCTTCTGAAACTGATCGAGAGCCTCAAGAGGGATGGGATGAAATTCAAAGAGGCTCCGTTCTACAGAGCCGGATATGACAGCCCCTTCAAACTGACCAACCGCAGGAACGAGGTGTGGCTGATCAAAGATGAGGAAGAAAAAGCCTAAGGATCAAACAGGCATGCCTTGTGATCTAAATGATGAGGTCAACTGTTTGTTTGAACTTAACAATAGTTATGTAGGTGCTTCTGTTTACTATGTACATACATGCAAGTGCCTGAATGTTTTTGAGAATTTAACACTACTGATTTTATATCTGACCAATATATTTTACAGCAACATTAACACTTTAAATATGAACAATTAACTATGAAATCCTATGAATGTTGAAATAATCTTTAATATTTTTTGATGAATGGTTTTTTTCACTAATAATGTATCATTCAAAGTACTCATGTAATGGTTGTGTAAAGGTGCAAGTACCCGTTGAATGACCCGACTGAATCAATAACTTTTATTGTTTTGATATATGGAAAATCTTATCTGCATTTTGAGCTGTTTATATTGCACTAGATCTTGAATCTAAAAATTTAAGAGAACAATAACAGTGTATTAAATTGACACTAGTTTTTTTGTACTTTCTGATCTTAAAATAACTGGTACACATCGAAACCTTTGGCCCTCTAGTGGTTCAAAAATAAAACGGCACATCTTGCGGAAGAACATTGTTTTGGTTGTGATTTGGCGCTGCGCGTATGAATAGGCCTATTCTTAATCCACAATATAAGGACTGGTATATTGAAACAAATTATTAAAAAAATGTCAAGATGGTTATCAGCGGTTGTTAAGGGTTATCGGTTGGTTAAATATATACATTTACCTTAAATGATTAAAACAGAAAATCATTGTAAATTTGCCTAATAAAACAAATACAGAATAATACAAATAAATTAGTAACTGCTAGTACATATTTTAAAAACGATTTTAACGGGGTATTCAAGGCAGGTTAGGTTTATACATAGTTTAAAGAAGGATTTGTTTGCACTCTCCAAAAAAGTTACATAGTGTAGCTTTAATTCAAATGAATTGTTTTAATTAGATTCAGTCTACACAATAATTCGGTGTATAAAGAGAAACGTCATTAATTAACTTTTATTTTGGTCACTTTAAATCACTTTTAAATAGAGCTATAGCAGAGGAAGAAATATTTGTGTACTTCATCTGACAAAGGACATAATCTGAGTCAGGTGTTAGCTAAAGAAATCATACAAGGCCAAACACACTGTCTGCATCGTCATCAGGTTTATTTTCGAGGTAACGGTTGTGCCTGCCCTGAATATCGTGTTCACACGCTCAGCACAAAAGCATATGAAACAGGAAACTTACTTCTACCTCCTTGTTGCACTTGCACAATGATTCATGACCTCTTTCATGATATAACCTATTTTGCATACATACGACGTTGGTCCAGGTCACGGTATCGAGCTTTAAATGATGGTCAGTAAGACGGAAGTAGGGGTTGATGGTCCTGCAAAGCCTTTGGAGTTGATGAACGGCTGTGGGTGTCATGGTGACGGTGCTAATGAGATTGTGGTTTGGGTTGGCGGCTGACAGGTGGCAGTGAATCAAAGACAGAGACAAGACAGATGGGCCATTTTTAAATATCACCATGTTTTATTACAGAGACAAACTCCAGAGGGTTAGCAGCTTGCTTCCTCTTTGCCATCGTTATTTATTCTGCTTTTATTTTCTGACCCGCTTTTCCATCAGTACGACGGGTGAAGGAACAGGATAGAAGTTCTGTGGCTGCTGAATCTGAACTTAATGACTCTGACGGCATCTGTCTGTAGGATGTCCCCTCTAATCACACTTCCCTCCCAAAACGCCCACCTCCAGCTACAGTATATCAAACCACATTCTGGCTATTCTAAAATAAATACTCTACAAAAGGAAGCCACTCCTAGCAAAGGTTTCTAAAATGTACAAATTCTTTGAAAATAAGTTCGGGTGTTACTTAACATTTCTTTAGGTATATACATAAAAAACATTATAAAACTGCACAAGAAAAAAAAAAGAAGAAGCTTGACAGGTAAACAGGAGGGTTAGTAATAAAGCGGTCCCTTTCACTAGATGTTAACAGAACAGAACTCAGTCTGACTAATGCCCTCACATTTCAGCTAGTTAGAGAGAATGTCCCGTTCGGCTCTTTGGTAACCAAAACAATTACAAGTAAAACCGGTCATTTGTTTCAAGTAAAATGTAAGAATTAACTCTTTAAAATAACCAACACAGACACAATGTTTTTAAAATGACAAATAAAAGGAGACAATGAACAGTGCAAACCTACACACCAAAAAACAAACAAACTCTTTTTGTTTCCACAAACAAGCCGTCATTACTCCAATCTCTTGGCCCACAATTCCTTTTCTATTCCAGACACTTCCGATGGTCCGAACAGTAAGAAAAGTCTCTTGTAGAAATTGGTCGGTGTGCTCTCTATCTTGATCTTTGAAGACCGGTGTACTAAAGATATTTGACTGAAAGGCGCTGACAGAGCTGCCTCAGTGAAGTTTGAGAAGTGATGCACCTCTTTGAACCACAGTGCTGACACAATATCCATCAACTTGAACTACTACAGCCAAAACAAGCGGTCACATAGTAAACAAATCACAAATCTGACTGTTAATGCTGAAGAGTGGAAATAAAAGGCTGAACAAAATAACAGAAGTAATTGTTGGGGTTTGAAAAGATGAGTCTAGTATTGCCACTGAAAGCAGAATTCCCTCCGAAAAGAAGGTCAAATTTGATTAGATAGGTTAGATTATTTGTGAAGAGCTATAGGTATAGCAGTACACCGCCTACTGCTTGAGCTGACGGCTTGATCTACCTCGGGTCCGCATGTCTTAGCCCGCACTTCAATATCAGGCAGCGCTGCCTGGATTAGCGGGCAGCAAGACCCTCGAGAGTTCGACTCCTGGTCTTCTGCCCTCAGTCAATCTCTGGTGCCGAGAAGACATTCTGCTTTTGCCAAGGAGCCATTTCGTCTCCTAACTGCTGCTCTGCTCACATAAAGTGCTGTTAGAGTCCTGAGAGATGGGAAGGGGCATGTTTGATGGTGAAACAGGGCATGGGTCTTCACAGTCGGTGAGTTCTCCATCCCTCTCGCAAATAACTGTCATGGGGCTGCTGAGGATCCGGCTGCGGGCGTTGTACTTGCTGCTGGCGGCAGAGGGCGGTGTGCGGGATCGGCCGTACTTCGGCCCGATTAATGACGGGGACGTTGAGAACATTCCCTCGTTGCGCGCCCAGTCCTCAGACGCCCTTTTGTTCCGGCCTGGAGAAGAGCAGGGGCTCTCGCCCGTCGGAGAAGCTGGATCGAGCGAGGAGTCGAGAGAGCGAGTCCTCTGAAAGCGCGGGTCGGTGCTGCGCAGCATCTCGGCAGCAGACATGCGGAAGCTGGTCTCGGAGCGACTACCTTTCTTCAGCAGGAGGGCCTTGAAGGTGTCGCTGCTGGTCAGGGATTTGCGCAGGCTACGCTGTATGGAGCTTGTTTGCCGTGGCAGGGAGGAAGTCGAACCGGGGGCCATTCCTGTGGGGGTGACTGGTGGGGATAGAGGACCTCGTGAACGCTCCTCTTCAGACTCCTTGCGCCCCAGGACCTTCCGCTTTGACCTGGAGACAAAAGTAAAATAACGTCAAATAAATTGTTTTAAACCAAAGTAGGGATGCACACTATATTAGTACCGTATCTGTAAAAGAAATAATGAAATATCAGCTCAAGCTTAAATTAGTTAGCAGTAGGCTGCAGAGAATCCGCTTATAAACAAAAATAAAACTTGTGTTTGATTTAAACTATTATTTAGAGAATAATATGTCAGAGTTGCCGGCACAAATGTTTAACTAAAATGCTTCACTTCAATTAACAACTAATCAAACTACTCCTGAAGCTGAACGTCCTGAATAAGATTCAATTCAATTTTAGTGATTAATTTTTTCAGTCTTGATAAGCCTATCCCCTTCATTGATTTCTGTTCCACTTTCTCATTAAACTCCACTAGCCCCCAGCAAACCAAAACCTCACTGCAAAATTGGAAAAACAGGAATATCTTAATGCAGTATATAAATAGCAGGAGTAGGGGGGTGGGGGGTGTTTGCTTAATACAAATTCAGTCCTTTAAAAGCCAAACCAAAGAGGAATACTGCAAGCATAGCAACTTTATGGAAGTGCAGACATAATGGAAGCCTAATCAACAAAGCAAACTGGGCAAAATGCCCCGCATCACTTTAACCAAGAGGGCTGTTCATTCATCCCACCAGTAGGGGGACCTTGGGTCAATGAAAGCTAGCATTTGTGGCCAGGATCAAATCAAATTCATTAGCATGGCATAACTGCTGCAGATTAGGGAGCGTGGGATTATCTGCGGGATAGAGCAGAAATTCATCCCACGTCTGAGATGCGCTGGGAGATTATAGAGCTAATCCCACCCTAGCATCACCACGAGAGGAATACACCAACAGCTAATTACTTGCCAGACCGCACCTCGTATGTTGGGGGGTGTTCATGTTCAACTGGTCCAGGCTGAACGAAAGAGAAGGAAAAGGAGGATGGGAGGGATCAGGAAAGGAAAAGGAGGAAGAGAATGACAGATATGAGAAGAGAGTGGGGAAATGACAAAGGATGTGGAAGCAAGAATTGAATTGTCAGAGATACAATATCTAAAACAAACAAAAAAAATCCATTGAAAACCCCCATCTAAATATTAAAAAAAGCTCTTTCAAAAATAAATATATAAAAATAATCAAATGTTATATTTAAATTTTTAGTTTTAAGATTAAAATGAGACAATAGGATTTAATTATATGCTTCATTTCTGGGGTTTATGCATAAAACAGACAAAAAAACTATTTGCAGAGGTAAAATGATAAACTTATTTTAAGATACAACAGTTTGGGAGGGCCTTTTTCTCTCCAGCATGAACAGGGTTCATGAAGAAATTATTAACCAAGTTTGGTGTGAATCTGAACCACGCTTAACATCTTTGAGGTGAATAGGAACACAGACTGTGAGCCAGACCCCATCACCCAACCAGACAAGTTATTCCAGTTCGGACTCCGTAAACTACTTCATTATGGACTTTGCTTTGTGTGCCAGAGACATTGTCCTTCTGGAACAGAAAAAGACCCCCCAAAACGATTGCAACAAAGGATTTTAGAATGTCATGTGTGCTGTAACATTGGCTTGTCTTCACTGGAATTAATGGAATATGCACATGGCTTCCACATACTGTTGATCATTTCGTTCTATAATATGTCATTTTGTTCTTCAAGTAAATAATCTAGTTTTAAGCATGTTTATATATTTTTAACCAGAAAACAAGAAAAATACAGATTTAGTTTTTTTGCAGTAAAGTCCTTCAAAACACATTAGGTCAATTCTTGAGAGAAATGCTGTATACATTGTGGTTGTAATCTAGCTTTCACTCCAGCTTTTTTATTTGATTCATTCATCTAAAGCTCAGTGTTATGAGAGTGACATCAGCCAAACCGCAGGATTTACTGAGCACATATAGCATCTGGTGCACTGTCACACTACATCTAAACTGGTCTTCCATATCAAGGATATCTTTTACTCTAATATCTGTGTGAGATTGCAGCAGACCAGAGCATAAGGAAGAGCAAAGCCACGCACACACACACACATACACACACACACACGGTAGCAGAGGAAACCAAATCCTCTCGATGGAAATTGTGTGATGTGCTAAAGAACTTCAAAAACCTGCCCATTACACGTGACTATGGAAGAGCCTGCATATGTAATACGTCTGTGTGAACAACATAATGAATTTTAAATAGTGCCCCATACGGTAAGCAACAGAGGTGCATTTTCACGTGACTGTTCTAATTCAGTCATAAAACTCTCATAGCCTTACTGCAGAGTGCATGTTTCTTTAACACAGCCAAATGTACATGAGCATCCAGTGGAGTAATACATCAGCCTGTGGCATTTCTCAATCTGACAGACAGAGACCACAGAAGCCCTACTCTTAACAGGCTGCTTTCCTTCCACGCTCTATCTTTGATGAATGTATCTGCGATTGGATAGGACAGCCCACTTTGAAGTTATGAGTTGCGGTTTATGGGAGGTGGGAAGGATGGAGTGGAAAGGAAGTAGATGAGACTGGAAAAGGGATACCAGCAAAGTATTTGGGAATTTACCTGTGAATGGCAGCAAAGAGGTCCTCTGTGGTGCGGGGCCGTGTGGGGGTCACCATGTCCCCACCGCTGTCGCCGTTGATGCTGGGAGATTGAGCGACGTCCAACGTGCTGGACTCAAACACCTCACCTGGTAGGACATTCATATATTAAACTCATATAATAGAGGATGTATTCAATTTCTTGAAATAAATCAATATATAAAAATATATATAAATTGCATAGTATTATTATAAGAATTGCTTCCAACACCAAGGTCATAGGTTTGACTTCTTGAATTCAAATGACTTCAATTTATATAAAAGCGTCTGCATAAGTGTAATGATGATAATAAACTTCAAAGGCAAAGCCTAATGACCTGAAAATAAATGAACACACTGCAAACAGGACCCAGCTGACAAACAGATACTGTCATTCTAGAACTCAATATTATGTCAAAATGCATAGGCATGTTTGGAGAAACTTGTCTAAAAAACAAACAAACAAAAATATTCAAAGCAGAGAGGAAAATCTATGTAGATAAACACTTATAGAGCTTGAATGGTTTTATATAAAATATCAGAAAACATCAGATTTTAAAACAGTCAATCAAAATCCTACATTTCATATACCACATTTCAAGTACCAAGACACATCCTAGGAGCCATCGATTAAATCCAAGAACACACGTATACTTCACACTCTTAAAAAAAACACTTGAAGACAGTAAAAAGCTTTATGTTTAATATTGTCTTACATTGTTGTGGTTGTATCCACCTTCCCAGAGTTCAGTTGCTCTGCTCTCCTCTCCTCTCACATCTGCACTTCCCTGAGACACTGAGGGTGATCTCACGTTACGCGCTCTCTTCCATACCCCTCCCTCACTTCTCTCTTCCTCTACCCACTGTCAGCTCCACCCCCCGCCCCATCCTGTTTAAACGGCTTTCCCTAAGGAATGCTGTCCCATTCTAGCCTGACCCTGACTAGAAGTGTGAGGAGGAGAGTCTGTGGACACTGTAACACTGGTGACGTTGAGAGACACACATTTTCTCTTTTGCTCTATGCTGTAATAATTGTATAAATTTAAGAGAAACACCTATAAAAGTATCAATTTGTATACTGCACACTCTCATTCAATACACTGCTTTAATTACCATTTTCAAGAGTTGTCTTTGTAGTTGTTGTCAGTACTCTTAATATTCATTATTCAGAATTTATATTATTTAGAATATTTAAATATTTATTTTAGATTTATTTATTTTATTACCTGCAACTTAATTTATCTGCTTATTTCCTTATTTACCTGATGTTTCAGAAATATCATAGAGTTGTGTAACATGTATTAAAAACTGGTGAGGGAATCTATAAATGAAACAATGAAAAACTAAAGGATAAGAGAGAATGGTAAAACAGGAGAGAATGAGAAAAGGACGAGAGAATCAGTAGTCAAAGGGACAGATGGTGGAAGGGGAGTGGTTGCTGAATGAATACAGTGAAAGACTTGGGGAAAGAGACAGACAGAAGTAAAACTAAATAAGTACTAAATCCAAAGGGCTGCTTGAGTGATGTCCAATTCTAAGCCCTGACACACTCATGGTAGAGGTGAGCAAAATCAGCCACTTCTTGCCTTAAATGCATGTATACTTATACACAAGTTTTTTTCTTGACAATGCTGTTTTAATACAAGCTAAAGTGCTAATGTGCATCACCTTGTTCCTATTATCCCTCTTTATGAAATTTAAAGCTTGGAATCACGTCACCCAATAGTGCCTCTGACTCTTTAAAAAGGTCTGCGTATTTAAAATTGTATGATTTTGTGTCATCCAGTTTTATAAATGATCTCCACTGAGTAAAATGAGAAAAATCTAACTCACCACTTTCATCATCTTTAGATCCAAAAGATTCTGTGCTGCTGGTTACATCTTCATCATCTCCCTTTTCTCCATCCTTTCCTTCAATGGTACCCATGTCTGCATCAATAATGATCGTACCAGAAGTCTGGGAGAATTCCTGAGCTTCACAATTTGTGGAAGAAATGTCTCTTATCTCCTCAGGAGGTACAGAAATTCCAATGCTATCCTTCTCAGTTGTCTCTTCCTGTTCTGGCACAGGTGTGGGATCCAGACCTTCAGGCGTAGTTGTAGAGATGTTAACGTCATTTTGAGCACTCAGCAAATCACTGACATGATCCACTGATGAAAAGGTGAGAGAAAACATGGGCTTTTTGGAAACCACAGGAGGCTTTTTCTTGGGTGTGGTGTTTTGTGGTGTTTCTGCAGGTGATGAGAGGGCAGGCTCCAAACCATCTACTTCAGTTGTGGCCTTAACCTCGTCAAGATCTATGGACCAATTTGTGAGCCAGGATGTTGGTTCAGAAATTGATTTTACATCACAGTCAGGTTGTGCTTCAACATGGCTATCCTGGCTATGCTGGATGGAGAGTTTTTTCTCTGGATATGATGGCCTTAAATTAGGAGGTATTGAAGAAACCCGAGGAACTGTGGGATGCCGTAGTTTGAGAGGCTTCTCTGGTGTTTGGGGTCTGGCCAACTGATTAACTTCATTGTTTTTTGGCCGATTTGCTGGCCGAAGTTGCACACTCTGCAGGGCAAATGGGGTGATCAGAGGCATGCCAACCTTACTAGACTGCTCAGAGTGAGGCAACACTGTTCTTCTTTCTGAGTTCACTGGTTTTAGGCTACCCTTAATTTCCTTCAAACAAGTAGAAGAAGGTGTAGGTGGTGTCATACTGGATAGGAGTTGATTTTGGGGTGGAGAATAAGCAGGGAGGGGGGAACAAGCAGGCAGTGGTGGTGGTGGAGGAGGTGGTGGAGGGCTGAAGGAACTATTGAGGCCCGACAAGGCAGGGTCTATCAACACTTCTGGAGGGGGAGGTGGTGGAAATTCGGGGGAAGAATTGATGTAAGGAGGGCTCATGGATGCTTGTTGAGGGGGGGTGGTGGGTAAAGCAGGTGGCGGAGGAGGAAAAATCTGGTCTGCAGTGCACACAGGGCTGGAAGGCGCAAGGGGAGGAGGAAAGGACGGAGCATTGAAAGGTATAAGAGCCACAGGGGCAGCTGGAAGAGGTGGTGGAGGAGGAATATTGTTCCTGTTGGAATCAGAGGTGTTAGAGGAAAGAGAGGTGGAAGAAGAGGATATGGACATAGATGAGAGCAAGGATGACTTTCTTTCAGGCACTCTGGGTTTGGGCTTGCTGCCTGATGGGGACATGCATCTCATAAAAGAGGGGACGGGAGTGCCAGCTGTTGGAGTGTTGGATTGACTTGAGTATCCACTTGATGGAGAAGTCAACCGATGTACCCTGTCTGGGGATGAGGTGCCTGTTCTGGGCTTTACACTTCCTTCCTGAGCAGGAGGAAGAGTAGCCTGGTTACCATTGTGGAGGCTTCTTCCATTTACCATCTCAACCACTTGTCCAGCAGAAAGTGAATTGGTGCATGGTGACTGTGTTTGATCTCCAGATGGACGAGGATAATCCATGTAGTAGCCCCAAGAGTCTGCATAATCAGAACGGAGGCTACTAGTGTCACTATGAGAAGGTGTGACATGACAGATGGAGTACACATGAGCCATCCCTGCTGCTGAAACACCACTGCTGCCTGCACTGATGCTGCTCTGGCTCCTGGGACGAAGCATCCAGGGGTCCTCATAGTCACTACAAGGACTGTGAGATGGTGAGGTGGAGGACCCTTTGCCTTTCAGCCCATTCTGAAGTGTCTGTTGGAGTGTGGCAATTAGTGACTCATTGAGAAGAGAACCATTGCGAATATCTGACCCTCCAATATTGGCAGTAGGGGAGCTGGTTTTCTTAGGTTTTCGTCGTAGGGAGTCTGTGCGTGCTGGTGGAAGAGGTGGTTTTTTAGGCTTGCGTAGAGAGATGGAGCGTGACAGTGAGTGGTCACTGTACAAGCTGGTTATGTCTTCTTGCTGACCCAGGCACTCGTACATACTGTGTCTTGCTGCTCTTCCTCCTATACCATGACCATGGCCACTACCCTGGCTCCTTGACCTAAGACCTGAATCCAGATGCATGGAAGTGTAGTAGCCATCATTGTCCATTGAGTAGAGTGAACTAGAGTCTGTGCCTTTTGAGGAGCGTTCAAGGCTACTATAGAGATGATTTATAGGTGTTGAGCTGCTGGAAGTCAGTGTCCTTCTGGGCAAGACATTCTCAGGAGTGTCGTAAATCCATTGCTCGTCTGAAGACAATGTTCCTGCGGCAATAGTGCTGTGGCTGTGCAAACTACTATCAGACTGGCCAGTCTCACTGCAGGTATCCTTCATGCCTGACTCTGGTGTGTGTGATCCTGTGCCTACACTACTAGTGCTCTCACTGTTGACAGCTGAGACCATGCTAAGAGGTCTAGCTTTAGTGTATGGTGACCCAGCAAGTGGGCTCTGGCCAGGACTTGATGTGGTGTGAAGTGCAATAACCTCAGCAGAACATGACAGAGTAGCATTAGGTATAAGGGAGGTTGAGTAGGCTGCATGTGGAGAAACTACACAGGCTGGACCTGAGACAGATCCCCACTCCTTTTGAGTACCCCTCACCTCCTGAGATTTTGGCCGGGCTTGATTACATACCCTGGGGGCATTCCTCATGTGCACCACAGTTTCATCTACTTGTAATTTTCCAATCTGCTGAGGTGCTTTTGCAGTGGAGTCTTCTTGCCTGAAAGGGGTGCTACTGTAGAGGGGCTCTGCATTTAGAGAGACCCGTGCACCTCGTGGCAAGCTGTGAAAACGTTGGATATCATTGCCAAACTGTGGTTCCATTACAACAATAGAACTTCCAGGGGAGCTCCCATCATAGACAGAAGAGATGTTCATGGCAGAAGTGGAGATGCCGGCCATCTGAGCAGCAATTCCTTGGCCCTTCTGAGCTCGTATTCTCCTCACAGAGGGTGGGACAATTTTCACCTCCTCAGTTTGGCAGCCAGAATCTTTTGTTATAGATCGATGGAGAGTCGAATTCCTATTCATGACTCGCCCAAGTGTTGAATACTGTCCAGGGATAAACATGGACTGTGGCCGAAGCTCTCCTCCGCGCCCTTTAGCTGCTACAGAGAAGAAAAAAAAGAAAGGAGAAAATTATGACAAGTACTGCAGCTGCTTGTTTTTCTGCTTCTCTCCCCTACACCTCTTTGTGACATCAGCTGCCAATCAGATTAACCCTCTCGATTGAGAGCTAATTAGATTATCTTGAGCCACATGTGGCATGTTGATGACTTCTGGAAACTTTGATTAAGGTTGATAACTTAATGGCTGGCACCAAATTTGTTGTCCACTCCTGAGTGTCACTGAGAGTTTGCACTAAGTCAATGATCTTAGTAAGCTGGTGCTCGAAGGAGGACAGGCAGATGGTCTAGCAGTACCACGACACTCTCTCACACAAACCACACATCTTTATGGGCTTATGCATGCAAACACATTTCTAGTATTTAGTTGAAAACCACAGGCTGTTAATGTATTACGCCTCCTGTTACCATAATACACACACAGCAAAGTGCAACCTTGCATCTTCTTAGCATCACGCTCAATGTTAGAGAATAAATTACCATACAAGAGTAATCATGACATTCTAACTGCCAGACAGAAACATGTCTTAAAAGCATTTCTATCAGATCAGCTTAAGTTTTAGAGCCAGGGATAGGACACTGGTGCATGAAGTTAGCCCTCACCCCTGCATGTATAAACAACAGAATGGGACTTAATGCAGATTTATTGTGCATTGCTATCAGCAAAACATCTTAAAAGAGCTTGACACTCTACAAGAACAGATGGGTGTGGGGGATAAATAAAGGCCTCATTAAAAGCATATCTACAAATAGCAAATACAAAGACTGATACAGAATGCCCTTTCCACAATCCCCATAATCTGGCATGAGCGCAAACAGATATGGCATTTTAACAGTATGCTAGTGTTATTGAAAATTATATGAAATTTGCTTATATACTTCCACATAACAGAAAAAAAAATTCTACGAGGACTATCTGCACTATTTTTACTTATACTACATCTATTTTAACTCTCCCTTCCCCCTCCATTACTCTCCTGATAAAATATGAAGTGTTTTGCCAGAAGAATCTGGATAGGGGATTATGCAGTGGCTTCAGTTGGCTGCAAAGCAAAATGTGGCATGCCATCTCCAACAATGGCTCCAAATATGAGCACTCACATACACCAACAGGAAGCAAACTAAATAGAATCAGGGACCATGACCCAGGGGAGTGATGAGAAATGGAATGCGGGATGCAGCTGTTGGATGCTGAGATTATATAACGGAGCGTTGAGAGTATGCATGCAAGAAATCCACATTTAGGGCATGAGAGATTCTGTAATGATTAGCAAATCAATAGATGATTTGAAAATAGACGTATAAGACAGTAATTTTGAATTGAGAAGTCAAAGAGCTCAGATTAGGATGATCCTAAGACTTCTAAAATCAATGCACAGAAATTGCATTGAGATGGGAAAGAGAGGCAGGGTCATGACAAACTACACTATATGGTGATGACAACTACAGTACTACATGAAGATGACTACACAGTCATCTAAATGGAAACAGGTGAGGCAGGAGCAGCAGCAGCACAGAAAGCTGGCAAAGCCATACCATACCTAGTTCCTGTTGGACGCTGTCAGGCACCCCTGAAATAGTCTTTCTTCGCTTAACCTTCTTGGGCCGGCGGACCAGAGTGTCAGTGTTTATTAGGGAGCGGCGAATGCTGGCCTGCCTGTCAAACGTCTCCCCTGGAGGGCAGTTGACGAGGGCAGACAGGCAAAAGGTCCAGTTAGTAACATACATGCATCACACATGCAGAGCACACACACATACGGATACTGTGCCAGTAAACTTTCAAGCAGAGCCACACATTCTGCAAGCGAAATAGTGTGAAAACCAGGCTAAAATTAGGAAAAAGACAAAAACAAAACTGCATTCATATCTACACTCATGTTTTAAGTGTGTCTGTGTTTAAGTGTATGTGTCAAGAAAGCAAGTAGCTATATGTTACAAAATACAGAAATTCCAGAAACAGCCATTAAAACCACCCATCTTGTTCAAATATTAAACCTTAATATTGGGTGCTATGACTGATTTAAGTAATTCAGTTGACAATATACGCAAATACTGCGCTTGCCTTTGCCTGGCAGTAGAGTGGTTACGACTCTGATGATCTGTTGTACACTAATGGGAATTCTATCAATGATCTATCAATTCAATACAATGATCTTCCTCTATACGTAGTAGACATGTGCCGGTATTCGGTAATGCGATAAATCGCGGTAATGAATATGCACGATATTGTTATCGCGGCCACTTCAAAATACCGTGAAAAATAATAGATTTGAATTTAGACTTTTAGAACACGCATTAGCTAATTTTCTATCAACCGCTTAAACACTGCATATATGCTCCGCAAAACACGTGCGCACTCTGATGTAAACAATCCCCACATGTATAAGCACTGTGTGCACGCGGCGCAGAGCGCACTCTAGTCTAATGTAAACAATCATCACATGGAGTAGAAGCATGGCGGAAGGAGGAACGCTGCCGACGATTTACCCCCCGCAGGGCTGCCAACTCTCACGCATTCAACTTGAGACTCAAGCGCCTTTCAGACAGGACGCAGAATACTCGCGGGGACGTTTTGTTGCTGCGTCGACCAAAGCACGCCGGGGCCAAAGTTAAAAATAGTTCAACTTTTTATTTGCAAAATAGCAAATCGCGTTCCGCGTTCTGTCTGAAAGCCGCTTTACGGAATTGACACTTTTCACACGCTCTCACGCAGAGAAAAATCGCGGAGCAAAGAGGACACTGACAGCGACAGACTAGACAGAGCAGGTTACTTTTGATATGAAAAAAAAAAGGTTCTGTCCATTGTGACAGATCGCTGCGCCTCAGTTCAAGTAAACCGATCATCTGTTACTTTTTATTTAAAGATACAGTACAACTTACCTTAAGGTTTATGCCTCATACAAAATGTCGATCAATCAGTGTTTTTCACGGAAAGAGGTCAATAAAACTGCAGGAGAACAGTTATGTCACAGAACGTTACATTCACCTCAGGAAAGCCATTTAATGACCAGCACTTTATTTGACTAGAAAAAATTGTGATTTTGCTAAATATGTGCACTTTATTACATATTAATTATATGTTTACTTGTCATTACATAATTGTTATTATAATGAAAACCGCATTATATTTAATTTCTCTCTGTTTACAGCATTATGAGATATATTTTTTTCTTGAGAAAAATTAACATGCAGACTGTAGCCTACCTAATATTTATCCAAATGAGTCAATATTGAATTAAGATTAAAATCAAATACAATAATTTATTTGAATAATACAAACAGTAACCTACCAGTCATTGTACCATGTAAACATTGTAACACGTTGTCACTAAACTTAATAAAATTCTGTTTAGTTACCATGTTTTGATAATCACAATTACACATTGTGATGCAAGTTGTTTTTTTAGATACCCGCAATCCATCTGTTTCTCTTGAGCAATTAAAATATCGTGATAATACCGTATACCGTGATAAAAGCTCATTCAATTAATCGCAGCACGAAAATTTGATACCGGCACATGCCTACTACGTAGTATATGAAGAGGAAACCCCTGGTTTGAAATATATCATTAGAAACAGTGTATTTTATATAAAAGCACTTTTGTGCTGCAAGATGTGCTGTAGCACTGCAAAAGCAAGGGAACCCCAGAGACTGGGCACCGTTGACTAAGCCTCAGCACGCTGGGATGCCTGACTAAGTCACGGAGCTGACAGACTGAATTAGTGTGTGGTGTGTATTTGTGAGTGCTTTGTAGTTTAATACAGCTTCTTTCTGAGTCATAGTGAAGTTCGGAATTATTTAAAGGGATTGGACATAGAGAGCTTATTCTGTCTGAAGAAGACTAGTAGGAAAGACTGTTCTTTTGGATTAGGTGTTCATAGTGATGCACAGCTGAATTTATGCATCGGCAGGGAGACTGAATGCTCAAACAGATGACTCTCAAAGGTCAAAGAGATAGAAGGAAATGACAGAACTGTTAATATGAGAACTGTTAATACACTCAGACACATTCATGTTAGATCCATCCATGTGGTTATACATCCAGAACAGGCGGTATGTAGTGATCATGCATGCAGTGCTCAAATGTTAGGTACAGACAAATCAGTTAGGAATGATTTATGAGGAATTACAAATAAATTACAATTACAATTTCTAAGATTTTAATGATTTTAATGAAAGATCCACACGGAAGTAATGTAACATAACACAGACCAGCAATATGAATTCTAGACTGACAAACATAGGGACTCATCGGAGACACAACATGAAAGTGACATTTTGTAACTAACTCTACAGTGCTGGCATGTTTGACTTACAGTTGATGGGATATATTTCTTACCTGTGACATCGATGGGGACAATATCTGTGAGAACAGCCTTAGCCTGCTGCCTCATCTTCTCTTCTGGAGTGGGCAGGGGCGGTGCTTTGGACCATGACATTTGTCCATCAACCTCAACCCCCTCCTCCTGTGCGGGACTTTGTGCTCTCATTTGGCAGGAGTCTTTCTCTTCCTCTCCTGAAGATGCTGTAGACTGAAAAGATGTAAAAAAAAAAAAAATACAGTGAGTTTCATGACTACAGTAGGCTTATAGAGATAAGTAAACAGAAAATGTTGTAGTAGTAAACTAGTAGGGCATTAATATTCAGACTCAGAGCTGCTACACCCCTTATTTCTCTTTAGCTTTAGTCAAGGGTTGTTTAAGGATTGTGTGCCCCAACTTATAGGAGCTCCGGGAGTATACAGAGTGGTTTCACGGGCAACTGACCATCAAACCACACACACATAAACACACTGAGAAACTAAAATAGAGACAATAAGAACAGAGAACGGGAGCAGAGAGAGGGGGAAAACCAGCGAGGCGTTAAAACTCTGTTCACGCATTGTGATTCTGAAATGGGAACGCCGTTCGCAGAGTTACAAGTGGACCATCTGAAGTTTCAATCCAACACCTGGGCCTCCCAAACAAACCGAACATAATTAAACCACTACACTACATTTAATTATACATCCAGGCCACTACCAATAGTCAAAAACCTATTCACAACTGCCTAAGGTATTGTTTTTTGTTTCAACATTTTATTACCTGTCCTGCCTCTGTCAGAGTGGATTGACTTTCAGTGTGAAATAAAGAGTATTACGAATACATCACATTTTACAAGTGACCAATTCTTATTATCAAATGTTTGAATGACAGCTGATCTTGATTTGCACAAAAAAGAAAGACAACTTAAGAATAGTTTCTTTGTTCTGAAAAAAAAAAACCTTTCTCTTTCTTTGTAACCCCATAGTTCTTTAAAACTTTATAAATGGCCAATTAAACCATAAACAAATATATGCGAACTCTATTATTATTAAATATAATAATAATATATATTTATTTATAATGCACTTTTCATTTGCAAACAAATCTCAAAGTGCTACAGCAAACATATTTCAAAAGTAAAAAAAGGGGCAAGAAAAAGAAAACGTAAAACCAGTTAAATTCTGCATTAGTTGTAGCTATTTTTAAATAGAAAAGTCTTTATGTGTATAAATATATGTATTATGTATATGTTCCAACATGTGTTTGAAGCGTTGATCACTGTAGCCAATCACAGACATATGTGTTGAGCTTGTGAAACACAATGGCCAATCAGAGACATGTATGTTGAGCGCGTGAACACAATGGCGAATCAGAGGCGTTTAAGAATCCGTTCAACAGCGCTCAAAATGGACATTTTTTAAATTTCAGTACGGTACGAACTTGGTACCTAAGTCGGTACTTTTGACAAAAGCTAATTTTGTTATATATTGTCACTTTAGCCTGCTCCAATAAAACAGTTTAATATCATTTATTTTTCAGCTACATTTAGGTCATTTGAAAAATGTTTATTATGGCATATTAATAATTTTAAGTGTCTTTCTTTTTTAGCTGTATCTAATCTGGATGAAGAGAAAAAGTTAAACAAGTTAAAAAAAAAATCAAAAACAAAACAAAGCAGCAAAAACTTTAAGCAGCAAACACTTTTTCCTCAGTCAGAATTATAAGGCCAGTCCAGCACTGTAACCTGAGTTAACCTCATCCCAGTGGGCTGGGAAAGCAGGTCTAGGGTGGTGAAGGAGGTTAAAAGGGCATGAGATCCTTTAGGGTGGGCCGGGGGCAGCAGGAGGACAAAAGGACCCCCGAATCTTTGCTTTTCTTGTTTTTGACCTTTCCAGGGCCCCTGAACGCAGTGTGATGAGGAGCAATGAAGAAAGGATGGAGATTGAGGGCAAGGGTATGGTGTGCTATAAACAAAACTGCATGATTTCTTGCTAAAAACTTTTATGATTGTCCTATTGAATCCGTTCAGTAAAATCCCTTTACTTTCAAACCTGTCTTCAATGTTCATTAGCTAAACAGCAGCTTTCTAAATCGCAATATCTCAGTAAATAACTATTTTAACACATTGTGAATAATAGTTTCATTAGAGTGTCATTCTCCTGAGGTTCAGCTCTCATAATGGGGCCACACATGGCTGACAACATTAATGAAGCCAGCAGAGATACTGAAGAACTGAGGCGGGAACTCCACAGAGGAACATGTGGGAAGCTGTGATTCAGTACCCAGAAGCCCATCTGCAGGCAGACACTCTCTCCAGCAGAGGGCAGACAAATCCCACAGGGTGCAACACAGTCAGCTTTCTGATCTGATTTGATAACAGATCACTCTTTTTATTAATTCATTATTTTTACAGCCAATAACCAATATGGTGGCAAATATTGAAAACCTATACTAACAAAAAAATTCCTTTACACTACGTGAATTCATCTAAAAAAAAAAAAAAAAAAAAAAATCAGGCCTCAGAAATGTTTTAGCACATTTAAAAAACGTGGCATAGGATAAAGAGAATAGGGAAAAAAACTATATATGAAGTGCATAATAATAATAATAATAATAATCATTATTATATAATATGCAGATACATAATTATATGATCATTATTACATATAATTCAATCTGTTTAAAATATCAAGTCAACATCAATAACCAGAACAACACACAAAAAATGCAAAATATGGTCGGTCTCTGATATTTTGTTAAATAGGCCTACCTTTTTATCAGCGTCATCCTCTTCGATGTCCTCATCCTCATGTTGCGAGTTTGAGGAGCCTGAGAAGGTGGGTCCCTGTGAGTAATACTGTGAGCTGCGGAAACCATCTTTCCTCAGTTTATCACATTCTGTGGGAACAGAGCAGAATCATCAGGACCAGCCCGAAAGGAAGTTTTTAGGAACTTTCAAACATTCATTGAAGTATAGAAGCAGATTTAGCTCCCTCTAGTGGTTTGAGAGAGAATTACCATTTGTAGGTCTTCATGAAAATGACGAATGATCTGATCCAACTAATAATAAGATAATTCAATTCAAGTTTATGTTTAGCAGCACCTTTACAAAAGATATTCCGGATGAGAGAGAACTAGGGATTAGAAAAGAGTAGTAGACTGAGATCTGTTCTGCTCTGTATGTGTGTGTGTGTGTGTGTGTGTGTGTTTGTGTGACAGACTGCATCATGCTGACTCTCTAAGCTAACTGTTGCAGATGGCAGCTCCATCCCCTTGGCACACAGCCCACAATCCCTTCAGTCATTCAGTCAAGTGAATCCAGCAGTCTCTCTGCTGACAAAAAAGTAATGCTCATCTGCTTTCATTATTTCCTGATGTGTGTTTTATGACACTTTACTGCAGCTGTGCGATGCACTCCATTAAATAGCTGAAGTGTGCAATTTATGTGCCACTGACGGCAACAAACCGAATTGCAAAAATATTGACATGTTTTGCAAAGTTTTCACAAACTACTCCCTTATCCGCCAATGGTCAGAAAAAAAAAAATCTCATAATTGCTTTGTCGGGCTGGCCGAGATGCTCAAACAGAGCCATAGTGTTTACACTTTTGGAGAAATCAGAGTGGCTTACTTATTGGCTGTCTTGCATTTTAAACTGAAATAGGAAAATAGGGAAAAATATTTAACATAAAAATTGCACTCCTCAGCTTTAAAAAATGCCATAGATGGGCAAAAAGAATCAAACCACATATTTGCAAAAGAGCAATGCACATAGGAGACAAATCAAGAGTCTAAAATGACTAAACCAGCCAGACTGTTAAAATGTCTTCCTCTAATTCTCCAAACCAACTATTTATTTTGTTTGCTAATCCTTTATGGTTTCCTTCAACACTTATCCATCAGCTAAGACTTTAAATAGAGACAAGGAGGTTTACAAAGGCTTTTTAACCTGTCATTAAACATTCAAGACACCTGTGAACTTCCTCTGATCTACATGTGCCTAGTGTTGTTTGTCTTGGCAGAATAAGCCTGTTTAAGCACTAAGACAAGAGTTCTGTTCCTAACCAAAGAGAGACTGCCAGGAAAGAAAAGATATAACAAGTGAGTGGGAAGTGTAAACAGCATTGGGAAAAGTGTTTGATGGTGCAGCTCTACCTGTCCTCATGTCCTCTAGTCTTCCTCTCTGCCATCTAAGGGCTTGAGGTCTCTAATAGAGTAATATGAGCTACACACCTGTGCCTGTATAATTAATCAGGCTTCACATCAGCCACCTGCACTGTTAGATCAGTCTTGAGAATCTGCTAATTGAACCTTGATCTGTACCACTCTGAGCTGTACTGTTAAATCGACCCCTGGACATCAATAACAGGCCGTTTCACAGGTGTCCAGTGTGCACTTTAGAACAACGAGTGACATCATGGGCACGGTCACCTGCTGCCCGGTGTGTTTGTTCCCATAGCAATGCTGATCTCATGAGAACTGCAGCAGGTTTGAGGTTGATTCTGGTGTGTGCGGGCGGCTCATACCTCTGAGAGCTGTTTTCAAGTTAACTTTGGCCTGGCGGTGCAGGTCTTCCACGCAGGCCGGTCTGGAGCCCGGCAGAAAGACGTTCTCCTGCTGGTGCCATGGAGCCGTGTAGTGCACAGTCCACTTTTTCTCTTCATCTAGATTAGATACAGCTAAAAAAGAAAGACACTTAAAATTATTAATATGCCATAATAAACATTTCAAATTACCCAAATGTAGCTGTTTATTCTAGCAAAACTCATTGAACTCAATGCAAAGGACATCCACGTTTTGCCAAATGCAAGTAATAGCCGCCAAATGTGACCATTTGTGGACTCACCGTGAGTCAAAACAGAGCCAAAAGGACTCTTTTTGTTTTAAACTCTGCTACACTTTTAACTGAGTCAGTGAACCCTAAAAACTGGAACCAAAGAGTGACCCAAAGTGAACAGGAATGCAAGTAAACTACCTAGCAGAGGTGCAAATGAGCCATGGGGAATGTTGAAGGAAAGACCCCTGGAGCTGGAACCCCCAGCTGTCCCGACAGCAAACAAACAAGAGCAACAGGCTGGTCGTTATAACGTGAGAGGAAGGGAAAGTAGAGGAGTAGAGGAGCAGAGGAGGGGGTTCTCTCACAGGTGCGAGGAGCTCTGTCCACAGGTGGCACTGGGCCATTAGGCCGTGATGGCCCATCATGTGAGAGCTGCCAGACTGACAAGCGGAGCCCACGGGAGGCCTTTGTCTTCATTCATGAGGCATCAGGACTTTCAATATAGAAGTGATTTCTTACTCCCTCTTCAGAGAGACTAACACATGATGATGTGTGACAGCAAATGAATCTATCAAGGGCTTCTGTGCACAGCTTCAGGTATCACTCAGGCCAAATGCCATTGCGAGAATTTCACAAAAAATAAAAATAAATAAAAAAATAGAATAGTGTGCAATACACTACCGTGAAAACCGTGTTTTGGACCAGTAAAAATTGTTTTTGAAAAGCTCCTCATGAACAAATAAAGCTGCATTTATTTGATCAAAAGTATAAAATGTTTTTTTTTTTTTAAATTAAAATCACTTTTCTATTTACAAATCTCTCTCTCTCTCTCTCGATATATATATATATATATATATATATATATATATGAAGAGACAGTGATGATGCTAACATACAGTTGTTTGGATCTAAAGTACAATGTGAAAACAAATTATGGGCAGGGGGAAGGTGGTGGACTCGATCTCAGGGCAATCAAACCAAGTGTGAAAACATGTTCTTTTATTCCTTCTGTTTATTAACCACAACACTGGGTCTTTGAACTTATTGTTCAAATCAATGCTGGGCTTCAAAGAGACGCTTTCTCCTCAAAGGCATCATCTGTGAACGTGCAGACATCAGGCGGGACAAAGCAGTCAAACACATGGGAGGATGCAGAGGGCATTAAGTACTGTAGAAAAAGCCGTTTGTAAACTGAACGACACTGATCATCAAGTGCTGAATCTCTCTGTTTAGGACATAAATAAACTGCTTGAAGTCTGTGAGAGCCACCAAACATCAAGCTTCCAAAGTGCAGAGGCATTTAGCTCTTAGCTGTGTATTATTCTGAACAAAAAACAAATCACACACTTGTCCATAGAAAGTGTCCACAGTCGGAAATATTGATGCATTGAGTGTTCATTAAATTTGTTCTTTTGCCTAGGGTTAGTACCTAAATGTTATGTAATCATGGCTTCATAGGTATGGCAACAACAAAACAGGTCAATAATCTACCAACCAGCCAACACTGTCACATAACCAGACCAACACAGAATCCGTGCAAACAGAAATTTGTTCATTCTATCAAGAGGACCATTTGCAGGATGACAAAACCAGATGCACCAACCTTACTACTCTCAGTAGGAGAGATAAAAGTGAGCAAGCCCTTTGAAGTGCCTACAGTAAATATCAGATGATTCTAGAATGGGCAATACACACACACACTCGCACTCAGATAGCCCGGTCCCCAACCCATTAAACCTGTCTGTGTGCTCTCGGGGAGAGGAGGAGAGAGGCAGCAGGAACAAAAAACTGCATTGTGCCCAACATCAATCTCCACATCAGCCTGAGCTCAGCACTCAGAATCAGCCTATTGAAAACTCCCATAATCCCTCTGGTCCTGCTCGTACCCGCACAAAACACACACACTTTGCAGTTACCACCACGTGTAGCACTGAAATAAAATGAGCTCATCCACCAAATTTCAGCTCAAAAGATAAATGATCATAATTAAAAATGAATCACAATTTAATTTAATTTATTATTATTTTATCAATATATAATATTATAATCTGTTAATTGTGCTCTGTACTCCTGAGATATCAAACAAAAATATTTAAGAAAAAATATTATTAACATTGGATTATGTTTTTTTAAGGCTTGCCTTTTAATTTAGCTAATAAGGTATTTTATGTCAATGAACTAAAGGTACATGGTAGATCAACCGGTTTCTGGTTCAAGTGCAAATTGTATACAACCATTATTCAAAACAGCAGATAATAAATTCTGATTAATAGAGTTAAGACATAAAATATATTATAATCAATATTTTTTAAATATTTAATATCATAAAGTTGTAATATTCTTTTCTATTTTTCTTCATTTGTAATATTACATACTATTTCTATACTATAAATTATATACTATTTATTAATAAAAAATAATATTCAATTAAATATTTTGAGATCTGTTAACAACATTTCTTTTTTTAAATTACATCAATTAACAATATTATTAAAACATTAGTGTTATTAAAGATGAACTAAGTGAAAACAAGATGTAAAAATAGGAGGGAATTGAAAATGCACATACAATTTTGAACAACATTTTTTTAAACTATAAATAAAACTAAACTATTATTGGCTGATAACTGATTTAGAACTAATATACTGCACATGTCTAATGTAAATATTTGAAAATAGTGTAGGTATAAAAAAAGATGCACACACACTATTATTCATACATGGTCATTGGTCATTCTCTGGTCATCATATGCAGCATCAAGGTGTTAACAGGTTTGTTTTAGGTTTTCTATTAAGTGTACAGGAAATGACTCATCTGTCCATGTTGAAATACAGATTTACAGCTCTATATGAACTCTGAACTTACACACCTGACAACCAAAGTCCTGGCACATTCAATGAAATCCGTTCAAATTAAAAGAAACCACAAGCTGAGAGATTAACAAAACACATAGCTATTTAAACAAGTTCAGAAAACTAACTAGAAACCAGTCTGATCTCCATCATCAGCACTGAAAAAATATGGCCAAAGAGTTCTTACCCTTCCGTTTGAAGTACTTAATGACTGACTTGAGTGAAGTCCCGATGAACACCATTATTCCAGAGTGTGTGAGGCAGGTGGACCCTGTGTAGAATTGTGACGGCCTCCCAGTTCACGGGAGCGCTGGACGACGAGTATGTCGACAAGCCGGTGTCCTTTTGCCAACAAGTCAGTATGTGCCTCTCCCCATTTGATCAACGCTTATCGCCTCAACAATGAGCCCCTCCTACTCATACACACACACACACACCCTCAACCCAACCCTGGGAAACACCCCCTCCTCCCTTACACACACACACACACACACACACACACACACACACACACACACACACTCCCTGGGGCTTGGAGGGAGGGGTGTAGTATATGCCCCTCTGTTCATCTGTGCTTCGGTTACCAAGGAGCTCTCCTATATGATCAGTTCATCCGAGGCATCCGCCCTGCTTCTACTCTAATACAAGCTCATAGGAAACAAAAATCACAAATGAGATTTCTCAATAGCGTCTCAAAATGTGCTCAGATTTGCCAAGATCCGAAAGTTTTTGTTACTACTCTAATACACAAGCAAACAGGAAAGGAAAGAAAAATTACAAATGAAATCCCTGTAGTATTTCAACTGTTTCTTCTAGAAGGCAATGAGTTCAAATTGAGGCTATTGCTCAGATTTTTCTCCTGAGAATAAGACCCCTCCAGAGCCTGCAATAAAAAGTCAAAGATTTCAATATAAACTCAATGGTTTCTCCAAATAAAGAGATCTATGGGATAAGGTTTTAGTAATGCTTTTACTTAGGGGCTCTCTTATGCTCACCAAGTCTAGATTAATGTAATAAAAAATAAAACAGTAATAATGTGAAATATGATTACAATTTAAAACAACTTTTTCTATTTTTTTTTTTTATTGTCATTTAGTCCGGTGATGCAAAGCTGAATTTTCAGCATCATTACTCCAGTCTTCAGTGTCACATGATCCTTCAGAAATTCTAATATACTGATTATGAAAATGTCTTATTATGAAGGTTGAAAATATTTTTTTTTAGAAACAGAAGTTTAGTATAATAGTTTTGTTTGTTTTTTTTTTATTTAAAATTTTTTTTTTTTTTTTTAATATAAGTCTTTATTGTCACTTTTGATCAATTTGATTCATCATCGCTGAATAAATTGAATAGCCGAATCAATTGAATAGCTGAATAATATTGAATATTCGATAGACGGTGGCCCTGTCAACAAATATGTTCATTTTCATTTCTCTTAAGACATTTTAGCAGAATCATCTGATATTTTAAGAATAAATAAGAACTTAGTTAAGTCTCCTGAGCTGTGAAAGAAGAACATCTGAGCAATGAAACTCTCACTTCGGACCCTGATGCTTTGTTTTCATCTGTTGTAACCAGGCATGTGTGTTCATTCTTTCGTCATTCACATATGTGCGCATCCGTCTCGGTCTTCGCTGGAGGACAGAAGGAGCGGGTCTCCCACTGATAAGCCGGCTTGCCGTGTTAGCACACAGCCACTGAATCTAGACCACTGGAATATAGATCACACACACAATCTGCCTCATTGTCTACATGCACACGCACGCACACACACACACACGCACACACACACACACACACACACACGCACGCACACACACGCACACACACACACACACACACACACACACACACACACACACACACACACACACACACACACACACACACCATGACCCTGTTTCTTTTCATTATGAGGGGGTGCAGAGGGATCTGAATGGAAGGGGATGAAGGGTGGGTGAATTTGGACCTGAATGGAGTTGCAAATGATTACTGAACTAGAGGAGGTAATGCATTGAACACCCCTCCCCCCTAAAATATCCCAATCACACCCACAACAAGCCAAACTCACACTTCTAGGCCATTCCTGATCTTTACTTGCTTATATTTGCTGGTTAAAATGTTTTTTTTTTTATATGTGTAACAAGTGAATCTAAAAGAGGAAACAAGGGTGTGCTGCTCTCTTTTACTTACTGCCAAATTCACACAGTAAGGCTTTTCTCTGCATACGGCCCATATCCGCCCTCTTCCTCTCGAGCCTATTCTCTCTGCACGTGCATTTGTGTGTATTCCAGACTCGCTGTTTCCATGCCGTCTGGCGCGTGTACAGTATCAGGATTATGTGGCTCACGCCGGCTGCAGTAATTAACACGATATTGTTCTGGTCTCACTCCACACACGGCTCAACATCTCGGTCAGTCACTGCAGGATTACAGTCATTTCAGACTGTCTATCTGTGTGTGTGTTTATGTATGCGTACAGTGAGACATACCTCATGGCTATTGTCACTTTAACAGAAATGGCAAATGTATGACAATTGCACAAAAGTTTGTTTCCCGCATTCAGATGTGAGGCATGTTCGCTGAGTGTCAGAAATCTATTCATGAGAAGTTGAACAGCCAATCAGAGAGCTTGAATCTATCACACTTTTCACACTTGGTCTGGGCTCTCTGCATCCGACAGACCCACATTATGTGTGTGTGTGTGTGTGTGTGTAATGGAGCAGTTGTCATATCCCTCCCTCTTCACACGCACACACACGTATGCTTTCTCAAACCATTTCCTGCAATTGTGAAAGGTGAAAATCATCATCACAGGAGAAAACTCAAAATGGACCATCATACAGAAAGGTCAAAAAGTGTGAGAGCACATGGAAAATCATTTAAAATAAATAAATAAAAAAAGTTATTTTTTTGGCAAATGGCCCTTTCACACCAAAAGTGAAATGAAGTCTCAGGCTGAAGGAAATGCAAATTTATGTTTTAAAAAACACTTGCTTATTGGTATGGTTGAACTAGATTATCGAAGGTCAGCAGCAAAGACATTGGTTTATAAAGTGAGATTAAATACATAAAGTATATTGGTGTTATTTAACATATTCAATTATTGCAGGTTTGCATAATATCCTAATTTTGCATTTTGATTTTATTCATTTTGAGGAATACTGAATCTGTTTTTGTGCAAGTGAGATGAATGAAGCCTTTTCACATTTAGTCTAGAACTACAAGAACCATCATGTTCAACGCCACTGCAACTTACTCCCAATTTCTCCAAACATGGGGACAGGAGAGGTGAAAGTCAATAAACGGGAAAAAAGTAACTTGGGTTACTTGTTTGAAAAAGTAACTTTATTATTTTGATATTTTGTTGTAAATTTAAAAGCAATGCATTACTTTTAGAAAAAAGTAATCAGATTACATAACTTGCGTTACTTGTTATGCGTAACACTGTTCATCTCTTATCTTGCCCTTCTCTCTATTTCTCTGTCCTCTCAAAAACTTCTATCCTCCCCCATTTCTCATCCACTCTCCTGCCATTGCTTTTGGTGCTTAACGTAATCCCTATTGATTTTTCCTCTTCTTTCCCCTTAAACCCTGTCCTGTGGGTTTGTTGGTCCGATCTTAAAAGCATTTTTCTGATTTACCTTAGAAAAAGAGAAACAGAGAGTGTGGCAGGTACGAGGAGACCTCATGCCAGCACTGAACCTGTTCAGAGTGTTTGTTCAGTTTACTGAGGTCAGCTCTCACATTCTGAACACAAACACAGCTGTCACTGATACTCTGCCACAACTAATACAAATATTCTGCATTTTCAATCTGCAGTTAGGTAGTCTGGAGTAAAGAGAGAAAGTTGGGGTCTTCTGTTTTTGCAGGCTATGAAACCTTATTTGATCCACAAATAAGTGTCATGGCAAGATAACTAATCCTTTGAACTTTAAGGAGAAAAACAGAATTAATGACACACTGCAGCATCAGGATTTCAGAGAAGTTAGGGATTAAGCAGCAGAGCACATGCACATAAATCCATATATAATTGCAGGTTAGCTAGAAAGATTGTTTTCTTCCCTTCAAGGTCAGTCTTAATGACACAGGGCCACTTTCCCACACACCTCTGTCTGACACACAATCAAACAACTCTCAAGAGACTAACAGTTATACACATTCATTTCTTTCTCTCATTTCTAACTTTTGTCCTTGTTTTAATGAGTGACCTGCAACTTCAGCAATCACTGGGCCGCTATAGAAAGAAAGCAAGAGAGAGAGGTAGAGAAAGTACACACTGTGAGATGCACATGCTCAGATCACGACACTGACGACCATATTTACTAGCAGTCTGTATATTTGTTCTCTAGAATAATTGTAATGTCCATTAAAGGGATTCTCATCCAAAAAAAGATTCTGTGAAGCTTGATGTAAGCACGTTGTGAGCGTGCAAGAAGTGACGGTGGCGTCAATACTCAAATGTGGATTATTTTTCAAAAAATCTTTTTGTGTGTGTCTGTAAGTAAATACTTAGAGAATTATTTATTATTATTTTTGTGTGGAACATCCCTTACATGCCTTTTTCTATTTTATTAATATTTTTGTATTTATTATATTTATTATAATACTATATATATGGTATATAGGTGAATATATATACTATTTATTATACTAAGAAATAATATAATAAATGTAAATGAAAATGTAATTTAAAATTTAAATAATTAAAAATATATATTAATTATTATTAACATTCCTGGCACTTTTTCTGTATTTAATTTGTCCTGTTTTATTTTATAGCATACTGTATTATATAAGGTTTACTATGCAATAATTTACTATTAGTATTAATACTTTGGCAAAAAAATACGTAAAATAATACGTTTGAATTTAAATATAGGGAGAGCATGACTATGAAGACACAATACATAAATAATAATAATAAATAAAATTCAGTAGTCACAGTGGAAGCCTAGAGCTGATGAGGTCATCTACATGAGTCAAGACTAAGAGGAATCTTTTGTTAATGCAAAACATCCGTGTGTCCACACACACACACACGCACACGCACACGCACGCGCACGCGCACACACACACACACACACACACACTGCTTTTGCTTCAGATCCCAAACACTTTGTATTTACCCATAACAAATCACTCAATCCCTCACTATGAGACACAGTAGCAGTAAAACACTTATCAACCGTCTACTGCCACACATGAGACAAGAGAAATCTGCATAAAAACAAACATCGCCAACTTGGTTCTGAAAGAAGGGCAATAAAAGGCTGCAGGGTTGGAAAGCGTTTGAAATCAGGCCTGGGCTTATTAGCATTTAGTTTGATTTGCAGATAAGGCTTGTTAACAGAGGACTGGTCTGCTAGGATGACAGAAACATCCAGACAGAGCACTCGAGCGTTTGACACCCCACCGATCCCGCGTGAAGTTTCCTCAAGCCAGTTGTGTTAATGCAGGAGTAGTGATGTATTGTGTTGTGTCCTGAAAAGGAGACTCAAGCCATGTCTGGCCGTAGCGTGTCTGCAAGAGAGTATGTGTGTGTATAAAAGGTCAAGCATTGTGTTGAATAATAGGCTTGGGCCTCTCAGTGAAGGCATTCCCCGCTATTATATCGTCAACGAGAACGAACTTATTATGAACGTCTAATGGTTAAAGCTAGACTGAATAAAGCACACATAACGTACAAGCTAACTGAGGGAGGAGAACCTCCAATAGACAACAAACGCCATCCGAACTGATGAGATGAATAAAGTTCTGACAAAAAAGGAGGGAGAAAAACCAGAGATGCACAAAGCTAAGAAAAATGATTCCCTTTGAAGTGGAGTCGTTCAGAAAGCCACACCTTGGTGAGAACACAGAAAAGCTGAGCATGAAAGAGAGATGCAATAAAACAAAATTCAAAGGGGGGAAGGAAGATCAGAAAGGAGGGGAGAGCATTAGCTGATGCGAGTAATGAGTCGCCTTCTTTATGAATTAAAAATCACAGAAAATGTATTCAGATCACTAGTTAGTGTGGGGAAACTCCTGAGAAACTCCTATAGGAATTAAGTAAAAGTGCAATTTTCTCCCCCCAGCTTCACAAGAGTCTCTCTGAGGAAAGACCTTATATGAATGTTCATATAAAATGATCAAAAAAGTTTTTGAAAAGCGTACGAAGAAAAATTATACTCATTAACCAGATTAAATAAATATATAATCACATTTTACCAGAAAAACAACTTGCTTACAGTTGTATCTGCATATAATATTAAACTGTGATAGAGGAAATGATTTTATCAGAAAATAAATAAATAAAATGATTCCAATGATTACTAAAAATAACCAAATGTAGTCCTACTATTGTGTGAATTTTTTATTTATTTATTTTTGCTTTCACTAATGTCCAATCAGCTTCCTGCACCCCAGGAACAGTTATATTTGGCCTGTTTCTGTTTTCTTGTCTAAAGGAGAATAACCACCCTGGCTGGCTATAAATAAGACCGACAACAGTCGGTCTTATTTTTCTAAACACAAAAAGGCGTGCAATGGGCTGCAAGTTGCTTTTTTACAGGACACCAGGCGGGTAGCTGTTAATGTGTCCCCCTCACACAAAGTCTTTTCAGCGAGTTTCTCTCTGAGGAGTTAGATCCGTTAGAGACATTTGTTTGGACACTAAGGCAGTTTAGTTCAGACATGGTGAGAGCCGTAATTCTGTCTGCTTTGTGGGGAGATTTAAGGGCGGACTGAAATTTATTTGTGCCTTTCTGTTTCAATAATATTAAAAGGCAATAACCCATTTCTCTCCATTTAACATGATATACTCGTATATAACATGATACAATTTGGGGTCGGTAAGAAGTTTTAAAATGTGATTTATTGCAAAGCTGAATTTTCAGCATCATTACTTCAGTCTTCAGTGTCACATGATCCCTCAGAAATCATTCTAATATGCCGATTTGGTGCTCAAGAAAAATGTCTTATTATTACACGCTAAAAACTGTTGTGCCGCTTAATATTTTTGTGGAAACATTTTTTTCAGGATTCTTTGATGATTATATTTGAAAATGATACATTTTTCAGTTTTCTTTGATTAATAGAAAGAACAAAAGAACAGCATTGATTTGAAATAGAAATCCTTTGTAACATCAGCGTATTTACTCCCACTTTTGATCAATTCAATGCATCCTTGTTGAATAAAAGTATCAATTTCTTTAAAAAAAAAATTCGAACTTTTGAGTAGTAGTGTATATGTTTTGGGGTTCCTGGAGCTCGACTGGTAGAGCATAGGGTTGAATACCCCGGGACCACACATACTAATAAAAATGCATACTTGGAATGCATGTTTAAGAACATCTGTCAAATGCATAAACATGTTTAGCATTTGTGCACGTGCTTGTGGACCCCATGTACAGCAGCTGTCTGAGGGGAGCCATTACTGAAGAAAAGCTTCAGTTTGAGCACTAGTCTCATGGCACCTCATCAGCTGAAGATGTTCCATTGCGATGACCTGCCAAAGTACACAAAGCTCTCTGCTTCCCTAATGCACAGAGTACAGAGAATTAGATGAGGCAGAATGCATGGAAACAAGTGAACCTCACACACTGGGGCGTCTCAGGACACATCGGACATGCACACACACCTCCGTCTAACTAAGTCTCCTGCAATATGGATTTGAGCGACAAGTCAAATAATTGGAAAGCAGTCTTTGTCTCAAGCCTTTTGTAAATTAAATGCAATAGGTGGAGATGCTGGCTGTAAAAGGTCATGGGGATAGTATGTCAATGCGATGCTTCAAAGACTGTGTGCTTGTCTCATCACATGATCAACCTCTAATGCAGCTCATTGAATTCATCAGGGTGGACAAGTCGCGTGTTCTGTCTAGTCCTGATTAAATTAAAGATTGAGACAAAGACCGTCCTGCAAATGCACATGTGATATTTGCTTTGATATGTGGGACAAATTCAATAACATATTAAAGATCAAGACTATTCTTTGAAATAAAACTGTGTTTGAAAAAGATGTCTGGCAGCTAGTAATTAAAATTTTACAGTAGGATCATGTAATTAACCACAGTGTGCATTATAACTGATATACAGTATATACATAACATTTTCCAATTTTGCGTCCTTGTATGGGAGCTAAAGTTATAACCTCAGGTGGCGAAACGTTTTATCGTGTTTTTCTGGTAATATTTCTCTTTTTATGCATTCTGTTCTGCATTATATGAAACCATTTGTCTAAATTGGCGACATTACACCTTGAATGAAGTATCAGTAAAACTACAGGGGGAGGGGACGGGATGAGGAGGAGGGAGGGTCTTGTTTGACAATACTTCGAACGTCAACAAGAAGTGACGTCACCCGACATCGCTTAGAGCAACTTGAAACGTCTGCTTCGGCCGAAAAATGTTATGATTAATTTTGAAAACAGTTGTGATGCTTAATATTTTTTTGGAATATATTAAACATTTTTCAGTTTTCTTTGATTAATAGAAAGTTCAAAAGAACAGCATTTATTTGAAATAGAAATCTTTTGTAAGAATATAAATGTCTACTATCAATTTTGAACCATTTAATGCATCCTTGCTGAATAAAAGTATTAATTTAATTAATAAAAACCTTACTGTCCCCAACCTTTTGAATGGTAGTGTATATTTAAGAACAAAAGGGCACCTTAAAGGAGTAGTTCACTTTTTAAAAAACTTTTGCTGATAATTTACTCACCCCCATGTCATCCAAGATGTCCATGTCCATCTGTCATTTCAAAACTAAATAAAAAAGTTAAAGTTTTATAGGCACAAATGCTCGCCTTGCTCTGTTCTGTGATGCGCGTTCGTGACTCTCCTGTTCGAACTCGTTCATCAAAATGAACGAATCTTTTTTCGAGTCATTTGGTTCATATTTATCGTCTGGTATCGTTTAAAGCCCTTTGAAGCTGCACTGAAACTGTCATTTGGACCTTGGACCGTTTGGTACCCAATGAAGTCCATTATATGGAGAAAAATCCTAGAATGTTTTCATCAAAAACCTTAATTTCTTTTCGACTGAAGAAAGAAAGACATGGACATCTTGGATGACATGGGGGTGAGTAAATTATCAGCAAAAGTTTTTTAAAAAGTGAACTACTCCTTTAAGTTTTCACTTTCAGGTCTGTCAGTATTAGCTGCAGCACATTAATGGATCATCAGGGGTTGTTAAGGTTCTAGTCTGAATTAATGTAATGGAGAAGGTGAATTTAACCTACTTCGCTCCACAATGGCCAATGCTCATCCAACCTAGCAAATGTTGCTCAGCCAATCAACACTGACCCAATAAGGGCGAGACAAAATCGAAGAGCGTCAAAAGCAATGAGCTGGTTAGGCCTGATTAGGAGACAATAAGCAGCATGGAGCGAGATTTCCCATAGAGCTCGTAATCATGAAGAGAGGGGATCTCTGGGGATGGGGGTAAATATGTGTGATTCCAATGTACTGGAGCAAAATGACCCATATTTGCCACTATATGCAGGAACCGGTAGTCGATGGAGAGAAATGGTGCATGATTGAGTCAGTCTGCATCCGGAGTTCAAACTTCATCAGATTCTGGACAAACCCCGGGATTTGATGAACAGCAAAAGGAATTTGCCAGGAGTAACAGAGCTCTTATAGGACACTTCAAACTGATAAAACTTTGCAAAAACGAACAAGCAGGGAGAAAATTAGAAATATAACAGCCAATTAGTCAAAGGCAACCATGTGAGGGATTTGCAACATTATTTTAGTCAAATTTCCACTGAGACTTCAGCCTCAGGGAGAAGATGGAGTCACTGTTGCTGTGGAAACAGGACGTGACGATGCCAGGATGCACCAACGGGACACCAATCTATCCCTTTTGTCATTAACATGAGAGATCAGGAATCCTGAGCATAAATATGCTGCATTACTAACACACACAGACACACACATTCACACACATAGGTAGAGACATATCTATAAAGAGGAAAATTGGGAGAGCTAACAATTACGGATCAGTCCATAGAGACTCTTAATGGAAGCATGAGCATGGGGATATGCAAATTAACAGGCTTTTAATAAGTAAGACACACGTGACAGCTGCCATGATGATAGTGCTGCAGATTTTCACTCCACCACATTAAAACACATAGTGCTTAATTATCCATCGTTACCATTTATTCTCATTTACCGACAAGGCTACACTCTAAAAAATGCTGGGTTATTTAATCTACCCAACCGCTGGGTTAGGAAATGTTTTACCCATTATGGGTTATTTATATGGAATTTGGGTAACTTTGTTCAACTCATGCGTTGAGTCAAAATCCATCAACCCAACATATATCGTTTGACCCAGCAAGTGGGTTGTTTGTGCTTCGAACATCATCAGTACAGCACAGTCCACACACCGAGCGCTCGTCACAGCAGAGAACCTGACTGGTCGTCCAGCGAGGCAAATAAATAATAAAAGGTATGTGTACACTACATTTCTTATTCACATTGTATTGTGTTGCGTTACCTATTAAAGCAGTATCTTTATATTGTCGAGGCTAGTTGGTTGGTTTGGCTTTACTACGTAGTTAACGTTAGCCATTTAGCCGTTATCATGGAAGCACGGATAGCCTAACTTACACCTTAACTTATCCGTTTGGTCTTAATTATATTAATGAATTAATTAAACAAGTTCACAATGCCCATGGGCATATGGTCATGGTTGCAAGGCAAATTTGCCAGCTTGTTTCAAGCTAGCCAGGTGATTCACTCGTTTACTAGCCAACAGTCAGTTAGTTGCTTTGCTAGCTATATTATTTTAAATGGCTATAAACGAATGTGCTTGCTTTTGCTTAAGCTTTTAGGTGTTTGACTGATTAAAATATGTAAAAACAGTGAGATAATCTGATATGTCTGACTAAATGCATTTATTTAAGTTATGTGGTGACCCACAATAGATAAGAACAAATTCTTATTTAAAATGGCATCCTGGCAAACGACAAGGGCCACTTGAGTGAAGGGTTGATGTGACACGCCAAAGTATGCACATTTTGTGTAAAGGTGTTAACAGTTATACTTTAAGGGGGGAAAAAAAATCGCAAAACAAACTTTAGGAAAAATTCTAAAGATAAGTGTTCTGGAATTGGTTTTCATTATTTTAGATTAATTAATATGATTGAGAGGATTTAAATTTTTTTTTTTTTCGTTTGTAATAAAGAAATAGTCATTCAGTTCCATACTTCATACCAGTTGGTGGCAGTAATGCACCATATCATTGTGTGCCAACCGCCAAAAAACTTTAAAAGAAGAAGAAGACTCTCAATTAGGAGGAGGAACTTGTGTGTGCACCTGCGCGCCATTACATCTGCTGAGCGTTTGCTGCGACGTGACACAGATTTTTACTCATAATTTCTTTCCTGTTATTTTGCAGGTATTGTTGTTACAACTTGATAATACCGGTATGCACACGAGATCTGTAATGCAAATGTATATGTTCATACCGCAGATAATTCGGGTAATGACGTTCGGGGTTGTGAATATGTTGATATATAATGCAGACTGTCCTCCATTTTGTGAACGCTGTAACACGAGGTGATTGTGAAGTGCGTTTACGGTTATTCGATTCAAATTGATTCCAGTTAAGGTTATAGTCTTCGTTATGAGTTTACTTCAAATTTGTGTTTGGTTTATTAAGTGATCTATTACATATAAAGATCGGATGCACTTATTTTGCAGAACTGTCAGTCTATCTGTCTATTTTGCCTTCTGCGCGGGGCCTGTGACATTAAGAGATATATAATATATATGTACTCTCTGAAAGCTATACTTTGAGCAGCCACAAATATTATTGTGCAGTAAGAACAATTTACATGTAACAGTTATACAATTTGTCATATGAATTGTAAAGAAAGAAGGATTTTGGGATGCTAAATAAAATAGGCTTAGCTGGTATCTTCAAATTGGATTATTGTTGCGTTTGCATGGTGACATGAATAGGTAATGCAATAGAAATTGTATTTTTGCTTAAGCTCTTTTTTTGTTTGTTTCAGATCAATGGACACCTTTGTCATAAACACTTTGACAGACTGGCAACTGACAGACCTTGTGGAAATATTTAAAGGTAAGAATTAAGAAATATTGGGATAGTTTTTTTCCATCCACAGCATATCAAGTCTTTGCTATTCAAGCCCTTTTCAGACATGAATTCTTATGAAATATAATTTCCTCTTTTTTTCGATATAGCTTCAATATTATGTCAAAGTGACTCCAATAAATGAATGTGGCAAATGTCTTTTGTAGGCTTTCAGTGCTTCATACTGTTTTGTAATAAAAAATAGGGGTGTAACGGTTCACAAAATTCACGGTTCGGTTCAATACGGTACACTTGTGTCATGGTTCGGTATGTTTTCAATACAGCAAAGAAATGCCAGAGAAATTTCCTTGAATTTTCTTATTTTTATATATATTTTTTTTAAATTAAGACTAACATCATAAAGTATGAAATTTTTTTCTTTGAGCAAAGATGGAGCTACAATTGACTCTTCTTAAGAGCATATAAAAAAAAAAAAACAGCTCCTTGGAAAAAATGAAATGTAATATTTTGTAGTTATAAACAAATGTTTATTTTACTTCACATTAACATTTGATGCCTGCAATGTTATTCATAATGTTGAAATAAAACCAAAACATTACTTAAAAGCATTGTAGCCTACTATTCCTGACAAACTTCCAAAGTTACATTTAGTGTTACTACAGTAAATCCATGGTGAATGTTCCTGATCTGTGGACACCAGATAGTTCATTCATGGCACAATGTTTCTTCCTGGTTTCCACATCAGCGTTGTTTGATCCGTTAATAATGGAGAAATGTGAATTGTTTTTCACTAGATCTCACAGTGATGTTATTACTTCAGTGGCGAATTCAAATGCTTTCTTTACTGGATCTCTAGCGCTGTGTAGTATAAGATCGGCTCGCTCTGCTTTGGTCCAAACTGATAAACAGTCAGTCACTCAGTAGCTCAGTTTTGTTACACTTACATTACGTTTGCCATTTCATGTTGTGGTCGCGGCAGCATCTCTTACATTATGAGCGCGCTTGTGACGCACTTACATCTGAAATAACCGTTATGTTTGAAAATGTGTACCTAACACAGAACCAAAAGCCTTGTACTAAACGTTTCATTACGAATACGCGTACAGTTACACCCCTAATAACAAATGATGGAATATGCATGTTTATTACTAAATCTTCAATTTTAATTACCCATACATTTTTGTTTTGTACTCGAAGATGAGTTTTGTTTTAAAAACAAAGATGTCTGTGTTTTCTATATCTTTCAGAGGAGGGGATTGATGAGGAGAGTTTTATTCTTTTGGATGAGCCTACCATCAACCAGTTAATCCCAAGAGCTGGCCCTCGGCTGAAGTTCCTCAAAAAATTTAGAGAACTTGTAAGATCAATGAAATGAGAAGCTCAATTCTTCAGTTTTAATTTCTTTGCGAAGATGGGTTATACTTGCTTTAAGTGCAAAAGGCTAATTTCAGGTGGTACCAATAGTCTTTTTATGCACTTACGTGCAGTACACCATGTGAAGTCCGCATCAACACATTTCCAGTGTAGTGAAAGTGGTTGTGGTAGGACATTTTATTACATGTGGTCTTTTAAAAGACACTTGGAAAAGGAGCATAAAGTAGGAAATACTCTTGATGACTCATTTGAAGCCCCACCTGTTGATGTACAGAATGTTGAAATGCTGAATGTTGAAATGCTGAATGTGGAAATGGAGCCAGCACAGGGAGATGAGGAGGATTGGGATGAATTAGAACCAGAGGGTATTACCAATCGGGTGGCCCTCTTTTTAGCCCACCTTAAATCCAAATCTTCTATGACGTACTCAAACATAAACTTTGTGGTTCAGCATACTTCCAGTTTAATTAGCAATATTGTCAGCAGACTGCAATCAAAGACTATGTCTTTATTCCGTCAGTTTGGTCTTGATCAAAGCCTAGAGGTAGAAGAGCTTGAGGTGGAGTTCACAGAAGCAGCTGAGCCTTTCAAAGGATTGGAGACAGATTATAAACAGATGCAGTATTTTGCTAAATCTGGAAACTTCATTCAGCCAGTTGAGGAGCTTCTGTCTGGAGTTTCATATGTTCAGCCAATCGCCTCTGCCACTGGCATTGTCCGACAAGTTGCAGTTCCTGATTCATATCACCGTATTCCGTTAAAGAGCCTTTTGACCAAGATTCTTGAAATTCCTGGGATTGTACAGGCCATGCTGGAATGGCAGCGCAGAGATGGTGATGCAATTCAGGATGTTTTTGATGGGGAATTTTGTAAAACACATCCATTGTTCCAGAATGAGGTTTCAATCCCACTTGTGATTTACCAAGATGATTGTGAGGTAGTAAATCCGCTTGGTTCTAAGACTGGGATTCACAAGTTAGGACTTATTTATTTCATCTTGAAGAGCTTGCCACCAGACCTGCTATCAAGTTTGCAGTCACAGTTCCTTTTAGCAGTGTACAAATCTGATGACGTAGTGACCTATGGCCTTGATGCAATCCTGCGTCCTATCGTGGAAGAGATCAGGTGTCTAGAGAGTGATGGCATCTTTGTTAATACCCCCAACTATCAAGGTGTTGTCAAGTTCACGGTGGTCCAGGTAGTTGGAGACAATTTAGGCTTGCATAGCGTTCTTGGCTACATTGAAAGCTTCAGTGGAAACTATGTGTGTCGGTTCTGCAAAGCAGATAAAATGGGTGTGAGGTCTCTGACGCTGGAAGATCCTACTTTGTTGCGTGATCGCAATAGCTATGAGGCAGATTTGCGTAGAGCTGACTCCTCCCAAACAGGCCTGAAAAGAGACAGTGTCTTGAACAACTTGTCTTTTTATCATGTATCAGACAATGTGGCAGTTGACATCATGCATGATGTACTGGAAGGGGTGGGGCCCTATGAAGTCAAACTTGTGTTGAATTCACTAATTGAGCAAAAGTATCTCACACTAGAAAAGCTCAATTACAGAATAACAAGCTTTGACTATGGATTTTGTGATAAGGGTAACAAACCTACTGTCATAAGCAATCTCAGAAACCCTGAAGCCCCCTTGCGGCAGTCAGCATCTCAAATGTGGTGCCTGCTTAGGTTATTGCCGACAATGATAGGTGACCTTATCCCTATGGATAACAAGCATTGGGAACTTCTACTCCTCCTACTCTTGTGCATGGAGTTCATCTTTTCTCCTTCGCTTACTGTAGCAGCAACACTATACCTAAGCAAAATCATTGAAGAGCATCACTCTCTCTTCCTGGAGCTCTATCCTCACCTACATTTACGGCCAAAACACCACTTCATGCTACATTACCCAGGAGTCATTCAAAAACTCGGACCGTTGAGGCAGTTCTGGGCGATGAGATTTGAAGCTCGACATGCATTTTTCAAACAGGTTAGCCATGTAACTGGTAACTTTAAAAACATTTGTAAAACCATGGCATTTCGCCATCAGATGATGCAGTGCTACAGTTTCCTGTGTGGAACTGTGTTGTGCCACAATACAGAAGTTGGTCCTGGGTACACTACATTTCTGGCCAACATTGAGGGATTTAAAGAGATCCAAAGTGGTCTAGAAGGTATTCCCCTTTTTAGTGAATTGTATGTCCCAGCCTGGGTAAAGTTTAAGGGAACTGAATATAGAGCAGGCATGACCGTATTCCTGTCCTATGATCCATATGGAGAGCCTCAGTTTGGTGTTATACTATCAGTTTTACTACTGGAGCAAACATCACATACACCAACAATAACACTTGTTGTAAAGAAGTGGGAAACACAGTGGTTTGATAGGCATTTATTTGCGTACAGTGTGATTCCCACTCAAGTTTTGGCAGCTGTAGATGTGAGCGAGCTGCTTGATTACCATCCCATCCATGCTGTCAAGTCGCACAGAGAGGATGATGATAGTTTATACATTTCCCTGCGTTATAGGCTTTTTTAGATAATCAGCGGACTGCCACCAGGTGTGCGTGTATGACACTTGTAAATAGTATTTTGACTAGTTTATAGATGTTTAAAATGCATAGCTTGACATTGTCTGCCATATTAGTTTAGTTTTTAGCCGTACATGCTATGTAAAGTGTCCATTGCTTGAGGATGATCAGTAATGGACTAATGGAATGGGAAGAACTAATGGAAGAACTACTGGAACTACTTCTGGGATGGGATGACGTTACCAAACTCCTGGGATGTTCTTGAAATGACTACTGGGGTGTTATAAGTTGTACTGTAAGTATTTTTGTTTAATCACTTAACGTCTATCATCTGCTCCATGTACATTCTTAGTCACTGCCACATTTATGTTTTAGCAGTCACCTTTTTTAAGACACCTGCATGGTCCAAGAAATGAAATGTCACCTTTTACAACTAAAAACTTGGCAGTTGGGTGATAAATTTGAGCAGTTTTGTGTCTGAAACCATGCACTCTTTTTCCAAATATATTGTAACAAATAATTGTTCGAAATATTGTCTCGAACCCTGGTCCCAATGCATGCTTCCTAACCGCAATGCCAAGAGGGGCAAGAGGTTAACCTCATTTACCAACCAGTTCACTACAGTATACATTCTGTGAGAATGCCAGCCGGTAGGCTACACATGTCACACCATGCATGCAGTTTTTTGATGTGGTAAAGAAAATGCACAGTTTTATCTTGACCCACCCCCCATCCCATCTGTCACCTTGTTTCCTATCCATCCAGGAGTTTACATTACTGATGCTTAGCAAGCTATTCTAGGTGGCTGCCACTGTTTATTATATTGAACTGGATTTTCTGCATAGGTTGAACTGCTGTTGTCCCTGCTATCCCACCTACAATCTCTGATGTCACACCAACTGCCACTCCTCCAAACCCCATGGAGGATCAAGCAGCAGCTGTGGTACCAGTAAATCAGCTGATGGAGACAATACACATCATTCCACAGTTTGTAAGTTCCACTTTAAGACTTGGGTGTCACTTTGTTTAATCAACAGTAGGCTGGGCAATTAATCAAAGCCAAAATATAGAAACAATTGAATGTATCTTGTGTATGTTGATTGATCAAGATACTTTTTTTTCCCTCTTAAATTAGCAAATCCACCTGGATAAAAACTAATAATTTTCTTATCAGCTAAATTCATTTGATTAGCACCTTAAAGACTGTTATGTTGCTGTACAATAGTAGTGATTGAAAAGAGTGAAACACATTGTGATGCGATGTGAGCTAACTGTTCATTATTTGAAATCAAGGCAAAGGTTTGAAATAATGGTGATATCGATTTTGAATTCGTATCACCCTTCACTTCATAAAGTAAGAGATCTGCAATGTTGTCTCCTGTGTACATTTTTTCAGGATGTCCGGCAGGTTCTTACAGGCTTGCATGATGGCAAGGGAATTGTTGAGAGCCTTGATGAGGATAATGTCATCACAACAAGTCAGAGACGTCTCCTCGTCCGTATCTTGGTGTCGTACCTCATTGAGAAATTTGGAGAGAAGTAATTAATTTTTTTATATATAGAATTGGGTTCCTGTTTAATACGCCAACATTCACGTTTTGAAATTGAATTAACATATTTCAACATAAGTAACAAGTACAACATGTACTTTCATTTTACTTAAATTAAAAAAGCTTTTTCTGTTTTACAGTCCTACATCAGAAACCAAAAAGGCACTAGCATTGGGTTTGGTTCAGTCGTTTTCCTGTTTGAAAGACTCATCAAGCAGTGGCAGCGTGAGTGTTTTTTGAAAAATGTCATTGAGATTTATTTGGGTTGTCATGATCCTCAAACTGATTCAGCTTGCTGTTTTTTTTTTTGTTGTTTTTTCCTCAAGGTTGCAATCCAATTTGATTCGCAATTTTAACTTTACTTGGTTAACTAGAGTCAGCCGAGGGCTAGGTTTTTGCTAGATTTCAAATTTAGATCTCCTGTTTTTGGCAAATCATCACCAAAGAATAGACACTAGGGTTCGTGTGAAAATTATTGTCCCGCAGGTCCTTGTAAATATATATAAATAATATAATAATTGGGAATTTGAGGCTTTAAATTTGGCTGGAAGTCACAACCTCGACGCACTTGTTTTTGGCAACGGAGCGTGGAGCAGCATACATTGAGCGTAAAAGCTGAAACAGTTTGTTAAAGTACAGCTCACTCCTCCTTGAAACATATCTGTGCTGTTATGCACTAAGCAGCAGGAACAATAATTGATCTACTTCTCTGAGGACAGACAGACGTACAGACAAACCCTGTTCTAACCGTAACCCATGCTGTCAGTCAAACGTGCCTCATCTCTATTCCTTAAATTTTGATTTCGTGGCAGGAAATATGGTACACCCCAGGACGGAGCCACCGGCCAGCCACTGGATTCCTGGAGGAAAGGCTGCGGAACGTCAGGAAGAGGCTGAGATCAACCAGCAGGTCGCGGAGCACGGCACAGACAACATCACCACAAATGCCAGATAATGCTGCTCTTGCAAGGCCTGTCATACCAGGTAATTAAAAAAAAATTATATATATATATATATATTTATATTTGAAGCGAAACATCCATATTTCAGTGACTGACAACTTTGTTGTTCTTTACAGAATGTACCATATCAGACGAACGTGCATCACAGTTTAAAGAATGGCTGAGAAACAATTCTCAGCCCCTCAGCCAGATAGAGACCTATATGGAAAACACGGCAGTCTACAGGGCAAAGTGGATCAGAGACAACAGTTGGACTATTGATCAAATCCTTGAAGAGTTTCCTCGCCTAATGACCAAAGGCATGGTAGGTATAGGGAAAAATGATCTTGCATATGAGGATACATTGTTTATAACGTATTTTAAGTGTGCCACGTTGAATTGGAATTAAAAAAATGTTTTCCATTTTATAGATTGCACAGGACTTTCTTGTCCTACATGGGGAAGCTGCATCCAAGCTTTTTGAAACTTGGCTGCCCGTTTATGCACAGAAGGTCCTGTACCTGGCAAGACAGGAGGGGAAGCTAACATTGCCCCTGGATGGTTTAACACCAGGTAATATATTGTCAGCAGATCTTGTAAATGCAGGGAATGCTATGGAATATGCAGGATATTTATGTGATTGCTGGTATTGTGAAATCAAAGGTATGCTATTTCACATCGTATTGACACCTATGTCTTCCTACAGATGGCGTTGGGGAACTCGCCCTGAGGCAGCTGCCAGGATTACTCCCCCCTACAACATACAAAGTTGGCCGTGGCCGCGGTGCGAAAGTAGTACGCCACACCAATTGTGAATGCAGCATGGCCTTCATCGATCATAAGGCTGTGAGTCCTCGAAGCACAAGTTTCTGAACAGGAAACTTTATTCATTTTATCAACATATCTGAGCTCAAGACTGCACGCACACATGCATATTCAGGTTTTATTATACTTTTGGGGACAGGCATCAAATATAGCCAGACAGTATTCGGAAAATAGCTGTTCTACAAGCTTAGAACTTGCTGAACTAAGTTGGTCAGTATCAAAGCATTGGCTTCTAGAACACCTCAGCAGTGCCACTCTGTACCACACTGCACTGATGCAGTAATTTTTTCTAAAACAGGCACCGACTAAGTATTGATTTCAGAAATGAACATTTATCAGAAAGTTGACAAAAGTTGAGCCGCACGCATTTTCTGAGAATGTTTATTTTAATGATAGATCATCAATCAATTTATGGCTTTTTAAGTCATTTGAGGTCTGAATCCTTTATTTTCTGTAATGTGAGCTATATGCTCTAACACTTGATAAATAAAGGTTTGGAATATTTCGTTATGCAATGTAGACTATTACAGTTACATTTTTTTACTAGTAGTCAGTAGACATTTGGTTCTTACTCGCACTCTTGTATATCTAACTCTCTTGTATTTTCTTTTTTAGCCTGGAATAAACATGGTCGAGTACCTCCATGAGGCCAAGGCGTCCAAGCCATACCCCCACGTCCTGACGCTGGGTAATGACCGGAGTGCATCCCAGGCATTCGTAATAATATCTGGACAGGCCCTGGAGCAAGAAACACTTCTTCAGGCCATTGATGTCTGTTTTAAGGCATTTTTTGTCTTTGACGTCGAATACCCAAAACAGTGTGAGCATGTGTGGAAATTCGTGCAAAATGTGATCTATGAAATTCCAGGAGGGGAGTCAAAAATAGTTAAGTTTTTTAAAACTAGAATATTTGCTTGCAAGTAGCTTAATAGCAGCATTTAGGAATTTTAATTTGTTCAATATAGGCCTGTCGAGTGTTCATCCAGTTTAATCAAAATTATTGTTTTGCTCTGGATGTTCCAACCCAAGTGAACTGCGCCAGTTTCAGTATATTGTTAGGAACTGCACCAGTTCCAGTATATTGTTAGGAACTGCACCAGTTCCAGTATATTGTTAGGAACTGCACCAGTTCCAGTATATTGTTGTGAACTGCGCCAGTTTCAGTATATTGTTGTGAACTGCGCCAGTTTCAGTATATTGTTGTGAACTGCACCAGTTCCAGTATATTGTTAGGAACTGCACCAGTTCCAGTATATTGTTAGGAACTGCACCAGTTCCAGTATATTGTTAGGAACTGCGCCAGTTTCAGTATATTGTTGTGAACTGCGCCAGTTTCAGTATATTGTTAGGAACTGCACCAGTTCCAGTATATTGTTAGGAACTGCGCCAGTTTCAGTATATTGTTGTGAACTGCGCCAGTTTCAGTATATTGTTGTGAACTGCGCCAGTTTCAGTATATTGTTGTGAACTGCGCCAGTTTCAGTATATTGTTGTGAACTGCGCCAGTTTCAGTATATTGTTGTGAACTGCACCAGTTCCAGTATATTGTTAGGAACTGCACCAGTTCCAGTATATTGTTAGGAACTGCGCCAGTTTCAGTATATTGTTGTGAACTGCGCCAGTTTCAGTATATTGTTGTGAACTGCGCCAGTTTCAGTATATTGTTGTGAACTGCGCCAGTTTCAGTATATTGTTGTGAACTGCGCCAGTTTCAGTATATTGTTAGGAACTGCACCAGTTCCAGTATATTGTCGATAATAATGTAATAAATTTTCAAAGATTCCATTGTTCTGTTTTTGTATTTTTTTTTAAAGTGTTTATTGCATAATATATGCCTAAATCTCGCATGTATTCTGTTCTAGGTTTGTAGTTTAAGAGTTTTAAATGGGTAGTCAATTGCAATTTATTTTCTAAATTGTACTGTAATGTGTTAGACAATCTGGCATATGGGTTAATTTTACAGAGCATAATATGTAGTTAAATCAACCCTTAATTGTAATTAGTTTGACCCAGCATTTGGGTACGCTATATACCTAATATGTAGTTAAATCAACCCTTAATTGTAATTAGTTTGACCCAGCATCTGGGTACACTATATAACTAATATGTAGTTAAATCAACCCATAATTGTAATTAATTTGACCCAGCATCTGGGTACACTATATAACTAATACGTAGTTAAATCAACCCATAATTGTAATTAATTTGACCCAGCATTTGGGTAGACTATATAACTAATACGTAGTTAAATCAACCCATAATTGTAATTAATTTGACCCAGCATTTGGGTAGACTATATAACTAATATGTAGTTAAATCAACCCATAATTGTAATTAATTTGACCCAGCATTTGGGTACACTATATAACTAATACGTAGTTAAATCAACCCATAATTGTAATTAGTTTGACCCAGCATTTGAGTACACTATATAACTAATACGTAGTTAGATCAACCCATAATTGTAATTAGTTTGACCCAGCATTTTGGGTAGAATATTTAACTCATCTGTTGGGTTAAATATGACAGACCCATCTTGCTGGGTCAAATTAACTACTGCTGGTCTGGTGATATATTGATCCAGCGGTTGGGTTATAAAACAACCCAAGTTGTGTTATTTTTAACCCATCATTTTTAAGAGTGTATCATTTTGCCATCTTGAAGCAGACAAAATATTCAAATAGGCATCTTTGAGGATACCTGAATTTTGAAAGACTCATTCCGTTAAGTGGCAAATAGACCCTCAAGTGCAAGCTCAAGGGTGAGGGGTTGTGTAAAGGGGGTTTGTATATCCAGTAATGCTATCCCACAAACCTGTCCTCTCTCTCTGAATTATGCAGGGAAAAATGAAAGAAGGGGCTCAAATCACTCAAACATCCCCTCCTCCCCCTCTCCTGTGTCCTATCAATGTGATGAAGCACCAGAGATGTTAAAAGAGAGTTCATTTCATATAGATCCTAGGACCACTTTTATAACCTGCCTCTCCCTCTGAGGACTCCCAAAGGAGTCTGGGTAATTCACTGATCAAATATTGAACTTTAAAACGCTTCTGGGATTACCTTTGAGAGGGCCCACATATTTCTCTGTAACAACAAAAACAATTCTCTGTATCCAAATAGGTGTACATCTTTGCAACACCGAATGCAAATAGCAGTTTTTTTTTTTGTTAGTTCGTAGGTTGATCTAATTATAATAATTTCTTCACTGAATTCAGTACATAGTTGAAGCATTAAAAGTACTAAAAATAAAACAAATAAAAACTAGTCTACAACTTTTAATTAAAGCTATATAAAACAGAAACTAATAAAAAATGGCAAAAGTACATAAAATTACTAAATATTAAATTAAAGATAATTAAAAATATTAATAAACAGTATTAGTATATAAATAAACAGTACTAAAAAAACAGTGAATAATACATGTTGGACAATGTCAATGACAATGTAAATAATAAAGTTAAAGTTACGTTTAAAATGTTTGCAATAAGCCTTTACAACGGCAGAGGTGTCAAGAGGACTGTGAAACACTGTATAATCAGCGCCATCTAGTGGTTACAATAGGTTTGAACAAAACTTTCAGTTGACTTTCACTCTCCTCTCAATAGCTCATTCTGTAAGTCAAGTTTCCAGCGCAGTCAGTCTGTGTTCATTTCATGTTCGGCATATAAGAACAATACTTGAGAATTTGTGCAGACCAAGCAGCATTAAGGGAGCAACATTAAATAGGGTTTAAGTAGCATCCCATCTTCTCTTCACATCTTTGACTCTCTCATTGCCTAAAATCCTTCTATTCTCATTCTCTTCATTCATCTTTTATTTCATAACAACTCTCTGAGGAACCACAGAGTTCTGACTCTGGCCAGTGATAGAATGGTGGAAATCTCTCCTCCATATTCTCCATCATTACAGGAGGACCACAACTCTCTCGTCTGTTCAGAGCCAAACGATTCGAGGCTGTTATGAACCGTATCATTTAGACTTGCATTCAAAGATCCCACCCTGTAGCGATTTTCTATATGTAATTCTCTATATGTAATTCCACAGTAAGATCAAAGGTCTTTGCATGGTTGGACTAAAGCTTGGACTAAAACACTAAGTTTATAGACCATGTCATGTTGCTCTGTGACATTTTCACAAAAAATATTCACGGTTGAAAGCAACTGATGTATCAGATATTGTCTACACTGTGTGAACAAACCTGACTTCAACAGTGCAAACAATCAGTCCTAAAGATCACATGGTAAGAAACACATCTGATTTGTGTGTGCAGTGTGAACAAAGCCTAAGAGCTTTTATGTGGCCAGATGAATGAAATGGTGGTCAACAGGCAGACCTATTTATCAGAGTTAATGAGACTTAATTAAAGATTGAGCTCAAGCTAAATCAGCTTCTGTTGATTCACCTGTCTGCTTCAAGATCACAAACACCTGCTGCGTCCAAATCCTGTTACTGAGGTGTGTGTGTCTTCAACACATGATATATAAATTGGAGACGTTTTACTGTAATACAACCTAACCTAGAGCTGAATGGAAAATGAAAAGTGAATAATGGAAGACTGAATCAGATACACTGACAAATCAGTGCAAAAAAGAACAGGTTTGTTTTCCATGGCCATGGGGGCTGGCCTGGCATTCACTGTATAAATTATCCAAAATAATTCACTTCAATTATCTCTAATGGTGGGTGAAAGTAGCCTGTCCCCGCCTTTTAACCCCTGTTGACCTTTCGTCTAATGTCATTTAGCACATTTAAGACATACGGCTTTGGGGAACCGATCAATTAATGTGGCGCCTGTCAGACCTCATGCTCTGAATCTGAGCCCTCTGCTTAGAGATGACCTGCAACCTAATTACCTGACACCCTGCTCACAGGGGAAACGTACTGTAGTGTGCTGTGAGATGACTAACAGACCTGAAATAAGATACAGGTAGAGATGGATACAACAGTGTGGTGGTTCAGTGTTTGTATCTGTGGAGAAAAGAAAACCACAACACTGATCAGGGCTAAACAATAAGGAGTTTGGCTGCTGGCATGGGCACTGGCCCATATAATATACATATATATACAGTCGTGCTCAGAATTAATGGTACTCCTGGTAAATATGATCAAAACTGGCGGTAAAAAATAAATCTGCATCGTTTATCCTTTTGATCTTTCATTAAAAAAATGGCAAAAATCGAACCTTTCAATGAAAAAAAAAGAATTGAAAGAGTGGGGGGAAATCACATTATGAAATAAATGTTTTTCTCCAAAACACATTGGCCACAATTATTGGAACCTCTTGAATTTTTTACGAGTAAAATATCTCTGTATATTCCCATTAATGTTTACCTTTTTTTAGCCCACCAGGGTGACTAGAAACATGAAATTGTCTAACTATGACTTCTTGTTTCACAGGAGTTTAAATATGAGGAAACACAAAGGCCAAATCCCCTTAATCATCCACCACAATGAGTAAAACCAAAGAATACAGTTATGATGTGCATCAAAAGATTGGTGAGCATCACAAAATAGAAAGTGGCTGTAAGAAAATAGCTAAAGAATTGAAAATCCCCATTTTGACCATCAGGGAAATACCGTAATAAAGGAAGTTCCAATCAACTAAAGTTGAGACGAATCTGCCAGGAAGAGGACGTGTGTCTATATTGCCTTGATACACGGTGAGGAGGAAAGTTTGAGTGGCTAAAGACTCTTCAAGGATCATAGATGGAGAATTGCAGAGATTAGTTGAGTCTTGCGGTCAGAAATAGCCTGGTAATACCAAACTCTGCTCCTTTGCTTTGCTTCATAGACAGAATCTGGCATGTCATCATTGAAAAGTGTTTTCTTTCTCGCGGAGGGGCGCTTGTCTGAAGTATAAAATCATTGGTTACCCGTAAGCCAATCACATAACGTTTGGTTATGACGTGTGTTATTCGCCAGCTCAGCCATCGAACTTCCACTGTAAACGTATGATGCGAAAACGAAACCATCGAGCGAAATACCGGAATGAACATGGCTGACCGAGTTTTGCTGCCTCCTTAACCTGATCCTCCATGAGTCCAACCAAGGGGGGCACAATCTATCGCCTTGCCGGCCTTTGGCCTGCCCAGTTTCTCGCTGACGATCGGTAATAGTTGATAAATTAAACTTTTCCAAAAACCTGTTGGGAGTAGGGCCACAACATCACCTCCATTCAAAATGTTTAACTAACACTCTTCTAGTTCGGGCTTCAGTTTTCAAATGCCGGAAATATACTCCACAACAGAGCGAATTGCATCCCGTGTCTCCATATCCACGGTCACAATCTTAAACTCGGTGCTTAGCGTCTAGGTCACGGCTCTCAGCCGCCCTCTGTTCGTTGATTGGCCGGCTGTTTTCAGGCCGGAGGAAAACTGAGAGACATGTCGATGTCTCAGACTAAGTACAGAAGCGAAATGAAATTGAGCGGAAGTACGAAGTCTGACGTAGTCAGGTTAGGTCAGAAAGCCAATAAAAAAAATCAAACAACCCCTACATCACCACATGTTGTTTGGGAGGGTTTCGAGAAAAATTCTCTTCGCTCCTCCAAAAACAAACACCAGCAAATTCAGTTCAGACACGACTGGAACTTCAAACGGCACAGGGTTCTGTGGTCAGATGAAACTAAAAAAATAGCTTTTTGGCAGCAAACACGCTAGATGGGTTTGGTGTACACAAGAATAAAAAGTGCCCCATGTGTACAATTTATTATACCATTGGATCTTTAATGTTGTGGGCATGTTTTTCTGCTGGAGGTCCTGGACTTCTTGTTCAGATCCATGGCATCGTGGATTCTATCAAATATCAACAGATAAAAAATCAAAACCTGACGCCTTCTGCTAGAAATCTTTTAATGGGCCATGGTTGGATCTTCCATCAGGACAACGATCCAAAACAAACATCAAAATCAACACAAAAATGTGTTACGGAGCACAAAATGAAGCTTCTGCCATGACCCTCCCAGTCCCCTGACCTGATGAGTGGAGTGAACTGAAGAGAAGAAGCACCAACATGGATCTGGGAATCTGAAGGATCTGGAGAGGTTCTGTATGGAGGAATGGTCTCTGATCTCTTGTCAGGTGTTCTCCAAACTCATCAGGCATTATAGGAGAAAACTCAGAGCTGTTATCTTGTCAAAAGGAGATTGCAAAAAGTATTTAATAAAAGGGTGCCAATAATTGTGGCCAACGTGTTTTGGAGAAAAACATTTATTTCATAATGTGATTTCCCCCCCACTTTCAAATCTTTTACTTCAATGACAGATTCGATTTTTGGGAATTTTTTGAATGAAAGATCAAAAGGATAAACGATGCAGATTTATTTTTTTTACAGCCAGTTTTGATCATATTTACCAGGGGTGCCATTAATTCTGAGCACGACTGTACATTTGCTGCATTTTTCCCAACCAGATCTAACAGATATTTTTAATATGATCACAAACCAGTCTCACAATTTTTAAACAATGATTTTGAATTAACAACAACGTTTAGGTTTGCAAGGCATAAAAATGTGATCAATAAACGTAGGATAACAGTACTGGCCACACATTTTGATCAATGATTTTCCAATCACTTTTTGTGATTTTATTAATTCCCAAGATTTTTTCTATGCTTGGAAATCACTTTAACTCCAAATCCATCATTTGTTTCTTCTCCCTCTTTCTACTCCGCAAACACCTGATGTCCAGCACTAAATAAAACTAGTCTTAACCCTCAATCCCCTAAAGCGATTAATCAGCCAACCAAAACTTAATTACAGCTGCCATGATGGAACAGCAGGCCCAATTAGTACCTAAACTAAACCAAACAAGCCCGAAGGACTCAGTTAGACCCAGTCTTATCATGATGGAGAGGCACTAATGTGATAGAAGTGTATGCAGAGCAGGAGTGAGCCATTTTTGAAATTCACACACACACATACGCGCGCACACACACACAATTACATTCCAGTCTCAACATGACAGTAGTGACCTCCTGTCACCCTCAACCAACACACAATACAAAGAGCCACATGAAGATGCTCCCTAAAGTTAATTAATTTAGGACCCATTACAGATGCAGTGCATGTGGCTGGAGAGCCTGGCCTGTGATGAATAGACCACTCAAACATTTAGATTTAAGATTCACATCTGATTCACAACTGGAAGGGTTAGTTCACCCAAAAATATCCATACCAATGCCATTTCTTAAAAAAACTAAAAGAAAACCTGGATTTACATTGAGAACTATGAAATACTTAAGGGCAGGCTCTTTTGACTTGGCCACCATCTTCAAAAACCCTAGGAACATCCAGAAGACCCTAGCTATTGCATAGCAATGACTTCTGGATGTTCCTAGGGTTTTTGAAGATGGTGGCCAAGTCAAAAGAGCCTGCCCTTAAGTCTCTATGATACTCTATTTCAAAGTTCTCAATGTAAATCCATGTTTTCTTTTTGTTTTGTTTTTTTAAGAAATGGCACCGATATGGACATTTTAATAGACACACACACACACCCATTATTACATCTACATTTTTTGAGACATATTATACATAAAAATACATATTTTTGTATATATACACACAGTAAAATTGTTTGTGCCATGAATGTCAAAATGCCTTTTTGCAATGGATACATTTTATTTTACTTGTGTTAAACAATCTAGTATTAATAATGTAGGCTGGGGTCCCACCACTACTTCGCTACAATTTATTAATTAGCCCATTTATAAGGCTATTGAAGTGAGACCCATGGATGTTTCTTAATTGTTAGTGGTGACCTGTCGTTTTGCCCTGTTTATTGTCCAATGTATAAAAATCATAAGTATTACTGGTTAAAAATAATATCTCACCTCAACAAGTCACACAATTTTAGGTATCATTCATGGCCATAGATAGCCTGGAAACCTAGACGCACCCTAGCGGCAGCAACAATTATTTTGCAGCAAAGTGTGGTCTAGCAACTCTCCGTTGGCATTCGAGCTGGAAAAACCAAACTCTGGTCAGGCCAATCACATCGTGTATAGTGTTGGTGGGCGGGCTTAACATAATGACGGCAGAGTTGTGACGGTTCCGCGTGATTTCCATAGGTGATTTCCCTGCTACTTGAAAACAAAGAAGATGCTACTGGCGAACAGCGGTCTTTCGAATCGGCTTTGGCCGCGACTCTGGATGATTTGGAGTTAAGAGAACGTCACTTAAGTCATTCTTAAAAAAGGAAGATGTGTTCGGAGTTTTGACGACCGGATACGGCAAAAGTTTAATATATCAACTAGCTCCGCTGGTGGGAAAACGCATGGGACTCACTCATCCACAGCCGTTCGTTGCTCTGGTTGGTTGTAGCGCTGTCCTATTGTGTGCAGAGGAAATTTGAAAGACAACAGTTTATCCCGCCCTTTGGATTGAGGTATGCCAATTGTGAGTTCCCAGACCTAACATCTTGATTTAGGTCTGGCTTGCCAGGCTAGGCCATAGACAGTTAGACACAGTGTTTGATACTTGGGGTTAGAGTTTGTTGTAACCCTAAGTATGTAGTACCACTAACAATTAAGCAACTCTTGTCATCTAAAAACAAAAGCAGCAGCCTTCCACAATGATTGACAGCTCTCAGTCTTCAAAAAACACAGGACACTGACCTCACACAGTGACACTTCTTTACAGTTGAGTAGCTCCACCCCTACTCTTAATGAGGGAGGGAAACATATGTTGAAAGAGGTGGGGGTGGGAGAACGACAGAAAGAGAGAAAGGCAATGGGACAGAAAGAGAGGGAGATGAAAAAAAGGAAAGGAGTAAGAGAATCCACCTGTTTTTAAGGAATGGTAACATAAGCAATGAGGTTTCTTTTGTCCCAGTCCTGCCATCAGCAGGGGTTATATGTGCATGCCTGAGGGGATTCGACGATTAACAAAGTGCCTTTGTCATGCTGCAGAACTGAACTGTAAGAGTTAGTTAGGCAGGGTAAAGACGAAGCCTTTTGTATTCACAATTCACAGCAAGGGGCTAAGGCTACCCACAATTCCCCACCGAGATTAAGGATACAAGGACCTCTGCAAACAATAGCAACGGACCAAAATAACTTTGGCCTCCTTAAGCAGGGGTCTGATGGTCATCAGGGCAGTCAGTCATCCTTAATCTGCCCTGAGGTGGCCGCTGGGGCCAGGATGAGCACGCTAATGCCAATACATGTTCTTATATTGGAGTCTCAAACAATGCTTCACGGACAAATGCTGAATAAATCTAGGTACTCATTCACCATCATAATTATCCTCTAGGAACTGGATGATGACTATAATATTAAATTGGTGGCCTAGACACTCCTGGTACCTCTGTAATAGGGCTGGGCGATATGGCCCAAACAATTATCACAATCAAAACTTTCATATCCGTCGATATCGATAATCATCACGATAAATGTCAAATTCTACTATTTTACACCCTACTATATACCATGGTAAAAATTTAACTAAATTGTTTTTGTTATGAAAAACCATAGGCAAATTTTTTTTTGTATTATGCTATAGCTTAAAAAAAAACTGTAATCATATTCCATTACTCATTTAATACATGTCTACATTAATAATATAATGAAATTCAATATGAATATACCACATTTCTGCCATAATACCATGGTGCAGTTCAGGGGTGGACAGGCCATCTGGAGCACCGAGAGTTTTCCCATTGAGACGCTGTACAATGTGAGCCGACCAGTTAGTGTTACTACAGTAAATCCATGGTAAATGATGGTGATTTGTAGATTGAAAGGCCTTCTAACTAGACGCTGAGCAACGGCACAATGCACAATGTTTCTCCTGTTTGTCAGTGCTGTTCAGAATGTCTGAACTAGTTTTATCTGGTTTAAACTAGTTTTTGTATCACCGAGACAATAGTGTTCTTCACGGAATTTGAGTGCTTCCCACTGGATCTCATTAGTGGTCTTGTGATGGAGACCGATCAGCGAGTAAACTCACACCGTTTGAGCCAAGCAGATAAAATGGTCAGTGTGGCGCGGTTCAAATAGTGATGTTTCGTTCCGCTTTTATCATTTTAATCACACTTTTGTTATAACTGTATTGAAGAAAATGATATTGTCATTAGCGTTTTATCACCCAGCCCTACTCTGTAACACTTTATGGACAGTATTTTGCTTTGACTATCTACTGTACATCAGTCTCTCAGATTCTCCAGGGTATCCATCTTCTATGATTTTCTCATCGCTTCTGCCAACAATGCATGTTGGCTCCGATTTCCAACTCCTTTGAGAAATGAATTTCTTTAAACATTATTCAGTGTCCGCTCCTGCCAGTTTCTGTCAGTCGCCTGAGAGGATATACAGAACAATTGACCAACCACTGGCCACACTGCTTGAGCTCGGCTTAGCAGAGATCTGTGAAACACCTGCTCAGCGTCTTATACTGTAACCCTACTTCATCCATGACAAGTGTCACAGAACAATACAAGATTCAGAGAAAGGAAGAAAAATAACTGCCAAAAGAGAAGCAAGAGAGGAAAGAGAGATAGAGTGTGAGTTTACACTTATATACTAAGACTGTTAATTCAGCAGGGCATGACAGTAGTATGCTAAACACAAAGCAGAGCTGATCTATGGAGCATCTTGAGCTGTCACAATACATTAGCTCAGACCATCGGCTCTACAATCACAGTAGAGCAACCCAGATCAACTTTAAAACTAAACTCTACAGACACTGAGCACCTTTCTTGAGAAGAAACAATTAGACACCAGCCCATGCAGTAAATATTTAAAAATTAAATGTATATTTTTTAATACATATGTTAAATCCTTTATTAAAAAATGAAATACAAACAGTCTAAAGTAAACAAGAGTCGAGTACTATTGTCTGTGCAAAAGATGTCGCAATGTTGCGAGGGCGATGGTATGCAGCCAAATAAATTGCTAGGGTCTTATGGGTGGGTACTAGGTGGATGCTTAATGGCCCAAGTCAAAAGTCTCATCTTTATATAAGTGCATGAAAATAGAATTCAGCTCATTTCTATTTTCTAAATGCATATATGATTATTTTCAACCTTCGTTTAATTAAGACATTTTAAGACTTCAAGGACTTGATCGGCCTTATCTTTATAGACCTTATTGTGAGCAATTCAACCCTGCATGTTTAATCTTTAAAGAATGTTTTGACTTTAAGTTGTTATTTTTAATAGGGCTGAAACGATTAGTCGACAATAAAAAATTGTCGACAAATATCGTTGTTGTCGAGTAGTCGTTTGATCTAACGTGACCTAATGTAAGGGCGTGCAATATCACGATTAGACCGCTACGGCGCTGTGGCACTAGAGTGTAATGCAGCCCTTTACAAATGCTACTGCGGTAAAAGAAAAAACAGCGCGAATTAAGACGGAGTGCAAACGAATCCGAACTAGCAAGGTTTGGGGAAAGTTTCACAAAACTTCAAACCAACAATGCTGTCATGTGCAATACATGCAAGGCGGAACTTGCTTTTCACGGGAGCACAACATGCATGTCGGAGCACTTAAAGAGGAAACATCCCGGCAGGAGAGGAGCCGGTGAGAATAGAGTGCCGAAGTGATGACGTCACTTTGTAGGACAACTCGGAAGCTAGCGGCGCATGGGTTCCCTCGATCGAAAAGAAAGCTATGCATTTTCCCCATAGACTTTTGGAAAATCGCAAAAAATAAGATCTGTGTTTAACAAAGAGTTGTGACCCTTACACGTTTTGTCTATCAAGATCATCTTTACAAGTTAATCCAAAATTTATACATTTTGAAGCTTATATAAAGTTTTTAAAAAACACAAGCAGACACAATAAAGTTTAAAAAACCACAAGCAGGTTATAACTGTGTGTTCTATGTCATAGATCAAAACGTGAAAATATTTAGAGGCTTTGTTCACCACAGACCTTATTTCAGGCGATTTAGCAAAAACCCATTCAAAAATCCCATAGACTTTAGAGCGAGGGAACCGGGAGTGCTAAAATGCTAACTCACTTCCGCGTTTTGGCCTACAGAGTGACGTCGTAACTTCGGCACTCTATTGAGTGTTCTCCAGCTGGAGCTAACTAACTAGCGGTAAATCTCTTTATTAGATAATGCAATACTACTAATAGTAGTAAGAATATAATCAATAATAATATAATTACAGTAATGTGATGATTTATTTTGCATATAATAAAGCTTGATCGAGCTTAGGAGTCAGGGCTGTTTTTATTGTAACACTATTAGGTATTATAGTCTTATCACTTGCCTGTATTTTGTTCTATAATCATGAAGACTTACAAAAGGAGATGTTAGGAAGAATATCATGGCAGTTACTTTTTCTTTTTCATACTGTAAATTAAAAGGTGAATGAGAACGTCTCTGTCAGCTCAATTGTGTAAAAAATGCATGTAAAAAAAAAGATTATTTTATATGTATAATAATGGTTTGCAGATTAATATTTTACCATTCTTTGTGTCCTGAAGTAAATGACCCTTTTTCTGTTTCAGTTCTAAGAAAAGCAGTGGGCCTATTAAACAATGCTTAGAGAGCATTTGTGTGTGATTTGAGTTGGACCGAAATCCGAAAACTTAAAGAGAATGACCTGTTTAGTTGGCTCAAAGTTCATTAAAACAACTATTTCAAAAGCTAAACTGATTTTCTTTTTTTATATTATAGTAAGAATATGTATAACTCAATGTTTTAACTAATTGAAAAAGCTGAATAATCGTTCCAAACTTACTGATTAGCCGACAAAATAATCGATGATTAGTCGATTAATCGTTCTAATAATCGTTAGATTAATCGATTATCAAAATAATCGTTTGTTGCAGCCCTAATTTTTAATCAACGAAAGACTTTTCTCAGGTGATGTATGCAGGACTTCTCCAATAATTTAATCTGCTTAAACCCCCGCCTACAAGCTTGCGTTCATCTGACTACACTTTTGAGTGCAATGCTCACATCTCAAAATTCAATCAACAACCAATACATAGAACCAAACCCTAATTTTTTTCCTTTTCAGTAATCTGTCACAAGAAAAGATTGCTACATCCATTTCATTGTGACTTTAATGTGAGTCTATGGGATTTGATCATATTATCATGTAAACAGGCATAACGTGTTGAAGCTAATATGTATGGCTCAAAGCTTTTTTTCCCTAACAAATGTTCTTATTTCTGTAGTCACTGGCATATCCATGTATCTCTAAACAGTTTCAAATACACAGTATGCCTTAAACCTCCCTTAAAGCCTTATTATAAAGTATTATAAATTAAGCATTATAAAGTATCTCCATCTTTCACATCACACCTTCTCCTCCCTCTTCAAACTGAAGCCCATTCACACTCATTCATTGTTCCCCTCTTCACCTCTCTTTCCCGTTTCCTCCCCTTCACTGGTTTCATCAGATAATAATTGACTCAGTGAGGTGATGGGGACGCTGTATCTGGGTCAGTTCTGTCCCCTCCATCAGAATCAGGAAAGATCAGTCAGCTGTTTCCTATTGTCACGGGTTCCCATGGGCATCTGGGTCAGATCTCTTCTGTTTCTTATCATTCTACTGTATCTGAGCATCTGATATGACTCATTATAGACAATCAATACATGCAAACATATGTTTAAAAGGCCTATCTAGACAACTAAACACTATGCATGATTAAAGACTGCTCGAAATGGGCTTAAACAGCTACACCATAAATAAATCCACATCTTTCTCACTTGACTTTTCCGGCACACTTCATACTATAACCTTTAGAGTCGCTCATTGATCGCATATATCGGTAAATCATGAATGGCCAACCGTCCATATGTGTGATGCTATAAAAAATCAATAAATGGCCTTCTGCGTGATACTGAGTGAATGAAGCTAACCTTATTAAGGACAGGAAGAGAAGGGGCCCCATGGGGTCAAGCCAAAGATATTCAGTCACATCCCTGAAGGTCAAAGGTCACAAAGTCTTAACAGAACAATCTGTGCGTCGATTGGCTTATACGCCTCAGACAAAAGCAGTCACACCAAAGACGATGACAGCGGACGCGGCATGTTCTGACACAAGCAAGCACAGCCGCTAAAAGCAACGTAAATGGTGTTTGCAAAGACTTTTAAAAGTTCAGAAAAAGTGCTGCCTAATCGGTTTTTGTATTCACATTTCTCAGAATATCTTCTTCTATGTTCCACAAAAGAAAGAAAGTCATACAAGATTGCAACATCATATGTGGATGAGCTCTCTATAAATAACCTTTTCAACACATATTCAGTGCTGTCAAGTTGTCATTGGACTGTTATTTGGACGTTTCCATTCATATCAAACTAAACTAGCTACAAAATTCTCTAGAATGACACTAGCCAACCTATTACAACATTCAAAACCATACAAACATTGCCTTTTACTCACAGGGAAAGCAAGATATAGAGTTCCTTTTGCAACAGGACTGAGAGCGAGTGAGAGTGTCCCCTTGTGATCCTTTGCCCTCCACTCTTAGCATTGGTTTAGGGGTCCACAGTGATTCGGGTCTCTGATGGACCTTCGAGGCCAGTCTGCGTCTGATGCCGCACTCGCTCCTGCTGCTGGGGGTCTGGGTTGGATCCAGGGCCGAAGACTGGAGCGGTGAGGGTGGAGTGTTGCCCATCTTGCAGGTGTAAAGGTTGGCATCCCGCTCTTGGAAGCAGCAGTCCACTACATGCACGATAGAGAGGTGTTGAGCATATGTCAGCATGCTGAAGGATCCTCAGGCCCGGAGCTGTCCTGGGGGCGGTCCTAGATTTGACCCCCTCCCTCTCACCCAATTCCTTCATCCGCCAACTTCAGATCTCTCCCCTGCCCTCCTGTCTTCAGTCCTGGGAGGGGGAGGGGGAGGGGGGGCAGTGGGCGGGGCTTGATCTTTGCAGCACATGAGGGACTCTCAGTGGACCTCCAGAAGACAAACCCCTCTCCTCCTCTCCGCACTCTTTTCTTTTGGTCTGCTTGAATGAGGCTGCTTGAATTGAATTGATTTGCGCAAACAAAAGCCGCAATCTGCAGTGTCAGATTACACACAGGGTTGCATATTTAAAACAAGCAAAAAAATTAAAATAAATTCTCTGCTACTCTGTAATTTCATCAACATCAAGAACTCGCAATTCAGAAAGTTTAAAATGTTAGATGGTCATAATTAAAAATGTATAAATTTTTTTATCTTTTTGTTAAAAAAGAAAAAGAAAAGGAAATTGATGCTGTTTGTTTTTTGTTTCCTTTTTAATTGTTCTTATGTTCTTATGTTTGGAACTGCTAGTAAATATTAAGGGAATACTTTCCAATGAAGTAGTTAATGCATTTTTAGGTCATGTTTGCTCTGATCATTTAATAATATTAACAGATAAAACTTTGGTTTTACTGATGTATTAGTAAATTAACATTAAAATTAATAAATGCTTTAGAAGTATTTTGTAATGTGGTTAACTAGTTAACAAATGGAACCTTACTGTAAAGTGTTAATTGTCTTATTAAAAGTATATATTAAAAATAATATATAATACAATACAAAATAATAAAACAATATTAAAATTAAATAATAAAACAAGCAAAAACGTTCTCTACAGGGACTCACAGTTTAGAAAGTTTCAGATGTTGGAGAACTGATGTTTCAAGCAATGGCGGTTAGAGAAAAAAAAAACATTAATAAACTAGAAAACATCTCAAGCTGTTAACACAGAAATCTTCATGTGTTACTTCAAACAGTTTTTGGGGATCTGATATTGGGTTATGTGAGGGACCGCAGTTGTGAAGCTATTGCTGATCTCTCCACCTCTCTGGACGCAAATGAGGGCGCACCATCATCCTCTTTATCCCACCATCGTTTTGGTCAGTGTTTGGCTCCTCTTGCTCATCTCGGGTTAATCTCTTAACCCAGATTATCAGACAGACACACACAGTCACACAAATGTCCTCATGTTACAGGTAATTAAGTAAATGCAAAAGCACAAGCACCTCGCCAGCACAGAATCAGGTTGATATCTATTGGCTTAAAGGTAAACGTCAAACAAAGAGATAGCCTTCCACTGAATTACAAATTATCTATACCAGATTTAGTCTAAATCGCACATTAAACCACAAGATCCTTATAAAACACCTTCCAAAGCGATATCCTTTCTTAAAACAGAGGCATAACTTCTATAAAAATAAATAATTTCCTTAAAAAAAGAAAAAAATATTTCCATATTCAAATTAAATTTCCAGCCAGAGACTCAGCCGAAAACCTAGCCAAAGAAAAAACTAATCAGACTTCCTGTACTATCAGAAGTGATTGAGTTCACTGCTATACAGTCAGATTGTTTAATATGAGCGTTTAATCACGTGTGCTAATCTTAATACAATCTGATTAAAGTGAATTGTGTTGGGTGCTGCTGCTGAGATGGCCAATTGCGTAGCTTAGTGAACAAAAGAGAGAAACAGCGCCCTCTAGTGGTGGATGGGAAATTGAACAGCATTAAACTGCATTCAAGTATTAATATACACACCATATTGTTATACTTACTTAGCCTAACATCTGGCAAAAACTGAAACTAACTCACATAACCTACCCTCATCCTCTTTCCTTTCAACAGTTACAGAAGTGTCACAACAAAAGCTTAAGATCTACAGAAATTCTAAAAAAATATCAGACGTTCTTCAGAAACCATGTGATACTACAAAAGTATTTGACTGTCATGTGGCGTCTAAAGTAACATAGCACTTAGCATGCTGTAAAATGACCAGCAAGGAATGTGGCAGACAGTAAGCGTGAGAACTCCTCGTGGGGGTCAAAGTGTAGGCGATGTCAACCTGGGAGTCACAACCTCTCATATACCAGAAGCACAGGTGTCTCTGTAGTATAACAGGATCAAGGAGGTCATGGAGGGTAATAACCAAAACAGAATCAAGGTTAACAAGAAGTTGCCAAACAACAACAACACACTGCAACTCAGTGTTTTATTTTTGTAACCTTGTTAAATGTTCTCATATGCGAAGATCTAATTAATTAATATTATTAAAATAAATGTAAAAAGAATATAAAATAAGAACAATAATTAATAAAAAATATAAAATATGAACTAAAATATAATAAAGACAACTTTTTTAAAAACTATTTTAACTAAAAAAATAAATAAAGACATGGGTATAAAAGAATTACAAAAACTAAATTGACCTGATACTATAAATGTCACTGTGAACAAAATTCTGAACGAAAACACAACATTTCCAATTCCAAAGGTCAAAAGGTATTTGGTCAAAAAGAATTACCCAATTAGACAAGAAGCCTGATACAGTTTTTCTGATCATCTATTAAGGTTCCGTTATCATAGGCAGATGGAACAATTTAGTCAATTAAAACCAAAATAAAAACAAAAGTTAAAACTAGTAATTTTCCAGAGATACAAAATAAACAAAACACTATTAATAAAAAGAAATAAAAAATATTCATGAATACTTCAAACTAAATCAGACCAACTACCGGCGGTGGTGCATGTGACCGTGTCTCTAATGTTGTTTTGCTTCACATGGCTCCTATAATTGTCTTACCACTAGTTTATATATAGGTTAACTCTGAACTTAGGGGTTATGTAGGTCTCCCATGCATAGCTACAGGGTCTCAGTTGTATATCTAAACAATGAACAACTCGCATACATGGCTAAAGTTCACCTCTGTTACACAAACAAGACACAACCAAACTCTCTACACACATATCCTCACTGAAACATCATCAGTTTGAACACTACATCTGGTTTAACTGGCTTGAGTAAGTGCCAGTTAAATCTGAAATCTACATTTCCCACTCAAAATTCTGTTCATTCAATTCGCAGTAAAATAGAAAGAAAACATCTATTTAAATCAATCTGACCAGACCACATTTTCAAACTTTAAAAAAAGAAAAAAGAAAGAAATCCAGTACATTGGCATGGAGGCAGCATCTTGGGTCAAATCAGAGGTTATGCAAGAAACAAACCTGCATCTTTCTCTAATGAGGCAGATTTACTGCTTGATCTGCTCTTCCATCTGAAAATTCACTCATCGTTAAAAGTCTGCAGAAGTAGGGCAACATTTAGGTAGATGAGTTCAGAAATCTATTTATCGTTCCATGCCAGAAAAGGATATTGGTGTATGCCAGAAAAAAACAAACATCAATAGCCAATAGTTGGTCAAATGTAAATAAGGTAAAAAAATATATAAATAATGAGTTGCAGTATGATGTAGTAGTAATATATTATTATCATTTTTTAATGATCAAGTACAGGGATATATAATAATTAAAAATATTTTGATATATGCTTAATCCTTTTAATCTAGTAGTCATGACTAAATGAATTCAAAGTGACAAAACAACAATAGAACAACTATTCAAAATAAATATTTGATGCTGAAAAATATGAATTTAATAACAGACAAAAGTATTCCTCAATAGATTTTTTTTTTTTAAGGTGACAGCAGACACAACATAATGCAAAAGGGGAGTTTGCCATAAAAATGATCTACTACTGCTCTAAAAACATCTGACTTAATAATGCTGAAAATATCATACAGAGGGAGAAAGAAAAACAAAAAGAGTGCCAGGGAACAAGAAAACGTGAGGTATCTGGGCGAACACTTTTGATGTCCACAGCACACGGGCCAGAACTATGCCACGACACATGTCTGCAGCAACTGTGCCTTCAACAGCTGACTAACACACACTCACAACATTTAAAACATGATCATTTACACAGATTCATCCACTCCAACAAACAACAAAACCACAAACAACATGTCATTGAATTATTATACTGCAATATCAACAAAAAAGGGCAAGTTGTGACAGAAAAAGGGAAAGGAAAGGGGACAAACAAAAGAAACAGAAAGAGAGGAAATCCCAAAGGAAGAAGAGATTTTACCAACCACAAAGACTCTCCTTCCCCTTTAATATCAAGCAAAGATTCCCCTACTGTCAATCATTCTCTTAAACACACACACACACACGTGGACACATACAGCAAAATACAGCAGGCATGCAAACACACATACACATGTCCCACCTTCCAGGCATGACATGTCTCCGTGTCCATTAGAGATTCCTGGAGATATCAATCCCACACCCGCGAGCGAGCCCATATCCAGATACAAACGCAGGCCTGCTCACAGGGAACATACTGTGTGCAAACTCACTGACACTCCCTCTCTGTCACTCTCTCTCTCTCTCTCCAGCTCTCGCGTTCTCACACCACAAACACTCCCCCTTTCCCTTCATCTCTTCCTTGTTTATCTCACTCCCTTGTCTGTTTCTTGCTCAATCTTTCTTTGCATTTTCCACTTTCAAAGACATGCATGGACACGCAGGGCACATTGTTGTTTAAAAAAATAACCGTAACTGTTGCGCCACATCTGAACACGTGCCCCGATGATAGTATGCGAAACGTAGTATGTCAAATGAATACTATGTCTGCAAATGCAGTATTTAGGGGGAGGTATTGATTTGACACAGATTTCACAAATCAGTTGATTCTGATTCACAATTTGATTTGATTGAAATCTGATCTAGATTCTTTTGGATATACAGTGCCGGTCAAAAGTTTTGAAACATTACTATTTTTTCACTATTTCGTACTATTTACGATTTCTGAAGGGTCGTGTGACACTGAAGACTGGAGTAATGGCTGATGAAAATTCAGCTTTGAATATATTATGTTATTATTATAAAATGATGCTGCTACTCCAATTTATTGTTGAAATGTAAACATTTAACTGGTGGCTGTCATAAAAACATATCATGACAGATTTATTCAATCATAAGACATCACTAACAGGTTAATTAAAAATATTATGATTATAAAACATGATATATTTACTTAGCAATGCACCTAACTAGAGTATTTTTTTTAGCTAACTGACAAGCTATGCTCATTGAATGGCTTTCCTGAGGTAAATATAACGTTACACTACACACTTGTTTACAAGCTGTTTTATTGACATCTTTTAAAGTTGAAACACTGAGTGAGCGATTACATGAAACATGACAGTAAATTGTTAAGCAAGTTTCATTCAACATCCCTTCTGAGGATCAATAATTTTTTTGTGTGTTATTATAACTAGTAAAGAGGAAGAGATGATCACGTGCGCTTCATGCAGCCGCTTGAACTGACAGTGATCTGTCACGCTACATTAAAGAGTTCCAAAATTACATTTGAATATGAAATATAAGACTTTTTTTCTTATCAGAAGCGTGATTATAATAGGGATTATTATGTGGGAGTTGTAATAATGTTTAGTGAAGCTTTATTCACGCATCAACAGATTAATAGCAGCATAGACTAAAAGATCAATCAATTCAGAACTGATATTAGATCATCAAAATGAGAAATACCATCAACCCAGCCATAGCGGTATTCATAAAAACAGTATTCATAGAACAGTATGAAAAAAAAAATACCCTGATGACCTACTTTTTAAGCAAGTCTCCAATAGATATTTTACCATCCTGAGGTCATAAAAAAGAAAAATTTTCAAACAGTACAAAATTTGGGACTCAATTTTGCTCGCACAATAAAAATTCACGTCCTGTTAAAAACAAATACAAACACTCTACAGCACAGTGTCAGTTACACACACCTACACAAGCACGTGTGTGCATTTGTTAATGTTTTCGGACAGTCAGCAGTTCCAGGACAGAGGAGGGCTCAGGCTTACCCTCTTTTTAAACTGTGCTCTGATAAACCACAATCACTTAATCCCTCGTAACACTGTGTTGCTGTGTTATCAAACCCAGTAACAGCTTAACAGCTGTCCTGGCTAGCCATTTCAGCATCAACCCCCTTCACAGACAGTCCTGCTTGTTTGCGATTGTGTGCCAAATACATGTGGTTTTATGGAGATCTTTCACTGCTCTAAGCTATGTGCTTACAAGCCAGCTGCATGTGCCACAATCAGCTTTACTGCACATTTATGGATGAATGCAGCGTAGATTCTGGTCATTTACAGGAGCAGACACTATAAGGTACAGGTTTGATCACTATCATCATCATTAAGAAGAGCAGAGGGGCCAAAAGGAAATGACATCAGGTGGACTCAAAGCAATGATAAGGGTTCATTGATTTCCAATGGAAGAGTCAAATGACCTAGACACAGAACAGACCAAAAAAAAAAACACGCTGACATGGTTTGGGACAGAGACAACTGATGACCTGAGAAAAAGGAGTCTCATTGGTATGTACAATTGCATTTAGGATTTAATTTATACATGAGGTTTAGCAGAAACTTCTCTCCAATGGTAAGAATGGAAAGTACAAACACTAATGATGAAAGCAGCTAATGAGCTAAATAGTGACAGACAGCGATATAAACCACTTGGTAGGTGACAACAACAGAGTTTGGCAAGAGGAAAAATCAATGCTCACTAAAAGCCCAAACACACCACAAACAGTTCGAATTAGTCCAACAGGCATGAATGAGAAAGGTTTGTATGTGTATCTGGAACTGTAGAGGTCATGAATAAATATGTCATTTGTCACTGTGACTGTGATGATCTTGTTCATGCATGCATGTTGTATCTTGGTACGTTATTCAATTACATGCTCTATTAATAGTTTGTATTGATGTATGCCAGTAGCATATATACACCCTATTGTAAAAGACTGGGTCAACATTATCAATTGTAATACTATGCTATTGTAAACTAGCCAACAAAAACTTTCCTTAAGTGTAGAAATGTACATACAAAGAAATTGTATGACAAAACAACAATTTCTTCACCATATTAAAAGGTAATGGGTCAACCCAACTTGCAAATTTAGGTATTAAAATAATCTCCAAAATACTCTAATTACAAATTGAGGGGTGGTTCAAGTATGTGAAAGAAGCAAAAATGAGCACACTGAAGAAGGAGCACAGTTATGATGTTTAGCTGGCTCTTAAACAAAAGACAAAAAAATGCACATTAAAATGCACCACACCAATTGCTTTAGATAAAAGCATTTGCCAAATGAGTACATGTTTAATACTGACACCTAGTGGCGTGCCATCACACCAACGTAAACGTTTTCAGTTACCAATGCCATTGCAGAAGCTTATTTGCAGGAGTATTTATTCTGTACGATTAAGAATTACTGTCATTTACTGAAGTACAGAGACTGCAGTTCACTTACCTGAGTGTCACAAAGAGCAGCCCATCACAAACAGCACATAGGAACAGAGAGAGAAAGAAAAAAGTTAGATTTAAATGCTGTAGTCCAATGCAGCCATCAAAGTCATCTTGTATTAATAACGAGTGACATTCACATCATCTAATTAATAATCTTAACTCGACTAGCAATAACAGATTCTTGTGATGATGTCATCAGACAATACTTTGGAAGGAGCAAAACTAAGGAAACGAAGTAGTAAATAACTAAACTTCTGGGATTTTATGAGTTTATGAGTGTGGTGGATACACCTGAAGAAATGTTCTAGTATCGTGTCGTATTCTATGGCGGTTATGTCAGTGTTTCCTCCACAGCTGAATTGTCAGCTCCAAGGCAAAATAAATCATGTTTTAACAGAGAAGTAAATGAGTTTGCACTCTAAACGAACGTGAGAAGATATAAAGATCGCAAAATAATGGCAAGAAACACGTACGCACCAAACAAACAGACAACGTGACCAATGTAATCCGATTCAATAAAACAGGTGTGTTCAACTTGAAGCAGCGCTGTGCAGACCGATCGGTGTTTGACATCAAAGTCCTGTGAGAGCAATTAGAGAGCAGACGGCTTCGTATGCTTTCACATCGTTCTCGCGGTACTTTGATGTCATACACCGATGCGCAGCGCCGCTTCAAGTCGAACACACCTAATGACTCTTATGAGCCGGTTCTTTAATGAATCGTTTAAAGCAGGGATAAGCAACGTCGATCCTGGAGTGCCGCTGTCGTGCAGAGTTTAGCTCCAACCCTGATATAAACTTGCCTGCCTTTAGCATTAGTAATTCTGAAGACATTGATTAGCTTGCTCAGGTGTGTTTAAATTGGGTTGGAGCTAAACTCTGCAGGACAGCGGCACTCCAGGACCGACGTTGCCTATCCCTGGTTTAACGACTACTAACCCTTTACGCCATCATGTCGCTGTCGATTACGAAACGAGAACCGATCGCACTGAGAGAATTATCTTAGAAATTACTACATAATATCTGGATTAACCATGCTTTTATATCATTATACAGATTGCATTACTGAGAGATTTCCACATGAATCTCCTAATAACAGCCTAATTAATACAGATCTCTTACCTAACTTACTCAATTCATCTTTTATTTTACTGTACAACAGAATTAAATATATTCTTTAAATACGTTTTATTAATAAAGTGACTTTTTTAGATATTTATAATTCAAACAAAAAGCATGAGGTTTAATCAAGTCAGTGTGTATGAAAATCCCTTGGGAGACTGATGGGTAAATAGATGTATAGTTTTGCACTGGTTTGTGAATTTATTGAAATGTACCAAACATCACCCATTTCAACAAAATCAACTTATCAATTAATCCACAAGCAGCAAAAGCAGAGATTGTGTCCCAAGACTTCTTGGACTGAGACATTTGTCTCGTGCAGACATAGAGCCTGTCCCAGGGAGAATCAGGACAGCCACACAAACAATCAGTCAATTCACTGCCATAGTAACCGACAAAAACATCCTGACACCGAGCAACCCGCACTCTGAAATTATGGGTCAACTACAAGGGCCTGACAGCCCAAAATTATAGGATGCATTTAAATAAAGAGCGCAGGAGCAGCAGTTAGGGTAGTTTAATTAGGCCTGCGTGTACCAGCAAAGGTGCCAAAAGAATAAATACATGTTTTAAATTTAGAAGCCTGTACGCTTGTTAACATCAGGATTGTAATATAGACTTGAAATTTAGGGCCTTTTGGAGAAATTTTCTGTATTGTTTTCTGCTATGGAAAAGGAGTGTATTTCCTGCCTCAGGGAAAACACTGGGGATGCATGTGTGTCTGCACACATATGTGCATGTCATGCGTTTAAAGTCGCCATTTAATCAAAATTGACAATTCTTACTTTTTTATTGAATACTGCCGTATTTATTATAAATGATTTATCCGTGCACTTCATTGTTTTTTTTTTAATTCACATGCCCTCGTAATCTTTAATCAAAATAGCTTCCCTACTTCTTGCAACAGCACCTCTTTTCTGATGACGTGTTTTCCGGCCCGAGGGTGGGACAACCTGTCACTCAGATGAGATCGCAATAAGTGGCAAATAAGAACACTCCAACAATCCAATCAATTCCCGATGGACGAAATCAAGTCCCGCTCTACATTTTTTCTTGTTCAAGAAATAGGGATCACAATAGGGAATATTGCAACTTCCGTTTCATACTGAGTTTAAATGTAATATACATATTATAGAAAAAGGCGCACGTTTTTTTTCTCGTTTTGATTTGCTATTCATTTAATTAGTACAGTGTGTCCAAAAATACGTTAAATGAATTAAAAAATGGTTTCATTTTTCCAATTTAAAAATATAGGCCTAGTCTCTACATTAATATGACTTCATAAAAACTGCATGCATAATAAATATAAAATATTTAGGAAAATACTGCTTAAAAATGCTTTTAATGGAGTAGAGAATGTCACAATCACTGCTTATCATATTATGCCAATGGCTGAAAAGGGGGTGTAATTTGATAGATAAAATCTGATTTATGACTTTACACAAAATGTTTCAGAACTCTGTAGAAATGAAGACTACTATAAATGCAGCTCCAGGTATTTGTAAACCCACATTGGTTAAGCGTCACTATGCACATGCTGGAACAAAAATGAACAAGCAAATCTGTTCTACATGTCATGTCAAATAGAGGAGCGTGAGAGTTAACGGAGTCAGCAGTGGCAGCGGAGGGAAGACTCGTCACCCCTACAGTAACTTTACTCAACCCTGACAGAATATCTCATTAGAACCAGCGTAGAGTTACAGCTCCGCTCCAAAACCACACACACACTCAAACTGGTCAACCAATAAACACAAAGTCGACTCTACAGGGATATCAGGGTGGAGTTTCTGCTTTCATGAGGAGTGGCAGATTTGTCATTAGATTTACAAAGCAAAGTATGTGCAACTGGACATTTAGGCCAACACAAAGAGATATGCATGAGATTGACGTTCTTTTCATCAGCTTTTGAAATTCAGTTTCAACCTGGAAAGATTAACACCTGCAAGTTTTAATTGACTCACGTTTGTTTTCATACAAACTTCATATTTGAACACATAAAGAACCAATTATATTCACAATTCTCAGCTAAAAACACCAGTATCCAAGTAATTTTGCTTTACTTACCTCAACTCAACTTTCATGCAGACGTTTCTTTAATTTAAAAGGTAATTAAAAATAAATAAAATAATAAAAGGTAATTCAGTCCATTAATTGAAAGAGCATTATTAAGACATTAAGTATTAGGGGTGAACAGCTGTGTCTGACGGAGCGACTACAACTTTCCCCTTGTTTCCGCGCACACACACAGTTGACACGGGCTCTTACACCCAAGTCGCCACCAGTCGGTCACATCACCCATTTACGCAGGCGTGTAAGTCGCTATATCCGTTTTTTTAGCACTCTCTTCCCATTTCTAAACTCAAAACCCTCCGTTCAACTGTCTTCAGTCCAGCCCTACAGCCCTCACTTAACCTGTCGATGAGAACGACGTGTTAACGGCTCAAACAAAGACAAACCCGCAATAAAAAAGACAGTGACCTCAGTTCTCCCTCATTGTAAACAACTTACTCTCTCACTTCCTGCAAGAACAATAAATCCAAAGACAATAGATGAATCTTTTAGCTGTTAAGCCAGACATACCATGGAGCAAATTGATCACTACTTTATTATATACAACAAGGAAAATATCTAAATGAACCTTTTAAGCTTCAAGTAAAAAGGACAGTACGTGTATACTGTGCTTATATAAATTAAAAAATGCAATGAATATGTTTATTTTAATATATTTACTATAAATCTATTTAATATTTTAATATAAATAAACAAATAAATAAATGAACAATTTATTTCCCAACATCTCATCTCAACATTCTCAGTCCTACATAAGAATAAAACAATTACAAGAAATTCCAAATGAAACTGAAGTTCTCTAATGCATTTAAAAGCATTTAAAACCTAAATATTTTATAATTATTATTCACGTAGATTTTACTGACATTAGTATAGACTACTATTTAAAAATTGAATAAAAAAGGTGATTAAAACAGTATAAAGGGATCTAAAATAACACTTTCCTTATACATTATCGTGTATCCCCCAATCTTTTTATTTTTTATTACCTTATTTTACTAATTTTACATGACATTAAAGAGGAGACCTCAGGAGCCTTTCAGATCTCTGACCACAAAATACACATGCTCACACGAATGCCATGAAACCGTGTATCCTCACCTGTGTAGTGCTGGGGTTCATACACCCAGTCATCACCATCTTCATCCACTCCATGTGGAGTTTGGGAGTGTCTATGGAGGTTGTTCTGGCTGCGGAACAGTTTACGGGTCTGCTGTGACAGCGAGGACACGCTCAGCCAGCTGAGAGCACGAGAGATCGGGGCGGCCTTCTCTGTCTTGTCCCTGTCCCTCCTTAAAGACCCAGAGCGCTTGTCCCTCATCATACCCTCTTAAAAATTAGGCAAAACGGTCGAGGTCACTTAAAAACTGAAGAGTTAAGCCACGACTAACTGTTTCTCACAAGTCTGGAATCAAAAGTAGAACTACATCACACGGTTTATACGTAAGGATCATGAAGTAATTGGGGTTTAAATCCATGTGGCTCCTGCGGAATAAAAAGAAAATCTGTTGTCCCAAAAAATGCTTCACAAAATGAACTTAAACTTCTACCAAACGTAGAAATTCACTGGTCCACATCCACAGGTGTCGTTGCAACCTGGATGACAACTTTCGGTCTTTTTTGTTCGCTAGATAGAAAAAACCTCTGATGCGAGTCCTTGAAATCCCAACATGAGTGCTGCAATCCACAAGCAGTAATTAACTCAAGCAGCAGGCTGGAAAATCGCTAGTCTTCCTCCAACTGAAGCTTGAAGTCCAACAAGAAGACTGGGTCCGGTTTAAAAGCCACACCACTGTGACAATAAGACAATTTCTTTTTTTTTTTTGGTCTTTAAAACTCAAGTTGCAGCTGAAGAAAATCAGGCTCAAGAAGGTTTAACATTTAGCTTTAGTACTTTTAAATGCTCCTATTTTCACAAGCCAGTGATCATCTTACACCCATGTGACATTGCGTCTAAAAACACCTGGATTGAAGACTTCCCCAGCATAAAGTTCATAAAGGATGATGGATGAGCTCGATCTTTTTCCTTTTTCATTAGCCGGTAACAGGATCAGGTGCGTCTGTAGCTGTGTACCATGTTATCTCCCTGCCGCTGAGGACAGCCACCACCGGATACTCTTCCTGGCTTTCCAACGTCACTGCACTCACTACGCGAGGGTGTTTGTCACTCACCTGGGACTTCAACACACATGGCCGATACAATCACATTCGCTGAAGTCAGTCTTGCAGAGTGCCAGAGCAGGCGTTCCCCTGATCTCTGGGTGACAGTTGTCCAGAAAAGCACCCACATACACTGACTGTAGGATTGAAAGTTTAGGATTACAAACAACTAGAGCGCTGGTGAAATATGACCTTAAACCAGCCCCCCAACCTCTCCCTCTGATCTTTGCTCCGCCCCTCCTGTTGCACGGCAACCACAGAAGGGCGACTGGACTCTCCACTTCTCTTCCTCCTCTGGGTTTCCCTCCCTCTCTTACTATCCTCTAAGGCAGAGGCTTTCAAACTGGTGTGTAGAGAAAATATATTTTACAAAATGTATCCTACCACTAAGAAAAAAGAAATACGCATACAGTTTTATGATTTTTAAATCCATTTTTAGTTAATTTTTCTGATCTTTTTATTTGCCATGTTTAAAAATGATATAGCTATAATTGATATATTAATGATCTTTTAAATTGATAATATTTTACTAAAATAATATTTATATATTTTAATAATTAGTATATGGGAAACCATATATAGTTTCCTTTAACATATAGTAAAAATATCAGGAAAAACATGCAGCTTATATAGTAAAAATATCAAGAAAAATTTCAAAGCTGCATGTTTTTCTTGATATTTTTATATATACTATATATTTCTTGAAATATCTCTATACATATATACACACATATATGTATATTGTAATTATATATATATATATATATATATATATATATATATATATATATATATATATATATATACACATTTAATTATATTAAAATATAATTTCAAAATATCGAAATTTTACAAGTTTATGCAAATATACAGCTTTCTTTATATTTTAATTACTATACAATTTATTACTAAATAATTTTACTTTATACTGTCCCCTCACAAGACGATCATTATCTTTGGGGGTCCTTCCCATTACAAATCCAAGTCTGCCAAAGAAGTCTGATCCTGGGTCAAAGCTGACTTGCCTTACAGACTAAAGACTTCAGGGCCAACACATCCACTGACCCATACACAATATTAAGGACCAGCAGATCAGCCAGCTTGACCTGCCTAGACCAGAATATCCAGCTAACCACACACAAACCAAGCCAGCGACGTGTGAAGGAGGAAAACACTGGAATGAAAGCAAAAGAGGTGTTTTGATAGGCAAACACACAAACATTAACACACAGCCCACAGGCAGAGGAAAATGAGGGGCTGAGAGATCTGCAGGTAGAGACTTTAATACCATAGAATTAGCATGGTTCATGTCTAAAAAATGAGGTAATTCCCATGGTATTTTTTGTTAACTGTTTTTGTATTTTCTGGAAGTCCAAGATCCGAATTTATGAGCATGTAAACCAGCATTTAGTTTGTGTAAATGTATCTAATCAAAGAGAAAATCTCTATTTTACAACAGACTGACCCGTGTCTGTCCAACTTCAAAACACGTCTACATGGTAAAATCAATCAGGTTGTTTGACTTTCACATTGGGAATAGCAACAAATTCAGGCCGTAAATATACAGTGTGTATAATTAATGATTAAACTTTCACCCCCGCAGCAGCCTGCGACACAGAGGTCCAATTGTTCTAGTAGAAAACCTCCATTCATCCACATCTAATAACAAACAGCTCCTCTCTCATAAAACACACGGCTAGATGATCCAACCTTTATCCTCAGCACTGCAATCAACGGCCCTCCACACCGTAAATAATTCACCAGGGCCAAGCGCCCAACTGCTGAGATAAAACATAGTGAACCTGGAATAAAGACACACCAACAGCTTCTGCATTTATCAAAGCTAGCTAATTCTGTTAATTACTAATAAAGCAGTGATCTAATCAAATAGTATCATTCAAAGAGGTCAAATGCTTCAAACATTTAATAATTTCACAATTGGATTTTCACTTTCAGATAAACACTGACACAAGTTTGTCCACAAAAAATTAGCAAAACATCAAAGGTTTCGGGTCAGTAAGAATGTTTTTGAAAGAAGTCTCTTATGTTCACCAAGGCTTCATGTATTTGATCAAAAATACAGTAAAAAGTAATACTGTGAGTGTGAAATATTATTACCATTTGAAATAACTGTTTTCTAATTTAATATATTTGACAATTATTCCCATGATGGCAAAGCTGAACTTTCAGTCTTCAGTATCACATGATCCTTCAGAAATCAAATATGATGATTTGGTTAAGAAACATTATTATTACATTATTATTGTTGAAACAGTTGTTGTTTAATATTTTGCGATATATATTTTCTTCCCAGGATTCTATGATGAATAGAACGTTTAGCATTGATTAAAAATAGAAATCTTCTGTAACATTATAAATGTACTGTCATTTAAAAAAAAAAAAACTCTTTACAAAATATATATATATATTATTGACTCCAACCTTTTGAACAGTAGTGAACACATAAAACGTCCAAGTTAATAACATATGAAATTAGCTCTATCGCCCCCTTGAGTACAATGCTTTTTACTGCCACAATAAAGCAAGAACGCATGCCAGCATATACAACTTGAGTATGTTTCTGGCCTTGTTGTCCGTTACAACATCCAATCAGCAACAGGCTTCTGCTTTGGAGTTAAAATGAGACTGATGCTACACATGTTTTGCTTGTTGCAGGAACACATAGTGAACCTCTGACACGCTTGTGTCATACTGCTGTTGACACGGCAGGTCAGAGAGGAAACCTGAGCAGAGTTCTGAAGGAAGACATGTCATGAGTCTGTGCACATGATCAGTACCCCAAAAATAGGGGGAAGGGGCATATTTTTCTCTACCGGTTCAACACCTTCACACGCTCAGACCAGACCAGCAAAGGTTTCACATTCACAAAAACGGTAACCAGTTTGGCTTAGCTAGCACTTAATATAATTCAACAATATGGACTTGCCAACACCGTTTTTTTTTTAATTGTCAAAAAAATAAACAACTTAAAAAAATCTAATACTACAAATCACTTCATTAAATGTATTAAAACTGCAGGACTCCAGACTAACTTTTCCACTGGTTGCACTGGTGCTACCAACTTTCTCAGTTGGTCGCACCAGCATATGATTTGGTCGCACCTTCCTTTTTTTTTGCTACATGCCATGGGATTAATCAATGCATGCTGATGAATAGTGGTTTTAATATACCAAACCAAGTAAAGGCTTTCTGGGTTTCAGCATAAATACCTGTAATTTATTATATAAAAACACATGTAATATTTGGTAATTATCATGGCCAAATTTCAGGATTTTGGACAGTAATTTTAGTCTGTAATTTTAAGCATTTTACATTTGAATTATATACAATCTATCTATCTATCTATCTATCTATCTATCTATCTATCTATCTATCTATCTATCTATCTATCTATCTTTTATCTTTCTATCTGTCTGTCTGTCTGTCTATTATCATCTTTCTACCTTTTAAAAATCATTAAACATTCAAATGTATGCATTACATTTGAAAAGATTACAGTATTATAATACGCTGATACAGATTTTTCGTAATCAAAGTTTATAGTTGTAACAAAAATCAGAAATCTCACACTCCTTACCTTCTGCATTTGATAATAATTTCCTTTACTCTCATCTAACCGCTGAGAGACGTAGGAAGGGGCTCGGGTGAGACCTTTTCATTTTTATATGCCTTAAAGGGTTAGTTCGCCTATTTAAGACATGAAGTTGTATGCAATCCTTACCAGCACTATAGTGCATACACACTGACCCACTCTGTAGTCACCTCCCTGGTCAGAGTTCTGGCCGCTGGAAGTTTTTCAAGAAAGTACTCCCGGTTAGTTTCCGGGGCCTCAAAACTGCGTTTTTTTTGCGGCCAGAACTCTGACCAGGGAGGTGACTACAGAGTGGGTCAGTGTGTATGCACTATAGTGCTGGTGAGGATTGCATACAACTTCATATCTTAAATGGGCGAACTAACCCTTTAATTCCTGAATTCGTGGCGCGTTTCACCATCAATGTGCAATGCGCGTGACGTCTACGTTCGTCAATAAATAAACTGCAAGTGTCTTGCGGAAGAACACTGTAGCCGGAGCTACTTCTCTCCGTTAATGTCTATGGCGAGTCACGCAGGCACTGGGCAACTCCGCAACCGAGTCGACCCCGGGATAAAATAGTCCGAATATAAACGCTTATTATAGGCGTACCGTAGTGATTCAGGATAAGTCAAAAACACGGTTTGGAAAATGGATTGATGATGTACTCGTTCATTTTGAACATAAGTTACGGACTGTAGCTGCTGATACAACGGCATTCTGTTGCGCGAGCGTCCACTCGCACAAATGCGACCACATACAATTTTTACTCGCACATTCTCAAAAAATGGTCGCATATGCGACCAATTTGGTCGCAGTCTGGAACCCTGAACTGTCTCTCAGATTCATTCTGTTACAACACTTTTCCACCACATTTTGCTTGGAGATCTTTGTTTACTAAATGAAGGGGTTTCCAAATTGGCAGGACACTTGGGAACAGTTTTAATTAAGCGCTTACCAAGATCCCAAGGGAAGGATTTTATTTTGCTCTGTCCCCACATTTATGAGTTTATGGGTTTATTTGTCCTTGTGAGAATGAAGAATGTCTGTACGACTATATAAATTCAGTGTGTGTGTATTTGCTACTCAGTAAGCTTATGTTGGAGAATATTGCAAAATATTTGTTTAATTCAATGTGGCCTGACCACCGAATTGCAGAATTTGTACTTGTGTGGGAAAGAAAGATCAAATCATAAAGCAGCACTGAAGCAGGCAAAGAAGGAGAGGAGAACAGGAAGAAGCCATTAAAGATAAGTTGAGCTATCAGTGCTCTCATCACTTCTTTCTCTGCTCCTATTCACAGAGAGATCATGAGTTGACCCATAACTAACAGAACCCTCTGGGTGACCTCTGACCTTTAGCTCCCATGAACCTGAGAGGCTGGCCATCACCTCCAGAACAAGGTCCCGCAAATACTTGTTGACCCATGGTGACCTCCTTAACACATTCCTCTCTCTCTGGTATGCTGCACAGGAATGAAAGGAGCAATTCTGATCCATCATCTTCATCGTAAACATGCTCCGTCTCCGCACGCATCAAAATCTCTGATCTAGGTAATACCATCAATACTCTTTAATACTGATCAATAAAATCCCCCTCGGTCAATATATATCAGTAAACAAGACACGAAATTGTAATCTAACAGCATATAATGTCATGCACACCCATTCAAACATAGGACAACCTAAAGATTTTTAATTAATAGTATTTTTTATATTTTAGAATACCGTAAAAGTAAAATAATAACATTTATTAAACAAAACAAATGTAAGAGTTTTCTAAATCTAAGAGACATTAGTTTTCACATATGATATATTTGTCTACAATGTTAATTTCAAGCATTTAAGCATATCAAAAGATAATAGAACCATAAATTCAGTTGAGTGTGTCCATACTTCTAACTTGTAATGAGACTTTGCAGTATATTTTGTGCATGTGAGTGCATGTAGCCCCGCCCCTTATTAGCTCTGTGCTTGTTGTGTTTGGTCTTCCGGTTGTATTTCCAAAGCATGAAGGTAAGATCTTAAGAATTTATGAATGAACCGCTCATTTTAAAATCTTCTCAGTCTGTTGACATTTGTTATGACATCCGCTACAAACATTACAATGCTCATGATAACTTTCGTTAACTCTACAAAAAGTAAATCCACTTCACAGGCTCTTCGATAACGATAAAGAAATATACAGAACTACCGCAAAAAAACGAAAGTTCAAAGACAAAATTCTAAAGATGGCTGTGTGCTTGTTTCTCTGGCACTTAACGTCTATAAAAAACTAAATACAAATCAATTGTGTACCAGATGCTTCAAATATTTTTGAGCATGTATTGATGCAGGAGATCCCTTTATTCAGCAAGCAAAAGTGACAGTATAGACATTTATGATGTTACAAAAGATTTTTATTTCAGATAAATGCTGTTCTTTTGAACTTCCTATTCATCCAAGAATCCCCAAAAAAGTATCATGGTTTCCACAAAAATGTTAAGCATCACAACGTTTTCTTGAACACCAAATCATTAGAATGATTACAGTTATTTGAAATTGTAAGAAAATGTCACATTATTACTGTTTACTGTATTTTTGATAGACTAAATGCAGCCTTGGTGAGCATTGGAGACTTCTTTCAAAAATATATTTAAAAAAAATCTTACTAACCTCAAACTTTGGAATGGCAGTGTATGTCCCACACAAGTGTGGTCTGTCAGTTTTCAATAAACTTTTATTCCCAATGTTATAATTCATAGCGTAGAGCCACTATTAAGGTCTCTTCTCAGACTATAACATATCATTTTGTCCATGAGGAAAATGGGTTTATAGTGTTCACAATAACAGTGGCTGGCATGCAGGTACTCCACAGGATGTGTCTGTGAGCGTGTGTTTTTCCCCAAGCACGCCTGTGTGCGTGTGTTGTGAAACCAAAAGCCATAAAACACCCCAAAAAAGATAGTTTTTATTGTTTCTGAGTCACTCTGTCCTATGAATCTGGTCAATGTGGAAACCAGTGGTATATTTAGACAACTGTTATTGTCATTAAAGGAATAGCTCACCCAAAAATGAAAATTCTGTCACCATTTACATAATTTACATTCAAAAGTACATATAAATATATATATATATATATATAGGAATGTTGGTAAACTAAACAGTTTAGGTGACTACTAACTTGCAATGTATGTACAGAAAATATAAAAAAAATACTTCTTTTGGGTGAACTATCAGTCGACAGATTTCTCTCTCCTCGGACCAAAAACTCTTTCACCTAGTTCATAACTGGGTGGAAGAGTCATCACTGGGATGAGAGTCGTATCTCTCCTGAGAGGGTGTCAAACAAGCACAGGGCCCACAGGAGGAAGTTTCCTGGAAACAGAGCTCAGTGTCTGCAGAGGACAAGCACCATGTTTCCAATGCTTTCTGTAAATACTTATACCAGGCTATAACAAAAAAAGAGAGCAAGAAATAGAATAGTGTTTTTAACACCATTAGATCATTTAAGCTGAAACTCTAACATCTGCTTGTCTTAAACACACAATAAATGTTTTTTTTTTCAATATAATTATAAATCAATAATTTGGTAAGACTTTACAATACAATTCCATTTGTTTAGCTGTATTAGTTAAGCACTAACTCTGAAAAAATGCAACTAAAGCATTTATAAAATGTTTATTTCAACATTTACTGATACAAAAGTTTCATCTGTTAATATTATTTCATGGACTTGAGCAAACATAAACTTACAATGAATAGCTAATCATAAAGTCTTACTAATATGTCCATCCATAGTCATGACACTCTGGATCCTGTATTTTTTTAGTTATTGACCACTAGGGTGCGGTGCAACGTTTCAAATGCCGCCTTTAGTATGTAGACTCTGGGCCAAAAGGAAACAGCTCTTTCCTCTAAACTACAGACTAAATTAAGCATAAAAAGTCTCTGCCAGCTGCCAAATGGGAGAAAATATGCATCATCTTATGCCATTACAAATAATGTTTTTCATGTGCATTAACAAAGGCATCCAACTTTAACATGAATGTTACTGATAATTGTCAATTAATTACATTAGGAATTTACTTGGCCAATTAATTTAAGTCAAACTGAAAATGCCAATGAGCTCTTTCCAAAAGAAGTCCAATAAACCCTATTACAAAGAGCCCAAACATGTTAAAGCTCAAAGTAAGGCAGGTGTTGACCCCTCACCCCTGAACGGTGACCCCAGCATGCAGCTGACTCCAACCTGCAATCAGCGCTCCTCATTTGGGGTGGAGGATGTTGACGTTTCAGTGAATAGAAAAAAAGGCCATCTAAAACCAGTCAGATGGCCTGATAGAGTCAGCTCTAAAACACGAGAGCCTTTATCAGGGAGCTTAAACTCCCTAATGACTAATGCACGCAGACAAACACAATACGGACCTTCTGTACACACACTCACGTTGGCTCACAATGAAACGACCTAGGCGACATGCAAGCTTAAAGCACAGGAACAGAGTGAAACTGACACAAATAAAGAAATTGATACATAATATAACAGTTTGCCATTTAAACAAGCTACAGAAAAAAGGCACAAAAATATAAAAATATGAAAGAACATGATGGGACTATAATTAGACGGTTTGTGGCATGTATTTTGGGGAAATTATTTCCAAAGAAATTACCAAAACCTCAAAATTTGGGGTCAGTAAAATTTTTGTAATGTGTATGAAATGCTCACCAAGGCTTAATTTATTTGAACAAAAATCTTTTTCAATACATTTTCTGCAGCCATTACTCCAGTCTTCAGTGTCAAATGATCCATCAAAAATCTTTCTAATACGCTGATTCGGTGCCCAAGAAACCAGTCATATTATAAATCAATAGCTATGTTTCCATCTAAAGTTGCGAATTCATCTTGCACTTCATCTTCGGAACACAAATGAAGATCTTTTTGGTCTTCATTTGTGTTCCGAAGATGAACGAATGTCTTACGGATTCGGAACGACATGAGGGTCAGTAATTGATTACACAATTTTTATTTTTGGATGAATAAGCCTAACCCTTTAACTTATGTGCAAAATTGGAATATCGCATAAAACATGCGAGTAAAGCTGCGTTTCCATCCCATGTGTTCAAAAAAACTAAATTGTCACTTCCTGGGAAATTGGCACAAAATATCCGTAATATAAATGGAAGTTGCTGCAATATAAAGTATAAAAGTATTTTTTTTTGTTACTTAAAAAAAATGTCAAGAAAAAAATTGTGGACAAATGCACAAAAAGGTCAAGTTAGGGACTGGGTCAGTATATAGAACTTTATTATGTTAATTTAAATAAAAAACAAAACAATGTATGCGTCTATGCCATGTCCTGATCTAGATGGTTATGTAAACGTGCGTTTGTGTGCGTGTCTGATGCAGTGATGTGACGTGGGGGGTGATGTCTAGATTCCATCTGCTCTTCAGACCATCCTGTCGGCAACCCTTCCCCTTCCTGTAAGTGTGTGTCATGTCACAACAGAGTGGTTTTGCTTACGTTTGTCACTGGTGGGATTGACTGCTAAAGGGAGGGAGAGAATGACAGGAAGGAAAGGAAAAAGAGAAGTGTCGTCAGGCCAAAAGGGCTGCTCAGCTCCTTGTTCCTCCTCCTATCTTGCCATCCTGGAAAAAAAGAGGAAGCTGTAGGCTACTGTGAGAGTAGTCTCGCATAGACTGACGGCAGAAGGTCTGGATTCTATCACAGCTTTCATTGACTGAGACTACTGTAAGAGTGATTGTATGTGATCCTCCACATATTCTCAGTATGTTATGCCTATAAAAGGTCAAAGAAACCCTAAATACCGTTCAAGATATCAGCTTCAAAGGTCTTACAACATAGGCCCTTTGAGTGCATGCCTGTGTGATATTTTTCGTTCAGTTCCCAACAACTGCTATTACGGCACTAATGTATTACAACATCAATCATGCACAGTATAGCTGGAGATACTACTCATTAGCAAAGTCATCTGCTCTACCCTAAGCCACGATTTTAGTCACAGTGACAGCTGGTGTGTAGGTGTGTTTTAAATGGATGTGTGTGGTAACTATTGTTGCCATGTTCGCATACTTTGTGCGAGTTTTTAAAAGCATGCTGTTAAACAAGTTTTAAAATGAGAAGCAGGTTTGTGACAGTGCATGTTTTGTTGAATTCATAATGAATAGCACAAGTGCAGCTCATGTTAAATTCATAAATATTCACTGTAGAAAATGTAAACTTTTTGTGGTGGGGTTTGGGGGGTTAGTGCACGTACACATGAAGGAGGGTGTGGAGGAGAGAGAAGCATGAAGAGGGAAGTTAGAATTGTAACTCTAAGTTTGATATGGCCGATACAAGACCAAAGAGACAGCATTCCGATGAACAAATTGCAAAGAAGAGGGAAAAGGATAAGGAACACGCGAAGTCCCGAATTTACATTGGAAAAGCCTTCGAAAGGTGGCGAGAACTCCACCGGCAGAAGAGCTTCCAATCCGACATTCAGGTAGCTCTGTTTTTGCTGGACAGGTGGGTAAATCCATTTTTTTGTTTTTCTAAATGGAAAAACTAAATTGTTTTGTTTGACAATACTTCGAACGTCAACAAGAAGTGACGACACCCAACATCGACTTCATCAGACCAAATATATTTCGCAACATGGCTGAATTTGACAGTCATTTGAAGGGTTGGATCAAGTGGAAACCATTGCATAAAATACACATTATACACTTTCTACATTGTTGGTGGACAAAAATACTATACATTCATTAAAAAATTTAGATTGGCTTGAATATATTATACACCATATGATTGATTCAACCACAACTCCAGAAAGTGGTTAGTTTTAGCATAAAAAAATATCACATATAATGAGTATAATATATAATATATAATCTCTCTCTCTCTCTCTCTCTCTCTCTCTAACAAAAATACTGTAAATGTCACTAATGTCTTGTTGTATGGGAATGCAGCCAGCCATGCAAACGAACGTGTTCATAACCATGACGTATGAATATGTGTGTGTCTGTTTGGGTGTTTGCATAGCTGGAACCGCTTTGGGCATTTTATACTCTGAGGAGTACAGGATCGTCGCAGTGAGCTCACAGGACTGGAATGAGAACAGGACAGTAGATCTGCTCCGCAAACACCTACAGTAATAAACACTGATCTAAACTGAGCAAATACAACCTTAAATCAATTCAGTCCAACATTAAATTAACAAGAACAGGTCTGATTCTCTGATCACATGGTCATTTACCAAAGAATATGTGAATGAATATTACAACAAAAAATGATATACTGTATATAAAAATATTTTTTTAAAAGTTGCCAAACATATTTAACACTTAAACAGAAAGTTGCTTATTTAAAAGTCTTTATTTTCAACAATAAATGAATGTATTGGGTCTTAACAGAATATATTTTGTGATTTTAGTGTTTTTCTTGAAATATGTGCATTCTTTAAAATAGATTTAAAATAATAAAAAATAATGCAATCATATAAACATATTATATACAAAATATATTCATACAATAATATTTATTATTATAATACTTGAAAAATAAAAAACTTGGATTATTCTTGGGGGTGTTCCTGAATAATTGAGATTTCCAGTTCCTTGATAAATAATACTGTTGTATAAAGCAGGCAAAATCTTTTTCATGAGTGAGGACTATTCCAACTTCTTTTGGTCAGCCACAAAATCTCTAATTTGTCTTAATGTTTGTGCGACGGCTAAAAAGAGAGAGAAAGCTGGGCTTATCTAATGCTGTTGGATTAGCATACCAAGAGACCTGGCATCCCTGGGGAGCCTCTCAGAAAACAGTCACAATCAGGAGGAGAATTAAACTGGCGAGGGCTCTACACGTCCCATTGATCTGTTGACAGCCAATCTGGCAACCCGCCACAAACCTCAACGGTTCTCCGGAGAGGAGAACCTCTGTTACTTACTGTTAAATGGGCCTTTGGTGGCATCAAATCTTTGAAAAGCATTCAAGTTTGAGTAAGTTAGTAAAAGTTAAGTTGAGCAAGCAAGTAAAGAAAATATCCTCAAGATTTGTGAGACTTACACTGTGTCCTAACCAGCATGTGGGCGGGCTCTCGCGGCAAGTGCACAGCACCAGAGAGTAATTTTGACGGCAATCGCAAGAAAATTAGGCTATATAATCAAATTCTCAAATTCACAAATATTACACCATTTAAACATTATTCAAATACATAGGCTAGTAAGTTACTAAAACAATCTAAGTCAAATAATACACTTGTTTGTTCACAGTTTGAACGTTATTAAACGTTATTATTATCCATTGTTGCTTTTACGGCTACACAGCTGGGAGCACTAAATGATATTCAAAGTCACATTACACGCTTTTAACATTAAATAAAGCACATAAACAGTGCCTGAGATTATCATTGCCACACTTAGCGTTTGTTGTTCCAGCGCGACGTCGCAGAAAAATAGAAACCGTTTTTTAAAAATAGAATCGTCGCGTGTCGCCATCGCGGCTGGTTAGGATAAAAACTCTGATTAACATGGAAACGATACCTTTTAAAAAGTGTCCCAACTACACGTGTCCCAACTGTGGCGCTAATAGAGTCTCACGAACACACATGAGTAGCCATGCACAGGCCAATGGCCTAAGTCAGGATTTTCTTTAAATAATACATTTAATTTCATATCGTATACCCTCAGAACACTTGGAATAAACCGCTCGTGTTGCATGGGATCATTCTGTGATACTTTTGCTTCTTTTTTAAAAGGTTATTCACTATTCGCTATTCACTTCCATTATTTGGACGAGCATGAGCGGGACATTTTTTTCCTCTCTCTTTTTGTGGTCCATAAAAAGAAAGAAGGGCATATGACTTAATTTTCATTTTAGGGTGAACTATCCCTTTAAGAAACGTGAAGGTATTATTACTTAGAACTGTACAAATTTAAGTAGAATGAAATACAAAGAGAAGAGCAAAAAAGCCTGGTGACCCGAAAGGCTCATTTCTTCAGCAGTGAGACTGTGAAACTGAGGTGATTAATCTAACTGAAGGAGAGGGGAAAAGAGAAGCATAGAGTGTGAGTAAGAGCCGCTGAAGTGTGAGGGACCGTGGCCTCAAGCTAATCTACAGCCGTCTCCTTTCTGTTTAAATAAACCAAGTTGAAGTGCAGGAGAGATCTTTACAACTCTCTCCCACCTTCCTTTGTAAGCAAACCATATGCTCTCACTCTCCGCGCGCCCATTACTGTCTGATTTAAGAGGAGGTGAGAGAAAGAGGGGTCAAGAGAGAGGCAGAGAGAAAGTCAGCCTGTGTTATGTTGATCAGGCAGACGCATGGCGGAGAGCCGTCTGTTACCGTGACAATAGGGCTGGCGCTCTGCCCTCTGCAGCGGGAAGCATGCAAAACTCACACAAGCACAGACACATCCAGCTGTCAGACACAACCGACGCACGCCGATGAAGATTTTAATGAGGGATGCGGCCTCCTCGACCCTTATGTGAGAATGACTCTTGTCAGTCTGTGGCCTCATGACAGACCAATTTACACTTTATTATTGCTTCAAAATTGGGCTATAAACTTCTGGTGATGCCCATTTTAAAATCCTAAAAACTCTTGAAGCTGGTCATGCATGTCTGTTTGCATCAAACCATGCAGGGGTAAACATTATCAGTTCTAAATCATCTATTCTCTCTGTATTTTTCATAGTACCGTATATACCCAACGGGAGAACGGGAGCCGGATCGTCGTCGAAAACGGCCACATGACCCCGCAGGGTGATTAAATCCATCCCGTTGCACTCAGGGCAGCCGCAGTCATGGCCAATCAGGAAGCGCATATGTGCCGGTCTCCGCCGACGAGCGGGCCTCTACACGAGGCACAGGTGATGCGAGGCATTTGGAACAACGCCTCGGAAATTTGCTTTTAAATTTTTTTTCTGTTGAAAACCAGATTTTTTCCACAAAAATAAGTCTGGAAAATGGGGGGGTCGTCTTATATTCAGGGTCGTCTTATATTCGGGTATATACGGTACAATAAGCGTGAATTATTTTCCATGCTTTTTTCCCCATGTCCTTCCTTCACTGACACCCTCACCTTAATACGGTCTCTTTGTTTTACTTTGAAGAAGAGAAGAATATCAATGGCAGTTTCCACGAAGAAGACATAAGAAGGGTTCTGAAACTCTTTAAAAAAAAATCATTTTAAAAAAATGGCCAGTGAATGGAGGTGGTTAACCTTTTTAACCTCATGAGAACCAACTAAATATGCAGTTTTCTTTTTGCATAATTTTTTTATGAAATTTGCCGGCCTGTTACCAAAATGTATGATGTTTATAATAGTTTAAAAATCACCCTTTTCTGATTTCTTGACTTTATAGCATTAAACTTTAAATAAACATTTAATAATAACAATTAAACAGACAAAATTTGTATAATGAAAAAAAAAACCTGCTACAATAAATGGGTTAAAGAAGGCTGTAAGTGTAAATTTAAATTTCTAGCTAGTTCGAGTTAGTTTAGCAAATATTAATAAATGTATATTTACCAAAATGTTTGATATTTATTTCTTTAATATAATTTGTACAAAACAAAATTGACGAAATGGAATAAAATTTATTTACTTGTCTTTCTGCCAAATGATATGGTCACAATTTTAAGAAATAGTTCATAAAATTTGTTTTAAAAACCATTAACATATTTGTGGAAAGTGCCATATCTAGCTGAAAACAGTAAAGGCCACAGTTGTCAGAACAGATTTATATCACAATACGAGACAATAGTTGCTGGCATGTGTGCTGGATTAAGAGAAGATGTTCACATTCAGTAGATTTTGAACGACTTAATTACTAGACTCAAAATAAACAGGGAGCATCACTGTGGAGCAAGATGCAGAGCAAAGCAAGATGATGACAATAAAAAGACAGACAGCTCTACAGAGTATGTGTGGTGGAATGTTTTCTAGTCATTCGGCATATCTCCTCTCACAGACTGATAAGACACACAGACAGAGAGAGTCAACCAAATAGAGCTAAAGAGAAAAACAAGGAGACAGACGTTGTGACCGAAAGAGCAGAATCCATACCAGTAGGCCATACCTACTGAAAGACCACATATAAATGTTAATCAAACCTTCTTCCAAAAAAACAAAAACAAAAACAACAATTTAGCTTAGTCTTTTTTAACTCTTAGAATTAATCAGGCTATATGGGTTTCCTACTGCATCTTTAAGATTAGGCTATATGTAAACTATAGATTAACAAAACTTGTATGGGACAAGATTTGTATGGGCCTCCTCTCTCTCCTGGGCCCAGAACAACATTCCTTGTAGTAGTGCCTCCCTTGCAATGGAATCCGGTTTTCCATGATATATCCCTTTTAGACATCCAAACACAGATAGCTTCAGGCAGACAGGTCCTAATCTGTCTACAGGTGTGAAGAGACCTTTGGGAAAGTTGCATGCCTCATAAAATCTCTCTCACAAAGCCGTTCACTGTAGCGTCGTTTTAATTGTTCTAATTCTAAATTTGACACTACTTTGTTAAACCTATAAAAGAAAAATGACAATCTCATGATAAAAAAAAATGGCTTGAATATAACTCTCTACACCCTTGCTTCATTTAGTATATGCAGATTTATGATTATGCAAATGAACCCCACCTCCACTCAATCACACGGGCTCAGAATACCTGATCCACTCGGTCAACTTCACTGTAGTAAACGCTACACAATGTCAATTGGAAATACTGGTTCAATTCAGCCATATATGTTTGAACCAGAAACTAATTCAGAAACGCTTTCAACAACTTAGAACGTCAGTGGAGAAAGGCATATAGTTCATCATAAAATTGTAATATACATCATCATACACATAATACACCCGCTATACTGCTAAATGTACATGATTTTTCATATTAACAGAAAAATATACCGGGATAACCTGACTTCTCTTGAGACTCCAGCAGTTCATGATATGCTAAAGCCAGCCCGCACGTTGACGGGATTGTTTACGACATGCTTGTGACGTCAGAAACACCTGCGATTTTAAACAGCGTTCACTTTGGTCTTTGGTTCACCGCAGTTAAGGAAAAGATACTCAGCAATGTTGCTGACTGATGAATTTGCCGATGGTTTGTCTTAAACTTTTTTTTGTGGTGTTTTGAATATGCTTTATTTTCACCACAGGGGGACTTTAAGTGATATGATATACACCATTCAAAAGTTTGGAGTCAGTAAGAATGAATACTTTTACTCGCAAGGATGCATTAAATTGATCAAAAGTGATAGTAAATACATTTATAATGTCACAAAAGATTTATATTTAACATAAATGCTGTTCTTGTGTACCTTCTATTTATCAAAGATTCCTGGAAAAAAAATACATTCCACTTTCTCAAAAATATTATTAAAGTAGCAAGACCAAATCAGCTTATTAGAATGATTTCTGAACTGGATCATGTGAAACTGCAGACTGGAGGAATGGCTGCTGAAAATTCAGCTTTGTCATTCCACATGAATAAATTACATTTTAAAATATATATGAAAAACAAATTCCTTTAAAGGGTTAGTTCGCCCAAAAATGAAAATTAAGTCATTAATTACTCACCCCCATGCTGTACCAACCCCGTAAGACCTTCGTTCGTCTTCGGAACACAAATGAAGATATTTATGATTAAATCTGAGAGGTGCATGACTGCTACATAGGCTCCCTAAGGGAATGAATCCTGACGGCCCAGAGAGTCATTAAAGAAAACGTTTTTTTCTTTAATGACTTTCTGGGCCGTCCGGTATCATTCCCTTAGGGAGCCTATGGAGGAGTGATCAACCTCTCAGATTTAATCATAAATATCTTCATTTGTGTTCCGAAGACGAACGAAGGCCTTACGGGGGTGAGTAATTAATGACTTAATTTTCATTTTTGGGTGAACTAACCCTTTAAATTGTAATAATATTTCATAATTTTTATTGTATTTTTAATTAAAAGAATGCAGTTTTGGTGAGCATAATAACATTAAAAGCAATCTTTCCAACCCCAAACTTTTGAATGGTAGTATACATCATGCCATATAATATACATGATAATATATATATATATATATATATATATATATATATATATATATATATATATATATATATATATATATATATATATATATGATTTCATTATGTATGCACATAGTGGTTTGGTGGTCTTACTGATAGGACAGGGAGTATATAAATGACAAAAGTTGCAGTCTCCCTTTCCAATACTTAAATTCCCTTTGGACAGTAAAGAAGATAAAAGAAAGGAGAGTGAGAGCGAAACTATGGACAGAGATGGATAGTTTTCTCTCTCCTCAGGCAAGAACGAGGAGTAATAATATGAACAGTAATATATGAGAGTTAATAACCCATGAGACAAAACACGGATAGAATGAAACAAGCCTGAAGGTTTTCACACAGACACACACACATAGGGGAGCAAGCTTCACTTTCTCATAATAACCTCATACCTGGATCATTTCATTCACACTCAATCTCACACTTCCTCACAGGTGGGCTGCTCTAATAATCAGATTGGCTGATTAAACTCCAATAAAGACTCATCTCACACACAAATGAACTTCAATGCAGTGCCATGTACAATCACCAAATGTGTTTTTCCCAATGAATGGCCCAACCCTGAGGACATTGCTCAATTCTAAAGCCAGTTTCTAGAACATTCCCATCCTTCTGCTCTGCCCCGCTCCCAGGTATCGCACCAGGTTGTAAATCATCTGCCCCAGTTTTATGGACAGCCACTTACAAAGAGCAGGCCTCATCATGCACTGTGTGACCTGTGAGGTCCAGGAATAAGAGCCCATTTCCTGTTTTACACTCACACAGAGCTGTGGATCATGGATCATGTCATGTGATGCATGTTAGTAGAGCCACACTTTCATTAAATCACTGGCATCAGTCTCCATCTTTCTCTCTGTGGTTGCTCTGACACAAAAACTTCATCAGCATCAGTGTACACGACCTGCCCATTAAAACTATTATGTCTCATTGATTGTAAAGTTAAAAAAGACAAATTAATGGCACTGTTTTTTTATCCTAATTTATATACCGTGCCAGCTTAAAAATTAGAGATGCACCGATTGATCGGCTGGTGACCGGAATCGGCCGATTTTCACGTGATCGGCCATGATCGGCGACCGGCCGGTCAGTCTCGACATAATCCGATTTTATGCCGGTCAAATGCACTCGGGTGCCGCATGATTAACATCGCGCAACATCAGCATCACACGTGCACACGAAACGCACACATGTAGGAAACCTCATGAATTCACACCGCAAGCGGGAGCAGCGCTTTTTTTTTTGTTCGGCGTGCATGTTAATCAATGAGTGCATTCACACCGGGAGCCGGAGCAGCGCGTGAGCGTCGAGCAGGAGCGTCGCGTGAGCAACAGTGAAGCGCGGGTTTCGGCGCCGAGTCTATTTTTGCTGCGCTCAAATTTAAGTGAAAGCACACTTTTGATGGAGAAAATAAATATGATTTCATCCAAAAAGTGCCCAAAATGCAAAGAATTTGCATGTCTGGTGTGTTTTAACAAGAACTGAAGTAGGCTAGGCTATGTCAGAAAGAAAATGAAGACTCAAAAATATTTATAGAAAATTTACCCATTTAAAGTTGTTTTTATTATTTCTCAATCGTTTCCCTGCACATGCTCCACTTGTCCTGTTTAGCTTGGCTGGACATGTGTCAGATGAGAGAAGAACTGTTTGAGAAACATAACTTGCCATTGATATACAACAAGTGATTGCAATAGGCCTGTGTGTGTGTGTGTGTGTGAGAAATATCTTTATACTGCAAGGCTATATTTATTTTATTTGTTATTTATATATTATTTTATTGCCCTTACCTGTTTTCATACAGAAGTTTAGTTTGCTAAATACATCAATCTTTTTAGTTGATATTGGCAGGGGCGGATCTACCGGGGTGGCATAGGGTGGCAAATGCCACCCTAAAAGAAAGCCTTGCCACCCCAGTTGGCAGCAACGAATTAAAAGTTATGGCCAATTTGACAATTTACGAGCGCGAATCTCCAATGTCCGACTGCAGTGAATTCGCTCCGTGCACAAATGGCAACCGTTGACGTTCGAACTTGAGTGTGTGGGCCAATACTTCCGGTAAAAACTTCCGGTGATCTGACAGCGAGAGCGGGAGCAAGAGAGCAAGAGACAACAGCGACCGAGTTCCATTTCCAGAGAGATAAGTTTTCAACCTGACCACATTTTTAAATGCATATAATTTTCAGTTTATTTCACCTGTGCGTTTCTATGCTTTCTATTACTGTTTTTATTTTGTGCAAGTAAGAAGAGCATCTGTTTCATAAACCATTATCTGTCTGGTGTTTATAAGCAGCACATACAGTATTTTACTACGTGTAAAATATACAAAAACTTAGCTATATTAAATTGTTTGTGGTACCTACAGTTAAAAATATAAATGTAAAATATGTGATAATAATATTGATCGAGCAATTGATGTAAGTAAGTGAAAATAAATGAATTAAGAAAATAGTATTTATGGAGATAAATTGTAGCCTATTACAAAGCAAACGTGTGAATGTTCACGGGGTATTTTATTTAACAACTCTAATCGTAGTTGTAGGCTAAGTCTATATTTACAGTAGGCATAATTGTGATTGCGAATGCAGCATCTGTCCAATACATTCTTCTGTTCGTGAACAGTTGTATTTCATTTATTAATCTGACTATGCATCCGTGCATTTAATTGGCATTGGCTCGTGTGATAGTAATATGGATCTTAGTAGTATTTTAAGTGATATAAATGATTCTATAAACAGCTATAAGAGATCATTTTTGGCTTTCTCCGGCTCCCTGCACCGGGCGTAATGCGAAACCGGAAGTGTCTATCCGCACACTAATTAATGCCTTTCATGTGATAATGCCCCTTACTTCTATCATACTTCTATCTCCTATTAAGTGAGATCACATTGTATGGCCACTTCTAAAAAAATTAAATCAGATCCAAAAGCACGCACATCCACAGCAAAACACTCAATTTGGGTGCTCAACAGAAAAAAAATTATAAAAAAGGGGAAAAAACGTCGGCACACCTTGGCTCCAAAATTGTGAAAAATTGAATGGACTCACACAGGTGGTAACGTATCAAGCACGTAGGTAGGCTCTTCGTCAGACAACTAAAAGTTAAACACACCCCGCCTTTATACTCACAGGTGACTAGGTGAGTATAAAGGTGTGCCGACTTTTTTTCCCATTTTTTACATTTATTCCTAATATGAAGTTTCACCTCAAATGCAAGACATTGATTGCATGATATTAAGTTTGTAAATGGCCACCTGTGCCCTTTTCTAGTGTGTAGGCTACATACTATTTCTCATCAAACTGTGTTAACTGTGATTAAATTCAGTGTATATACGTCTGCTATATATTGCCACCCCTCAAAAATTCCTGCCCCCCTCTCGCCACCCCATAAATATTTTTCTAGATCCGCCCCTGGATATTGGATGTGAAAAGGAAATGATCCTGTTTAAAAACTGTGCTAGGCAAAATGTTCTTTTAAAAAGAAGATAGAAAATAAATATTTGTGTGTGCTGTAAAGTGGTTTAAAAAAATGAAATCGGATTCGGCTAAAATCGGTATCAGCAGGTCAAACCGGAATCGGAAAAATCGGGATCGGCCTAGAAAATTGTAATCGGTGCATCTCTATTAAAAATACATGTTCCAACAATAAGTTGACCTTGGACTTCCATCTTTAAGACACCATGTAATGGATTGATGGGAGCAGTTTTCATTTTTTTACTTCCATTGACTATTAAAAAAAAAGTTTAGGCATGACATACAGAAGGGCTTATACCTTTTTAGAAATAGCCAATAATTGTTAACAGTACGTCACAGTCATGCACATGATGTAGTGTCAAAAGTAGTATGTATTTTAGGGGGCACATCATTCTCATTCTAGAAAGTATTTGACTGGACAAAATGAGTGAGTGCAAAATGAGTTATCAATATGTTGTTCTTGTTCCAGGAGGACAAAGACTGTCAATTTTAAATATGTACATATATCTGCTAAAAGTCAACATTTAGAATTACACTTATAGATGGCCTAAAAGCTAACAAACATGGACTTGTAGTCAAAAATGTACCGTATATACCCGAATATAAGACGACCCTGAATATAAGACGACCCCCCATTTTCCAGACTTATTTTTGTGGAAAAATAGATTTGTGGAAAAAATATGGTTTTCAACAGTAAAAAAATTTAAGAGCAAATTTCCGAGGCGTTGTTCCAAATGCCTCGCATCACCTGTGCCTCGTGGAGGCCCGCTCGTCGGCGGAGACCGGCACATATGCGCTTCCTGATTGGCCATGACTGCGGCTGCCCTGAGTGCGACGGGATGGATTTAATCACCCTGCGGGGTCGTCTGGCCGTTTTCGACGACGATCCGGCTCCCGCTCTCTCTCTCTCCTTCCCTCTGCTCGAGCCACGCAAGAAAAGCGCCGTTCACAGAGGATGCCAGAGCGGACGGAGACAAGCGAGCAGAGACCCGCCCCCCCTGTTCACATCTCGCGTCTTTTGCGCGCTCAAGTTCGTTATTTCAAATGTAGGCGCACGCTCATAATGAAAGCGACGTTTTTTCCATAGCGAGAAAAAGGCTATCAATCGATTCCTCCACTCGAATATAAGATGACCCTAAATATAAGACGACCCCCCATTTTTCAGCCTATTTTTAGGACAAAAACCTCTTCTTATATTCGGGTATATACGGTATTTCATGGGGTTTTAAGAATGGAAGGTTTTGTATTCGGGTCAGATATATTGAATATTGAATCAATATAATGAATAAAGACTGTAAGACTCACCTGCAGCAGGGGCAATTCACACAGAGTCAGGAACAGCAGCATCGAGGGAGAAGAGAGACAAAAGAGACTCATTAGCCAAGTGAAAGAAATTAAGAACAAAACGTGATTTATCAAATAACTCTACACACGTCTCCCTTGTGTTATTTGAGCGTGCATTTTGTTCTCTCAAGCTAATTAGTGAGTGCCCTTTTTAAAACCATTTTACAACTATTATGTTCATTGTTATTTTATAAAAGGCCATATGTCTAAATAGTAAGTACATGATATGTAATCATTTAGTCCCATTAACATGCGTCTCAAGTGATCCAATCGTAAGTGGTCACCAGAGACAGATCGCCGTTTACACCGGTATTACCATGCATCTCCTGTGACCACTTATGATCTTGTCAGAGGAAGGGTCTCTTAATTTGTGACTATATACATTTCAATGTTGAAAAATTGATATCCTATTGATTTTGTCCTCCACCATATTTTGTTAAGTTTATTTAACTTAATTATCTTCATTTTAGGGCTCTCCTTAGTAAATATTCTGATAAATTATTCAGTATCATGTAATTAATCTAACATTTTTGTTTGTGTAACAGCCTTATAAATGACAGCAGACAGAAGCCAGCATTATTTTCTTTACACAAACATAATTAAAGCAATTCATTTTTATTAATAAAAATTACTTAAAACTAGGCATGTGCCGGTATCAAATTTTCGTGCTGCGATTAATTGAATGAGCTTTTATCACGGTATACGGTATTATCACGATATTTTAATTGCTCAAGAGAAACAGATGGATTGCGGGTATCTAAAAAAACAACTTGCATCACAATGTGTAATTGTGATTTTCAAAACATGGTAACTAAACAGAATTTTATTAAGTTTAGTGACAACGTGTTACAATGTTTACATGGTATAATGACTGGTAGGTTACTGTTTGTATTCAAATAAATTCTTGTATTTGATTTTAATCTTAATTCAATATTGACTCATTTGGATAAATATTAGGTAGGCTACAGTCTGCATGTTAATTTTTCTCAAGAAAAAAATATATCTCACATAATGCTGTAAACAGAGAGAAATTAAATATAATGCAGTTTTCATTATAATAACAATTATGTAATGACAAGTAAACATATAATTAATATGTAATAAAGTGCACATATTTAGCAAAATGACAATTTTTTCTAGTCAACTAAAGTGCTGGTCATTAAATGGCTTTCCTGAGGTAAATGTAACGTTCTGTGACATAACTGTTCTCCTGCAGTTTTATTTACCGCTTTCCGTGAAAAACACTGATTGATCGACATTTTGTATGAGGCATAAACCTTAAGGTAAGTTGTACTGTATCTTTAAATAAAAAGTAACAGATGATCGGTTTACTTGAACTGAGGCGCAGCGATCTGTCACAATGGACAGAAACTTTTTTTTTTCATATCAAAAGTAACCTGCTCTGTCTAGTCTGTCGGTGTCCTCTTTGCTCCGCGATTTTTCTCTGCGTGAGAGCGTGTGAAAAGTGTCAATTCCGTAAAGCGGCTTTCAGACAGAACGATTTTGCAAATAAAAAGTTGAACTATTTTTAACTTTGACCCCGGCGTGCTTTGGTCGACGCAGCAACAAAACGTCCCCGCGAGTATTCTGCGTCCTGTCTGAAAGGCGCTTGAGTCTCAAGTTGAATGCGTGAGAGTTGGCAGCCCTGCGGGGGGTAAATCGTCGGCAGGGTTCCTCCTTCCGCCGTGCTTCTACTCCATGTGATGATTGTTTACATTAGACTAGAGTGCGCTCTGCGCCGCGTGCACACAGTGCTTATGTGGGGATTGTTTACATCAGAGTGCGCACGTGTTTTGCGGAGCATATACGCAGTGTTTAAGCGGTTGATAGAAAATTAGCTAATGCGTGTTCTAAAAGTCTAAATTCAAATCTATTATTTTTCACGGTATTTTGAAGTGGCCGCGATAACAATATCGTGCATATTCATTACCGCGATTTATCGCATTACCGAATACCGGCACATGTCTACTTAAAACAAATAAATAAAAGTTTTATGTCAGTTAGTTTTCAAATTCATCTTGTGGCAATTCTGCACCAATTAAAAAGAAATTAAATTCAAGCAAATCTAACCCTTTTTTAGAGACACAGCTTGACATACAAACCTGATAATGAACACTCATGTGTGTGTGAAGGAAACATAGGGAATGCAGTTGGAGGAGGGGTATCTATCCTGTGTGTGTGTGGCTTGGTAAACCCTACATAATAGGGGACACAGTGTCCCCACAAAGATGGCAATACCCGAAATCCTTGTCCTTGTGCGGACATTTTTTGGCCCCCATGGGGAAAACTAAAAAAAAAAAAAAAAAAAAATATATTAAAAAGCGTATAAATCATGCTAAGTGATGTTTTTTTGAAAATGTAAATTAAAGCTGTTAAATTAAAGTTTTATTTGCAAGCACTGATAGTGTGCGGGAGTTCCTATTTGTAGATTGTCGACCAAACTTGGTCTTCCTTTCCTTCGCACCTATCACCTACAGGTGTGCGATGGCTTGTGTTTAATAATTTTTGAAAATGTAGAAATGCAGAACATTTTCTGCAATGGGAAGGTTTAGGGGTAGGGTTAGTGCAAGGGGATAGAAGATACTGTTTGTACAGTATAAAAATTATTATGTCTATGGAAGGTCCCTATAAAACATAAAAAACACAACTGTGTGTGTGTGCATGCGTCAAGATGAGTAAAACCTCTAGAAGCAGTTGATTGACCACACAAAAGACACTTCATACCCCTCTACAGCTGCCCAGCAATTCTGCTTGACTGTTGTTAAAGGCCTACAGTACATCGGTCAGGAATACAAACTTCACTAACATATCTCCATCCACCCCTCTAACACACAAAAGAAATAAGAAGACACCTGATTATTGATTGTTAGTGATAGTCCAACCATTTTTATGTGATCTATATTGTATTAGATAATATTTCCTCCAGAGCGAACAGTAGCACCTACTCTGTATTTCACAGAACTGCACAATGAGGTGTCAGCTGTCAATCAAGAGTCAGGGGAGGAGTCATGGACAAAGAAGAGAGTCAGTGAGATGCATAAATCCACTTCTACAGGACAGCATGAACAACTGTATAATATTATATAAATAACAGATTGCAATATATTATAATGGCTTCAAAGAGTTAATAATAGTGGGGGAAAAAAAAACATTTAAAAAATTTACCTAAGTCACTCACAAAATCACACACACGCACACCAAGTACTCACTTAGTTATGACCATAAACAAAACAAACTCCCTCACTGACAGTACCTGAGTAGGGGCTTCTCCTCTTCCTGTAACCCCAGAAACTGATCCCTTTGACAGGCATGACCGTGTCCGTTTATTCTCCCTGAGCTCCACAAACACTCCCGCTTCCCCACTCCACTGCTCCAAACACACATACATAAACACACCTCCTCTACACTTCCACACTACAGCACACGTGCTCTAAACGCGCACACACACCCCAATGCTAAGGGCCCGCCTCGCACTGAGAGAGGATTTGGGGGGGGGGGTTCACAGAAGCCTGATCGCAATGACCCCTGCCAGGCAGGTTGCCAGGGAGATAACGCACCATCTGAAGAGGCTTGCGGTTGCTAGGCGAGCAACACTTAAACATCAACGGCTGAAGAGGGTGATGGAGCTCATAATGTCATTTGCCTCAAACAAACCAACAAAAGAAAATCTAGTGGTTTGGAGAGGCTCCTTCGGAAAGATTAGTAGGGATATAAGAATGGTTCTGTACCATCAAAGGGTTAGTTCACCCTAAAATGAAAATTACTCACCCACATGTTGTTCCAACCCCGTAAGACTTTCGTTCATCTTTGGAACACAAATTAAGATATTTTTGATGAAATCTAAGAGCTGGATCACTCCTCCATAGGCTTCTAAGGGATCGAAACGTGCCGGCCCAGAAAAGTTAAAGACATCGTTAAAATAGTCCAAGTGACTACAGTGGGTCAATCTTCAGTTTATCAAGCGACGAGAATCCTTTTTGTGCGCAAAATACAAACAAAAATAACGACTTTATTCAACTATTCATTTCCTTCTCTGTGGGCCTCGAGATAGTTCACGTAGTGTAACAGCGCAGCACTTCCAGGTTGTACATAACATGCATCACACACATGACCAGCGTTGGCCAATAGTGAGCCTACGTGTGACGTACAACCCAGAAGCGCTGCGCAGTTACACTACGTGAACTATCTCGAGGCCCACAGAGAAGGAAATGAATAGTTGAATAAAGTCGTTATTTTTTTTATTTTTTTTTGCGAGTTTCAATCCCTTAGAAGCCTATGGAGGAGTGATCCAGCTCTCAGATTTAATCAAAAATATCTTAATTTGTGTTCCGAAGATGAACGAAAGTCTTACGGGGTTGGAACAACATGAGGGTGAGTAATTACTGACAGAATTTTCCTTTTTTTCGGTGAACTATCCCTTTAAGGTTTCTGGGTCACACCAGCTCAGACACTTGACCACTCTTAAAAATAAATGTTCCAAAAAAGGGGGTTGCAGCGATGCCACGGAAGAAGTGAGAACCATTTTGGGTTACCCAAAGAACTTTTTTCTTTGGAGACAAATATCTGTATTTTATTAAATGTCTTTTGAGTTAATTGACGGGATAGTGAGAAGCGACAGGATGGTAAAATGGAAAGAGAGGGAGAATAGGATTGGGACATGATCCAGGCCAGACTCGAAACCAATTACACAAGGATCATTATACTTATTTCTACACAGATTTAATGTTAATACATTTTTATTTTCTACATGCAAATCCCCTAATTTTTTCCAAACTAGCCCATGTGACTCCTGTGAGTTCATATTTTAATTACTTGCTCCAAAAAGACTCTTGAGTTGCATTTCTATTTGCCATGAGAACAGTCCATGAAAGAATAATATTGAGTGCAGAACAATGTTTAAAGCAGAGACACGATTTGGAGAATATAAAAAGTGTTGCCACATGCTGGATGGCACCAACTCTCACATAGTCCTGAGTGCCTGTGGTCTCATTATGGCCAACGGCAGCATGGGAAGACTCCACATCTCATTCCATCACTGCCCGCAAAGCAACAAGGGATTCCACTGTGAGAGAGTTTGTTTATGGGTTTACTACTGATGACTGCCTTGAGGCTGATGGGAAACTGATGCACGATGAGAAAAGGTTACACATAGTCAACAAATAAAGTCTCTCTAAGAAGTTGATACAAATCAAATTCGTAAATAGGACTGTGCCGGTCAACTTGACAACTGTGGCATCTGTGGGCCAAACATTCACACAACAAAAACTTTTTAGAGCGTTCCACTGCAAAGCAGAATCTAACTTTTATTAAACATTGAAAATAACATGTGGCATTTAGTTAAGTATGTGAAAAGATATTATATGACTAGAACAATACAATAGCCCAAAAACCCTCAGACACACCTGACAGATTGTTTACTCCTCTAAATGAATGTCAAGCAGAATAGGCACCTGCTTTAATTTCAGAAATATTAAACCAATGCCTCAACACGATAATAAGCAGGAGATTGGAACAATGATAGAATTAAATAAAGTTTATAGGTCAAGTGTCAATTGCATGTCATAGACGGGACAGGGGCCAAACAACTGTTCCTCGAACTACTGAGAACACAAACTACATATTTAGCCTTGGCATCAGTGGTGACATGAGACTCTCAGACGCTGATGTGTGTGTGCGATCTCAAGAGGATCAGTAACATGTCTGACCCTACGACTGGTGCTCCTTATTTTTTCACAAAGGAATTCAGTGTAAGAAAAAAAGGTTGGGGAGGACGAATGAAAGAGGCACAGAGAAGTGCAGACAGTGGATGAACCTCACCCCAATTTAAACCAACAAGCACCAAATTCAAACTTCCCTCTTCACATTTCAAAGCCGAGTATAATTTCAAGCGTTTGGAGAGTTTAGGGTGTGGGCTTGAATGATGTAAATATAGACCCACTCCAACTCCAGCGCTGTGCTGCTTTGGCAAGGCCAGCCCACATCAGTCCTGGGTCAACCCTGAGAAGAGAGAATATAGCGTGGAAGTGTCTCAAATTAGCTTATTGCTCCCTGTATACCCATCATCCTTAATGCCACGGAATGAGAAGCTTTTTATAGAAAGAATACAGAAAGGAAGTGCGTGTACAAAATGAGTCCAAAACCAGTTCTGGGACAGAGGTGAGAGATCAATAGCATCCATTAAATATGATGGGAGCACAGAGAGTAAGTGACGTGGGCTGGGTCCCTGTCCTTCAGGACCATATGACAGTTTTAATGACAGCTAATTGGCTGAATTTCTTTACTGCTCTTTGAATATTTGAATGTCACTGAGTACGATAACGTGTACAATTAGTTATCCTCAAGAATCTAACAACATTGCTACAATTGGTATTTCCCTTTATTTTTTTACACATCAAATATTTCACTGTTGAGCAAAATATAAGCAAAACTGTTTGGTGTGAAATCACAGCTGTAATTAAATTATATAAATCGTTTATACAATAAATATTAAAACTGCTAATGATAATTTAAACACTGTTACAGGGTCGGGGGGGGGGGGGGGGGGGGGGGGGGGGGGGGGGGGGGGGGGGGGTCGGGACTCGGGACCCACTTCGGCACCACATGAAAGACAGACTGGGTGTGCCACCATATGCTTCTCAGAAAGAGGGGGGATGGAGGGAGGGTGAGAAAGAAAAAGGGAAGAGAGGAAGGTGCTGATGTACACTTTCGGGGATTTGGGAAGTTCTTCTGGGTTCATCTACAGGCAACTACACTACTCTCAATTTGGACATTACAATACTAAAATTGTATACACAGATTACATGCATTTTAAAAAAAAGATTGATAAATAATGTATAATAAACAAACACTGAAATATTCCATCAAAATAAAAAACAAAACAAAAACAAGAATTGCCCATTTTGATTTCATGGTGACTTTAGAGGGGAAATTGGCCTTCGTGGGCCCCATGTCTGAGGTACAGAGAAAAGCAGCTGTTTTAGTTAACACCACACACTCGCACGAACACACACCTCCTCACGCTCTCCCAGGCTAATTAAGACACGTTGTTATGTTGTTAGTGAGTGCTTACAATAAACTTCCCAACTCCCCCTCTTTGTCACACACACACCCCAGCAAACCACACACACACTCCCACAAAAATGTTACAGTTGAGGTGTCTGTATAAAGCAGGATATTTGCAACATTCTTAAAAATCATCTTTTGTGTTCCACAGAAGAAAGAAAGGGTAACACTTTATTTTAAGGTGCTTGTAATAAGCAGGAATCAACAGTTAATAAGACCTTATAAGATGCATATAAGATGCATATAAGCATTAACTACTTCATATAAGGGTTAATTAAAGGTTCAGGCCCTGAAGAGATCATGGAAACTAGCCTACTCCCTCTTGGCAAGGTCAATTCTTAAGTGACTGGGAGTTTGTGTTACCATTTATGTTTGTTCGGCTGTTCTAAAAGTGCAATGTATTGATACTTATAAATGTATTATTTAATTTAATTTATTTATTATCATTAGTTAATGCTTATATGCATCTTATATGCATCTTATAAGGTCTTATAAGTGCCTTATTAACTGTTAACCCGTTTAATCCCACCGGTCACAATTGTGACCGCAACTTTTTTCTTATTTCTGGTAGCTCTAAAAATGTTGGTATTGACTTTGGGCTTGAAATTCAACTTTTAAATGACAAAATAGATTGTCTTGATTAAAATCAATTAATGTCATGTGACTAGTGTGAAAGGTCACATGACCAGATCAGTTCACTTCCTGCTTGCACATCAAGAAGAAGATTTCTTTCTCAGACTACTACAAAAAGTAGTATATAAAACATCATAATTTACAGATGGAACTATCATATTTTGCACATATATTCTTTAAAGGGTCTACTACTGATACATTTTGAGAATTATACTCCTGCATATATATTTTGCTCGTAAGACTTGTAAATTTGTTTACGGTCACAATTGTGACCGGTAGTATAACACAGTGCTTCAATTGAAAACAGGTATTGGCTGGGATTGGCAGGTATTGGCAATCCTACACTGAATATGCCACATCTGTGAGGAGGATGGATGATCTTGGCAAAGGAGAAGTGCTCACTAACACAGATTTAGACAGATTTGTGAACAATATTTGTGAGAAATATGCCTTTTGTGTACATAGAAATGGTCTTAGATCTTTGAGTTCAGCTCATGAAAAATGGGGGCAAAAACAAAAGTAGGCTATTGCATTTATAATTTTGTTCAGTGTAGTTATCAGTATCCCAGAAACGCTCAATGTGTTGGACCTTCTTGACGTGCATGACCCCCTCTCCCCAACCCCCACCCCCACCCCAAATTGAAAGTGACTGTGATAGTGATGGCTCAGATAGGGAGTACCAGGGTGAAACGGCCCATTTGCCAGGTAGACTATTGAATGGCGATGCAGATGTGAACTGGAGGATTGGGCAGATGTTCATGAGAACCAATTGGTGTGCCCCACACATGACCACAAACAACCCTTTCTACAACGTACGGCCCATCTTCAGTGCACTGAAAGAGTGCACACACATCTCCCTGAAACTGGCCTAGGACAGGGCCCAAGTGTAGACATGGTCTAGCCCATGGGGTCTAGCCGAAAAAGCAGAAGTTCCTCCAGGGTGTAACTTTGTACATGACAACATTTTCACCTCACTAAGCCTTCTTCACGAAATGACAAAACGAGATATTGGATGTCTTGGAATGAGCTGTATCAATAGGTCTAATTGAAGAATTTGAATGAATTCTGACTATGTTGTTTCCCACCGGTCACTATTGTGACCGAGTATAAAACCTAATATTTCACTAACTTAACCAACATAAAATCAAAAAAGGCATATTGTTTGAGTGTTAGGGAGGTCTAAGGAGTAAAATGCATGTACTCAAGTTGCAAGAAAAAATTTGGGATTAAACGGGTTAATTACTGCTTATTACAAGCACCTTAAAATAAAGTGTTACCAAAGAAAGTAATACCGGTTTGGAACGACATGAGGGTGAGTAAATGACCATTTTCTTTTTGGGTGAACTTTCCCTTTAAATTTAAGACTTTATTTAAAAATGCAAATTTAAAGAAATTATGACATACGAATCTGTCATATGTAAATTGACATGACAGAAAACAAGGATATGAAGGATAGAAATACAGCCATTTAAATGGGCTTAGGCAAAAAAAATCTTTCTAAAATATCCAGTGAACGAAAACGAAAAACATCATATGTTTGAAAATTAGACGTCAAGACTGCACGGCCTATTAAACAGAATATCCATCTCTAAAAACCTTGTTTTCATATGCGCCAAACTGTCACTAACATCAGAAGTTTTAGCATCTTTCTTCATTGATCTCCATTTAAAAGTATTTCAGCATATAAACCGCACATGTACATGAAATATAGTTAGATGTTTTACAAAGTGACTTGTTTTTTCCCTATAGTTTAATGCCATAGCTCTGCATAAGATATTTAAGACAACTTTCATAATAATGTAAGATTTTATATTTTATAAAGAATAATATTTTAAGAATGTGTAGAGAAGAACAGGAAAAGGGATAAAGAAAATGTAAGTAAGCAATTGAAATTATAAGGAGAACAAAAAAGAGTGAGAGAAAGATATCAGTGTTTCCCCTAGAAATTTTTCCAGCAGCGGTGCTGTCCCGTGCTTGGTAACACTTGGTAACATGCTCCGCTTACATGTACAGGCTACATGTACCTCCGGAAGAACTTTTTTTTTAAAATAAACCCTTAAACCATGACTTCTGGCAAGTGTTGTGGATACAAATGGACATTTTGAGACATACAATTACGACATACCTTCAACAGATTCAAGGTGATTATTGCAGCACGCACCTTGAACTGGTCACAAACAGAAACCTTCATTTTATAATTTTAGACAGGATTTTTCACGTTTTTGTTTTGTGTTCATTTTCAGCTATAAGGTAGATATTGATGGGGGAAAATGAAATGGCACAACCCAGAAAAAGATTATTTAGAATTTATTGACAATTTTAGGCCACACCCAATCTGTGAGCACTTAATTTTTTTAATTTTTTAATTTTAACATTTTTAAAATCAAAAGTTTTAAGTTAACATTATTTAATGCACAATGAATGAAGTGAACAAACATGAACAATCAAGTGTTTTATTTGACTTGACTGTGCCTTTATTTAATCCAAAACTGTGTTCGTATTTCATTTTAAAATACTTTTTAAAAGAGTTATCCAGCCAAGAATAAGCCTAGAACTGCTTTTCTCGGGTGTCGGTCCGAGACTGTGCTCATGTACTCCTGCTCGTAAAACTACCCGGATACAACCGCACCCGAGTCCACTTTAGGGGCCGTTCACATATCGCGTTTTTTGCGCGCAAATGCGTTATTTCAATTGTAGGCGCGCGTGGCGAGATGAAAACATCGTAACATCTCATCTCAACACGCCATGTGACAAAAACCAACCGATCAGCTTCGGCCTTTCCTTAACAACATCGACAGCTCGGCCGAACAGCTGATCATAGCTGTACAGGGCGGCTTTTTATTTCTCATCTCCATAAATATATCTAGTAGTAAAGCTAATGCAAGGGCTAGAAATCAATTAATTCTTTGCTGCTACTTCCTCGTCCTCATGGAGAGCGCCGCTTTCTCCTTTCTAAAAGCGCTTGCTCTCTCCCGTGGCGTCTGTCGTTGCTATGCAACCATGAATAGAGGCGGCCTGGAGAAACGAGCGTGCTTCCCGCGCGCCTACATTTGAAATAACGAATTTGCACGCGCAGAAAAACGCGCTATGTGAACGGCCCCTTATGGCAACGTGACATTAGCCTAATCGAAAATATTTCCATATGTGGCTCTTTCCTCCTTTCTTGTCAACAGTGGATTCAGAGCCACCGCATTAGCAGCACCGGCGCACGCCACGTCTCAAGTGTTTTTAGGTGTGTAAGTGTATGTGGTTTACTGATCATGTGAAGATTTTGCAGCGGCGCTGAAAATCCAGTGGCGGCGCTGCGCCGCTGCTAAATACATTGTAGGGGAAACACTGGATATACAGCTTTTTCCTCTCTAGACTGACATTTAAATCGGACACTATAAAGGCTATTAAATTACCTCTCTGTCAGAGGAGGACAAAGACTTCAGAAGCTCCAGACCAGGAGTCCCAGCAGACCAATGATCCCCCAGAAACCACAGCCCTTCATGGGCTGATTAACCCGACTCATCCCCCTAACTCTCCAGCTGCAGACACTGCAGAGAGGCTGAAGCAGGCTAACTGGGGTCAGGCTACAGGCGAGTCTCAGATTGGCTACGGTGAGGTTTATTTGATGTTCATCCACTCAATAGACGAGTGTGAATAAAAGATGAAGAGACAAGAGACACAGGAAGAGGAAGAGGAGGGATGGGGATTGTGGTGGGGTTTTAAGAAGAGATGAAAAAGATTAAAAGATATTTTGTCGACTAATAGCGATTTGTATTTTTTTTTTATCCATGTTGGGAGTAATTAAAAGTTGCAGTGCTATTGAAGGGATGGTTCACAAAAAAAATCTATTCTTTCATTATTTATTCACCCTTATGTAATTTCCAAACCTGTATGACTTTCTTTCTTCTGTGGAACACAAACAAAGATATTTTGAAAAATGTCTCAGTGGTTTTTGTTCTTACAATAGAAATCAATGGGCTTTAACGTTGTTTGGACTCCAGCATTCATTAAAATACCTTTGTGTTTCACAGAAGAAAGTCATCATGAGTTGTGTTAAAGGGTTGGTTCACCCAAAACTGAAAATTTGTCATCATTTACTCACCCTCATGTTGTTCCAACCCCGTAAGACTTTCGTTCATCTTCATAACACAAATGACGATCTTTGATGAAATCTGAGAGTCCCTACTGTCCCTCCATTGGCAGTTTATACAACTGAAACTTTGATGCTTCAAAAGGTTCATAAAGAGATTGTAAAACTAATCCATAAGAATTGAGCGGTTTGGTTTAAATTGTCTGAAGAGACACTATCACTTTATATGATGACCAGATTTAATTTATGCCTTTACTCACATATAAACATTGATCAGCAAAGATAAACAGAAGCTCACCTGAACATGGATGATGCATTCAGTTGTATAGGCTGTCAATGGAGAGAACAGAAAGCTCTCAGATTTCATCAAAAAGATCTTCATTTGTGTTCAGAAGATGAACTAAAGTCTTATGGGCTTGGAACGACATGAGGGTGAGTAATTAATGACAGAATTAAATTTTTTGGGTGAACTAATCTTTTAACTTGGTAAGTATCTTACCCAACAATGAAACTTATTTCCACACACACACACACACACACACACACGCACACGGTTTCTAAAATTCCAAGGGCAGAATTCCACACATAGATGCACATGTTCAGGAGGAATCCTAAAGCGATTAAGCAGGTGAAAGATGAGACAAGTCCCAATTCAAAGCAAAACAAGAGCCCCGCCCAGAGAACCTGAACTCTTGCTTAGGGCAGCAGCAGCAAACAGAGATCAAATCCTTTTCCCAACGTTTGCAACACTCCCTAGTGGTGTTTGCATGCGGATTAAATTTGTCATGATTCATTAAAGGGTGCATGATACACCCACAACTGCTGTTCTCAGGTCTGCTGGATTATTGGAGAATACAAGAAAAGCATATCTAAGGTTTCCTGTGAAGTGATTTGCTCAGTCTACGGTTTCTTAATAATACTCTAGGCATGATAGACATTACACTGTGTGTGGTAAGATTATGAACTACTCTCTAAACCATGATTCATATACTTGAGTAAATGTAATAATGATACTGCTTTTTAAACTAGGTTTGAGCTTTCATAAATAAAGCTAACGCTTTCGGAAGTGGAATAACAATGACTGTCAACACACCCCCAATTCAAGGCATGCATACAAAGCGATCAAATAGGGATGGATGATATAGCTAATTATATCTTTATATTTTTTGTTGATGTTCGAAATATATCTCTCTATAAATATAAATATATATATATATATATATATATATATATATGTTTTTTTTTTTTTAAATTCAATCATTTCAACCAAACAGCAATTATTGATAACTTTATTAATATTGTAAGTAGTAACAAATTAAAAGTCTGGTTTCTAAATAAAAATAAATAAATAAATAAATAAAACAATGCAGAAGATATTCCGGAAAACGAAACAGCAGCGCGGGACACACGAATTGGATCTGAACAGTTGGGATACACAGTCAATAATTTCAAGACACAGTCAAGACCTAGAACCAGGAGGGCCATTAAAAACACCACAGAATGTCTGTGAAACTTCTGCTCCTACCAATCATAGTCATATTTGGTTTCAAAGGTACCAAATAAAAAAAGTCGGACAACCTCGGTCAACTCATAAAACATGCTGCTAACAGTTTTCTTTATAAAATAATATAATATAAAGTCTGTACTATATGTAAGGAATTATCCACGGCTAAGTGTGCATTACACAATTTGAATGCACAACGTGGAGCAAAAGAGCCACCCAACGTGAAGCGGAAGTGCATTAAAATCATGAAATACCACAGTCACTTTCCAACACTAACAAGTTAAAGCTGTTATTGATTGAATTTTGCAGGACATGTTAGATCTAACATTATGCATACTTAAAATCAGACACGTAGATAAAAGAGTGTGGTAAGATTACATTTACTTGTTTGAATTATAACATTTATTTGAATGAATTCTCGACAGATAATGTCTGGGCATAAACTCACAGCTTCATTGTTAGTAGAGAGGTAAATTACACGTAATTTGCGGGCTAGACGGTGATCAAACCTTGATATGATCAGCCAACTGTCACCAACACATCACATTATTCCGACCTGAGACCAGAGAAACTAACCACAAAGGAAAGCGACATAGTGCTTTGTGTCCCGGTCATGTTTCGTAAAGTATCAGTGCTCATCCGCAGAGGAAGTGAGTTTGCGAGGGATTTTCCATGATTGTGAGAGTGTCAGAGGTCCGTCTCTCTGCAGGATGAGATGTTGTGCTACAGAGAAAGCAGTATTTTATTGGGACGGATGAGTCCGGTCTGTTCTGTCTACTGAAGTACTGAGGAGTGTATCAATGCATTCCTCTGCTGTCTGGTAATCCATCTCAAACAGAAGCAAGCATCTTTTCAGTCAGTGTGGGAAATGAACAAACCACTCTATGTTTGGGGAGTCAGATGAAGATGGATAAGTTTGAGATTTGCCCTGCAGCTGAACATATTTATGAATGCTGTTCACATCAAAAGGAGAACTGAGCTATTGGTCAAATCACATCAGAAGACCAGTGTAGTCCTTTACACTGCTACGGTAGTGACAAAAAATACCATCAATAAGGCCTCATGTCGAGAGATAAGGCAATTCAAATTACATTGTTATGACATTTTGATTATAAAATATAGGGATGGCGAAAACTAAAAAAAATTCTTGACTGACCACCGAGCCTCATTAGGCGGTTGAAACCGGTTAACCGATTAGTTTAAAAATATGCTTTACGCTATTTGAAATAACAGCCATTTCGAGCCGCGCCTGCAATTTCGCAACTCTGTCGCATCTCTCTCCCGCTCACACACAGAAAGAGTTTGAATTTGTCATGCTTAGTTTGCAGAGATGTATAGTAACGAAGTAGAACTACTTTACTAAAGTACAGATACAGCCTTTTAGTACAGTAGTGGAGTATTCTTTTTTTCTCCTACTTCCACTTTTACTTCAGTACATATTTTCGATGAGTTTAATACTTCTACTCTGATACATTTTTTATGTGCTGCATCGTTACTCGTTACAATTATAAAAATGTTGAATCATTCCAAACCCACATAATCAGTGCCAGAGCGGTAGATGGCTCTGTCAACAGGTTTAATGAAGCTGGCTCATCATTGAGGGAATCAAGCGATCAAGAAGAGCGCGCGCGCTCGTACTCCCGTTATGCCTCCCGCTCTGCTGCCTGCCTCCATTGAGAACACTTGAGATTTGTTAGTTTTTTTCGAGATGGAAGAACCAGAAACACCACCTTCAACTTCGAGTGATCGTGGCGCCGGTGGCGGTGTTTTCATTTGTTGGAGTGAAAGATAATTCATATAGAATGTGCGAGGACGCCGACGCACTGAATCGTTCTTTGTTTTTAATAGTTCAAAGTTACTATTAAATTTAATGTTAATACCTTGACAAACTACATAGATATAAGACTCAAGGTTTAGTATTTGACCACTATTTTATTCTGAGAAACTTATAGTGACAGTTATTTTTTAATTTGTGTCAGGAGTAATGATAAAATGAGTCAATACCTTTAATATGAATTATGAGCGTCAGCCGCTCCCATTAAAAAAAAACCCTCCCGTGTCATGAAAGCGCTTGACCAAACAATGTCCCTCAGGGCTTTTAGCTTGTGCAGTTTAATATTGATAGATTTTCATAGATTTACGTCAGATGTCTTTAGAGAGGAATAATATTTATTGAATTTATACCCAAAATGGGCCGATGTAATTATGAGCACTCTGATATACTGTATTTTCAATCCATACTGGCAGTCTGAGGGTACCCTGTGCACATTAGTCCATATATGGAACACATGAAGAAGAACGATATGTGACATTCCAGGAACTCCCTGAAATAAAGCTTTCAGATATTGCTGTAACATGCAGATAAATACCCAATAAGCTGTGGAGAAAAAAGGCACAAGCAGGGAGAAGGGTGAGATGCTTTACTACATAATACAATACTTGTACTTTTACTTTCAGTACTTAAGTAGTACATTTTTTTTTAAACTACTTGCAATACTTAAGTAAAAAAAATGTTGAATACTTTAGTACTTCCACTTAAGTAGGGTGCTTAGAGAGCACTTCAACTTCTACTCAAGTCACTTTTTTGATAGAGCACTTGTACTTTTACTCAAGTCTGGGTCTCTAGTACTTTATACATCTCTGTTAGTTTGTTCCGATCAGAGCATGAGCAGAGAGCGCATTTCTGAATATTCCGCTCCGCTCGCTCAACCCTCAGCCTGCTGCTGGTTCCAAAATATGTGGAATAAGGGCTGCCTCCGACTTTATAGTCGACTAGTAGTTGTCTATAGTTATTTTAGCCATTAGTGGACACATCGCCCCTTTATATTAATTTAATTACTAACTATATACAGGATAATGAGCGTTTACCAGCCGCACTCAAGCGCACGCCCGCACTCATAAATCTTTCCACGAAGAACCGGCGAAAGTAATGATCATTAATGTGTCAAATAGCAAGGAGACATTTAATTGTTTATTAATAAACTGGTGTTTTCTGTGTCGCTGCAAAGATGAAGTTCACAATGTCGATGCGGACTCGCCATGAACGCCAGATAGAAATGCACATTTGATTACATAATCAGAGAGAAGGCCAGGCCTATTTCTTTTCGTTTTGAATAGTTTCGTTTTAAAAGTTGACATTTCAAGCATTTTATAATAGATCGCTTTATCTCTCAAATCTGTGAGTTGTGAGCTGAGTTTCGGCACCCTCCAGGTCACGTGCTATGCAAGTGATCGCCGGCGCCTTACATTGTCTGCTATATATTTGCTTCTTATTTATTAAATACAGGCAATTGCTTGATAAAACATTGATCAAAATTAAGATACAATTTATACAAAACGAAAATATTTTAAAAAGAGTCTTTCTACAAAACGAAACTCAATGAAGTGTTCAAAATCATATCTTACCCCCTCCATGTGACACTCCTGACATTTTGCACATCTTATGATCTCATGTAGGCTATCATATCACACAAGTTGCAACTTACAATGGTGTCATTCTTTTTGGTGAAATGGTCCTACACACTACTTTTCTTTGCACGCTTCATCCTGTCGTCTGCCCTGGCACTAACCTCGAGTGTTTTAGGTGCCTGTAGCCTTTACTTTTAGCAAACTTGTGAGCGCGCGAACCCAAACGCTGTGACCTCGCGCCAAATGTTTTTATTTGTTTATTAAGTACAAACAGGCGAGTTATGAAACATTGAGTGTGAGGGATTTGTTCACTTCACACAAAAATATATTGGAAGGAGATGGCTAACTGTAGTAGCGTTTAGTCCACTGTCTATAATAGCCTATCTTTGAGAAACGTTTTTTTTTTTAACCGACTACTTTGATCGGTTAACGTTGATACGCTCAACCATCGGTCAAATGGTCATCGGTTAACATCCCTATTTGAGACTATAGAACAGTGGTATTCAAATGGCAGATGAGAAAACGAGAATGCTGCAAATACAATTATTTATCATGATCATACAGATGACTGTGACATACAGTTTAATTAAACCAGGTTTGTGACGTGTTAACGTGTAGAGCCTTAAGACGTTTCGTTTTTTTCCACACATTTAGCATTATTAATCAGCATTCAGTATATAAAGAGAATTTCATAATAAACAATATTATAATTTGGAAAATAATTTAGAGATGACAAGGGAAGACAAAAAATCATCCTCCTAATTCATCCTCATCTCAAATTCCTGTCTTCCCCTTCTTGACAATGCACACACAGCTGCTGCGCTGCAGACACACTGACCTAAAGGCAAAACAGACCCAACACACACACACACGGTCTCACACAAAGACAAACAGGAGAGCGAGTATAACAGAGAAAACATACTTCTGTATTTTTAGCTCTTTCTCATCCCACAGGACTAAACCATGTCTGGAAGAAAAGTGTAAGCTCTCCAGCAATGGTCAGTACAAATATGCTGAACAGGCATAAATCTAAAACACATTTGACCCCACACGCACACTTATCAAAACAAAGCGTGTTTGTTCAGGGGGGCCGAAGTGTGTCGCAGGGTTCCTGTAGCTGAAAGTGTGTGAAAATGTGTTTTGATATCATTTTATTGCCTGTGTGCTGAAGCTTTTCCACACCGCCAGTTCTTCCTGAATAACATCCTCCTGTTAGAAAGCGACTGTTTTGGTGAGCATATATGTCAGCAGGTTGTGGGAGAGCAACTAGTGTGTGTGTATTCAGTGTATATGCACGTTTAAAAAAGAAAGAGTGTGGAAAGGTAAACATAGAACGGAAATTACCCAGCTTTTCCCTATTGTTTGTTTCATCTTGTGTTGTGTTGTGTTTTAAATTGGAAACGGAGTCTGGCCTTCTCTTAAAGTGAGCATATGTATAGGCCGCTGTGACTATTGTGTTGTTTCACAGTGGGACTAAAAGAGAGAGGAGAAATTAGTAACTTTTAACACACTGTAACAAACACATACACTCACTCCACAAAAAAAGCCAACACTCTCCATGAAGCTTCCTCCATTTGCTTCCAGACAACTTGTTTAAATGTCAACAGCATATTGTCACTTTTTAAAGTGATAGTTCACCTCAAAATTCTGTCATCATTTACTCACCCTCTTTTTTCCCATACCCATATAACTTACTTTCTTCTATGGAACACAATAGGTGAATTTTGGCCACTCCTCTCAATAAATAAAAGGTGAATGAACATCGAAGCGGAAGCATTCAACAAAACAAAACGAGGAAAAAAAACAACATAAAAGTAATCCATATGACTCTTTCACTATTACAAGTCTTCCGAAGTCTTACAATGGTTTTAAGTGAAAAACGGTCCGAAATTTAAGTTGTTACCTCCTTGGTGTGTACATGAGAGTTCCTGAGCAAAGTAGCTGTGAATCATTCTAAAGAATCATTCTTTATGAATGAATTGTTGTTGAAAGGATGTGACTCAAAAAAACAATCTTTTCAATTTACTTCACAAAAACGGTCTGAAAGATTTGTTCATGAATAACTCATCCGGTTCTAGAGTTGAATTAACTGACTGGATCATCCAGTTTGCAAAAAAAATATAAATACAATAATAATAATAAAAAAAATTATAATAATTTTATATATATATATATATATATAATGTTCTGCAGAATAAAGAAAGTCATACAGGTTTGGAACGACATGATTGTGAGCAAATGACAGAATTTTATGGTGAACAGAGAATGAACTTCTCACATGGGAAAAATCATTTCAGATATGAATTTGAACTGTTGAACTGCTCCCTGGTAAACTGGTTCCTTTGCATAGTCGCAAAGCATTACTGTTGTAAGAGCATTTCACGGTGAATAAAACGTTCTGGGGTCTGTGTGGCATTTCCTTTGTAGAGCTTGGTCACAGTGGGACGTGAGGCCCTGGCTCGGCTACATGCCACACACACAAGTACATGAACGCACACACCCTCAAACTATGTAATCCAAGTCATGTGAAGAGTGAAGGAGAAAACGAAGTCTAATAAGAGAGTTCAGAGGGGACACGAGAGAAGGAGCGAGAGGGGGGGAAGAGCTTTAGAAGTGACAAGGAATTGGAGGAGTGAGTGAGGAAAGGAGAGAGGGGTTGGAGAGAGAGATTGAGCGACAGATGGGGCTGGAAAATCTATGTTTATTTTTACTGAGCGACGACAGCAGCCCACGAGCTATAGCTCCGGCACACAGACGCTCAGACACAACGAGCTTTATGTTTTCGGTGACACGAGCCCAGCTCACCTGCTGAAGAGCATCACTTACCCACGCAAAAGAAGACAGAGAGAGATCGACTCTGTTTCAAACCCTAGTGAGCTTCATATTTAGACTCCATCCTTATTTTAGATGACATGGGTGCTTCCAATGAAAAGGCAGCAGCAAAACACAGCAGCAAAATTATGCCAACATATACAGTAATACCTCATTCAAAATCTGCTCTATAAATAAAATAATTTATTATTATTAATATTTGTGTTTGAGCTATGTAAGGTTGTCATGGTGAATTTGGCACTCAACTAATTGCAATTAATTAGGGCTGTGCGATTAATCGTAATTGATAATCAATTTAGATTTTGGCTTCCAACTATAATGAAAACAAGATAATTGAGATAAAACGATTATTGTGCCGCTTCCGCATTCCATCCAGGGCACCTTCCTTTCATTCACAGCGGTGCGCTTTTACTCTTCCCTAAAAGCCCAAACTTAACATTCAAATCAGCGAAATAAGTGTGTTGTAAAATGCAGTCTGCAGTTGCTTAACTGTAGGGATGTGTTTGATATGAAACAGTGTTAAAAAGTGCATTTAGCTGCAAATTATTATGAAAGTAAAGACATTATAATGTTACTAAAGATTAAATATTTTTGTTTTAAATAAATGCTGTCCTTACAAAAATGGAATCAGTTTCCACAAAACATCAGCAAGCATAACCGTTTTAAACTTTGATAAAACTTTTTCTTGAGCACCAAATCAGCATATTACAATGATTTCTGAAGGATCAGTGTCGACTGGAGTAATGGATGATGGAAAATTCAGCTGTGTCAAAGGAATACATTTCTTAAAAAAAAAAAATTTTTTTAATTGTAATAAAATATCAATTTATTATTGTTTTTACTGTATTTTTATTAGATAACTGCAGCCTTGCTAAGCATAAGAGAGAAAACAGTCAAAATCCTACCATCTCTTTACCGAGTTTGAACAGTAATGTATAACTAAATCATATGACACTATTATTTGCAAGAAAATAAATAAACAAATAGCACCTCATGTCAAAAATATTGCCGACACCTGCTCTTCGGGAAATAACTGCGTTATTCGAGTCTCCAGTGCACTGTTTGTGCATATTCTGAGTAATGTTAGTGTTTATGTGGTGACTGGGTGTACCGTGCCATGCCCAGCATAATTTCTCATGTGGCCACTTTGAGGTTCATGTCCAAACAACATGCAGAGGTGAAAACACTATTGAACTAACACAAACACCACCCATACCATACCAAACCAAAACACTTCCACTCCTAAACTTATGCCTCCAGCTAACAGCCCATGGGAGAGGCTCTCCAGTCTGGGAGGAACGCTAATGATCTGTCCTTTCAAACGGGCTGTACCTCTGAGAAAAGCACCTTTGACCTCAAACAAAAGGGAGGGTGTTTTTACCCTAATCCAAAAACAGTCCAACAGGCCTCATTCTGACATGATTAAGACTGATGTGGAAAGCTTCTGTCACTGCAGTAGCAGAACTGACTAATAAATGAGTCTCCAAGAGGAGAAGAGGATCAAGATAAGGATTCTAGTTATGAACACATGGACAAGATAAATGCCACCTGGACCACAATACCTTCAACACTTGCAATAAAACAAATGCTTCATAAAATAAAAGTGAGGCACAATTTTTCCTTTTTTTTCATGTTTATAACTGCTTTTATTTCTTTCCTTATCTTATTTCTGGGAGCAGGTTGCCATGTTTCTGGTTGAACTACATTTCATTCTTTGTCTTACACTTGGCCTGTAATGAGTAATTTCAAGCAGATTAACATCCAGATATCTGAAAGGCTGATCATGGCGGTAAACATGATTCCAACATGTACAACATGTTCCTGGATCAACATTTCTGTTGATCATTTCTGATTTTAGGGATAAGGTATTGGTTGCTTTAGGGCTAGGGATAAGGTTAGGACTAGGGTTGCACCGAAATTTCTGCTACCAAAAATTCAGGCCGAAATGATTTTGGAGGGCTAAAATTAGGGCTGCACGATTAATCGGAGGGGGTAATCACAATCTCGATTCATACATAAATGCAATCTTTCTAACTAAGGGTGCTCCGACTGATCGGTCGCCGATCACAATCGGCCGATAATTGCTTTGGGATGTGTGATCGGCGGTCTCTATAAAGGCCGATCCAGAAAAGCCGATCAGATAACGCAAAACTCGCGAGACAATTTTTTATGCCCTGGTAAAAATCGGTAAAAATGGCTTCAGCTGTCTGGCAATTCTACAAGGTGTGTGAAACAGCAATTCACTAGCAATCCATCTGCAATGTGTATACCACGCCGCTGTCTGCTTGTCAAACAGTGCAGCCTCTCTGATCAATCTGTAAAATTACCGGAAAGAATAGAGTCCGTCCGCAACGACGATAGATTGAAGCGCGCGTCCGAGTCAAGACTGCGCGAGCTACAGAGAACACTGTATCCACTGATCGCCGCGGCAACGAGCGCTCAGGTTGAGTTCAAAAACTCATAATATGAAGCCATACTATAGTATAATGTAAGATAGAAATTAATATTTAAGTCATTAAATTCAAGTTCACGTAAACTTTTCCCTCCGCTGTCAGTCATTCTCCATTCAGCGTTCAAACAGCGCGTCGTCAGTCATCTCCATTCAGCATTCAAACAGCATAGCGCGTCGCGTTCGGCAACGATGCAACTCTCTCCAAGATGATTGAATGTTAATATTATTATACTTGATCTGTAGATATAGTTTCGCATAAATTGACTATCTTGCTGTAGTACCTTAATCATGATTCATGTTCCTTTCTACCGTGTCTAGATCACAACACTGGAGAGCACTGTCATTGTTGTTCACGCGTACAGTAACTGAAATTTAAAACTGTTAAAAGAAAAGGCTGAATAAACTATTGCATAGATAGATACGGTATAATACACTATGCATCGATATATGTATTTCCTTTGTGCTTAGAACTTTTCAATGCGGACTCGAAGAGCTGCGCGCTGTGACTCATGTTGCCTCAAGCGCATCATTCAGCACTCGGGATGCGCATAAGCGCTGTGTGCAGCACTCTATTGGAGTCTTTCATAATCATATCATAATACTTTTGCGCAATGAAAGATTATTAATAGCATTTTTTGTTCTGTTCTGTCCTATCTATCATATGTTGCTGCCTCATTAAACAGCTGTGCTATACATTTGTGCTATATTTATTTTCTTAATTTTATAGTAGACTATCAAATAATTGGGCACCGGGGGAGCATGCCCCCAGACCCCCCTAGAGGGGTAATATCCTTCTCACCTTCTTCACCCCTGACCCGTTTTCATGTCTGATAAATACACAGGTGTAAATTCATGATACATTGTCTTCTCTTAAATGTAATACTTAATGTACATTGTTGTTAAATATAGTTTAATAATAATGCTACATGATAAATAGAAGGCTTCAAATAGACCCTGTAATCGGTGATCGGTATCGGGTGATACAGCTTCCAGTAATCGGTGATCGGCCCCAAAAATCCTGATCAGAGCACCCCTATTTCTAACTGATGGCGATTCACTTGCATGTATTTCCCTGTATTCAGATCACGCTGCATTCACATGTTCACTTATTTACTTTACAACAATCCAAAATGCTTTATCAGTCAAACTTATTGGTCACACTCACACAGTGTAAAACAAAACACTATTAATTCAACAATCAGGCCAGAGATTAGTGAATGTTTCAGTCATAAATCCTGATCACTTCTCTCCTGTCTCTTCCTCATTTATGCCATTCCGCTGTCACTCAGATTAGTCAGTTTACTAGGTGGGAGCAGCCATTTTCACATAATAGAGAGAAAAAAAAATTAACACCAGTGTGGAAAATTCTGGTGGCGACGGTGAGAGTGACGATGTAACAATATTGGTACCGAAAAAAGGAGCACATTGCACCTTGCGTGTGGTGCACCGAGTTTAAACCTGGCGAGTCATAATCTGTAAGCAGTGCTTTGGCATCGTCGCAACACCACAAGGTAACACCACCAATCTCTACAACCACCTCAAACGTCACCACAAAATACAGTACGAGTTAGGAAAAGAGACTATTTTTTGTTACTTTTAAGTTCAGCACTTTATTATAACTGAAAGTCCTGTGTAGACAGCAGTTTTTTTTTTTTTTTTTTTTACTTGAGTGCAATAAATGTTTTGTTTGAAAAAATGAGAATGGTGTAAGAGAATCTCAATTCCCATGGAGAAAAATTGCGATTCACATTTCAGCAAGAATCGTGCAACCCTACCTAAAATCAGTAACCGAAACAGATGTTTAATTAGCGCTTCCCCGATGGCACATTTTGACTGTGTTCAGCGTCCATTTCACACACACACAAAGTGAATAAAGTACAACAGTTAAACGTCAGCTGTGTGGACACTAGCTCTGGATTGACCATATTAATTAATTTATTATTTTTATAATTATTTATTATAATAGAATTAATTATTAATTTCTCGATTTTAATCAGTAATGATATGGCTTCTTAAATCTTTTAGTCTGTGCTGTTTTCTGTTGATGCGCACTTGCGCAGCGTGAACAAAACTTGAAACATGTCTAACTTGGAAAAATCATGGTGATCAGCAGCAAGTCAGGGTTCCACTTTCCACAGATTTTGACCAGTAAATTCCCATGACCTTTCCAGTCAGTTGTGATTAGACAAGAACTAAAAAAGTATTTTAGAGAATAAAAAAAAAAAAAAGAGCAATAAATAGAGCAGAGAAAAAAAATATTATATATATTAAAAAAAGAATCATAATTATCAGAAGTGTTTTTTTATCGTTTGAGATTCACTTATAAATGTAAGTAACATTTGTTGCACATACAAAAAAGACATTTCATATGATATACTGTATCATTCATTCACAAAAATGATTTTCAACCCTCATTCTGACTCTCAGTTTTAGTGCAGTCTACTTTAGGACTTCTCAGAAAATGCCCACTATTATGATTGATTAATGTCATTGCATGGGAAAAAGATACCCAATAATCCTACAGTTGACAATGATTAGAAAATTATCATACATTTCTCAGTTTAAAAAAGCTACCCCACACATTTTTAGGAAAATGTTTTGAGAGAGAAACTGATGATGTAATATGTTTGCTTATAACTAATAGCTTAGATCATCTCCAGTTTGCTTATAAAAGTATGAGGGGAACCGACGACGCAACTGTCAGTATGTTTCACACCATGGCAAAGCACCTTCAAGCCCCCTCCCACCTAGCTAGGGCCCTGTTTATCGATTTTACATCTGCCTTTAACAGCATGCAGATTCATACCTTAATGCAGAGACTTATCGATATAGGAGTAAATGGTGGTATTCTCCACCTTGTTAGGGACTTCCTCTCTGACCGCCCTCAACAGGTTCTGGTTAATAATACTCAGTCTGACATCCTTGTGCTTAATACTGGCGCTATTCTACTGGCGCTAATAGGGACTATTCTTTACCCATTACTCTTCTCCATTTATACAAACGAATTCCAATTAGATCGGGAAAATTTTCGTTTGTTCAAGTATGCAGATGATATGGCCCTGGTTGCTTTATTAAAGAGGGGGGACATAGTTGGAGAGGAAGTATATAGAGCACATGTGTCATCTCTCCAGAAATGGTGCGATGAAAGTTCCTTAGAGATAAATGTAACAAAATTTATGAAAAGGACCCTGTGCAGCCCCTTATAATTAGAGAACAAATTGTAGAGGTAGTAAAAAAAGTTCAAATACCTCGGTACATATATTGATTCTAATCTAAATTTCGGTGAAAACACAGATTACATTTTTAAAACCTGTTACCAACATCTCCATTTATTGCGGAAGCTCAACTCCTTCGGAGTGAGCAAGCACATTATGGAAATAGTTTATAAGAATCTGATAGAGAGTATTCTAACTTTTAACATGGCGATGTGGTATGGTAATTTAAACGTAAAAGGGAGAAGCAAGTTGCAGAGAATAGTAAACCTCGCCTCAAAAATCATAGGGACAAGTCAGAAACAATTAAATTCCATGTACGAGGAAGTTCTCAGGAAAAAAGCTTTTAAAATAGCAAACGATCCCTCTCATCCACTCAATAGGGAGTTTGAACTTCTTCCCTCTGCCAGATGTTACAAAGTACCTAGGGCAAATCGTAATATCTTTAAAAATTATTTTATTCCTAATGCAATTCGGACGCTGAACATCACGTCCCGTTGATGCATTGTAACGTAATTGCTACTGCTGTACTGCATTTTGCCCTGAAGATGTCTGTGTGTTAGTCTTGTTGTTCTTGTTGTTGTTGGTTTGATTGTTGTATTTATGAGACCGAAGGCAAATTTCCACATTATGGACAATAAAATAAAATGAAATGAAATGGAATATATTAAAGCAACATGACATCATGACTTTTGCGTAAACAGACACGCCACTTTCAAGTCAAGTGGCGTGTTATCTATACGCATTTTGAGATATCCGCGTGTATGTCTACGCCATTAATGTCCAAGTGATTCCGCGTATATGTACACGCCATTAAATTTCCGAGCGAAACGAAGCAAAATGTAGATCTACATCTGGGGAGCGATATTTTTTTTCCCTAGGATGGCAGGGGAAGACTCATAAATGCTATTAACCCCAGTGACGGGTAGGTTTAGGGACAGGGTGGAGGTAGGTCATATATTTATATATACAGTAATAACGTTAAGTCAACTGCGTTCATAAACACGCCGAAAAGCGATTGTGCGTGTTGATAGCACGCCAAAAATGGAAATACGAATTGGCGTGTCATACACACGCAATTTTATGAGATCAGTCTGATTAAAGATATGGTTATGCAACTTTGCCTTAATATTTCCTTGTTTTAAAAAGTTGATGTTTACACAATAGTCCAAATTCATCTCCCAGTTGTCCATCTGCTTCTTCTAAAGTAAGTCACAGGATGACTAAGCATAATACCTAAAGCCAACAACTCATAAAGCCATGTTAACACTCACCAAAAGCCTCATCGTGAAATCACTCTGCCCAACTGTCCATTCATTCTTTATCATACCTATACCTAATTGACCTATGAGAAAAACTTGTCACACATCCAAATGTAAGATATTTCCATTTGTTTAATGAATGTGTGGGCAGTGGGCACACGCTAACATATGTCTCTGCGCAAGCACATGGGTTGTTTGATCCGTTGTATTATGCAGTGAGATAGCTCTGAAAACACAATGGCTATTGGATTAGGCCTGAGAACAAGGACAACACAGCTTTCATCGCTAACATGAGCATGTTACGGGACACAGCAGCCCCTCTGCCCTGCCCCAGGGCTTCTTTGATGGAAAAACAAACCTGAGCCTACAGACAGAGCTTGGGCACGTGGGCCGGTGAAAGCACAAAGTAAACATACGTAGTTCTAGATCCAATCTGGAGTGGACTGAGAAAAACAGGACAATCAAAGCTGTATGAACCATGAGTCAATAGTCCAATTCACAAAGTTACAATCTAATGTCAGTGTTTCCGCTACATTCATTCTGCCGTGGCGGGCCGCCACACCTAAAATCATCCCGCCATGGCTGCAGCTTCTCAGTGAGGTCCGATATTGTGTATAGCTACTATTGTGTTATTGTTAAGCTAAAGGCATAAAAAACATTGTAAAGCACCATAAAGTTTTCACACTATATTCCAAGACTTCTAAAGTCATTCAATAGCATAATGTGAGGTAAAAATGAATATTTAAGTCGTTAAGTTAAAGATCATGGAAACTCATCTCTCTAGGGCTGTATTCAACCAAAGAAAATCTTGGTCGACTGAAGTCCTGAAATTTTTTACTAAAAATCGACTAAAAATGACGTTAGAAAAAAAAAACCGTTAAATTAATTAGCTGTGCACTGTGCGCAGTAGGCCTACTTGTTGTCCGCCTAAATGAATTATAAATAAACATAAAAAACTAGTAGGCTATTTGCAGTATATTAAATCGTTTTTGACCTAATTATTTTGCACTGACACACGAGTCTGTCGGCTCTGACAGCGCTGCATCACCTGCACCTGCGCAATACCATAACCTATGATTTCCGAAAATAGTAGGCTACTATGTTGTCAACTAGTGATATCATCACAAGAACTGTTGAGGAATATGCAACATAATTTAGACAATTAGTTTTGTCATATGTTATAATAATAAGTTATAACTGTCAGACACTATCATTTCAGCCGCTCTGCATGTTCTCGCACCGAGCTAGGCTGAACATGAGCTCAGCTTCGCGGCTGAGACACGAATAGACTATTAACTTAAAGCTTTTACTCTTAAACACAAAAGGCATGTCCACTTTAATAAAAAAATAATATTTATTAAACAAACCAGATCAAGAGCAGAAACGAAATAAAGTGCATAACTGAAAAAAATAAAGCATCTTAGGCTCAAAACTAACACACAGTCGGCACAGCGCAGTTGCGCATATATAAGCTCCAAATAAAAAATAAAAAGTTAGGTTATCACACTAAAACATTGAAATATGCACATTCTGATATGTTCATCCTACTCAAAACAGAAAGGGTAAGCTAACGCAGACAAGTGAGCTTACCACTTTTAGATGATATGTCATGTTTGTCGTCGAGCTGTGGAAAACTGTTGCTTGCAAACTTTGCATTCAACCTTTTTCCCGTTATCAATTTTAACAACATGCTACCACACTGAGGACTGACAATTAAACGCTCTCAAAATTAAATAAATAGTATTCAGCATCAAAGCTTCTATACTTATCGTTCTCTCTTGGTTTGGGCTAATCCAAAAAAGGTGAAAACAAGGGGGGTGTTCTGAAGACAGACTGTTACCTGTGAAACAAGGGTATCTGAAAATGTAACAAATTTACTCTGAACCAGAACGTATCGACCAACTAATCGACTAATCGACTGGGACAATACAGCCCTACATCTCTCCTCAGTCATTGTCTCCATTCAGCATTTAGCGTGTCGCGTCCGGTTACGACAGTAACACGATGACACTCTCTTCGAGATCAATGTTCCCATTATTATACTTTATTTGTAGATAAAGGTCTATAGTTTGCATAACATGACTTTATCTTACTGGAGTTTATAGCGCTTTCTAAATCATATTCCTTTCTCCCGGGTGTCTGTAAGATTAACGTTACAGCACTGGAGTAGAGAGCCCTATGAATTGTTCTTCATGCGCACTGAAACTGAAATTTAAAACTGTTAAAAGGAAAGGGTCATATAATACATTAAGCCATCGCTTTGTGCTTTGAACTTTTCAATGCGAAGCGCTGCGCGCTGTGACTTCACGTTGCTTCAAGTGCATCATTCTGCGCACGGGATGCGCATAATCACTTTGCCGCTCTTGTTGGAGCCTTTCATGTTATAATGCTTAGGGGAGGTTTAAACACCTGGGGTAAGGGGGCGTGGTCAATGGGAATATCACTCATGGGCCACGCCCCCTCCCCCTGGCGAAATGGGCCTGCCACCACGGCTGGAAAAAATCCTAGAGGAAACACTGAATGTAATTTTGAGATCAAAAGCACATGGCTTCTTCATGCATTTGGAATCCCACAATGCCCGTAAATCCCGGTAACCAAGGACTCTGCAAAACGGCATATTTTTCAAAGTCTACAAGAGCAGAAGGTCCTCATAGCACTGTAATGCCACCAGTAATCCACCTGGTTTTAGGATGGGAAATAAACTCTATAAACTGCTCTAAATTCCAAAAACATGGCATACAATACATCGCCGGCTAGTAAAGGCTTCATAAGAGGACATGAGGTCAGTCGGGGCCAGATGAGATGGATCAGGACACACTCGGGAAGGAGAGGCTGGTGAGATCTGAGAGAGCAAGATCAAGAGAAACATCAAGGACTTAAAAACAAAACATTAAATGGACACACACATCTGGACCAGCCAATATATGAAAGGCAAGGACATCAAGAAAGCTTCCAACTGCAGAAAGATTGTATAAATAAAGGGCATTGAAAAGCAGAGACAGAAAGCAAACCGTCCAACGGATTCTGTGATTCAATTTCACACAAGAATGCAGACCAAAGACATGTCTGAGACGTTGGATGACAGTACTTAGAAAATGTACATACAATGTTATTTGTTGCATTATTGGGACCCACTTAGTGTTTAAACAGGCACACCATTGACTAGCCTCTCTACCAGGGCCTGGCAGAATATCAAAGATTAAAGACTGACAGTCCGACAGTCCATCGAAACTGGTTACATAACCGCATCATTCATCTGCTTTACTCAACTTACAGTATTCTGTTCTATGTGTAACTCTGCTCCTCCATGTGCGTGTGATTTCAAATCTTCCTTCTGTCTTTAATCCATCTTACTTAACCTCCAGATGTCCAGAGTGGTGAACCTGACTGCATCTAACTAAGGGAAAACATAGTATTTCTACACACACCAAAACACCACAACAGTACACACCTTAAAGGGCATATTGCAGTTGTTTTTTTATTAAAGCTGCAGTCCGTAGCTTTTTTGGGGTTAAAAATTTAGATAGTCCTCACTGCAGAACACGAAATCCACCTTACATATACCTAAACCTACCCATCTTCACCCCCTGATCCCTAACCCCACCCATCTCCACCCCTTAGATGTCGATACAACTCCACCCCCTGGATCTCGTGTACTGCAAGGAGGTGCTACTGTAACAATTATCCAAAATTACTTCCAAAAATAATAATCTGTGATTCTGAATGCCAGTATCCACACCGGGCGCGGTGACTGACAGCCGCACACTTTCCTCAAAACATTGTGTTCATCCGCACTGTGCCGTGTCAAAGTACAACTCACGTAAAGTTGATAATTCCGCGAATGACTGCAATTGCAGATTTTGAACAGAGATTGCGACAAAGAGGAAAAACGGCGGACTGCAGCTTTAATATATAACCTTGTATGAAAATACCATATGAAAAGTTAATGCAGGATTTTAAAATCGCTTTTTTTTTTTTTTTTCATCATAGCGTCATATGTAACGAGAAGGAGTCTCTGCGTTTGCTCAGTGCAGAGTAGGTTGGGATTCAGTAGGAGCGGTCGTGATTCAGTGTATTTTCGGTAGTTATTGCATTTCATTTTATCATCGTCATGGTAAATTATTGTGTTTGTGGAGGTTGCACAAACTCCAGGCTGTCAGGACATCGAGTCCACAGGTTTCCGAACAAGAAAAAGGACAGTGCTACCTTCCGTGCCTGGGTGCGTTTCGTGCAGGTGAAGAGACGTTAGTGTGTAGCGTTCACTTTAGACCGGATGATTATAATCCCGGCGATATGATGGAGTTCAACATGGGTTGCCGAAGCAAGAACCAAGTGAGACTCCGGGCTGGTGCGGTTCCTTCGGTGCACACTGTCACAGCACCTTCATCTGTTCCGCCCGGCCCGGCGTCAGCATGTCGTTCGGCCGCCGGCGGGAAACATGATGGTCACGGATCCGTCAGAGATCTAATAACAATTAGTCTGCAGCCAAAACATGATAATAATCTGTACAATATTGTGATCTGAGCATAGTGTTACCTATTGTCAGATAATGTGTATATATCTATAAGCTAACACTTGTCTCTCACCAAGACACCTGCCGTGTTCTCCTAACACCACAACTCAATTTGTCTCCTCTGACCGTAGTTTTATCTAATCCTGGCTTGTCCCTGCTCTCTTGGCTGCATACATAGCAGGCTCATAATTATATGGCTGAGGACCGTCATACGAATAAACATTTACAATTTACTCAGCGTCTGAACTGTCATTGCGATCTATTGCTTTCCTATTGTTTAAATTGGCGGCACTCCCTCCCTTTAGGCGTTTTTCAGATGCGGAAGTACATTTTTCTCACAAAAACGACTCCAGAAGCCTTAATAGCGTTTTATAAGTATATGTTTATATTTAAATATACACTCACCTAAAGGAATATTAGGAATACCTGTTCAATTTCTCATTAATGCAATTATCTAATCAACCAATCACATGGCAGTTGCTTCAATGCATTTAGGGGTGTGGTCCTGGTCAAGACAATCTCCTGAACTCCAAACTGAATGTCAGAATGGGAAAGAAAGGTGATTTAAGCAATTTTGAGCGTGGCATGGTTGGTGCCAGACGGGCCGGTCTGAGTATTTCACAATCTGCTCTAGGGCTGTTGGAACAAATTCCGAAATTCGAATATAATTCGAATATTAAAAAAATCAATACTATTCGAATGCTGAAGTTACTATTCGAATATTGTTTTTTTATGTATATATATTTTTTTTTTTATACCGTAAAACTTCAAATAAAAGCCGAGTCCCAAATAGACGCCTGTCTCGTTTACACGCCTGGTGTGGCTGCAGGTTTGGGTATAAAGGCCGGTCTCAAATAGAGGCCAGGTCTGTTTTTTAGTTTCGGGTTGTATTTAATCTTCTAAAACCCAGATTGTTTTTTGGCGGCCGCCAACGCAAATGTTTGTCCCGCCAAAGCCTTTTTTGATCGGTGAGTGATGTAGACTAGAATGACTGCTGCGCCTGACAGGGCGCATAACGAGCAGAGAGAGAGAGAGCGAGAGAGAGCGAGAGAGAGCTAGAGAGAGCGAGAGAGAGCGAGAGAGAGCGAGAGAGAGCGAGAGAGAGCGCGTCATCAAACACGAGTGCTGTCTTGCTCTCTCTCCCTCGCGCATATTAATCAAAATCAATTGACACGATAGTAAAAGGTTGGAAGTTTCACGTGGAGCATTTGGAAATTTTTAGAGATTAGAGACTCTAGGCCTACACTCAATGAACAACATCTCAACACTAAATTATAAAGGCCTGTCTCAAATACAAGCCGGTGCAGTTCGACGATTTGGGAAAATAAAAGCCCGGGCTACTATTTGAAGTTTTACGGGTATGCAATCTTGCCTTTCTCGCCACCTTGGCTTACACACATGTGAAAATGAAATGCTTTTGTTTCGTCTGATGTACAATAAAGTTTTTGAATCATAACACAGTTGTGCACGTTATCCACGCTGTATCATCATAACAATACTGTCAAAATTGGTAAATGTTTAACAACGTAAAAAAACGCCCGTGGAGCGCAAATATCTCGGTGAAAACTCAACGGATTTGGCGAGCACCGAACTCATTGGAACCGTCAAGTCGAACTGAAAAGAACGATATAAGTTTCAGGATTTTTGGTAGTGTTTTAGCGGAGATATTAGCCGAAAACCATCGATAGCGCTTCAACCATATTCAGCACGAATAAAATGTGTATTGTAATGTTAGATGTCCCTCTAGTGGACAGAACGTGTAACAACAACCACATGCTATAGTAGCATTGGCGATCCATAAGCCTGAGTAATGTCGTAAATATTAATAATAGGATGAATTTGAGCATTTAATATTCGAATATTATTTGAATATTAAATAAAATAATGAATGGAATTCGAATAGTATTATAGAGGAAGATTGACAGCCCTAATCTGCTCAGTTACTGGGATTTTCATGCACAACCATTTCTAGGGTTTACAAAGAATGGTGTGAAAAGGGAAAAACATCCAGTATGCGGCAGTCCTGTGGGCGAAAATGCCTTGTTGATGCTAGAGGTCAGAGGAGAATGGGCCGACTGATTCAAGCTGATAGAAGAGCAACTTTGACTGAAATAACCACTCGTTACAACCGAGGTATGCAGCAAAGCATTTGTGAAGCCACAACACGCACAACCTTGAAGCGGATGGGCTACAACAGCAGAAGACCCCACCAGGTACCACTCATCTCCACTACAAATTGGAAAAAGAGGCTACAATTTGCAAGAGTTCACCAAAATTGGACAGTTGAAGACTGGAAAAATGCTGCCTGGTCTGATGAGATTTCTGTTGAGACATTCAGATGGTAGAGTCGGAATTTGGCGTAAACAGAATGAGAACATGGATCCATCATGCCTTGTTACCACTGTGCAGGCTGGTGGTGGTGGTGGTGTAATGGTGTGGGGGATGTTTTCTTGGCACACTTTAGGCCCCTTAGTGCCAATTGAGCATCGTTTAAATGCCACGGCCTACCTGAGCATTGTTTCTGACCATGTCCATCCCTTTATGGCCACCATGTACCCATCCTCTGATGGCTACTTCCAGCAGGATAATGCACCATGTCACAAAGCTCGAATCATTTCAAGTTTCTTGAACATGACAATGAGTTCACTGTACTAAAATGGCCCCCACAGTCACCAGATCTCAACCCAATAGAGCATCTTTGGGATGTGGTGGAACGGGAGCTTCGTGCCCTGAATGTGCATCCCACAAATCTCCATCACTGCAAGATGCTATCCTATCAATATGGGCCAACATTTCTAAAGAATGCTTTCAGCACCTTATTGAATCAATGCCACGTAGAATTAAGGCAGTTCTGAAGGCGAAAGGGGGTCAAACACAGTATTAGTATGGTGTTCCTAATAAACCTTTAGGTGAGTGTAGTTCCTACATTATTTTTCTATACATTGACTCACTGGGTACTCTAACCTGCAATATGCCCTTTAATAGAACCGTAATAATTCAGAGCAAAACAATTACAGATAGTGTCATGCAACTTTGGATCAATAATACCCCTCTTATTGATTTCAAAATCTTTGCATATAGGTAACACAAAAAACATTCACACATCCATCTCACAATTTCCTTCTAATCTTCAAAGATAGGCCGAACTTTTTTTTTTCTTTTTTTTTTTTAAATAACACTGCATGTGATTGGCATTGCAGTGATTGCAAAATGTGTAATTTTGGATCATGATCACAAACTACCACAGCATCTTATTGTCAGGCTTTCATAAATTTGGACAATGAGCACCAAATGCATAAAAGGACATGCAAAGTCATCTCAAATCCAAAAAAAAAAACATTTGGAATTCTGGGTAGTCATTTAAAGTAAGTGCACTGGCTGCACCTTACCTTGCCCCGTGGACATGCTTTACAAGCTGTGCCTGAACAGAGATACATTTTTTGGAGAGTTGGGTGGAGAAGAACTAATAAAGCAATGGGGAAGGATCTGCTCTATAGCTGTTTGCACACAGTTGTTTTGTGCACTAATGGCTCGTTTCCACTGAGCGGTACGGCACGGTACAGTTCGGAACGGTACGCAATTAATTGCGTTTCCACTGTCAAAAGTTGTGAATGGTACCAAAAAGCCGAACCGTACCGTACCACTTTTTGGGTTCCCTTCCGTACTAAAAGGTGGAGCTAGACTCTCTGCAGAACGTTGATTGGTTGACAAAGTATCGTCACTTGCGCGTGCTACAAGGGCATTAGAAGCGCCATTTTTCAATCTACAGTTGAAATATAATACTACTGTTATCGTATCACAAAATGTAGTTAAGAGTTTTTCAGGCGAGAATGTAGTTTTTTAAAGCTCAAATCTGTGGTTTATTTATAGATTTATGATAATTTGACTGAGATCCATTCCAAGCAATCACCGGGACGCTCGGCGCTCAAGTACCCCGCCTGGAACAGCCTTTCCTCGGCTAGTCGTTCTGATGTTTGCCGTTGACTCTGACATCTCTGTAGTGGTTAAACATGAGATATAATTCGTCTTGTATAGACCTAACAGGCGATCTTTGGTCTCGTGAATCTATAATTCGTTCCCTGGCCAATAGTTTTGGCAGAAGGCTAAGTGAAGTTTCTTATATTTGAGCGCTGAATTTGTATATTTTACTGAATTGTTTGCTTTATTACAAGACCATCTGTAATGTTGTTTTTTGCAACATTTGTACCAATGCACATATTGCCTGGAATGTTTAATATTTTTAAATAAACGAAAAGAGGCAGGGTTGTGTTTTATATTTAGTTTTGTTATAAATATAGGCTACATACATGCAGTGAATAAAATCAATAGGATATGCGTTGCCTGAACCACATTTGTGTGCTTATAATGTTTAAAATGTATTTAATGAAATCGAAAAGAAGCAGAATGGTGTTTTATAACATATTTTGTTTTATTGTTGCCTAAAATGTACATACAGAGATAACCGGAGTAGCAGAGCGAGCTGAGTGGCGGTTTCAAGAACGCGCTGTTCCATTAGCAGAATTTCTGGACTCGCGTCCTCGGGAGTCATTCTCCTGAGTCGGACTTTGCGTAGGCTACTTGGTATTGAGAAACCCCTAATGCCGGCGCTTGTTTCTTGTGACAAACATGCCAAGAAGCAAGAACAAGATCTGCAGTATGTCATCCGTAGTTGTTTACTATGTCGCTTTACGATGTCGCTTTCTTCTTCGCGCGAAGATGACGTCGATCGCTTTTTTCCGGCAAACACCACGCCTTTCAAGTAAGGGTACTGTTGGCGGTGGAAACGCTAGCCGGATCATGGTTTACCGACCCGAACCGTACTGTAGGCTACTGTACCGTACCGCTCAGTGGAAACGAGCCATAAGATGCTGTGTCAGAAGCCCCTTTTCACACAGCGCGTTGATCCCGGGAAATTGCCAGAACGCCTTCTGTGTGAACACAAACACGACCCGGGATTGATGCCGGGTTGGGGACCTAGTAACATTACCGTGTTCAGTCCCGGAACACGCGCTGTGTGAACAAAAGCCGTAATCAATGCCGTGTCGTAATGATGACACTGAAGCCGAGATCCTACGGCAGCTAGTAAAACGGTATGTAATGCGCTAGTTTATGATCGAATCAAAGAAGAAAAAAAGCACAACCGTGGTCAAATCGCAGCTCATAAGCAAACTTAAGACGCTGCTGAGATATTACATGTAGAGATGCACCGATTGATCGGCTGGTGACCGGAATCGGCCGATTTTCACGTGATCGGCCATGATCGGCGACCGGCCGGTCAGTCTGACATAATCCGATTTTATGCCGGTCAAATGCACTCGGGCGCCGCATGATTAACATCGCGCAACATCAGCATCACACGTGCACACGGAACGCGCACATGTAGGAAACCTCATGAATTACGGCCGTTTCACACCGCAAGGTGCAGCGCGTTTTTTTTTTTTTTTGTTCGGCGTGCATGTTAATCAATGAGTGCATTCACACCGGGAGCCGGAGCAGCGCGTGAGCGTCGAGCAGGAGTGTCGCGTGAGCAACAGTGAAGCGCGGGTTTCGGCGCCGAATCTATTTTTGCTGCGCTCAATTTAAGTGAAAGCACACTTTTGATGGACAAAATAAATATGATTTCATCCAAAAAGTGCCCAAAATGCAAAGAATTTGCATGTCTGGTGTGTTTTAACAAGAACTGAAGTAGGCTAGGCTATGTCAGAAAGAAAATGAAGACTCAAAAATATTTATAGAAAATTTACCCATTTAAAGTTGTTTTTATTATTTCTCAATCGTTTCCCTGCACATGCTCCACTTGTCCTGTTTAGCTTGGCTGGACATGTGTCAGATGAGAGAAGAACTGTTTGAGAAACATAACTTGCCATTGATATACAACAAGTGATTGCAATAGGCCTGTGTGTGTGTGTGAGAGAGAGAAATATATTTATACTGCAAGGCAATATATATTTAATTTTTATTTGTTATTTATATATTATTTTATTGCCATTACCTGTTTTCATACAGAAGTTTAGTTTGCTAAATATATCAATTTTTTTTTAATTGGATAGGCCTATTGGATGTGAAAAGGAAATGGTTCTTCCATAACACTGCACTTTAGATGTGTGGGAATTTCCCACACTAGGAGTCATTTATATAGTTCTATTTTATAGCGATTATCTGTTCAAAAAATGTTCTATGCAAAATGTTCTATTAAAGAGAAGATAGAAAATAAATAGTTGTGTGTGCTGTAAAGTGGTTTGAAAAAATAAAATCGGAATCGGCTAAAATCGGTATCGGCAGGTCAAACTCAAGGAAAAATCGGGATCGGCCTAGTAAATTGTAATCGGTGCATCTCTAATTACATGTCACGTGTCTTTACGGGATTTTTACGGATTGTGTGTGAACGCACTCTCTGATTACGCAAAATCACTGGCAGTGTGAATGAACCAAAAATCAAACGAACCCGGGTCAAATCCTGGGTCACTTTATCCGTGTATTTTCCGGAATCTCTGTGTGAAAGGGGCTAGAGAGGAATCAAACATAAAAACATGTAGATGTTTCGAAAATGCTGTACTATCATAACACTAATGCACTTTCCTAAGACCACTCAAACACATGTGAGAGGGTTTCACACTTGGAAAAATGTCCCATTTACAAGCAGACAGAGAAATCATACTTTCACATGTCCAGGCCTGATGTTATCTGGCTTTAATCCTCGTTGCTTTTGCAAGCTTAAAATCCCAGCACTTATACGGGTAGATTCCCTGTTTCAAAGGGATGAGCCAGGGAAGAAATGCAACTAACACATTTTAAATGGACATAAGGCTTTGCAGGTTAAAGTTCACTGTCTGTCTACTGTACTTTGATTTCTGGACTGTTTCCTAAATCGCAAGCAAAAAAACTATATAGATGCACTGATATTAATTTTTTTTCCAATATTGATATAATCTTCTTCATGTAATGACCATAATTAACTGTCCACTGTCCAGTATTAAAACTCAATACTATTTCATCAACAAAAAAAAGCACTGCTACAATGCTGCAAGTGAATTTAGACATAACATTATAATAATAGAGGCTACAGTATGAATATAGATATAAATTGATATTCATTTTGAGATAGTCAAAGATTGTATTTAGCAGTTGTTAAATTATAAAGTAAGCATTAGATGACGGCAAGTAAAAATTGTGGAAATGAGCAGCACAATTAAATATCCAATACTGACAGCTACCTGTAATAATATGCAGCAAAAGGATTTTTTTTTTGGCAGATACGATTTTAACAAACAATTGTATTAATATAGACTGAATCTATTTAACATTCATCAGGCCAAAACAAATACAATAGAACATGAAATAAACAGTGCTTTTCAGGTAGGTCTAACAGTAGTTTTCAGGTAATAAATGTAACTAAATGTAAAACAACACTGCATATTCTTCAATGTGTAAATATACAATATATTAATCCATATTAAATTTTCAAAAGTTATTTAGACAACAGCAGTGATTGTTTTTATTTCTTTTGTTGTTTGATTAACAATAAAAACACAGGAATATATTAGGCTGCTGTCACTTTTTCATATTATAGCCTATATGCATTGCAGATGGTTTATAATTGATAAAAAAAACGGCTGATAAATATTGGCGACCGATACAGCGGTGCATCTCTACCCAATACCCGATATGATACTGACATATCACGCATCCCTAAAAAAGATGGATGGACTAAAACAGTCATGATAAAGTCAAAACTTCTAAAATATTTAACTCAAAACCAAACAAATATTGAAATCTAGAGCCAGTAAAACTTCTAGTTATTCCCTCCATTAGTTTGAGGAAAAGTCTAAAAGATCACGCAGATATGAGAGGCTAAAGTATCATGGGAAACAATGTATAATGCAGTATATAGTGGGAATCAGTCAATTTGGTGGTCGGATAAACAGGCTTTTTGGGAATAGTTTGGCCAACAGCTGATGTGCAATTGAGCCTGTATATTTAAGTGAGTTATTACACTGATTAATACACTGATTCTGTGTGTGTAAAACCAGCCGTTGTTGCATATATCAGGGGCTGAGGTCTGGTGGTGGTCAGTGAATGAAAGAATGATTCTGCTCTTTTCCCATGCCGAGTGCTCCAGAGGTTAAAGGTGATGATTTTCCCTGGGTCTGGCTTTGGGTTGGACTTGGACCCAGAAATCCCTTCTCAGTCCATGCATACAAAACACACCAAACAAAGAGAGCGAATTAAAGAAAGAGAAGTAGAAAAAAAATATTCCTGGCCATGAGAATTATGAACCCTTAACTGTGATAATCTCACAAAAAAAAAATAACTTTAACAGTTTTAATAGATGCAAAGACACTGACAACAATGATAAAAACTACGGCTAAGTGAGTCCTAATTAGACCTATGAGGTTTGTAGAGTAAACACACAATCAGAGAACACGGCAATCACTTGATCTGTAAGCACACTGGTGTAATCATTTACTCACTGATATAGTAGATATAGAGAGTGAACTGGAACACTATTGTTTGTGTGATAAACTCCACCCTTTTAGACCATCATATGCAAAACAAAGTCAAGCAGCAGACCTAGAAAAAGCCTGAGTGGAGCAGAAGGAACAGACATACACAAACACATCCAGGGAGGACAGACAGAGAAATTCCACAGCTCAGTAGGAGATGTGTGTCTGTATGTGTTTGTTACAGTAATAAAACAATGTGTTTGTAATATAAAGAATTGCATCACCCAAAGAAGGTTGTAAACCATATTGTGAGCTGGATTATTATGGAGTTGTCCTGGAGTGGTTAAGTGGTTCAGACAATGTGGGCTGGTAACCAAAAGGTTCGAAAAACGTGCAAGGGTGATCCAAGAGCTTTCATCATTGTGCCTTTGAGCTCAATGATCCTGTGACTGTCCCTTTAAAAACTGCATTGTAATTTGCCTTATTTAAAAGGGCATACTCAGCGCTTGACAATAAGAACTACCTGATGGGCCGGAGACAGCGTAAACAAAGCTTGGCACAGTTGACAAAACTGTCACTTGGCCGATCGGGCCAGTGCTGCATCGCCACGAATGTTTATCATTTGCACATGTTTTTAAGCCTTACCAATTTAAATATTCAAGAGCAAGACGACACAAAAGAGAACTCGGAATTTGCTATTTGCACACTGTTTGAGATGTTTTGTGTGTGCACACATCCGGAGCGTTTCGTGTGAATGCTGAACTGAGTTCTCTTTCACGTAGGGGTGTGCCATATCATACCGTTCACGATAATACCGGTATAAATTTTAACATGATAAAAAAAGTGTCATATCGCTATATCAATCATATAGCGACGCAATGACGTATGGCGCATTTACCGTTCCCTAGCGAGCACAACAACATCACCTGTCTGAGAGTAAGAGTAGCCTGTCAGCCTCCGATGACAATTTAGTACATAAAAAGGGAGCTACTTCAATAGAATGGACGTGGTTTGGTTACAAGAGGTCAGACCTCCAACAAAGCACAAAATTTTGCAAAATATGCAACAACAAAAAAACTGTTACTGCTTAAGGTGGAAATACAACAATCAAACACACCGTCGAGTACAACCAAACTTTCTCCAAGACGCAATTTCACAAACAGCTTGAGTGTTCAGCGGTGCTGCCGCGTCTTCTCTTTCTCGTCTCTCAAAATGTGTTGCACAAGGCAAGAGTCAAGCGCTGCAGGCGGCGATGCCTCACTCGCGCATTTAGGAGTCGGGACATAACTGAATTGTCACTTGCACAATCGGGCCATCAGTGCATCACAACTAAAGTTTATAATTTTTGACGTCTTCTTATCAGTTTAATCATTCAAGCGATTTTAAACTATCCAGTAGGCTACTCACGCGCTCTCTGAGAGACTCTGAGCGTTTCTCTGCGTGCATACATACAGTAAAGCCGCCTCACAAACAGGGGGGGGGGACACAATAACGCAAAATTGTGTCAAAATTCCGGTCTTGGTTAGGCTTGCCGCGATAGACGGTGTTGACGGTGTTACCGGTTTTAAGCCCCATCACCGGTGACATCACTTTCCCACCGTGACACCGCGATGTCTTGACTTTTTTAAAGTATTCGTTTTTGCTAAAATATTTATTTGAATTAATTAAAAATAATAATGATCAATTATTTAGTTCAGAAGAGAGCATATAATATAATTAAAAACTGAACTGCGCAGTGCGTGCCAAGAGCCAGTCACGTCACAGATCAGCAAGCATCAGGATTCCATTTAGCACGTGTGGAGATGAGAACGAGTCAAATTACAGAAAAGCTTATTTCGAAAGTGAAAGTATAACGCGCACGCATTTAAAAGGCAGAGCTGCCAACTTTTGAGTTTAGCTTGGAGTGAGACTTTTCCGACGGGTGTGCTTGCACACGCAAGGTCTCTCGCTCGCTTTCCCTCTCTCCCGTACGCGCGCGCTACGCGGTTTGAAGCACAATCTCTGTCTCGCGTGCGCGCTCGCTCTAGATTCCAGGAGATTTTAACTATTTTGCGGCATAACTAGTCGATCACGAGTGGCTCAACAGGTAGATATATAGATAAACTCATCTTCCAGGCATTTGACCGACCAGGTTGACACTTCATGCGTGAGAAATCGGGGGTGTGGCGTGAGATGCGTGAGAGTTGGCAGCTCTGTAAAAGCTATTTAACGGCGCCCGCCCCTCCCTGCCCCGCCCCCCACGGTGACACCGGGATTACCGGTGTTGTCACACGTCGATTAACCGGTGGGAAATTTTCCTCACCGCCGCAACCCTAGTCTTGGTAAGTATACTTGTGAACACAGTCGAGTCGGTTATGTATAAAACGCGTGTGACAGACAGTATAATGAAAACAGCAATGGATCAGTGCACTAGCAGTAAAAGTGACAGCAGCCACATGTGTCTGTCATTAATGTTGTCGTCAAAACAACAAAAGATAGCTTTAATTGTAAGGAATGAGAATTAATAGCCTATGTATTTCATTTAGTCAGGAATCAGAACTAAAAGACTATGTGTTATTTTACATGTGATTACTTTATTCAGTTTCTGTAGTATTTCTGAATACTAGTGTTAGACCTAACCAAAAACTTTTTTCTTTATTTGTATCTTTTTTTTTTGTATAGATTTTTGCTACTTTTTTCAATTTAATTCACAGATTGAAATCAAGCTTCCTAGTGTTGTGTAAACACAACAAAATTACCCCCATTGTAAAAACGCAATGACTGAGCAAACATTTAGGCGACATAAACGTAATGAGAAAAAAAGAAAAAAAGAAAAGAAAAAAAATTCTATATCGTCATAAATATCATTATCGCAAATATTCTTGAAATATCGTGATATAATTTTGAGGCTATATCGCCCACCCCTACTTTCACGTCTTCTTACATTTGAACGGACATATTCACACAAAATTATTTTAAAAAGGCCCATCTTGGCGAGTACCCTTTGAGTCTTAAGTTAACGTAAACGCAGTTGAGAAATAAAACATGTGTAACAATATATTGGATTCGTGCAGCTTGAAGTGGCAGCAGCCTAGGGGTGGCCGATAAACAATATCATATCGAGATCATGATCAAATTTGATGAAAATCTCTGGACATTTTTATTCGGTATGGATTCATCTAAGAGCCTATCATAGTATCACACAGCAGAAAAAAACGTGACAACAGCCAGTCAGTGCATGTTGCTGATTTCTGCATGTCTCTGTGTGAATGAACGGCGGGGTTTTCGTCCGATACACAAACTCACACACATGTGACAATCACGTAGATTTCAGCGTCTGCCGTCTCAATGTATGATGACACGAACACATAAACTTCATCTTTTAGAGCTGCTTTGAGACTCAACTCACAAGCTTTTTACCAATTCAGTTGAGAAAAACAACCATCAAATACACACTGAAACTGAAAGTTTTTCACAACAAACAGTGTGGCAGGGCAAGTAAAAATGTTAACCAATGGTGTGTTTGAACCACAAAATGATAACTGCATGCATACTATTAACCTACTGTCAAGTTGACTTATTTCACTCATTTATATAGCACTTTTTACAATACAGATTGTCTCAAAGCAGCTTTACAGTGATAATAAATTAATGCAACAAATATTGTTTTGGCTGTACAGCAGCTCTAGAAGAAAGTCATTGTCCAGCTTAAGAACGTTTTTAATTGATTAATTTCCGTTGTAAAAATCATTAGTTTTTATTAACTTAGGGGCCGCTTACACAACTTACAAAAAACTTTCAGCGTTCTGGCTGTTCATCTACTGTCCTAAATTAAAAATGTAAAACATAAATAAATAATACAATCATCTAAGTTTTGCAACGTAACTTAAACGTTAGTTTGGGTGAACTAACCCTTTAAAATGCAGTCTGGCAAAACAAAGGAACTTAGGATGGCAAGCCTGACTAATCATCAGGTGTTTCCCCTTTAAGGCCAACAGAAGCTGATCTTGGCCCAACACCTTCAAGCTATACACAAACACATAGTGACCTTTAACTAACTAACTAACACAAACACACACACACACACACAATTTAAATGTCAAATGTCCAAATATAAGGTGATCGAGTGAGTCTTCGCAGTGGCTGGCCCTAAGCTGTGGAACAACCTACCACTACCTGTTAGAACAGCTCCTACGTTAGCTGAATTCAAATCCATGTTAAAAATCTTTTCTCCTGTGCTTTTAATCTTTTATAACTTTTAAGTGTTTCTTCTTCTTATTTTCCTTCTCTCTTTTTTATGTACAGCACTTTGGCCAACCAAGGCTGATTTTGAATGTGCTTTGCAAATAAATAAATTGAATTGAATAACAGTGTCCGGGTATGATTAAGCACTGACAAACAGTAGTAATGAGCCAAAGTCTAACTTCCTCCTGCCTTAAACCATTATCAAGATAAGCAAGACATTAAGGCACAAGAAACAAAAAAACTAATCAATTCTGGTTAACCAAATCTGGTATTATAAACAAACTGAGATGCAGAGAATGCAAACAAGCTTTTCTAACACTATCTTTCCAGCGGTGTATATGACAACCACTGTGTATGATCATATTATTATTCCATATTTCAAAAATAAAAGACTGTATCTTTACACAGAAAATATGCAACCTAACATGGGTGTGGTAACAGTCTGCAATTTCCAATTCTCACACACAACTGCAACTCATCTGGAATCATCGATCTCATCTGTCTCTCAAAAAGTATGACACTACCAAATTTCTATTAAACTATACTATATATTCATTAAATACAAATTCTTTTTTTTGACCCAAAATGAGGATGGCACTATGTGAGAGACTGCTATCAATTCCAACCTAATCTCATGAGAATTTGTAAGTAGAGTGCTAGTTTGCGATATCATATAAATGTATGCATTCTGACTAGTGTGAAAACATACGATTTGTAGGGAAAACATCAACATGAAGGTCCACCCTTAACTCTAACCCTAAGGGGGTGTGTGCAGATCGAACAAAAATGTAAGAATGAGATTTTATGCATTCATAAGAATTTACAAACAATTCATCAAATACTAAGGAATTGTCATGAGACCACCTTGTCAATTCCAGTACTGAGCACCACAGTGAGTCATCAGTCATGCATCCTGTCTGTCTGACTGATGTGACATGCTATGGTTGAATTGTTCATTAGCAATCCTCAGAAGGCCAGGACATCCAAAGAAGAGCTCTCCCTGTGGGAACCTTTATTCACCTTCATAGATGACTCATGTCATTAGCAGTATCAGTTAACAACCCTCTTTTAGAAGTCGGTCAATGGTAGCATGCCAGTTTACAGTAAACATTACAATCTAATCCAATCCAATGACTCCTTAGTATAAGAATACGTTTTACTGTTTGCATCATTTGTATCAGTGTGTAAGCAAGCAGTGCAAAGCGGAAGTGGAGTGGGGAGCATCAGTGTTTTCTCTCGCTCCATGGAGCGCTCTGAGTGGGGTTTCTCTTACCAGAGAGAATGCATTTTAGAAAGTCTGAGCATCAGCAGAAGAGGGGAAATAGTGTTCCCTCAGCTAACGTGCTTTGTTCTGATGGCTTGGTTTAATGCCATTTTCATTGGCGGGGAAGAAATACAATCTAACTGGTCAAATTATATAAATATATGGTCTCCATAATAAGTTTTAAAAAACAGTTGCATAAAAGTTATTGTATAACTTAAATTTTGTACAAAAAAATGGTCAGTTTGTACTTTTTGCACGTTCAAATGTATTGGGGTTGGTAAGATTTATGATTTTGAAAGGAATCACTTATGCTCGCCAAGGCTAAGATTCAGAAATAGAATAAACTAAAAACAGCAATATTTTAAAATATTATTTTAATTTAAAATGACTGCACTTTAATAATTTAAAATCTAATTTCCTGTGATGGAAAAGCTGAATTTTCAGCAGCCATTAGTCCAGTCTTCAATGTCACAGTATCCTTCAGAAATCATTGTAATATGCTAATTTGGAGATGTATTTGGTGATTTAAAGCATGTATTTGAAATCGAAATCTTGATCACTTTAATGAATCCTTTACTAATGCGCACTCTTAAGAAGGTGGGGTGCCTTTTGGGGGTTTGCTACTGTTGGGGCGCAGATGGTAAGTTAAAGCAGATCTATCACGTTTGACAGGACTTCGGCCCTTAAGGGAAACTGCATTCTCTTCACCTCAAATCATTACACCAACAAAACGCCATGTGCTTGTCTCATAACATTCACACTCGCCTTTTGTCTTGCAGACCCAATCCATAGTGCAGCGTTTCAAAGTGGCATTCAATCGGCACGTGACACTATTAGATACGTGTTCTTCATAATCAAGAATCACGCAACAGCCTACAACTTTCACAAATAAGTCAACAAGCATACTGTGCGCCAATATTTAAGAAATCATAACATATTTACTGTATATGGATCGGGTTTTATGTTTATTAACTGATGATCTGCTATATGTTTGTTACTGAGTTGTTCACAAAAGTCTTACCAACCATTAAAAAAGGCAACAAATACATGACTGAGTCTCTAAACTTACGTATTTTAACTGTTTTGGGATCAAACTTGCGCGCGGTGAGCTGTAATCTCTCCAGACGCACTTGAATCCTCGATGTCCTGTGCGAAATCAACCCAGCCTGAGTCTGAATTCCCAGGAAAATGTCACTGGCATGACGCGAAAGATCGGACAGTTGATACAGGATACTGGTGAGCGAATGACAACAAACTTCTTCCAAAGAAGAAAACAAAACAGGTTTGCGAACTCTACGACCGTCCGAAGTTACGAAGCTCTTCTCGGAGACATCACTCCGTCTCAACCTGTTCACCAGCTGAGGCTCAACGGTTCTCTCGGGGAACGGCATTTTAAACCCTGTTTAAATATGTGAGATGAACATCGGGTTGAAGCGATCTAAAATCCAAACGTTGTGTCCCAGAAGTTGCCGCGAGAAGACGGTCTATTCACCAAAGGTCCCGCCATAATTTTTGAAAGATGCAGAAGCAGTCCGGGACGTTGCCGCTGGTGTTCGGGAGCAACGGGGATCATGCTTTTTGAAAGCAGTGTCGAGACGAAAAGTGAATAGAAAGTATATGGAAAACAAGGAAAAGGCTTCCTGACCACCTGTATCAACTGGAACTGGATCGGCAAATCCACAGCGATGTGAGGGAGTGGTTACCTGCCTTTGGCGCCTGCTGCCTGGAAAACATGGACTGGATGCTCCACGGATGTCTAGGCTCTTTATTGCATTTTCAGTAATTTTTCTTGAATGTTCCTTCACCGGTTAAATTCATAAAACTAAATAAATATACAGGACATTTAATACTGATGCTTATTTTTATTAGTATTTGTATTTTAAATAGAATATTTATTTTATTAACCTCTCAAAGGCTGTCACAACTGTTGGGTGTCTTACAATGTAGCTGCATTAAACATATTTAATTATTCATATTACATAAGAAACATTTCAGTAGCATTTCCAAATAAATCTGTAAAAACACTTTTAAAAGTCAAGATGAACAGATTTCCATATAAATTCTCCTCATGTGATTAAATAATTCATACAGTGTATTAAAGAAAATAATAAAGTTTGGTATGACTTAAAAGATTACTTAAAATTAAATACAAAAATAAAATTGAAATAAGTTGAAATACTTAAAATAAAGTTAAAATAGATTAATTATTTCCTTTACAAAGTCAAGTATGTTATTTACAATAGTTCAGCAGTACAGTTCAAAAGTACAATATTAATTAGTTTATTTATAGTTGTTCTTGAAACTTCTGAAATCTCAAAATTAATGAACTTCTTACTTCTGTTAACAAAAAGTGAGCTTTAAGTAGCCTAGCTTTATTGATCTTACAGTATAAATAGCACAGTGTTTATTTTAGAAAAGGTTAAGGACTACTGTATACCAGTCTGATATAAAAAGTCAACAAAAATACAAATAAAAATAGCTCATGAATTTTTCTTGTGAAAAGAGAAAAAGTTGATGTTTTGAAATGCCCATGTTTCATATCTACACTATAGCTCCATCTTGTGGCTGCAAGTATGGTTTTTCAGTGCTAGAAAGGATCAGATAAGTTTTTTTGTTCGGCTGCAGTGTTAAGGAAGTGGACTATTGTTTGTTTTGTCAATGGATTCAGCCGAGGCAGCAGTTTTGGATTGGGTTATAGTGATACTCATTTTCCTGTTATTATTGAACCTGCTGAAACTTCCTTTTGCATAGGGAAACCATGACCTATGGCTGACAGAACTACAATGATGGGTCACTACCTGTTCCAAACTACCATTGTTATAGTCTCATTGTTTGTAAAAGCAGATTCATTAATGAACATAATGAAATGGCGTTATTATTCTAGCCTGTATCTGTCATTATGGGCCTACAGTATCAGAAATTCTAAATAATGCTTAATATGAATCAGCTTCATATCCACAAATCTCTATCCAGCTGCAGACCCGCAGCACCACCAGTTTCAGAACCCCAGCGCCAGAACCGGAAGTAAGAGGCGGAGCTTACATTCTAACACCAGCGCCAGGACCAGAAGTGAGGGGCGGAGCTTACGTTCTAAACCGAGTAACGCCACCTAACGTTTTGGAGCGTAATTTGCTTAGACACGAAACGGCATTATAACACACGAAACGTCATACTTTATACGTATTATAATGACACATTAAGGTATAGTACAATAAGCATTTTAAAACATTGATTTTGTGTAATATAATTGTATATAGTTATCCGTTTCATTGTATTATGAGAGTTACTTCCTGATCATGATGGTGAAAAATAATGCTTGAAACTTATGGGCATTTTATATAAAATATACTTTATTTCACAAGAACATGTGCAGCATGCATTTTTCTTTATGTAAAATAATGTCAAAAATCTAAAAAAGAGAGAAAATTCGGCATTGTTTTAAAAGAAACAATAAAAATGTACCGTAAAAGTTCAAATAATAGCAGAGTCCCAAATAGACGATTGTCTCTTTTACACGCCTGGTGTGGCTGCAGGATTGGGTAAATAAAGGCCGGTCTCAAATAGAGGTCGGGTCTGTTTTTTAGTTTCAGGTTGTATTTCTGAAACCCGTCAGATCGTCCGCTTTTTGGCGGCCGCCAAAGCAAACATGTGTCCCGCCAAAGCCTATTTTGATCGGTGAGTGATGTAGAATAGAATGACTCGCTTAACGAGCAGAGAGAGAGAGAGAGAGAGAGAGAGAGACCCGGCCGCGCGCGCGCACTCTCACGTCTTCAAACAACACGAGCGCTGTCTTGCTCTTTATTTGTCACATACCAGTTATAGTTCATACAACGAGCAGTGGAATGTAAGTCTGGTATTCCTATAGACTCATTGTGTAATAAAAACATACCCTAAATATTATTTAAAAGATGCAACAATTTTAAATATTTTTAAATACTTGCAAAAATAACCATGCTATTGTCATTGTAAACACCGGTAATTCCGCCCCTCCCTCACTTCCGGTTCTGGCGCTGGGGTTCTGAAACTGGTGTTCTGAAACTGGTGGTGCTGCGGGTCTGCAGCTGGATATATCTCACAAATCTAGCTCCATCTATTGAATTATACACAACATATTTTCGATGAAGCCCCTCCTTCCTCCAGCTGTGATTGGTTAGCTGGCCCAGTGTGTTGTGATTGGAAGCACCTAGCGTGTGTTCGAGAAAAATCTATACATTTCTTCGAAAAGAGCTACATTTCTTCAAATTAATAATTTCTCGAAAAGAATCGCTATTTCTTCAAATTAATCAATACATTTCTCGAACAGAATCTATATATTTCTTCAAATGAATTGATACATTTCTTGAAAAGAATCGCTACATTTCTCAAAAAGAATCGCTACATTTCTCAAAAAGAATCGCTACATTTTTCGTAAAGAATTGATCATTTATTCAAAAAGACTCGCTACTTGTCCTTAAAAAGAATCAATACTTTCCTTAAAAAGAATCGATAATTTCTTTAAAAAGCGCTACTTTTCCTTAAAAAGGAACGCTACTTTTTCAAAAAGAATCACTACTTTTCCAAAACAGACTCGCTACTTTTCCTTAAAAATAATCTATACTTTTCCTTTAAAAGAATTGCTACTTTTTCTAAAAGAATCAAGCTACATCCATCCGAAATGAATCGATACGTTTATTCAAATCAATAAATTTCTTAAAAAGAATTGGTACATTTTCAAAAAGAATCGCTACTCTCCTTAAAAGAATCACTACTTTTCTCAAAAAGAATTGATACGTTTATTAAAAAAGCATCACTACATATAGGCTATACATATATATGTATGTACACTGAATAAATAATAAATGATAAATGTGTTCAGCATTCCACAACAAATATTTTTAGAATTTTCTAGACTATTTTAAGTTGTAAGGTGAGCAGGATAGGCCTATATTAAAATGTAGCGCATGGATTCAGCAGGCATGTATTCATGATAAGTGGGGCAGCTGGTCTCGGAGCCTTTCCCAGCTCTACTGCGCCCCACAAATTTCCAATGTAAATCTGTGGTGAAAAATGGAACTGCAGCACGCTCCAAAGTGCAGCCAACTGGCCGACGAGCCAAGGTGGAGTGACGGGCTCGCCGGCTGGAGGCGGTGTCAGGGGATCTTCTTGACAAGGCAGGGCTGGAAATCAGAGGACCGGAGGCAGATCCACTGTGACGATGTCATAAGTTACCCCTAATTGCTGTGTATGCCCTGTGTTTTGTTTGGTTTATATTATTTGCATAAATGTTTGTTTGTTTCTCATTGTTTGTTTAAATATGATTTTGGTCACTTTTTCTAGTCTAAGGTGCACATTAGATGGATGGGATAAAAAGACACCAAGAATATTCTTTATTTATTTTCTTTATGTAGAATTTATATCAACAATATGAGTATTATATATCCACATTTTCAAAATTGACCTTTTGTCTCTGGGTTCATGGCTGCAGCATGATTCCAGGGGTGGGGGTTTAAGAGGAAGTGCAGCCTTAATGTTCCTCATTTTATGCCATCCCAAGGTATTCTGGGAAGTGTAGGCATAGTCTATTTCCCAGTGTGTATAGGGGTGGGGGGTCATTGTGCTGCTGTTGCCCATCTTCAAGTTTCGACGTGTTGTGTGTTCAGAGATGCTCTTCTGCAAACCTTGGTTGGAACTATTTGAGGTACTGCTGCCTTCCAATCAGCTCGAACCACCAAATGCAACACGACATTTTTGGATCTTTTCTCTTTTTCTGACAATTCTGTATCAGCAGTTTCTGGAATACTCAGACCAGCCCGTCTGGCACAACCATGCCTCATTCAAAGTCACTTAAATCCACTTTCTTCCCCATTGCATGCTCAGTTTGAACTTCAGCAGTCATATATATCCCTTTGCATTGTAACTTCACAGATGTTGTTTATGCTCAAACAGCAACATTACACATTAAATAAAGTTAAAAAATGAAATCATAATCAAGGACCCATTTAAAACATAGCAATAATCTCTTTTGCTCTATTTGAAAAAAAAAAAATGCAGATACATTTTTATAATATGTTTTACTCAATCTCTCAAGAATCAGTGAATGGGTATTTTGCAACACACCATGTGAATATGTAAACCATGCACATGGATAGATCAGAAAAGAATCAGGCAGTGCATACAGAGGAACACAAGTTTAATCAAAGATATGCTTCAGGACACTCATCCTCGAATGCACACAGATCACACTAGCAGAACCGATGAAAAAACACTTCTTCATGCCTTTATGGTCAGAAAATCCCTGGAGGTTTCACTTTAAATGTGAAGACAATTTTTTAGATCAATAACCCTATTGCTCGTGGTCTTTTTACCAAAAGCCGTACTTTGAATACCATGCCCAAATGTTACATTTCACAATACAAAGGCCTGAAGTCAGCATTAAAAAAGTGAAAAACAAAAATACATGGAAAGAATAAACACAGGAACTATTGTAACCAATCGACTGTACATGTGACATTAATGTAGTCTTTGGACAGCTTTAGCATGACGTTCTCTATGAACACTGAATCATCACAGCTCTTAACACTCGAACACACTGCACTCTCTTTATTCATCATGTGAAAACATTGTAACAGCATCTGTCTCTGTGTATATGGATGATGTTTGATCACAGTTGGACAGCAGTGACCTGCATTACACAGGCATCTTTGAGATACAATCATGAACGCGAAACACTTCACTCACCAATACAGTATGAGTTCAGTGGCTAGATCAGATATTTTTGAAACAAAAAAAAAAGTCTGCAAATTCTCAGCAACTTCACTGTAATAATCTTCAATGCACTGAACAGTCCAATAAATAACAGTAAATGTTAATCAGCAATGCTGCTTTTGATAGTTAGTCTCATCAGCTATACAAACACAACATTATTATTAGAAAAGACAATGAGAGATGCTTGTTATTTTCTGTTATAGAGAACAAAGTATAAGTGTGACAAGTAAAAATTTAAATCAATATACATTAAGTTTTAAGTTCTGACACGGCTGTCTGTAACTACATGCATAAAATAACAAAGAAATGACCCAACTGAAAGGCAAGAATATTTTGAACTACTAGCTGTGCCACATTAAAAGTCAACACTGATAAATCTCGCATTGATGATAAAGAGGGAGAAATACAAAAAAAGAACACAATAAATCTGGGGCTCTGTGGAAGCAAAGAAGCGAATGATGGAGAGATGAGATAAATGTTATAGAACTTACAGACACATACATGACCCTACTCTACCACAGAGATTAATAAATATTAAATGTTTTAGACAGAATCCATCCGGTTTAGAAAATGCTGCAAAATCTTCTTTCGTAAAGGCCTTCAGATCCATCTTTGCATTGTTAGAAAAGTCCTGCCCGTTCGTTTTTTCCTCACACTCGCCGATGCACTCCGGTCCTGTGTGCTGATAGAGGGAGAAACACGCTACTGGTTGATTTACTCAGTGTTGACCTAAATAAGGAAGTTCTCCAGGAGAAAGGCGTGTTTGCTCCATTGTTTATTACCTAAATATGACGTTTGTAGGCCGTTTTAATTAGGATACACACATTTATCCTGTACCAGACTTAGGATGAAATTTGAAGACAGAGGCTGAAATTAGTCACATTGGGTATAGAGGACAGTGACATCAAGCACAAAATCCAGACTATATCTTTAAGAGTGCAAAACAGAGGAGCCATGTACACGGCCCATTCTTCCTGGACTCAAACAGCATGACAGACACACTCATAAAGTTTGCATACACATCGAAACACGCACACTCAATATTAAATCTCTTTGTCCCTCTCCCAGTAGTAGACATCCCGTGAATTTCCTTGTTTTGATCTTTCTTTCTTTACAACTATATCTTTACATACACACACATATTCCTGTCCCACAGTCTTGACTCCAGGCTTATCTGGTGTAGTATACTCTGTAGTAGACGGTTTTAGACCTCCAGAGCGAGTAGGAGTTGTCGAACTTGAGCAAGTATATACCACGGCCGGGATACTGGTGACTCCCAGCGTACACCTCCTCATGACAGTCCCGCCGGTACACCGGCACTATCTCATCCACCTGTGGTTTCCCAGCCTCCTTCTTGGCTTTTTCTTCCTCAGACTGCCCTTCACCTGAGAGAAAGAGAGCAGGACTTAAATCTACAATTCATATTTACAGAAAATGGGTAGCACTTTATTTTACAGTCCTGTTCCGCATGTATATACTATGTACTTCTTATAGCAATTACAATAACTGGGTAATAACTAGGTACTAACCCTGAACCTACACCTAAAACTAACCTTAACCCATGTAGTTACCTTATATTAACCAGTACTTTCATAGGTTAGTACACCAAGTACACGTACTGTAAAATAAAGCGCAAACAGAAAATGTAACAATCACAAAACAAACAATCTAGGCCTTTATATCAAAAGGAGCCTTTTGATTTCCAGTTTAAAAATGCACCAATATTACAATTATGGCTGATACCAATAAGCCGAATTTTCAAAATACAATTTTGCCAAAAGAAATGGGATTCTACAAACTAAAATACCTAAATAGCAATATACAGGGGGGTTGGACAAAATAATGTGAACACCCATTATAGGGGTTAATTTGACTGAATTTCTTCACTTGCAAAGAGTTCAAGCTTTGAGATTTTATTTTGTCAGAAAACTGCAGGGAGTCCTCTAAGTTTCTATGATAACAGGTTTACAGACTCTTCTCATTACAAATCTACATGAAAGCGTGAACTGTTGTAATAATCTGTCCACAAACATGTTGGAAATGATTCAAATGTGAAAACTGGTACACGTTGCATAATGACCATTCATTTTGAGATTTGCTAAAGATACATTTAAAAGTTTATTATTGGTGTTTAAATAAATACTTTAGAGCATTAGATGGGTAATCTAAATGTAAAAATAAAAGAAATGAGCACAACTAAATATCGGCCGATAACCATTATGCTACAGACATATGCATACGTTCCTCACCTTCTTCATCCTCATCTTCGTCACTAGACTCGCTGACGTGCACGCTGACCGATGCGTTAGTAGAGTCAGTCCATTCAAAGAAGACTCCAAAGCCAATGTCGTAATAGTCAGTGGCAAACTCCCAGAAGAGATAGGAGCCCTCCTCATGGGTGGGGACCCGGACGGTCACCACTTCCCCCCGGCCCACTGTGATCACAGAGTCCACATCCTGACGGATCTTCTCTTTAAAGTCTTTTATCTGTGGCCGGGTCCACATTGAGGGGGCTGCTATTACAGGGGGAGAGTCTGAGAACCAGGAATATGGGTAAATAATGGATGGTTTTATTTGTATTTTAAATTAGGGCTGGGTATTGACACAGATGATGTGTCAGTGTGTCAACTTCATGATTTGATTTCAATTCACAAGCTTGGGATTCGAATCAATTTCGATCTTGATTCAATTTAATATTGTTTGGATATATCAGGTACAGTAAAGATAAACAATAAAATGAACTTATTGTTAATTTCATAATAACATTTTCAATCCAGCCCTATTTTAAATTGAAATGCATCAAATGATAAAACACTAAAGCATGAAAAGAGAATTTCAGACACAAGTTCGCAAATTCCTCATAATTAACCATAATTCTTAACAGCATTTGAAACTCATTTGCTTCCATAACCGGACATTCACATGGATATTCATCATGACAAAAATGTTAGGCAAGACTTGATTTTATCCATTGGTAATTGACTGCTTCGTAATTGGTACATAATTTTTTTCTAAAATAATCCACATTGATGAATGATTCACAATACACATTAAAAATCCAATTTGATTTCAAGTTGACATTAATAGCAATATGAACATTTTGACCGATACCGCTAATTCTTTATATTCGAAAGCCGATAACCGATATATTGGCAGAAAAATCTAAATTTGACCTTAATGTGCCTCCCTGCTGTTAGTCACATTAGCATTTTTAATATGCGTTATGCAAGCCTGATTACAAAAACAAAAGTCCATGTCCCAAGCACACAATTATAATGATGTTCTCATTATAATCTTATGTAGCCTATATGCACCTGTTGCATTTAACTATGTTTCTTTTTAAAGTGATTCCAATCATATTCAAAGCAATTCAAAACCATCATGGTGAACAAGGTGAAGGAAATAATCCATTATTTATCTGCTTTAATATATCGGCCAAATAATTAACACATTAAAAATGAACATCAGCCGATACCGATATGGTGGCTGATATATCAAAGTTGCAAAGTTGTAGAAATAAACAAAACTGATCAAACAACTCACCGGTGGGTCCATTCTCAGTGACCTCGTCTGCATGGTCCAGGTCTGGCTCTCGCTCTAAGCTGTCAGCAGTGGACTCTGCCTGTCCGTTCAGTGTGGGAACCTCCTCTCCAGCAAAAGGCACTGACACCTCACTGGCCTCTAATGTAGACAGCACTATAGCATCCTCCTGTTGTTTCTGCAAGGCAGCCTGAAGAAAACAGTGTAATATGACATTGGTACAAGACAAGAGATGTATCAGTGAGTCAAAGTCTATCACATGACAATAAAACCTGTTAAGCTTGCGGTGACAGGTGTGCAAAACACATTAAACAGTATACCTTGATAACTAACTACACCTGCAAAACAAATGCTACCACTGCAAATTTGTTCTTTATACCAGTCGTTCTTAACTGGTGGTTGCAGGTCTGTTCTGTGAATGTGAATAAAATGCAACTAATTACATAGTAGTGCACAGCTAAATAAACAGGCTTATCGACTTTTAAAACTTTTCATACTGAATTAAAATCAGCGCATACACTACCACTCAAAAGTTTGGGATCAATAAGAAGTCTCTTATGCTCACCAAGGCTGCATTCATTTGATAAAAAAATACAGTAAAATCAGTAATACTGTGAAATAGTATTACAATTTAAAACAACTGTTTTCTATTTGAATATATATTTTAAAATGTACTTTATTCCTGTGGTAAAATGATTTTCAGCAGCCATTACTTTAGCCTTCAGTCACATGATCCTTCAGAAATCCTTCTAATATGCTGATTTGGTGTTTAAGACACATTTCTTGTTATTACATGTTGAAAACTAATTAATATTTTTGTGGATACATTTATTTCACGATTTGTTGATGAATAGACAGTTCAAAAGAACACCATTTATTTTAAACAGAAATCTTTTGTTACATTACTTACTGTTACAATTACTTAACATTATTTAAATTGAATATATTTAAGTGAAAAACTGAAGAAAAAAATGTTTTACTGACCCAAAACTTTTGCACGGTAGTGTAGATTTTGAAAATGTAAATCAAGGATCATAAAAGCAATGTAGATGTATGTGACTGGGAGAATGAATGCTGGGTCCTCACCTGCTGCTGAGCGAGCTGCACCTGATACAGCTGCTGCATGTACTGCTGATAGTGCTGCTCCTGCAGCTGCCGGATGAGGATGAGCTGCTGTTCGGGACTGTCGGGGTACTGCTGCGCTGCATACTGCTGGAACTGCACCGCTGTCTGCGCATTGAGCGCAGCCATGATCTGCTGCCTAACACACCAGAGAAAGTGAGAAAAAAAATGTGCACAATAAAGTATGTGGAACCTCTCTAGGGTCGCATAGCATACCGGTACTAAAAAAGTACCACAAAAGTTTTTCACCCCATTTAAAAAATTGTTTCATTGTAAATCATGTAAATGTCAGTTGAAATCAAGACCCATTACTTCAGATGGTTGAAAGACTGTGGTGGTGATCCTACCAAGAAAGTGGTGCTAAAGACTTTTTCACCTTTTCATCTGTCATGAGTTAGCAGATTCTTTTTTAAAAGTCTTGACAGACCTAGTAAATTCATTTTATCGGTCAGACTACTATTCGGACTACACCAACAACTAAATGCCATAGGGATGCCATGCTCCCTCATAGACTATTGGCATTAGGAATGTACATATTTACCATTAAGAGCACATCAAAATAAATCTGGTTTTGCATAAACAAGATTGGTGACTCAGACGGTGGCCAGATTCTCACTGTTTTTAGTAATGTCCTTCCTAAACAAGATGCCCAAGACCATTTATTTGTTGCCTATGGTATCGATTTAGTATCAAAGAGACATACCAATGGCAAAACTGGGCTTTACTCTAAAGGCTGGAATAAACGGACATGACTAAAAACACTAGGCATCATACACTTGCCGACTTTGTAAATGGTTACTGAGAAAAACTGGGCATCATACACTAAACAACTGAGGATCACACACTACCAGACTTTCAAATCATTCCAAACACAACAAACTCATGCAGAAACACACGCCTCTACTAAGAGACGCATTAGAAATGAAAACAATATTCCAAAATCGGCTCAAAATATCAAAACATGTTTGATATTCTCAGACTGAATGGAATCATAGTTGAAGTGGGCTTGCTGCGATCGTCACCGCAACTCCTCCAGACTGCAAATCAGGGGGGGAGATCTCGGCAAAAGTGGTACAGTACACTACACATGTAGTTTTCAAACTATGGCGTTTTAGTTCAGTTCTGGAATAATTAAACTGGTGTGACTCACTTCTGCTGCTCTACACGGAGTCGTTCTTCCTCAACTTGTCTTCTTTCCTCTTCTTCTCTCCTCAGCCTCTCCTCTTCCTCACGCCTGCGCCTCTCCTCCTCTTGACGCAGTCGCTCACGCTCTTCATCCTCTCTGCGCCGCTGCTCCTCTTCCTCCTGCCTTCTCAGCAAAAACAAGACAACATACACACTGTGAGAGACATCCGTGAGGTTACAGAGTGTTCAGGTTTTAAACATGTTGTTTAGGGTGATCAATTCTTGATTGGAGACCAATTACTTTTTGTGGACACGGTGGATCTCTCTGAGAGAAGCCTATATCTCAAGAGACCCACCTGGTTAAAGTGTAAAACAGTAAACAAGTCCAAAATAAAAGTGTGTGACAGCAAAAAGAAAAAGAAAGAAAATCAATTATCTTTATCTGCAAGTCTGACCTCTTTCTCTCTTGCTCCTCCTTTTCAATCTTGTGTGATGCGACGAAAGGTGCAAATAAATTGCAACATTTATTCAACAGCTTTACAAACTCAAGCATGGCTTCGTCCTTCTCCATGTTGCCCAGAGATGCCCATTCTCTTCTGAAAAAATTATTTAAAATAACGTATATTAAAAATGCTAATGTGACTAACAGCAGGGAGGCACATTAAGGTCAAAGTTCAAATCATCACTCTTACCTGCGGTCATTTCCCAGCACATCGAAGAAGCCCACCTCAGGGGAAGCATCTGGGTTGTAAGGCCCCTGCAACACCTGCTTGTGGAGGGCTACCAGACGAAGTTTATCCTCGTAGGTCGGGTGGAAGGCTTTCCCGTCCTTCTCTGAGGAAAAAACATCACAAATATGTGGCTTTAAAAGTGGAAATGGTTCTCATTAGATTAAAACAGGGATTTCCAAACTTTTTTTGACAGGTGAATGCCTTAGAAAAAAAAATATTTACTTGAAGTACTCATTTGCATGTTCACTGTTCTCTGATGTTGGTTGTTGGTCACATGACTTGCTAAAAAAAATAATATATTTTATGTTTACCTGCAAGTGTTTAATTTCTATTGCTTTTACTCTAAATGATTTAATTCAGTTTTAAATTTTTACGATCAAATTAATTATTAGCTTTACATAAACTCATAAACCCCCTAAAGTTATCCCACGAACCCCAGTTTAGAATGTCAGCTAATGCACATTTCTAAGTTAATACAGATCATGTCAAAATCATGAAAAGATAATCATGATTTTTCTGTAAATTGTGTAAAAGACTTTTTTTGTGCATGCTTTGAAAGTCAAGAGCAAGATACATTCGTGGCATTAGTCCTCAGCTGGAAACTGCAACATCTTGATTGGGAATTTGGGACATCAGTTGTGCATTAATGTGCATGATTAGAGAGCTGCAGCACTTAGACTATACAGCTGATGGACACAACCATACTTCATTCATCATCAGCCCACAGAAAAGAAATAGGTGTAGACCTGAGAAAAGGATTAAACATTTTAATGGACAAAAACTGAAAGTGCTGAAATAACACACAGACAAAGAGACCAACCAAGTTCAGCACTTGTAGTTCACTTGTCTATTTTGAATATTTATGCAATCTGTCGGTCTTTATGAGTTTAAGCCATCAGTCAGGCACATGACACAGACACACAGTGGTGCTATCACCGGTTAGGGCAGTTCCTCTAGAGGACCTCAACCCTTGAACACCGAGATAGAAGTAACTACAAGACCTATATAAGCAGAACTCTTTTTTTCAAACCAAATACTAAGAATGAAAAGGACCATAATATGAAAACCACGACCTCACTAGATCTAAACAAATGTGCGAATTGAATCTGCAGCACAGAGATGCCCGTGCTAACGAATGTTTGTATTCAATCAATGTCCATATTAATGTATATAGTGACATAAAATACCTTTGAAAAACCTGAGCGCCAGCCCGTAGAGCTCGACTAAATCAAAGCCCCATTTCTTCTCGATGGCAGGTTCGCCCTCCTCTCCATCGACACTCACAGGGTTGTCAGCGTTCTGGTCCGCCGAGCGGGCGGCGGGCGTCTCGGCCTGTTCCTGCTCGCCCTCGGAATCCGGGCTTAGAGTCAAACCGTCGATAGAAACTTCGAGCCGGCTTGAATTTGCACTGTTGAGGTCGCCGCTCTGAACCTCTGTCGCCATCGTGCAGAATGTCAGCTGAAGCAGCCACGTACCTACTTCCGCCCTGCTCCGCCGGAACTTCCGGCATCATGACGTAGAAATGTTCGACTACAAGAGCTTCAAAACCTTAACAAATTATTCTGCATTTATTAATATTAAGAATTACGTAAAATAAAAAGGTCTCAATCCAAAAAAAGTAATAAAAAGCATAAAAGTAAAGGCAAAAGAGCTGTTCGAGAACGTAATATTATTGTAATAATGTATAGGCCTACCACATATATGGAAGTAAAATAATGTCAAATGTTTTTGAAACAAAAAGCATGTTGAATTGCACCAATCGAAAAAAAAAATGCATTGCGTTAACCATGCATGGTTGAATATTTAAGCTGTGAATATTTCAATTAAAAACATTTCAAACACATTTTCAATATTAAAAATTCAATAATCCATATTCACCTTTCATATTTCACTTCCAAAATTTTCAAACTGTTTAAAAATACAACCCATAACATATGTATATGTATTTAATCAGTTAAAGTGTATGGAATTGTATATTATGAATAAACACTTTTGTTTTGTCAATATGCATATGTTAATGGAAAAATAACCACATATAAACATTATAATATAAGTAAAGGAAATAAATAAACAAATAAACATAATAAATAAACATTAAACAAACAAACAAACAAATAAATATACTTTGGTTAATAATGTTGAACCGTTTAAGATGTAGACTACACTTCTAATTTAATACTTGATAACTGTCTAAGGCACTAAAGAGACGACAAAATACACTTAAAATTAAATAAATAAATAACTTAAAATATAAATAATAATAACAATAAATGATTTAGATGAACATCATGTAACACACTAGCCTACTAGTAACTGTCCAATGACAATGGAGGCCTGAGGCTACGTACATATATTTATGAAGGGTGGTATTTTGGTAGGATCTGAGGTATTGTGGTTATTTTTATAAGAATAGATTCCAAAAAGTATATGAATGAACAATATTTTTGTTTGTTTAGTAGGCCTGTTTTTATTTATTAATTATGTTTTTTATTGTTTGTTTTCTTGGGGGAGGGGGATAGGTGCGCACAATTTTGTCTGGGGAATTTGTACTATTAACATTTAAGGCTAATTATATTCTGCTGAAATGAACGAAATGATTTGAAAAAAGATTCGTTCATTTTGATGAACAAGATTAAAAGATCCGATTCAGTAAGATGATCCGAATTTCCCATTACTATGGCTAAAAACCTGAAATGCGCAGTTTATGGGTATGAAGAATGTCTAACGTTAAACTAAGTTACTAACTTAACCGCCGTGAAGTAGCGAATGCTAAAGCCCAGTTAAAGTAGCTTATTTGAACAACTGTCTCTGTCTGGACTAAAGAACAAGAAGGATTCATAATGTATTTACGTTAACTGTTTGAGTTGATGAGTCGACGCTTTATTCATCAGCAGTTTTAAGTGGATTAGCCTACATGTAAGATTTTTTTTTGCGCTTTGCTTATAATAATGTTTTTAATGTAAATGTAAACTGATTTACCGTGTCAATGTAGGCCTAATTATAATGCACCGTGACCGGGTATAAAATATCACAGAGAGATGACACCTAACCAAAGTCCTTTTATAAATAGTCTCTGACCTAACATATACTCGGTAACGGTAATAACGGTACCGGTACCTATAACGGTAAGCATCGTCAGTCGCAAAAGAATCATTATCTTTACTACAAGCGTAAACAATTTTTTTTTTTTTGTGTGCAATTTATTAATAATAACTTTTTATATTTCCCCACACTCTATAAATCTCTTCGTGCATTGTTTTGAACTTAGTTTTGCAAGCCAGCCCCTGCCTACGAACTAAAATGGGCTGTACAATCCCATACTGAGAATAAAGATGTTGATTAAATGATCATTTTAATGTAGCAACAGCTATCTATCTGTCACGATAGGATTTTTTTTTTTTTTAATTTTTAATAAAATAGCAGCTTCCTTGAAATTTTGGTTATGTTTGTCTCTGTTATGTCTACAGTTTTTGAGCGGCAATTATAAAATAACTATTAAAGCTCTCTGTGCTCTTATGTTCTAATCTAGATCCATAGGGGGCAACAGAGGATGCTTTTACTCAGCACTCAAATGAAGTTAGACTAGAAAACACACCACAGTCTCTCGTTTTAACAAGGACAGTGTTACACAGAAAACATTTTGATGATCACAGGATCCTAACTATGTTTTTGGGATAGTTCACCTAAAAAATTTAATTTAATAATTCAGTCATCATTTACTTACCCGCATGCAGCTCCAAAGCTTCTTTTTCTGTGAAGGATATGAGCTGTGTGAGTTCTGTCTATAAATCACACAGACACAAATTAGGACTAAATGGTGGAAAGGTGTTATTCATTCTAGAAAGATTGTAGAAGTGAGCTTTAGGACACGACAAAACAAATAGAAGTAGTTCTGTGTTCTTTCCGTAATGGAGAAGTTCATTCTGAAGCAAAGCAGTTAACCTGTAAGCTTGATTTTTGGGGGAAAAGAATATGTTAACCTGTAACCCTAAGCTTGGGTAAAAGAGGCAAAAACGTGAAGATACAAAGAAAACATCAACCTACAATTTTGAGCTTGAGCGAAAGAGAAAATCAACACAGCCTGCAACTTTAAAATTGGAGAAAAGAGAGGAAAACAATGTGGAAAATACATGACGAAAACATTAACCTGTAACCGGCGGCGGGGGACTAATTTTTGTAGAGGACAGTAATGGAAATGGGTATTCGAAGGTGTATCCAGGTAAAAAACAAGGTACCGTCTCAAAAGTCATGGCATAATGTGCAAGTATTTTGTGTTCTTGACTTCTAGTGGAAACAATAACACCCAAACCTATGAGTTTCAAAAAATGTTAAATGTTACAGATCAGAAATAATATTCATGCATTATTGCAGCAGAGACAAACTATAAAAAGAAAAAGAAAAGAAAAAAAGTTGTTGACTACTTTGATCTATTTGTTACAGAGATGGGCTTGGTGAATTATAAAATTATATATAAAAATAAAATTATGTCACCCTTCATAATATTTGTATTGTATTACTTTGCCTAATTTATTTAGATAAAACAGTGTTTATATCTCAGGTACATTGGGCATTGTTAAAGATAATGTGTACAACAGGTAAATAGTACAGTAGGCCTACAAATAGAAAAATAAAAATATTCTGCATTAGTACTACATATAGTGCACTTCAATTGAAAAAATAATTCATATACAGGACTTTTTACACTTTGCTATTTTTACACATTGCAAAAAAGGAATGACCACATTGATCTCATCTGGAAATGGTTTGTATGTGGTTGTCACTTTTCCCTCTTTTGTTTGTAATTGGTAGAATTTCTCAAAATCAAAAATATCAAAAGGAAAAATACATTCCTTAAAAAATGCTGTCATCATTTACTCACCATCATGTTGTTCCAGTCAAAACACGAACACAAAAGACAAAGTCATACAGGTTTGGAACAACATGATGATCATTTTTGACTGATGCTAATCAGTCTGTCAGTTACAATGTTGGGAATGTCGCCCTTAATCAGCACCCAATCACATGGTAAACGAAGTGCCATTGTCATTGGTCGAGCCGTCCATAGAGCGCCGTGTGGAAAGGTACATTTCAGTGGTGACCCGTGAGGACCGTCTCGCTGACATGTAGTTCTTCCCCAAGCACCAGATGTCTCGTAGGATCTTACGGAAGTGGTTTCTGAAATTCACTCCAATGAAGGCGTACAGCAGGGGGTTGAGACAAGAGTGCAGGTACGCCAGGCTTCTTGTGATGGACATGGTCAATGAGACGGCCTCCTCATGGCTGCATTCCTGCTGTTCAAATATGTTGATGGTGTAATACAACAGTGCTATATTGTAAGGCATATGGCAGACCACAAACACAAAGACTACGGTGAGGACCACACGCACTGCCTTGTGTCTCTGAAAGTTCTTGGCCCGAAGGAGAGTGGCGATGACGCTGGAGTAACAGAATCCCATGATCAGCAGCGGCAAGAAGAAACCCATCGCCACCTGAGAGCTGGGCACCACGGTTTTCATCGCACGTGCCGTCTCGTTCGACTGAAACAAGAAGAAGCACACATACTGCATGTCGTCGCTGTCTGTACTGTTTACAATGCTGGTTTCACTTGGGCCAGGTTGGTAACGCTCATAAAACACAAAGGTTGGAAGGGAGAGGAGCAAGGCCAGAATCCAGACGGCTGCACAGACCAGGTGACTGTAAAGCAGAGTGCTTGAACGCAGCCGGTAAGAGCGGCGGGCTTGCACTATGGCAAGGTAGCGGTCTCCACTGATGCAAGCCAGGAGCAAAATGCCGCTGTACAGGTTCACACTGTAGATGCCACGCAGCAGCTTGCAGGACAAGTTCCCCATAGCCCACCCGTACTGCTCGCTGTAGATAATCAAAGGCAGGGCCACCACAAACAGGATGTCAGCGATGGCTACGTTCAGCAGGTACACGTCAGTCATGGACTTGGTCCGCTTGTAGAGGGCATACGTCACAATCACGAGGGTGTTGCCGATGAAACCAGCTAAACAAATGATGGGATGAATAAACAATTGGAGGAAGTTCTCAATGTTGACACTGCGCTCGTTCGAACACGGCTCCTCTATACCATTATACATGCCTGGATCATCAGTGTAGTTGGAGTCTTCATAGTTTAAATAATCATTCATTTTCCTCTTTTGAGACTGTTAGGAAAGAAAAGAATAAGAACATCAGTCGAAATTGAGCTCACGTGTCAAAGTGGAACTAAGTTTAAAGATGGTATATTCAACCAGATTTTTTAATATAATTTAATAAGATGCTTGTTTAATAGCTTAATAACAATATTGGACGTCTAAGCTGATAGCAGCGATCAGGCGCAGTTAGGTTGAGTTTGAGTCCCCGTACGGGTATATTTAGCGATCCTGCCCCCCTCTCTCTCTCTCTCTCTCTCTCCCACTTCACTTACTGTCATTTCTCTATATTATATCAATAAAGTAAAAAATAAATAAATATTAGACTAGAATATGAGTGATATGATATTAAAATATCAACAAATTAACTTATAGTTTTTTCTTCTAAGAATGCAGAGGCAGAAGTTTGTCATCGTTTTGTCGCTGTATACATTTTTAATATGCAAGTGTGAATTACTGTATATGACAGACTAGGTTAAATCCCTCTATACCAGGAAAAATCTCATGTGCAAACATGGCTTTGTAGTTTGACATTTTATCTTTGCAGAAAGAGGATATCTGCAGAAAATCAGGTCACACACAGCAAGAGAATACAACGCATACAACCTATTTAGTGGCCATTACTGGAGAGGATGTTCGTCTAGAAAAAGCGTAGCATTTCTCAAACAAATTACTACTTTCCATGCATTCATAAGATTTACAGCAAGCATCAGACACGGAAAGCCGGACATCTGATAAAGTCATGTCTCACAGGTTCCAGGAAACATAAAAAGCTAAAAGAAATTGAAAAAAAAAAAAAAACAACTCCGCGCTTAAAGATCCAAACAATAATCATAAAAGCGGATTTTTATGTTTGCATGTCATAGTTGTTTAACAGGGGCAATGTTGATTCAAGAACACATGAGAAAGTGCTTTGTGCACATGGAAAAAAACTTGTAGAGGAACTAAGGCATAAAAATATTTTGTCTTTACAGAAAAAAGTCTTTACAGGGTTGCTGTTTTTTTTTAGAATGTTGTTCATGACTTAAGTAGTTACTGGCATACAGAATTATGCAGATCCATTCATTGCTTGGAAAAAAGTATTTTCAGACAAAAGCACTTAAGTCTTCCCCTAATGGGCCAATAAAGTTAAGTGTCTCACTTGAATACACATCCTGCACACTAAAACCTTCCAATTTAAATATAAATTGATTTTAACGTGTTGCCCACAACTCAAGACTAACATAAATCTCCAGTCTGCATAATTAAATAGGTAGGTAATGACTTGGCACTGACAAAAAAGGCACTGACTTGCATTTCCAAATAAAAATTTAGCATGTGACTGAAACAAACAAAAAAAGAAGCGCTTACCCGTATCTACACAAACAAGTCTATTGGAATGCAGGGTGAGGTTTCTGACTTCTGTTCCTTTTGGTTTCTGATGAGGAAAGACAACTTGGGCAGGGCCACGCTACATAATAAACAATTATCTGACCTGTAAGCAAGCAGGAGGCGGCGCTTCACTGCTGCTGTACGGGAACATATTGGTGTAGGTTTAAATGTCAGACCATCAAAGCTGCCTGACACATGTGTAGTACTAAAGATTATGGTTTCAAAAAGAGCCATACGACAGACATTTGCTTTCAATGCTTTATGCACAGTTCAACGTCTTATTTCAGTGCCAATTCTACGGCACTCTCGCTGACTTTAAAACAGTTACACAACTTAATGATTTGTTGTTGTTTAACTCAATTTTATATCCTTTCATTTCTGTCCTTCCATTGTTTTTTGTAATGGCAATAAAAAAAAAAACAGGAAGAGGCAACAGTCATATGGTAATTACTTATTTATTATGTCAACTAAATACATAAAAACAAAGTACAAAATAAGGAACTGACAGTTAGATGTCAAGCAACATCTTCCATGTAGTCTGCACCCAAACTTATCTGCGAGACGCTCACATCCTGAGTGTTTTCATCAAGCTACAAGAAAAAAAAAAGTGAGAGAAACCAATCAATAAGATGCTAAATCACAGTCAAGGTCAAACTGTTCAAAAGACACTTCCTCTTACTGCCTCATTGGGCCTCTTTAACCAACCATCTTTTCCATTTACAAAACATCTCACTTCTCAACTTTTACACAATGCACGCTTATCAATAAGGCCACTGTTAACATTGGTCCCTCTTCACATAGAATTGTGAAGTGGGACCATAATAAACTGACATTCTTTACGAGCTTTATTATTTGAATAGTTTACCTCAAAAACAATCAAGATCCATAGTCATTTAAAATCATTTTGAAACCAGGTTTAAGCTGCAATGTCAACACAAATATTGAGGATGGAGACAACGATACCTTATCACTGATGTCAGGCCCCTCTATCGAGACCTCCTCTATTTCCTCATCGATGCTCACTTCACTCTTAGAGTTTTCAGAACGATGACTGAAGAGAAACGAGAGAGATCAGAACACTTCATTAGATTCAGATGGAGCAAAATAACATGGGACCAGTAAAACACAATGGGCAGTCTTTACCTGTTGAAGTCATCATCATAGTCAAGATCTTCATCTGCAAAGCATGTTTTTCAAAAAGAAATGAGATGTGACAATTAGAAAAGGTTGTTTGATGTTTAAGTTATTGAAAAAATTATATAATGACTGAGGAGTTCCTACCTTTGACACCCTTATCTTTAGAACTAGATGTACCTAAGACAACAATCAAGGAGAAAAGATATTACTGTCAAAATAATTTCAGTCAGGGGAATCTTTGTGCACTTCGTGAGTTGATTCAATTTCAATTCATAGAGTCATGATCTGACTCAGATGATTCATGAATTTTGGATGCGGTAAATTCTTTGTAAAGATTAAATGGCATACTAAAATACGTCAGCTCCGCCCACAAATAGAAATAGCGGGTTTAACAAAATCAGGAAGCAGCTCTGCAGTTTTCATTTTGTGTAATGGAAATGATTCAGACTGACCTAATTCCTGGGCAAATACGTTCATTCCCTTTAAATATTTAGTTCAAGACTGAATTTTTTTTTTCATCCTTTCCCTTCATGTTGTTTGTTTAAGATGTGAAATAAAGCATATTCAAAACTTTTTTCCATCTCTGAAGCCACAGTTTTTATATGCACGGTGGAAGTTGCTGCAGAGCACAACTTCGTTTGCACTTTTAAATAATCATATTTAGCGTTCGATTTCTATCGATCCAGAATCATCCGAGAAGCAATCGTGATCGATTTCACAATTGGCTTGCTACCATTCTTGTCAGATGAATGATCTTTTTGGCTGCTCTCGGCAGAGATGGATCCTCCCGCGCTCTTTAGCTGCGCGTCTGTGGTGAGAGCTTTTCCTAAACTGCTGCCCGAGCCTTCTCTCCTGAAAAACAGACAGGATGAGACTGCATGCGCTTTGTAAAGCGAGCTGACATCCATATGAGAAGTGGACGAAGAGGGAAGTTATATGGCAGGAGACAGACAGGAATTATCCCAGCTCACCTGAGTTTAAAGTCAGGTCTGGGCCTGTTATCAGTCAGAGCATCTCCCTCTTTATCACTGGGACTGCCTATAGCAGACAGGCTGAGGCCAGACAGAGCAACATTGTATGTTCATCCACACATACACATGACACCCAGAAGAACAAGGTCAGGGATATTAAGAGAGAAAGATACATAGGAAACATGCAGAACAAATGCAGACAAGGAAAGAAACAAAGAGGGTAAAAGGTTTTTAAAAAACAATTATGACTGTAGTCACTCCAGTACGCCTGTAATTTTGGTACCAGTTATTGGAGTTTCTTTTTGACAGTATCGGGTAATGGCGTTTGGGTATGAACTATATCACAAAATTGTGATAGCCACAAACAACAACTGAATAAGTAATTAAAGTAAATATCAAAGGTGGCAATTTTATAATACTGGAAAGTCTTATCACAGTTAATTTAATAAACAAGACATTGTTTAATTAGTCAAGCTCTAAAACATATTTGTGAGCCTTGAAAATTTAAAGGAGGCGGTTCAGTTATTGAATGCAATTGTTGCTCTGTGTGTAAGCTTATTTAGCTCTCTAAAACAGAACTGACCACTGTATTCTGCTGCTTTTTGAACAAACAACCCCAGTGGGGGTAAACAGCCTGATTTTGCACCCATGGGTTAAGATGGATGCAGTGGGTTTGAATGGCAGTGTGATCACTCCATGCACACTCACTCATTGAGGCTAGTGCCCCTCCTCATTTGGGATAAGGATCGCCCTGACAGGCTTCCTTCCCTCTGCCAGGGCTGACTTCTCAGGAGGGGGAAAACACAGACAGAGCACAGACACGGTTACAGAAAGAGGGCGAGAGAAAGAGCGACAGGAACAAAAAGCAGAAGAGGGACAAGGTGCAACATACAACAAAGCTCCAAGATCTACCCATAAGTGTGTCATAGTCAAAATCATAGTAAAAATGCAAATACACTCATAAAAACAGGAAGTACTTACTCTTTTTGACTATAGCTTTTTTCAGAATGTCTCTGTCCTGAATAAGGCTTATCTGCCAAAGATAAACCACTGTAGGATTAAGAGGCAAGAGTAAAAAGGAGAAGATACAGGTCAGAAAAACAAAAACACTTCTCTGTATCTCATCTACGAGCAGTTATTTGAGGTCTTTGTTTATAATTTTAACTTATGGGTGGGGGGGGCCCATCATATTTAAACAGTAAAAAATGAACTACAGTTATGTGCTTCAAAAACCAAAAGAACCCAGATGAATGTTTCTGAAATTACAATCAAAGGTGTCAGTAATTTAAATCATTTTAATTTTATTTGCTTTTTCAGTCTAAGTAGAACATGTGGGCACTGAAACAGTCCTTGTTCAAAGCTCTGAATGGAAATCTGCTCCCACAATGACACTCAAACCAGGACTGTGATAAATGCGATCACACTGACAGCAATTAAATGGCTTGAGGATGCTGTACTGTTGGTTGCTAGTAGGCATTTCTACCTACACGCAGTATTCAAATGCATTACACTGTGTCTACACTGAACGCGAGCAGCTATAGCAGAAAAAAGCAAATAGAATCCATTATAATAAGTGACGCGGTCTACACTAGATACAATGCGACAACAAATTCCTTTCTATTTCTGACGTACTTCAAGTGCTAGTGCTACTTCTGACACAAAGCACAAATGGATTTGCAAATGTCGCTTAGTCGCGTCCAGTGTAGATGGCCTCAAGCTGTCAAGTTTCAAACATGTAGAGGATTAGGGTAATTATCAATGTATTTGTTTAAATTTTAAAAATAAATAACTTTTCAAACTGACAATTAAATATGTATTTGAAACAGTTAATTTAATTCCTGTTTTTATTAAATCCAGTTGTATGTAACAAAAAAATTGATAAACATATTAATGTAATTTTTATATATAGTATTTACAAATTGCTCTTCTTTATGCTTTTGCCAAATGCTTTTCTATGTGCCATCTGAGCAAAACAACATGCTGTTGGACAGTTTACAGTTACATTTATTTTATTGTAACATTCAACTAATATTTTAACTATGACTTAAATAAACAGTTTGTTTATTTATTTGTCGTTTTGAACAGTGATATATATATATATGTCTTCATTTTCTTTTAAGTTGCAGTCAATACCAACAGTTTGTCACCTATAATTCCCAACTTTCATTTAAAATGAATGGCTTCTTGATACTTTGTCAGTGTGAAGGGTCTACATGATAAGGCATGATTGTTGATTTCTCCTATTTCTCCTGAAGGTATCCTTACCAGCCATAGGTCTTCTGAGGTTTAGGAAGAGGATCATCGAAGAATGAGTCTCCTTCCTCATCCTCATCCTCCAGTCCAAATTCCAGTGCTCTCCTCAGTGGGGTGGGAAGGTTTTTCTCATCCCCTAATCCCTCCTCTGACCCTTCAAACACTTGAACTCTGTTCTTCTGAGACCCCAGTGTTTCACCAGGTCTTCTTTCTCCAGCCTATGGCAAAGACGCAATATAATCAACATACTGTAATAATAACATCAAAAGGCCACAAGCTACAGATTTCATCTGATCAACATGAACAATGAGCATCATCTGCTATGCTCATGTAAAGTAACTACGGTACAATTTAGTTTGGAACCAACAGTATCCCATAATTTAATTTGAGTTATGTTTACGAGTGGTGTATTATGAGCAAGAAAAGAAAAAGAAATCGAAAGAAGTAGTAGTCCCCCATTCACCTGGAACTTCCTGTTAATAGAGGATTAAAAGATTAAAAGAAAAGAACATCTGACTTAAGTTACAAGAACAGTGGGTTGTCAAAATGCCAATTCTGAAACTGGCCCACATCAATGTTAACCTTCAACTTATGCTGAAAAAAAATGTAGCGTCATTCAACCTACTCACAAATTGATCCATTAGTTAGTATAAGACAACTTTCAAAAGAGGGTTTTTACTTGAGATGAAATGTTTCAGAATTAGTGTACATTATCCAAAAGTAAGTGATTAGACGAGTCGACGACATGCAGATAATATGGTAAACTGATCAAAGAAGCCAAAGGTGTTAGTAAGTGTTAAAATATGTTCACACTAGTACTGGGTGACTAGCAGAAGCCTGGGTCAGTGCCTTTGCCCTAAAATTTTTTTTTAAATTTTTTTTTTAAAGACTGATCTTGTTTTTATTGTGTATTAGCTTAAATCTGCTCTGCAATAGCCAGTTTACTATATCAAGTGCTAAGATGGTTTCAATTCAACCATGGGCTACGTTTATCACCATTTCACATTACGAGCGCTTTCTGCATCTCCATCTCGATTACTAAGCAGTAATTGTGTCTTGGGACATGAATTTCACTTCCACATGTGATAACAATAATAGAAAGAGGCACAAATCTAAATGTAAGAGCCAAATGTGTGCAGACACCATCCATTTATGAACCATTTATGTGACCTGAAGAAAGCCACATGGTTGAGCTGATCAAAAGCTCCTGTATCAGAGTTGATATCAGAGCGTGTGCTTTACCTTTGGGCCAGCATTTTCTTCCTGCGCTGAACTGTGTTTAACAAATCCTTTATACCTGGGTATCTGAGCACCAGAATACAGCCATCAGCTTCCCTTATACAACAATGACATGCTAGCCTCACTAAATCATACACAGATTTGGAAGGAGAACGAGTAAAAAAAAAAAACAGGATGACCTGCTACAGATTTACAAATGCACAGAAAACTGAAATGCACAGATGACTGCAAGCAACAAAAAATGCAGGCAAAAATTTATGACACAAGACCTGTATCTATACACAGAACTTTCACTGACATGAAATTTGGGAAGAAGTAAATCATTTCTAAAAATTAACAGGCTTTTTTGTATTTATTTTTGTTTTCTTTCATCGAGGGCCATAATAAACAATTCAAATGCTAAAAAAAAACAAAAAAAAAACTATACAAACGTACCTGTCAAAAGTTTGGAAAAATTACTATTTTTTTATGTTTTTGAAAGAAGTCTCTTATGCACATCAAGCCTGCATGATCAAAAATACAGAAAAAAATGTTTTCTATCAAAGAATCCTGAAAAAAGCATCACAGGTTCCAAAAAAAATATTAAGCAGCACAACTGTTTCCAACATTGATAATAAATCAGCATATTAGAATGATTTCTGAAGGATCATGTGACACTAAAGACTGGAGTTATGGCTGATGAAAATTCAGCTTTGCATCACAGAAATAAATTATATTTTAAAGTATATTAAAATAGAAAACCATTATTTTAAATTGTAATAATATTTCACACCATTACTATTTTTTTTTTACTATATTTTTGATCAAATAAATGCAGGCTTGATGAGCATATGAGAATTCTTTCAAAAACATAAAAAATAGTAATGCTTCTAAACTTTTGACCGGCACTGTATCTGCAGATATATATTTTTTAGATTATGGCCCAAAATGAATAAAAATAAATAAATCTAGTAAAAGTAAATCTGGTAAAACCCCTTTCCCCTTTGTGAGTCAAAATACAATGACTGCATGAAATTACTATTGTACATCACCCACCATCTAGATGAACGATGTAAGATATGCTGATGAATCACACACAGGAAACACTGCTACCTATCACTACACGCATCTTCTATTCATAAAACAAATTATGTTTTATGGTTAAACTTAATGGGCTGGATGAAATGAAAATTATAAAGAGATGAAAATTGTGCGTGCTATAAAACAGAAACGCTTGATAACATATTGTGGGATTTGCACATAAACAGGCTACCAAAAGCCAGCTTTGGCTTTGTGGTCTCAGAGTTATTTTTTTAACAAATAGACAGGTGAGTGAAAGACAGAATATTAGACACGACAAAAAGCAACTCATATCTGATATTCAACAAAGATCAGAGATTATAATCTAGTCAGAAGGTGAGAGGAAAGTGTGTGAGAGAAAGATAAGCAGAGAGAAAAACAAACACACGACAGGAAGTCAGTTTACCTTGCTGGCGGAAGATGAAATTATTCTATCTTCAGTAGTTTTACTTGAGGAGTTAAGTGCATCGCTACTGTCACTGGTAACCTATAAAGGATATTACTGACTTCATTATATTGGTACACAACAGACATAACAAAAAAGAATGCGTTTAAGGTTGCTTACCACACTTCGACACTGTATGAAGAAGCATTTGTACATTCCCAGGAAGTCCTGAAAGTCTATAGCTATGTAGAGTTATAGAAAACAGAAAGAATGATAGCAACAGACTCCATTAGCAACTATTACAATGAATGACAAGATTGACAAGAAATAGAGTAACCCTAAAATGGTGGACAACTAAACACGATCACAAACACTTACTATGGTTTGTGTCCTTGCCTTTGGCTCTGAGTTCCTCAGTGATGTAACTGTCCAGCATGTTTCTTTTTAAATGCAAATATGAAAATCAAATTAGTGATATATATGTGGCAATTTATAGCAATCGGAACAGAAATGCACTAGACTAAAACTACAGAACAATAAATACTATCAATTGATCTTTTATAATGGCCTTAACATTAAAGGAATAGTTCACTTAAAAATAAAAATTCTGTCATCATTTACTCTCCCTCAAGTGGTTTCAAACCTGTATGAATTTCTTTCTTCTGCTGAACACAAAAGAAGATATTTTGAAGAATGTCAGTAGATGGACCCCATAGTATTTTTTTTTCCTACTGTGGAAGTCAATGGGGTCCATCTACTGACATTCTTCAAAATATCTTCTTTTGTGTTCAGCAGAAGAAAGAAATTCATACAGGTTTGAAACCACTTGAGGGAGAGTAAATGATGACAGAATTTTCATTTTTGGGTGAACTATTCATTTAAGAGATGTTTATTCGGATTGGTATGCCGAAATATTCAGGTCAATTCACCTTCATTCATATAGCGCTTTTAACAGTATAGATTGTTTCAAAGCAGCTTTACAGTGATAATAGGAAATTAAAGTAACAGATATTGTTTTGGCTTTACAGCAGCTCTAGAATAAAGTTATTGGCCAGCTAAAGTTAGTTTTGATTGATTCACTTCCGTTGCAAAGATCATTAGTTATTAATTTAGGGGCCGCTTACACAACACCGTTTTAACAGAAAACCCTTGTTCTCAAATACACTCTGTTCCAAAGTCATGAGAAAGGCCATGACCACAACGACAAGAACCTCAATCAGACATGATTACAAAAGAGCAAACCAACAACGTGGAAAGATGTCAACACTCTCAGTCGTTACATAAATGATGGTTTCAGTACCAGTAAGTTCAGATATTTCCTAGAGATCGTGGCATTCAGAGTCTACAATGTGGAAACAAACCTGCTGAACTGTGGGAAAAGATCAGCGAAAATGCCAATAACTGCATCTCTGTTGATCTCCCCACTTCTGTTCTGTAAAATCAAACCAAAAGATTAAAAAAAATATATTTTTTTTTTATACTTATTTAATCCTATGGTGATTAATTACCAAATTATTATTATTATATAAATTATAATGATTTCTTATTACTAAATGAATAATAAAATAACAAAATAATGAATACTTATTTTATAAATAAATAATAATTATATACTATAAGGGTACATTGTATTAATTATAAAGTAATTACAAAAAAAGTTACCTTGTCATGACTGTCAAATTTCTTGCGGGCATCAGCAATTTGACGTGGCAATAATTCCTAAATACCATCCACAAACATTAATACAATCATTGCAGATTGAAAGAATATCTATTAAATATTATTTAAATATATACATTTATAAAATTGTATATTTGTTATTTTCATATACATTTTTCATATAATCACATGTTTGGGTTAATCACATTGAGCACCTAAAATAAAGACAGATATCACAATGTATAATCATGAGACTATAGTACTTGAAGTCTGACACGACAGAAGTCATGCAGTGCAAGTGGCATGATTAAACAAATGCACGTAAAGCGCCCGCAAAACAAGACAAAAAGTCTAGAAGTAGGACAAGCTTGTTTTGCACAAGTATCTTAACAGGAAAACCTTTTTTTTGCAGTACCAGTTAAAGATGTTAATTTACATCATGCTTCCCTTGTGTGACCTGAATAAATCGCCTGGGGTTTGTGATGTGGGGGTAAACCGGTGATATGAATCAACCCAAGACGTGCTCTCCAACCACAAGTGAAATAAGTGGGTTAGCACTATTACTAGTCTGAGACAGGATCTGCTCCTGAGTGCATCAACCCTACCTGTGCTTACTGTACGTGTGGGTGCAAAAACAGGTTACAGAGAGATCTAGAGAGATAACATATGGATTGGACCAGATAGCGGTGGTAAAGTACCTTGGGAAAAGTTCTCTCAGTCACCCGATCTCCCTGAGTAAAGAAGACAGGAGAGAAAGTGAGAGAGAGAGAGAGAGAGAGAGAGAGAGAGAGAGAGAGAGAGAGAGAGAGAGAGAGAGAGAGAGAGAGAGTCACTCAATCTGAAAGGCATGGATTGATCAGACTGGCTGAAATGAAGAGCATCAAAAATCACCTCAGTGAAAATGGAGGTCTTGTCCTTATGCCGGCCCCTCTTCACCAATTCTAGCAGGAGAGGGGTGTTTTTATTCACCTCTGATTCAGAGATGCCAAGCTCTTTAGACAGAGTTTCACGACTGTCGAGCCCATTCAGCTAAACAACACATAATAGGGTACGTTAGTTTTAGATGAAAGAGATGTGAGATGACAGAGAATACAGTATATCACATTTAAATCAATAAATCGATCAATCAAAAAAGATATCATAACACGTGCATGAATTTCTGAAGGACAACTCAAACCTTATTGCGCATGACAGTGTTGCATATTACGTGACACTGACGTACCGTGCTAATTTCAGGTTGAAACACAGCGAGAGTGAAGTCTAAATTGAAGACTTGCAGGAAGTCAGTGATAAGACCTGCTACCAAGCGCCCTGCAAGAAGAGTAAGACAAGCTGAAAATGCATAATTTGTATATTTATTAAATAAAAGATATTAAAAAGTCTAAATCGTGTAATGCCTTGCCAACAGTTTAGACAAGCACTAGATTATTTATTTATTCTTCTGCTTGTTTGTCTGAATTTATTCTGTTTTCTCATCATTTTATAAACGCAGTTCATCCCGGGCCTTTAATTGGCTGGCAATAAAACACCATAAGATAAGTAGATACATTTAAGTAGAAAAAAATAAGAAGATAAATTGTTGGACACTGACTTTACAGTATATACTGTAAAGTCTCTTCTGCTCACCAAGGCTGCATTTATTTGACCCAAAATACAGCATCTGAAATAGAAAGCTTTTGTAACATTATAAATGTCTTTACTGTCCCTTTTGATCAATTTAATGCATCCTTGCTGAATAAAAGTATTCATTTCTTAAAAAAAAGAAAAGAAATCTTACTGATCCCAAACTTTTGACCGGTAGTGTATAATGTTACAAAAGACTTCTATTTCAGATAAATGCTGTTCTTTTGAACATTGATGATAATAATAAATGTATCTTGAGCATCAAATCAACATATTATAAGGATTTCTGAAGGGTCATGTGACACTGAAGACTGGAGTAATGATGCTGAAAATTCAGCTTTGCCAATACAGGAATAAAGTATTTTAAATTGTACAAATATTTCACAATATATATTTTTTTTTATCAAATAAATGCAGTCTTGGTGAGCAGAAACATTGACATTTAAAAACATTAAAAAAATCTTACCAATCTAAAACTTTTGAATGGTAATAGTGTATAATATATATATTAGAGAGAGAGAGAGAGAGAGATTTTAAGTTTAAAAATTAAAAGCTAGAACACACTATATTTTGCCCCTATTTGCAGTTTAGAGGAGTGTTTATAAAATAACAAGTTTATAAAACTCAACACCAGACTCCTTTTCTTTTAGTTTCATACTATGATTCCATCCAGTTGGAGGATATCAAACATGTTTGACATAGTTTTCATTTGTCATGCATCTCCTAACAATGAGGTGCATGTGCATGTTTCTGCGGGAGTTGAGAAAAACATGAAAGTCTGGTAGTGTGTGATCCTCAGTCGTTTAGAGTTTGATTGATGCCCAATTTTTCTCTCTAACATTTAAAAAATTCGGCAAGTGTATGATGCAGAGTGTTTCCTGTTCAGATCCTAAAAGTTGTGTAATGTATGTATTGCACCCAAGTCATCTCATCAAAGCAAAACTTTTTGGAATCTAAACTTACCATCCTTCGTGTTGAGGGACTTTTTCAGGTTTTCATTCACAAGAGGGGTTTTATTCTATTTAAAAGAGTTGACATCTAAATGACACATTGAATCTTGCAGAGCACTCATGCAAAAAAATACAATGAATGTAACAGCATTTAATCAGCGAGATAATCTACTTATAATTACCTCAACTTTGTCCTGCTCCTCCAAGGCAAGAAAAACAGCTGCACGCAGCTCTGCCTGTAAACCAGAGAGACTTATCAACAGTCCATATGTCCTTTAGTCAGACATATTAATAAAAGTACAGCACCAAACAGACCAGGGATCAGTACAGCTCAAACTGCAGAGATGTTACTGTAGCTGCAGAGTCAATAAAGAAACACTATTATGTACAAATACGGTATAATTACAAGATCTAAAAAGGTGGTTTTATCCATAGCGGGGTAAAGGAATTATATTACAGGTTAGATCAAATTATTTGTGGCCTGATCATTTTAGATGACTTCATCACCTTGCCCAAATAAGATAAATCAAGATACTTTTGCGGACTTGCCGGTTAACTAAGAATTCAGCATGATTAGTTTAATATTAAAACAACCGAGAAAAACAATGACACTGTAGGTCTCATCTTTAGTGGTATGAGGGAAAATAAGACAAGAGCGCACTGCCATAACTCAATGTTATCACAACAGTGCCTGTTGTCCATTTGTTCCCATAACAACTTTAGCATCCCTATGCTATGCTTCTAACAAACAATGTGCTTAGAAAACGAAATATGTCCCCTGTGAGACAGGGATTATTCCGGCCTCATAAAGACTTTAAGCGTGTTTCGAAATAGACAGAAAAAGTACCTTGATTTTATTCAAAACACCACTGTTTTCCAAGTTTTGGATCAGTAGATCTCTGAGTTCCGTGTCTTCTTCAGTCGCAGACATCTTTAGTTTGCATCATGTGACAACAGACTGGCTCATGCTGGAAACCTTGGCGGCTGTCAACGGTATTGCAAATGGGTTCCATTGTGGACGTGCTTGTGCAGTCACAGTGCTGCTGTGTATGTTCCAACCATAGACTGTAACACGTTTGACACACACACACACACACACACTGCCATTTTACAACAAATTATGGGAAAAATTACTCCTATATATGGGTCATTCCTTTTATTTCCTGTATGGATAGGTCCTTTTGTGCAACTGAAAACGAATATAGCTAGGATGCAATTCATGAAAATTGGGCACTTCTGGAAAAGTTTTAGATTTTTGGCAGGGTGTTATGTATAGGCCTAAGGTTTTCAAAAATCCATGGATACAAGTTGGGGTGGTCCCCCTAGTGGCAGCTATCCATAAAATCCAAATTGGCCCCCGCCGAAAAGAGAAAAGGTTATATCTCAGCTTCCTTTAGTCTTAAATTGTTGTATATTTAAGTCCATTTCCATGTTAAATCTATTATATTGTCATATTTAGCTCAAATAAACTGTCAATATCTCTGAAAAAGTCACATTGAAATATTACTCAGGGCCCTAGACCCATATTTTTACCTCCAAGGTATGCTTTTCTTTGTTGATTGGACAGGTCACTATCACTATAGTGTCAAAAATCACATGTTGTGACCAAAAGGACCATTGTTGAGGCTTTAAATGAACACAACTTCAGAACTATGTCACAGTGAAAAGTTAGGCTATATTAGGCTTTTCACCATGTTAAGGATCAATATTACATTTTAGTCAAATAACACAACAAAAAAACAAAACAATACATAGGCCTACTTAAACATCATTTATTCAAAGAAAATTTGTTTCACTCTTCATCATTATTAGTACAGCCTCCCTCACACTTGCACAATGTGGTACAGCGAAGTCCAGCTCGGAGGCACTTACAGTTGCCCTTACAGGCAACCACACAGCCACAGTTGAGGAGGATGAGCATCCCTTGCTGACATCTTCCAGATATGTCCAATATGGCACCCAGACTTTGGTTCTGTGATTCCATTCCCAACACTCACTGGGGTCTGAAATCTCTGGAGTTTTGGAGAGGGACTGCTTCCAGACAAAAGCTGCAGTGTGCAGGGCACGCTTCCCATGCTGGAATAAGGCATGCTGGGTCGGGGGGATTGAATCCAGGGACTTAAGGCCATGAATGAAAAGAAGCTTACGGGCTTCATTGACTGACTTGACACCGCAGTTCTTACTATACATGAGTACAGTCCAGCGTTCGAGAACTCGCATGTGGACTGATTCCAGTGTGAGGCTGGTTGGGTGATCACAATGAGGGTGCCGGTGACTTCTGGGTAAGCTGCCCATGCATTCCATGCAGTTTTTTTGCCAATTCCATACATTGCTGATACAACGTCACATCCTGTGAACGCGTGGAAGAGGGGCAGTGCTTGGCATTTTTGAGATCCCAACATTTCTGAGATGTGGTGGATTGGAATATCTTTATATCCACAGCTCTGAGAGGCTTAACTCCTGGAACAGATTGATAGTCAGCACAACCACATCACAATCTGTCCTTAGGCAAGCCTTGGTGTGACCCTGTTCGGCAGCATGACGTAAATGTAGCATCATTCGTGTGTCTGCTTCCTCTTGCTGACATGGTGACAATGCTTCTAGGTCAGTAGGTTTGTTGCTCAGGACCAAGTTAGTCTTTGTTGTGAGGAGGAGGTGCTTTGAGCCAGCTGTGGCCTTCAGAAGTTCATCACTGATGAACTGAAACAGCTTAAATATGATAATTAAAAAAAGTCATTACAAACTACCGGTATGTTGAATAAAAGGGACATGTAATGTGGCAACACAATTTTTATTGAGTAAGAGATGTCAACACCAGCATGATAAAAATTGTACAAAGTTCACAATTTCAAAATGAAATATCACTGCAACTTGTGATCTTAAACACTTAGAGCAAAAAAAGTATCATACCAACAGAAATCATGCCATGTGGTTGGAAATTAAAATAAGAGAGAAAAAGATAGCTAAAGAGCTGGATAGAGGAAGAGAGCAAGAGACATTAAGAAAGCTATGCTTCTTTATTTTTTAATAGAAAAATCCTGGTTTAAAATGGTTAATTAAAATCCATTTGAAATGGAAACTTGTAACCTGATGATTTCACAATTATTAATAAGAAAAGTATTCTGCATTCAAGCATGTGACACCATAGATAGTTTCTATTTAAATAGTCACAGATAACCTTTTGAAGTAGATAGTACAATATGTGCCAACTGAAAATGAGCAGCGGAATTGTGCTTAAAATCCCTTTTCCTGTCAAATCAGTTATGATAGTGGATGAGAGGATATTGTATTTTGCTATCAGTGTGTTAAAAGCATTACTATCTTGGAAATTAGCTGCATACACAAAGCTTTCGGAGAGAGAAATGTGCTGTGGTTGGCGAGATGTCTGCAAATTACAGAATGATAAATAAGAGTGACTAGCACCTTTTGCATGAGCTCTCGGAAAACACAATGCTAGTCTCACTAATAGAAAATAATAGATTTTCCAAAACAAAGTCCCACGTAGACGTTCAGCATCAAACAGAGTCATTTCACACTAAAAATCACTGTGACAGCTTTGACTCATGCTCGATAAATACAAATAACTTTAAAATCCACCACTGAAAATCATCCCTATTTCTGGCTTTGTTTGATGCTTGCAATGGGCTTTGACTAAATGAAGACGAACGTGGGGTTCCCATACTATAACTGTACATATGTCCTTAAGATATGATAGAGTAATATGAACCGGTCGTGTCAGTAAACAACCCTCACACGCTACCGTAATCTAGACACGTGCCACGTTGCTTCATCGTTATTTATCAAAAAATTAAAAGCATCCTGCTTCAACTTCCTTGATTCGTAGAGCTTAAAGTGCCGCTGATTTCTCATGAACGTAAAAAAAAAAGAAAAGAATCAATGAAAGTGAATCGCAGGTAACCACAGAAGGCAAGCTGACCTCTCTTAATACTGTGTATAACTGATTGGAGTTCATTAATTGTTTGCATTGCTGATATAGTTGTATTTGTTGTGCACTCGTGACCAGATGATTCTCTACATGATTGCTTGGACAAAATCTACAAGACAAGTGCTCCATTACTATGACACAATGACGTATGGATGGTGACATTAACCCTGTATATCCAGCACACTGGTAAACTAACATTCATACACTGATTTACTTTCTTCAAAGAAAAAAACAAAACAAAACAAAAAAACTTCCCACAATTCAAACGTCTGGGCACCTCCTTGGTCTCCTGAAACAAATAAAAACACCAAAACATGGAAACAAAGGTGTCCCTGTGCAAAATCGAACATGAGAAATGTTAAATCATAATGCATTCATCCTTTTGGACTTGATCACCCATGTTCAAACCCTAAAACATGACTGTATTAAAAGATTTATATAAAACTTAATACTTTACATTTAGTAAAAAGATTCATCAGCTTTCTACTATGGTAAGAATAAGAAATTGCATATACCCAAACTTTTGCATCCCATATCTAAATAAATGATTGATTCGTTGTCATATATTGCTGATATCCTATCATACTACCACTAACATTTTACGATCATTAAATTAATAATTAATGTTGGATTGTCTCCTTGAAATTTTCTGTAGTTATTGGCCTCAAGCAGCCGGGCGTTACATTTAGAGAACAGACTTAGTTATGAAGTTATGAAATATTTCGTGGGATTTACACCAGTGAGTTTCCGTGTCATGATGTTTGCTTTCACAAGTTTTTTTTCTATTTTTCCATCTATTTTGGGAATTAAAACGAAGAAAAAAAACTAAAACAAGCAAAGAATTAAACAATACACATACTGCATTAGAGTGCCCACACTGACCACTATAAATATGATTCCGAAACCAAAAGACGTTTCTCAATATTGTTACAAAATGTACCCAAAATCGAACCACAAAAATGTACCACTGTACACCCATTGAACAGCCTGCACAGCACATTTGTTCCCATTAGTCCCATAAAGAGAAGCTCAGATCAAAGCTGATTGGCCTTACATTCCCTCAGTGTATCCCCTCTGCACCTCTTTAGATTTAAAATAATGGATGGTTTTTGTTTACAATTAATAAATACATATACACTATAAAATGTGCATACATTAGCAGCTATAAACAGTACATCACATTATGTCAGGTCATATGAAAAATTTACAAAACATGAATGTTCCTCAAAACATTTGCCATTGGTAGTCGTCGTCTTAAAGCAAGGCAACAAATAAGTTATGTATTTTTTTGTCAAAAGCATAACAGAATAATAAATAATGCCAAATAATACAATAAATTACAGCAGCAAAAAAATCATACTAGTTATCCATATTTTTTTACATAATGGGTTTTTTTTTTTGTTTCTTATCGATTCTTAACGCTCTTATCGCATGACCCCATGACTCGGCCAATAGCCAATCGCAAAGCTACACTTGGATGCCTTGAACCGCTTGCTTTATGTTCTCCAAAAGGGCCTTGTTCTCCGGACTCTGGTACTGGTCCTGGTGAGTATACATATCTGTCAAAGTGCTCACATAAGTGTCAAAGTTTTGCTCGTTCATCGGCTCCTGCGGAACAGATCGGGATCATTGGAGGTTGAAAACAAAATCAATCATAAAATGTTCAATCAAACACACAATTAAGACAGAAAGGGAAGGAAAAAGAGGATATTTTAGGGAGGAATGAACCCACAACGCTGCCTTTAAAAACTAAATATCAGCTAGGGTTTTATAGAAAATACATCTCTGGAAATGCAGGGCTTGACCAGTCACATTAAAATGGTCACTGTTTGTTGGTCAAAATCAAATGTAGTACTGCGATGCTTCTAAAAAAATGTATATATCTGATGGATAACAAAATAATTAATGCACATACATTATGTATGCATGCACTGGTGTGAGATTCATGCTCATGAGTATGCAAGTAATACTGGCATTCACGAGTGATATTAAACAGATCGCCATGAGTAGCAGACAGATATCAATGAGCATCACTATGCCTGATAAAATAATGTGTTTTACATGAGTTTACTACCGAAAAAATAAATATGGCTCATATTGCAACCCCAGCTTTCTTATCGCTATACCCTGAAGTGGTCAATATGTGTGGCACCGATACACTCTGTTAATATGTATGGACCTTCATGATGCATACACATCGTAGTGTGTGCTACAAAAGGGGGAGGACTAGGGGGGAGGAAAATGATAGTGAGGAGAAGGATAAAGTTAGACTATGGAAAATGAATCTCTTACTCTGTGGGGCATCTGTAAACAGCAGTAATTTTTAACAGGGGCCTCTTTCAGTGGCACCGGTTTCTACAGAAGGGAGAGGTGTAGAGAAAAGACTATTAGCCAGGCTAAAAGCCAGAGGTCAGTGGTCTCAATAAAACTGACATACTTGACTTTACATGTGGAAGTACAGAACACCACAACGCAAAACATTTGCTATTCCTCAGCTTTTTTGTCTTGTTTTCCAGTACAAATATCTAAAAATACATTTACTTAAGAAGCTAAATGTTTTCTAAACAAAAAAAAGATCAAAATTTAAGCATAAAATAAAGACAAAAAATCTGCCAATGGGGTGAGAAAAACAAACTTATTAATAAATATTCTGTCATCATTTACTCACCCTTATGTTGTTCCAAACCCTTCGAAACAAATGAAGATATTTTAATCCTATTTGTCCCTCCATTGAAAGTCCAAGCAACTACCACTTATATGCTTTTAACATTTTTATAAAGAGATCGTAAAAGTAACCATATGAATTGAGCAGATTCAAATTTTCTTACATATAAACGTTCATCAACGCACACATCAGTTATGATAAACAGAAGCTCAAGCATGTTCGCTTGACTTGCAAGAACCAACGAGGTTCATTCTCCTGTGTTACACAGCATATTTGAGCTTCTATTAGAGGTTTGTTCTCGTGCGTCAAGCACGTACGGTTGAGCTCCTGTTTATGTTCGCTGATCATTGTTTATATGAGAATAAAAGCCTAAAAGCCTAGCGTGTCTCTTTTCAGAAAATTTGAACTAAATTCGTATGAATTAGTTTTACGATCTCTTTATGAACTTTTTGAAGCAACAAAGTGGTAGTTGCGTAGCTGTCAATGGAGGGACAGAAATCTCACAGATTTAATTTAAAAGATCTTCATTTGTGTTACGAAAAAGAACGACATGAGGGTGAGTGACTCATGACATTTTTTTTTTAATTTTGGGTGAACTAACCCTTTAATTCAAAGGGGAAACGAGACACATTTTCTGACCCCATTGGCAGATTGTTTTTTTATTACTCTTTTGGCGTTAAAAAACTACTGGCAGGATTTACTAAAGACACGCAGTAAAAAATTAGCGCTGAAAAGGCGTGGACAGGGTTATTTTTGCGGCTGACCTTATTACATATACATTTGTAGAAGTTTCCTTTTCAGATGCAAAATTTATGGCAGGAGAGTATTTAAATGAATCATGCAAGGTGGTTTACTAAGGTTTACGCTAGTCAATTGACTGGTATTTGAGCCATTATTTACCACCCAAAAAAAGCATGTCTTAAACCAGATGCTAATTTGGGCTGCTCTTGGTAGATTGCGTTGGTCATTCTGGAAATGATCAGGCTGCGTCTGTGTTCTTTAGTTTGCGTGTCATCAGTAGACCATGCGCAGAACTTCGGCACTCTTTTGAAATTGCGCTCTCACGCTAATTTTGCTTCTCAAGTAAATGTAGCTTGATTTAAGAAAGTTTAGATATTTGTACTAGAAAAGACAAAAATGCTTAGGAAGAACACTATTTTTTGCAGTGCAAGTTTTGGTTGAGCGGCATGACACATGAATATGCAACAGTCGTCTGATGTTAGTGCAGCTTGAGGACCCCTCGTGCGCACTCTAAATAGCATCCATCAACAGTGGGGGTGGAGAATTCAGGAGCCATATTCAAGAAGACATGTTTCAGTTGTTTACTAACATGGCTGCCACATTTGAACAAGGCTTTTCCAATCGCGCCCCGTCTCAATGTGTATATGAAGGCTCTGTGATTCCATCATGTTGGACCATCTGATCCACAGCGGCCATGTTGTTACTCAACTGAAAAGCAGTCGTTGGAGTGGAGGTTGTTTTTCTACAATGGTCAGTATAGGGGAGTGACCTCAGCACAGAAGCATTATGGAACTGCGAGGAACTCAACAACAGACATAAAGAAGCAGATGGGAGAAACAATAGAAACCGGAATTTCATCCCTACTGGTAGCGTCTGATATGCAGACTCAGGCCCTGGCTTTCAACAAGAGGCAGTCTATATGATCTAAGAGACTATTCTATGCAGATAAACATTTATTGTAGGTCATACATGAACAAACTTTAATAACTCATTTGAATTTATTCAGATTCACAGGACTTCCTTCCTGTGCATAATTATAAAAAATTTGATTCCTGACTTTGTAGTCCCTTGATCACTGATATTTTCTTACCCCTAGTTGAGGACACATGTCCGTTGGCTCTTACCATATGAGGGAGCTGGATGTTAGCGAGACTGTTGATAAGGGACTGGCTGAGGTTGGCGAGCTCATGCAGCAGCGAGTCATTCTGCTGCTCTATAACCTTGTTTTCCTCCTCGATGGACTTCAGGTTAGTCTCCATGGTGGTGATCTGGCAGGAGAGAGAAAGAGAGACAAAGGCATCTCTGTGACTGAGCACATGGCCAATGCCCCATTTGAGAGATGGCAAATGTTCTTACTTGAGTTCTTAATTTGATCATGTCTGACTCTACTTGATTGTTTGATTCGTTCAGGTCTTTGATTTCCTCATCCAGTTGTTTTATCTCTTCATCATTTTCTATGCCTAGAAGGGAACATGGAGACATTCACTGTTAAAAATGCCATTGAGGGCGAGTAAAACTAATTTAATTCCATTATTAATTTTTTATAATAAAAGAAAAATTATGTACCTTTACTTGCTCTCTGCTTGATTGTGAGCATTTCAACCCCTGTCATCCTAGCTTTCTTCATAGCAGATGTGGCACGGGGACAGCCAGACAGACTACAGACATACAAATAAAACATGAGAAAGATTAAACACTATGATGAAATGTTACAATTATTTTAAAGAAATATTTAAATTAGTTCATGTTTAAGAAAAACATTAACTGATTCACATTCATTTACTGCCACATCTTTGTCTTGTCTTTATCTAAACATTATTGCATGATAATATGAAATTGATATGTTTTTAGTGAATATATCTTAAATTAACTGTATTTTTCTTAAACCACTAGCAATTTTAAAACGAGATAAACCAGATGAATTTACTTATACAAATTATTATATGATAATTATTAAATGAATATGTTTTTAGTAAATATATCTTAAATTAACAGCATTTTTCTTAAAACACTGGCAATTTTTTTTCTTGTTTTAAGCATAAACATACAAAATCCCTTAAACTTAAAAAAACTTTTATTATTTATAATAATATATTTTTAATTAGCTTTTATTGTTCATATTTACATTTTTCATTTTAAGTTTTCAAATTAAACAGTTTTTTTTTAGTTTTAGTCATTTTGTTTGCAATTTTTATTAGTAAAAAATTCTATTTAGATTTAATTTATTTTAATTTAAGTTTTAAATTGACTAATTTTAGCACTTCAACTGTATCTTATTTATTTTAGTTAGTTGCGAAATCAACATTTCTAATGTTTTTTAAGTTCATCTAATATTTATATTTTATTTCAGCTTTATTACAATTATCGAAAGCACTTTGAATAGTTAAGGAAGTTTAGATATTTGTATTGAAAAACAATGCAAAAATACTGATTAAGGAAATGATTTCTTGCTATATGATGTCCTTGTTGAGAAACAATCCCACACTGGTGTACCTCCGGTGGGTGAGGAAGCTGCCACTGACGTGGCCAGAGCCATCGCAGCCTGGGGTGGGGCAGGTCATGCCGTCTGTCTTGCCAGACTTCCAGGAGAAAGGCGCTCCGTTCACATAACCGTCTTTCTGACGCTTGGCGGCCAGCGGGCAGCCGGATGCACTGCGGTGGGATGCATACTTCCCAGTCACATGACCCTGGCCATCACAGCCTGGCACAGGACACCTACAGACATCGGGCACACCAGGGACGAGTTCACACACACAAGCAAGAGCGAGTAGCCATGCACACACAGACACACATAGTGAAGTTCCTACTGCAGTACAATTGGTCGAATTCAACTTTACAACTACAAATTACTGCAAGTAACATTCAACTTTGAGTTACTTTGAACAGATGAGGGAATTTAAAGAAAATGCACCTGATTGGCTCCTGGTCATCCTTGTCCTCCTTACTGTGCATTATTTTAATACCACTCTTCTTTGCCCGGGGACAACCTGACAGACTTCAGAGAAAGAAAAACATTTTTTTAATCTACTGGTGGTCAAATCAATTTTTAATGTGCATATCTGTGAGTCTTCACCTTCTATGTGAGGCATAGTTGCCTGTGATATGCCCAGAGCCATCACAGCCAGGAGTAGGACACCTGCAAGCAATGAAAACATGAAAAAGATTAGTGTAACCTCAGATAGACCTCATTTTTGAAGGTCAATTGAGGTGGCATGTAAACACGAGAGCATGAGGGCTTACTTCAGATCCTGGGAGTTAGATGTCATCATACCACGCATGCCCTTGTCAGCCAGTTGGCAGCTTGATAGCCTTGAGAGAGGATTTGGTATGAGACATGGTATACTTGCACAGCTGCTACTAACGTGCACTCAGGGTCATATTTATCATCAAAAAGTTTTACATTCAAATAAATGAATTGTACTTCAGAAAAAAATATCACACAAATGAATTAGTAGCCTAATAAAAACTGTTTTATTTTACATGAATGCTGAGGTCACATGACCAGCTGAACACTACTAAATTGATCTTGAATAAACTATCATCACTGACTATGAATAGTATATATATTATTATTATTTTTATTTTTTACAAATGGCTAAATAAAATATTTTGCTTATACTTGATGCTGTGTCCACGACACTAGGTGTAAGTCAGAAGATGATTGATATGATGGCCAGCACAATATAAATAAAATACTGAGTACACATTTAACTTGGAAAATAATTGTAATAATAATTTTATATAAAAAAAATACATTTTTCATTTACGTTTTTTTATATTAAAAAACATTTTGAAACAACTTTAACAGTCAGGATGTAATATAGACAAACTGTTAAAATAGAGAAGGCAGATGAGAGATGTAATAAAACTGACATTTAGACATCATAATATCACTTTTAGAAGTCATGATGGCACCAGTTGTTTTAGGTTGTAGACAGTGTTCGAATTACGGGGGAGCTAAGGGGAGCTCGGCTCCCCTGAAAAGGACCTGGGCTCCCCTGAAAGCCTACTTTGAGACATTTAGGGGGAGCTCTAAAACACTGTCCGTGTTTTGTGTCGCATAGATTTAGATTTTCTGTACATTAAGGTTCCTGAAATAAATGATGATATTAAAAATGTGTCAGTGTTTATTCGCTCCTTACATTACTATTTCCGAACATCTGTCTCCACTAATAAATGCAATGGGCGTGGTTCAGCGAAGTCTGTAGCGGGAGAGCGGGCCGGGGACGGAGCCGAGTGGTGAATAAGTGGGTCAAGTTCAAATGACAAACACCTGTCTGTGATTTCAGTAATTGGCGTGAGGAGACCGCATATAAGAAGCGGGCCGTGCTGATATTAGTGTGAGAGTGAGACTGGGTGCTCGTGCACGTATCCTGAGAGAAAATGACTTCTGAAAGCTGTAGGCTATCCAGCGGAAAGAGTGGGTCTACAAACTGTACCCAGTGAAGCTGTGTTCAGCGGGAAGAGGATTACTACATCTGTATCCAGAAAGCTGTGTCCAGCGGAAAGAGTAGCCTATTAATTATCATCTGTTTCTGTTACCTTTTTGATATTTTGAGTTAACGTTATTTAAGCGCGACCACGCGCTGTAAAAGAGCCTTGTAAATAAAAGTGCACGAGTTCCATCATTCCCCGACCCTGTGTCTCCTTCCATCACCTACACACAACGAACCTGTTTTGCATCACACTATTGTTTTAAATGCCCGAACATGCACCAAAAGCGTTAAAGTCAGTCAGGTTCAGGGAGGATCGGAAAATAGGGCTCCCCCGAAAGCCACTTTGTAATTCGAACCCTGGTTGTAGACACTATAGTTTAAAAGTCTGGAGTCTGTTAGATTTTTTTTTTAAAGTTTAAGCTTCACCAAGGCTGCATTTAATTGATCAAAAATACAGTAACATTGTGAAGTAATATTGTGAAGTATTATTACAATTTAAAATAATTGTATTCTTTTTAAACATTTTTTTAAATGTAATGTATTCCTGTGATGGCAAAGCTGAATTTTTCACCATAATTATTCCAATCTTTGGTGTCACGTGATCCTTCAGAAATCCTTCTAATTTGGTGCTTTAAGAAACATTTTGTATTATTATCAATGTTGAAAACAGTTGTGCTGCTGAATATTTTTGTGGAATTTTTTTTTCAGCATTTATTTGAAATAGAAATCTTTAGTTTAGTTTTCATGCATTTAATCCATCCTAGCTGATTTAAAAGTATAAAATTCCTTAAAAAACATCGGTAGTGTACAATGGACACACTAAATATTATATTAAAAATCATGCTAAAGCATCGCATGTAAACAACAGGGAATAGTCCTTATCCAGTGCAGATGTTACGCTTACGTGAGGAGCTCCTTCTTGCTCTCCTTGCAGGGAGCAAATTTGTGTTTGGGGCTGGGGAGGGACACGTCTCCTGAATACTGCTGCTCTTCTAATAGATCCTGAAAGGGGTCCAGGTCATCCTGAAAATGAGGTTAGAGAAAGAAAAAGAGAGATTTCAATGCGTGTTATGATGCAGAATAAGAAGGAAGAATAGTACAGTGGCCTGAAAGTAATTTCACAATATACGGTGCAGTTTACATATATAAAAAACACTGCGCAAAAAACAAACAAACAAATGACACAAAAAAACTCTCATACAGCCAATTTTACATGAATTCAAATTCCCCAACAATTTAGCAAAAACATCAGATCCTTTTTGAAATAATAATAATTCCAATTCCTATTTCAAGGCATGCAGTACCAGTACTGTACACTAGATGTCCTTACGGTCCTACCATCCTTCAAATCACTACAATAGAAGGAAATCCAGCTTTCTTAAAGGAATAGTTCACCCAAAGATGAAAATTATCCTATAATTTACTCACCCTCAAGCCATCCTAGGTGTATATGACTTTCTTCTTTCAGCAGAACACAATCGGAGTTATATTAAATAATATCCAGGCTCTTCCCAGCTTTGTAATGCCATTGAATTGTGCCAGAATTTTCGAAGCTCCAAAAAGTGCATCCATCCATCATAACAATAATCCATACGACTCCAGTGGGTTAATAAATGCCTTCCGGAGCAACGCAAAGGGTTTTTGTAAGAAAATATTTTTTAAATATTATTACTTTTAACATATTTAAAACTTTATAAACTATAATCACTGACTTCCGGCAACGTGCGTACGCGCATTCACTAGAGAGGAGTTCCGGTGTGACCCGACACATGACGTAGACGTAGCGTAAGCTGCGGTGAGAAATGAAGAACGCGGAAGCACAGAGGATAGAGCAAAACAAAACACAGGTCACGAATTAGAAATCTAAAATGAAAAGTTTAAAATAAAAATGTCAGAGGATTTTAATAAAAGAGGAGCTACGTCCTACATCATACGTCGGGTCAAAGGTAGTCTCAGCCTCAGACGTCACGCCCACGGAACGTTGGCTGAAGGTCTGGCTACGCGAGACTAGGTCAGAGGTCACTCTTCCGCCGGAAATGGACTCTCTCGTGATCGTGCTTCACAGAAGCCAGTGATTATAAAGTTTTAGATATGGATATTTTTCTTACAAAAACCCATTGCGTCGCTCCAGAAGGCATTTACTAACCCCCTGGAGTCGTATGGATTACTGTTATGATGGATGGATGCACTTTTTGGAGCTTCAAAAACTCGGGCACAATTCAATGCCATTACAAAGCTGGGAAAAGCCTGGATATTACTGTATTTAATGTAACTCCGATTGTGTTCGGCTGAAAGAAGAAAGTCATATACACCTAGGATGTAGGTATACAAATAATGATTGCTTTCAAACAGGTTTCCTGAACACTCTTCCTCATCAGCTATTGATTAGAGAAACAGATACTGTAGCTCCACCCTAAGCTTACGCCATTGGTTAAGTCAACGTTGCACAGTACCTCCTTGTGGTCCTCGTCCAGGCGTTTGATCTTGGTGTAGTCCACAGGCAGGTCCCAGCACTCTGCTGTGCTCATCTGGTAGCAGTGGCTGTTGAGCAAGGCCTGCCGCTGGGGCGACATGGGCTGCAGGGGGGTCAGCACTGTACCCCCACTGCCCTCCCCCATCCCTCCAGCCCGGCTCAGATCCAGGGTTCCGTTTTCATCCCCATCTCTGTCATCAGGGCTCTGCCATGAAAGAGAGATGAGGGAGCAGGAGGATTGATAAGAGAATAAAGAATAAAGGGAATTATTAAGAGGTAAAATGATGTGAAAGAAGCAGAGTAAGATATGGAAGGGAAGAATGACAGATGAGGACGGGAACATGGTTTATACGCACCGTTAAATCGATTCTCTCATCAAGTAAATTTTTTATTAGGTGTTCAAGCACGAAGTGCTGAAAACCTATTGTAATTGTACTGATTTTTATTATTATTATTATTATTATTATTATTATTATTATTCTTCTGCCGTAAAACGCATCGTGCAGACCAAACCGTAAGTGCTAGAGACTTGAAACTTTGTCAGATGGTAGTACAAAAATCGAGGGGAGGTTATCAAATTATGAGCCCGATTGGCCCATAGGTGGCGCTATAGCAACCAATTGCGCGAAACTGCTCATAACTCCTAAACCGTATGTCGTAGACTCAAGTGTCTTATATCAGTGGAAAGCTGAGGACCTGGAGAACAAAACGTATATCTCCGATTTCATTTCCGCCATGATAGATTTTCCGCCATTTTGAATTTTGTCAAAAAACGACTTTTGCAAACTAGTCCCTGGTTTTTTGCCCGATCGGAACCAAACCAGTGCAGAAATGTTCTCTGGAGTCTGAATATCAATAATTAACGAAAAAAAGTTGAATTTTCGATTCAGGGTTGCTAGGGGGCGCAAAATGAACGTTGTGGGAGGAGCCTATTTTACTAAAACGGCTATAACTCCAGAAGTAAATGAGATAAGTTGACCAAACTTGGCACACATGTGTATAAGGACAGTCTGAGGTCACAGTAAAAAAATCGCATCGATTGAGCTCTAGGTGGCGCTATAAAATGAAAAAAACATATGGCCACCTAGTGGTTTGTCCGATTGACTTGAAAATTGGTATGCAGTGTCTTGGTCCAAGGCCCCATATATGTGTATGAGGACATTGGCGTATCTAAAAAAACATGGCCGCCATCGGCCAATGAAGTTTGAGCACCTATGAGACGAGGTTAACGAAAGCCGATCGGAACGAAACTCGATGGGCATGTTCGACTCATGGCCCAAGTGGTCTGTAAGAGTTTTGAAAAAAATCGGCCACTAGTTGGCGCTAACGAGTTCTACGGCTCTGTAATCACGTGGTGGTGCACATATTCCCACAAAATGCATATCATTTGATAGATCTCCTCATGCTGAACAACTTTGCCTCTAGAACCATTGCTGTCAATCAAACCGTTCATTAAATATTCACGAATATGTTAAAAACCTACTTTTGCGAACTAGTCCCTGGTTTTTCGCCCGATCGGAACCAGACCAGTCTAGGACAATTCTCTGGACTCTCTAGATCAATAATTATCAAAAAAAAGTTGAACTTTGCGCTTTGGTTCACTGTAACAGGGTCATTTAGAAAATGGACGTGTCAAAACACACTCAAAAGCCTATAAATCATAAATAAAAACTCAGAACTTCACAAAAATTGGTACGCATATGTGACATAACATCATGAACAAGCATGCAAAGTTTTATGGAGATTGGACAATAGGTGGCGCTATAACTGTTGAAAAGCTTTAAAACCATGTATTTCCTATGGTAAATTGCCTGTATTGGCTGTAAATGGTCTTTTCCATCTATTACGTCAGTGTTTAAATGTATGCTAAATAAAACTTAATGTCTTTTGATGCTGTTGTGCTTAACGGCCTTAAAGGCCTTAACTGCTTGAACACCGCTAAATGCTGCTTGCAGCTTTAATTTTATTTATTATTCATATTTTAATTATTATTTGTAAAAATAAACATTGTTTGAAAATTACATTTTTTTGTTTATTGTTTTTAGTTTACTTATGAAATCATATAAATGATTTATTAGTAAACTTTTTTTTAAGTCATCCACGTTATTTTTCTCGTTCGAGAACACAAGAAGAAAAGACGAATGTTTTATGCCGACTTTAAACAGTTGTTAAACAACTTACAGGAACACAAGCAAAGGATCTCGAAGGAGATTTTCTGTTAAAATATACTTAGTTGAACCAACAAATGTAGCTTTTATTGTGTTTAAATATGCACAAGTTTCTCGCTTCTTTCCCCTTCCCTGCATTGGGGATGAATAATTAATATGGTTGCATTGTTTGACCATTTGCCAGTTTTATTTACACTGTTGTAGCTGATTTTGAGCTGTGTTTGTACCTCTCCTTAAAATGATTAGTTAGTTGTTAGCTAGCCTTGTCATGTTTCATTGTCAAGTCTGTATTATGAGACAACAAACACTTTGTTCTGTATGTACACTACCGTTCAAAACTTTAGGTTTAGTATGATAAAAAAAAATAAAAAAATTTATACTTTTATTCAGCAAGGATACCATAAATTGATCAAAAGTGACAAAGATATTTATAATGTTACAAAAAAATTATATTTCAAATAAACTATGTTCTTTTTAAACTTTATATTCATCAAAGAATCCTGAATTCTTTTTTATTTCCACAACAATATTAAGTAGCACAACTGTTTTCAACATTGATAATAAAAAAATGTTTCTTGAACAGCAAATCATCATATTAGAATGACTTCTGAAGGATCATGTGACACTGGAGACTGAAAATTCAGCTTTTCCATTAAAGGAATTTTTGTTTAAAAAAATATTAAATTAATTAAAAAAAACTATTTTAAATTGTAATGATATTTCTCAATACTACTGTTTTTACTTTATTTTTGATCATTTAAATGCATGTGAGCATTAGAGACTTCTTTTAAAAACATTGATAAGTTTCACCGACTTCAAACTATTATATGGTATTGTACAGTACATTACACATTGAAAACAGGATGAAATGACGTGAAAAAAAAGTCTTTCTAGATTTACAATGATGGCAGATTTTGACAATTTTAAACATTGAAACCTTCATTTTTCTTCATTTTTTATAAATTCTACCACCACCATTTTTTACAGTGTGGGAAAGGATTGGAGGAAAAAAAGATATGAAAGAAGAGCGTGCGAGCATCTTCTTTGCGCTGCCCTACATCTCCATGTACAGCTGCTTATTAGTGAATATATAGAGCCCTGCCGCTCACTACCTCTGTCCCTCTTTCTCTCTCTCTCTCTCTCTCTCTCTCTCTCTCTCTCTCTCTCTCTCTCTCTTTCATTTTCATCCCCTCTCCCTCCAGCCTGCTGCCTCACTGTCCTTAAAGAGAGGTCATTGTCTTTCCTATGTACCCAGAGGGATGCTGGGAGAGCTGGCTTGGCCTGGACCACAGCTGAAATCGACATTAATTCTACTTGCCTCTGTGAGAAAGGGTATGGGCACCCCTTCTCCAGCGTTCCTGCAGCTGCCAGCTTCCTCTGGTCCTCTCCATCCCCTCACTCTCTTTATGACCATACAGATTATGTCTGAAATCGATGCGTCACTAAAGCAATCATGGCTCGCTCAGACCATTAGGCTCATATGATGACCCTGACTGTAGCAGAGAGGACCCGCAGGAGCTTACAGAGGTGCTGCTGTCATTCAATGTATTAAATCAGACCCTGTGCAAATGAGCTCGGTAGCTCGGAAGAGAGGACCAGGGGTTTGCCCAGAATGACTCTAAATGGGCATGCCCTCATTTCGCCGCACTACCTGGCTTTACCGGCACAAAGCACAGTCATACAGGAAGGCAGTGCAGAGAAACTAAGAAATACCCAGTGAGAGAAAGAAAAATATATTAGCAGTACAAGTGGGTGAGTATGAGAGAGGAACTGGCAGGAAAAAGTTGTCGATCCTCACCTGTGCCAGGAGCTCCGGGCCTTTCCCAGTGAGGCTCTGGGGCATCTCTCTGCAGCGCGTGGACAGGTTGAGGATGGCGGTGGCAGCCATGTGGGCGGCTTCCATGTCGTGTGTGTAGTCGAAGCTGCTCTTGCTGCAGGTGCTGCTGGCGCTGCTTCCTCCTCCCCCTCCCCCTCCTCCTCCTCCTCCTCCCCCTCCTCCACAGCTCAGACTGCTGCTGCTGCTGGGAGCGTAGCTGCTCGTGGTGCTGCTGGCCGGGCTGGAGGTCTTACAGTAGCGCTTGGCTGCACACACACACACACACACACACACATATACCAGGTCAGACGGGCTGCTTGCACTTGGATGGATTGATGGATGGATATGGAGCAATAGACAGATAGATAGACAGAATGATAGAGAGAGAGTGTGTGAGAGAGAGAGAGAGAGAGAGAGAGAGAGAGAGAGAGAAGGAATACTAGAATGAGATAGATAGATAGATAGACAGATAGACAGACCGATAGTCAGATAGACAGATGGATAGAATGATAGAGAGAGAGAGATGGAATACTAGAATGAGAGATAGATAGATAGATTAACAGACAGATAGACAGACAGACAGATAGATAGATAGCCAGACAAAAAGATGTCAGATAGACAGATACACACGCACACACACATAGGCTTATTAGATGAGCTGATGTTTCATGATGAATGCTCTGAGAAATTGAGTGTGTGAGAGAGAGAGAGAGAGAGAGAGAGGAGAGGAGGAGAAATGGTTTGACAGTGTATCTAGGTTTCATGCAGAGGGCTACACATTGTTACCATGAAATCTAAGACCTGCAAGCATTTAAACAGCATTTCTTTTTTATATAAATCCACATTCATAGACAAACTCTGGTCTGCATCCAGACAAAACATCTGTCAGTTACTGATTAAGGAACCAACTGAGTATCCTCAAATACTGGAAGCTGACAAATCAGCTGCTAAAATGCAGTTATAATCACTTATTCAAGATGTATACTTCTCTCCCATTTGATCCTATTCTTCATCTCATTTTGCATTGAGACAAATAGCAATGCTGCCATTACAACTAAACTGGGTGTAACTAATTGATGTTGCCAACTGAGTCTAAATGAAGTGTCGTTAATTCCTAACATTAATTGAATGTTATTCTCATTTTTTTTCTCCCAAGGTTTAATTTTCTTCATTTGTCTCATTTATCAAAAACAGAATTTCTAAGATAAAGCATGCAAGTAACATCACTTGCAAGAATGCTCTTTAATTTCAGAGATGTGGTGTTCTGATTTCAATAACATTGTCTATATTATCACTGCAGGGCGTGCTGTAATGCTCCGTATGGGCAATCAAGACTGTCCTGATGTAATAACCATGAGTTATAATGAAAATGAGTTATTTTAAGCACAGCTAATGAAACCGTACCAAAATATCCAGCCGAATTCTGTTGACAGGAAATCTCTACAAATTCTGGCTTGGGCGTGAAATCAACTGCTACCATTTTGAACAAAATCGTTCCAGTTAATTTGATTCTTTCACAAATGTAAGTGCACTCATTTATCAAGACCAGGGCTGCAGTTGAGAGCTCCGTTACGCTGAACATTACCAAACAAAACTTTAAAAAAATGAAGCTTGAACCAAAGACAGAGAAACAAAATGTTTGAGGAAACTAAAAACCTACACCCAGACATTAGGCATCATGCAAAAAGCTTACATAACAGCCTTCAATATCAACATGCATTAATACAGTATGCATACATAGAATATCATGAAAAATGATAAATTATACTAACATATATTTTTACATTCTTCACAGACATGGATTTGGAGGTCCAAAAATATCCATCCAGACATAATTCTATTAAAGGATCTGCATGCAAATTGGAAATCTCTTCACAGGGTTTGTGTACCTAGGTTATTAATCATTTCAGAAGCCAATAAGTAAAGTAGGATTTCCAATAAAGGGGCACTGAACTCGACGAATGCTTGTAAAAAAATCCAAACTATTGCGTTTATTAAGAGAAGGCCTTTACTTCAAAATAGAATACAGAAAGTAATCTTTTTTTAATGGAAAATACCACAAGTATGTCAGGCAGTACACAACTAACTTTAATCTTATTTCAATCTGATCCCCTAAAGAAAGGCCAGTTTATCAATTCTGACTCTTGCTACCTTGCCAACTTCATTGACAGAGGAAAGAATAAAGACAAGCTTGCCATCATATCCTTTGGGTGAGGTGTCCCGCCCATGGCTCTTTGGGGTGAGGGACCTCTTGCCGTATGCATGAGGTTGGTTGTCATAACTGCTGCTGTAGTCGAAGCTGGTCTTGGAGTACTTCTCCAGCTCCTTGGCCAGGTTGGATCGTGGAGTGCTGGTTGGGACGTTATTTTTGTACCCATACTGTGGGATCTCCAGCTGTTTCACGAAGCACATGGGCCTGAAACAAGTAAAAAGACAGGGAATCAAGGTTGGGTATCAGAGGCCTGGACATATTGCACTTAAAGTCAACATGAATTACTGCTTGCAACCTGTTTTGTATTAATTGTATTAACATTGTATTAAAAGATTCATCTTGAATGGATTGTTCCCCCCCATTTGGTTTTTCAAAAATATTTATTTCAATTATTCAATTGATAGTTTCATTTTTTTATTTATTTAAATGATTTAATTTATAGTTTCATTTATTTCAAATTTTTTTTTTTTTCAATTATTTTTAGGATTTAAAAATGATAAGATAGATAGACAGACAGACAGACAGATAGATAGATAGACAGATATATATATTTTCAATAATTTTCAAAGGAAGAGGATAAGAATAAATAAATAATATTGTTTTTAAAGTTGTTTTGTACTCTGGAATCTGGAACAGAAAGCTCTACAACAAATACAGTTAAATATGAATTGATTTAATGTACCATTCCAACAACAAGTCAAAGCCAGACTTATTGCATTATATCTTTATTAAACATATGTCACGGAGCGTCACGCAGTACCTCAAGACTCGGTCTGATGCCTGGTTGGACTTGGAGCTCTCGCAGGGGAGATGTTTCTCCTGAACCTTTGCCATCTTCTCGGCAGCGGCTATGGGGCATCCCGAGAGACTGCAACAGCAGCAGAGCAATTTATGTAGTGTTAACATTACGTTACGAGCAGCATGTAAGGGCACACACACACACACACACACACACACACACACACGCCCTGGCCTAGCAGATAGCAGAAGTTGAAGAACAAAGTGAGATATGAGGGAATGTATAATACCAGCATATGGAGACGAGTCTGTCAGAGAGAATAGTCCGCTTTTTATGACATTCTCTGAATACGGACTTCCAACGTGTTTGCAAAATCCTGGTATGCGTGTGTGTGGTACATGGGGATATTTATGTATGAATTATGCATTTCATGTGGCCTAGTTCTATAGTATGAAGGCAAAGCTTTGCAGATATCTGCTGGGCATTTCTGGCTGGCTGGCTTCAGAAAGCTCCTCACAGCGAGATACCGCAGTCATTTCAGAGAGACACACTAGAGCAAACTGAGCTTCAGAACATCCAGCTACGCTCGCTTGCTCTCCTTTTTTCTCCTTTCTCACTCACACTCTTTCTCCCTTGTTGTTTCTTCCTCTCATTACTCTCTCTATCTCCCTCTCCGTTTGTTTTTTCTCCCACTTTTCAGTCATCTCTCTCTCTCTGTAATCCTTTGTATGGTTGGAAACTGTCTTCTTATCGTCTGCAATTTTCTTATTGTCTTCGGGCAATGCGGAAACCATTCAGTCACTCTCAAAATATAAAAAATAAACAAATGAGACAAACAGAAAAAAAACCCACACGGTCTGCAATTTCAGAAACACATAAAGCTTATAAGCACAGGGTACTTGTGCATTTACATGAATGGAATTTTAAGGGGAAAAAAGTGAGTTAGTGGTGACTGACAGATAGAAGGACGGCTGTCACTATGCTGAGTTGCCATGACAACCATGCAATGAGGAATGTGTAGACAAACCATATATAATGTACAAGGTTGTTATATTCCCCTATTATACATTGTTTTCTTCAGCTCAACCCTTCTAATAATGTGTGTGTGTGTGTGTGTGTGTGTGTCCCATAGGAGCTGTTCCATATAACATGGCCTGCAGCGACTTCGGGTGGAGACTGCATCTGTCTGAATGTACACCATGTGCACATGGAGGCACATCTTAACTCCATAAGTGTTGTACTGTATGTGTGGAGCTCTCATTCTTAAGAAAATTCAGATTTGGAAAGGCCATATTCTCTGTTTCATCTTGTAATTGTAAAAACATTACAACATTACAGTTTTATAACAAAATAAAAAAAATATGATATATTCAATTATATATAATATTTCTATATTAGAATTATATACCGTATCAACTACATATAATTCAAATGAATATTAAACTAAAATATTATTTAGAATTATATATATATATATAATTATTTATTTTATACATTTTTAGAGGCATTCAAATTTACATTTAATCATTTAGCAGACGATTTTATCCAAAGGGACTTACAAATGAAGAGAGCAGTAGAAGCAGTTAAAATGTGATGCTAAATTCTTGTAACAAACAGCTTTTTATTTTATTAATTGTAGAGGCTTTTTTGTAGGTTTCAAAAGTTCACCATGCCCCTCCTTCCAGGTGGGAATTTAATCCTGAATCTCCAGTCTGCATGTCAAAATTGCCAATGTGCAAATAAAATATTTGAGCCTGGAGCTATGCGTTTCTATCACCCAGTCAAGCTCAGTACAACACAAACAAGTCAGTCCCTCTTCTCCTTCATGAAAGCAGGGCTCCATCTTAATCCATGTATTCTTCAAATTCCCTGTATAAAATGTGTAAAAAGACTGGAACATCAGTCCCCACAGTGCCGCCAGTTTCTTCTCTCCACGTCCCTTCCAGCCACTCACCTGCGGTGGGAGTTCCTGTTGCTATTTACATGGCCGCGTCCCGAGCAGCCAGGCGTGGGGCACTTTAGAACATTCTCATACATAGCAAGAACTTGGACAAACAGAGAGGAGAGGGCGAGAGAAGGTTAGGAGGATCCAGAGTGAGTATGAAAGCCTTGTGTTCCATTAAGCTGAACGGGCTCAGTGACAACAGCATGCACATGCTTCTAAGAAACGTTCCAGCTGAAATCAGTTAATCATAAAGTTAATCACCATATGGTGAAAGAAGATTCTAGGCATGCAATGTGTTAATGGCATGCACGTTGTGTGAAAGCATTGGCATTAGAGGAAAATAAATCTCTCTTCAAAAATAACGGATTTCTTTTTGGTGAACTGAATGAGTCTAGCCATTAGGTTGTCTATGACACATCCTGCAGCTCTACGTCTCTGGGCCTGCAGTAAACTGACTCATCAGAACCCGCCTGTGACATGATCTTCGTCGAATTAGAGGTGTGACAAAAGGTAGGGATGAAAAATCTGCTTTATGTCCAATAGATCAGTGCAGCCATATTGAGAAAACAGGCTAAAATTACACAAATCACCAATCAGCACATCCAGAAAAGCAAAGCTTGTTTGTATGAGAAAGAGCGCCACCGCTTTGGGTGGAGGAGGAAATGCATTTATAGTCATATGCATTACAGAAATGCTAGAAAAGAGAGGTAAAACATGCCCACAGCACAGACAGCACAAAGCAAACACGCATGGGAACATTTATAAAGTGCAAACGGCCATCTAAATTCGGCTTACTTTCTGGTGGCACGCGGTCTTTGTGGGGGCAGCCAGACAAGCTTCGATGGTGTGGATACAGCCCCGTGACATGGCCCGTGCCATCACAACCCGGGGTCGGACACTTGCTTTCTTTTTTCTCTCCCCTTGAGTCTGCAAGCAAAGACAGTTATTGTAATATCCTGTTACAGGCACAGTAAGCAAATCCCATTAACCTGCTGGATTCCTTGTGATAACAGTTATGCTCCTGTTACAGCTATGTTCAAACATCACTGTCTGTTTGCTGTTTGCTTTGAAATTGGACACTGGAAGGATATAGCCTGAATGAGACTGAGCCTGAGAGGAGGGACAGTGATGCACGAGACCAGTGTTCTCGAAAAAATTCTACATTTATGAATTGACTGCCCTGATTTGAATCAGAATGACAGAATTTACTAGATTGTAATTAAAAGAAATCCACCTGTCACGGCACAGAGGAATTTCTTCAGTCAGACAATAAAACAAAGTTACATCATTCATTTCAATGATTTTGTCTATTTATTCCCAGCAGAATTTAGAATATGTAGAATGTTTTTTTTTACTGAAGCAATACTTCGCTAAACTAAGTGCAATACTGTCAAAATAATGAACATTTAACATTTTAATTTAGCTGTACAGCAGGACAAAATATCCACATTATTACACATAACTTTTTAATTGTAATGTATTAACAACTCTATTTGCAACTAATTATATGTAATATAATATAATAATAATAATAATATAATATAATATCAGCCCTTACAACATGCATACATACAGTATGTGTGGGTGATTATCATAACAATCTCTACCATCCTAAACGGTTATATAAAGATGTAATATACAATTGTGCACACTGAGAAAACAGAGCTGAATTTACACTCACCTTACAGTGTGTAGGAAAACATACACTAGGTACTAGGTATCAGAATATAAGGAAATATACATTATACGCATAAATGTATCAATGTTTTCATCTCACAGCATTTTAACTCCATCCAAGATGTTAATGTGTGCTATCGATATTACATACAAGTGACCAATTCACAATCATGCTGTTAAATAAGTTAACATTTCCACTAATGACAGTTCCCCATTATTAGCTTGCAAGTTTCAAGTGAAAACCGGCAAGATAATATGTTCAACTTTCACTGGTTCTGGTTCGCGGTGTGCGTAGTCTCTACCATGATACCAAAAAGGGAAAACCAGCAAATGATAGCAGAGAACCATCATAGCACCCATTGGCTGATCAATAAGTTGTGAATACAATACATGCATTCTCTGTTATTCAAATCGGTTTAGCTAAGAGAACACATTTGTAATATTCTTCCCTCTTTTATTAACCAAAAATAACTCCAGTAAAACTCCACAAGCATGCAATAATAATGCACCCTGTCAGTCAGAACAGTGAGATCACTCGACATGTTTAATAACGACGCTCCAATAATTAGAGCCAAGAATAGTTTCTGGAGACGAGGTGTGAAATCGTGGTGTAATTCTATAATTACACGACCCTCTGACTTGCTGTGGTTGTGGACAGAAAACAACAGCAAACTGCGATAGGAAGCACAGAGACACCATCTTTAATGGAAAACACAGTGCAAATTGAGAAAATGGAAGGTAATGAAACATATGAAGCAGTGCCTTCAGAGCAGAGACAAATGATGAACCTTTTGAAATACTAGATAGGAAGAGCAGTTAGGTTGGGTAACCACAGGTAATCTGACAATCCTCAAAAACATAACCACTGTTTGTTATATGCTCCAGTAGTTTCTGATTGCCAATATCTGCATATATCAGAGAACATGGCTCACTCCCAAAATAGTGGGTGTGGATTGGGAAGGATTTGAGGTAATAAACCATGTATGGAATCCAAGGGATGAGATTTGCTTTCCTAACAGGCCATGCAGATTGCCATTACTCATGCCTGACAAGGTAAGTCTCTGATGTTACCATGTCAACCTATTTTAGCAACATAAGCTGTTGTCATTATGGAAGTTGCTCAGGGAGACCTGGATGTTTAAAACAAGCCCCAAAAATGTTTCTGTCTCACCAAAGTGACCCCATAGTCATCAGTGTCATTGGCGCAGTGTGTGACGGAATGTTAAGTGACCCAAGACACTGGAGAACAAATGCTGCAACAGCTTTCATGATGAGAAAATTATTTTCATATTCAAAAGATCACTGTTTGTGCAAATACGCTCATTTATGGAAACAAATATACTCGTTTGATTTCAGTCAGAATAAAAAATAAATCTGTAAAGTGTGCAAAAATGTTTAAAATAAATAAAAATTTACAATAGAATATATCTCACATTTATGAGAAATAAACTTTCATTGTGAGATATCATCACAAATAGGAAAAATAAATCCTCAATTGTGAGATATGAACCTGGTTCCACAGACAGGGCTTAGATTAAGCCAGGATTAGGCCTTAGTTAAATTAGGACATTTAAAGTCGCCATGAAATAAAATTTTACAATTCGTATTCTTATATTTAATATTGTAGTGTTTACTATAAATTATTTATCTGTGCCCTTCATTAATTTTTAAAAATTAATGTACCCTTATAATCTTTAATCAAATACGTTATCCTTCCCTCCCCCCTCGAAACGACTTCTCTTCTCTTCCTGTCATGTGCTATGGCGCGAGGGCGTGGCAACTCCCCTCAAACCGTTAGTCTGCTATGAGCGAGAGATGGAGAGGAGGAGCGCTAAAGTAAAACCCTGCCCTCTATTCAATATTCCGTTTCACTTGGAAATGTGTCACAACACTGGAGGAAAGCCGTTTGTAACTTCCGGTTCACGGGGACTTTAAGTTGCCTTAGAAAAAAACAGATGTGCATCTTGAGACAAAACAATGGTACAGACATATTTTAAGATAAGTCAGTGTAAGTTGCCTTCAGTTTAAACAGTTAAAATATGCATTTTAGTCTGGGACTAGGTTTAAGTCTTGTCTGTGAAAATGGGGGATGAAGTTGCATTGTGAGATCTATCACAATTAGGAGATATAAAGTTGCAAATATGAGATATACTGTAAGGTCACATTGTGAGATTTCAAGTCACAATTACCAGGAATAAAGAAATAAAACAGGAAATACTGACTTTAAATCTAACAATTGTGAGATAAAAACTGTTAATTGTGAGAAAATGTTTAAAATATGAAATACAACGTCACACTGGAATATATAAAGTCACATCAAGAAGTATAATATCACAATTGGAAGAAATAAAGCCACAATTAGGAGAAATAAAGGCGCAATCGTGAGATATGAAGCCACATTGTGAGATATAATGTCATATTGTGAGATTTAAAGGTACAATTACCAGAAAAAAATGTCTATATCTCACAGTTGTGACTTTATTTCTCACAGTTGTGAGAAATTACCAGAATAATCATTTTTATGTGTTTCCTCAGTAGCAGAATATGGCTTCCATATTCTATAAACTTGACAGTGAAAGGGAACTAGCTACTGAAATCTCTGCTGAAATGCAAAATCTCATTAGAAGTTTTATTTTTACCTTTAGGGTAATATGCTCTTTTTGCGCCATCGTGATGGAGTCGGGCCTTGCGTTCTTCTGCACTGCTGCTCTGCCTTGGGCTGTGCTCTCCATGAAGGCGCTGATTGTCCCTCCGAGCCACCATCTGTTCTGATGCCATTCTGTCTCGCATAACCTTGGCACGCTCGGATTCCAGAGCAATGGCCTTTTCCAGCAGGGACAGGTTGCCTTTAGTCATGTCGAAAGCTTCATCTGAGCGTTCGGAAGCCACTGATGTAGTGTCCTCATCCCCTTCCTGAGCGCAGCTAGATGGGTAGCCTCTTGAAGCGGGGCTGAGCTGCTCCTCCAGTTTCATCAGATTGACCATGTCTGAGTAGTTCCTCTCAAGGGGTCTGTGCTGGTCCATCTGGCAACTGTCATACCTGGGCATGTGATGCATTGGAGGCTGATGTGGATGCAGATGCTGCTGCTCAACATGGTGCAGCATGGCCTGGTGACCTTGGTGCTCCATCATGGGGCGCTCGGACGTTTGGGTCTCGCTAAGTTTACGAGCCAAGTCGAAGCACTGGTTTCGTAGACACTCCAGGCTACTGAGACACACTTCCTCCTCGCTCTCTTCCGGGTGGCCCCGTCCGTTAGCGTGGCCAGCTGGGCAAGTATCCCCAGACCCGCCGTCCGCGTATCCCTCGTCGGGAAGCACGGCCCCATGTCCCTGGGCCAGAAGCTTCAGGGAGTCCACGGTCTCACGTACCACATCGCTATCCAAGTCGACACTCAACTCTCCCTTATGGCCTCCTTGTTCGCTCCCATCATCCTCGTCCTCATCGTCATCCTCGCCTGCACTGTTGGAGGAATTGCTGTTCATCTCTGACTCAGTCATGGCCTGGTAGGCGGCATCCTCTGCGATTTTACCCAGGTTGAGGAGGGACTTGGCCACCAGCTCGTCATAATTCTCATACTCCTCATTGTTCATGCTGTTGTTATTGTTATTGTCCTTCTCAACTATTTGATTGGATTTTGATTGTCCACCACAGGAATAATTGTCGTCTGTAGAGAAAGGAGAACAATACATGGAATTTGCTTAAAGATTTGTAGACATTTTCTAAACCGCTCCAGAAATACACCCTGGAATACGTTGCGCACTAGGGCCTTTCGATTTATTTTAGAAGCAAGCAGCTTGTGCGGCAAGATAAATTCACAAACGAAATGTCAGTCCTCTCTATAATCTGAAGCTGCCTGAACACTATCATTATGAAAATGTAACGTCTCATGAGTGATAGCATTGATGCAGCAAATCTAAGACAAATGTCATGCCAGGGTTTCATGTATAGCTCGATGACACAGGTGCAAATTGATTTAAATAATCAAATGCAGTTTAGTAAGATGGTAAGTGCCACTATGCAGCAAAATATTTGAGTATTCCGGAAAAGAAACGGATGAATTTTAGAGAAACTGCAATATGGTAAGCTGTACTGTACATGAATCATCAGGGAGCCTTTTAAATGCTAAAGAAGACATATGTATGCATCATAACATGTAAGCAGCACCGGCTGCCCTGAAAGCCTCTCAATTGTACTGAAAAGATTTTAGTGTTGCTAGTATTTGGGACAGAGGCGGATGAGACTGCAGGGATAAGCAGAGGATGAGGTGCTCTGTTTCTAGAGCCAGAAATATCCTCAGGAGGAGCCCATTTTCACCGGGGAGGGGCGGGGGGGTTGAGTGTATTTGACACCTCCGGGATGGCGGCGTGCATGTGTGGAGGGGGGCCAAAGTTAATAACTCAGAGAACCTCTTCTCTCTATTACTCTGGAAGCACTGTCACAAGCGATTGAGGACACCAGAGAATGAGGGTGAGACGCATACTAAGGAAGCAGTCACATCTGCTTTCCCTCAATTTCGTAATGGGAGTTGGACTGTTCCTTGCTGTAAAATCCACATTAATTAGGATGCCGAGGGCCGGCCATTCTCTGCAGGGTGTATGTAGATTTCATTGTGATTCCGCAAATTACATATACTGCATGACTTGAAACGATAACAGGCAATTTAGGAAATAAAACATTGACTTTAATGACTGGATACTCTGTCAATTATACTTTGAAATGTTGGTTGACCTACAATAAGCTGCCCTTGATTCATATTTCATGCAGCATTCTGTGTGTCAGAGCAACTACATGTCTTTCTGTAGATTCTAAACATTCAATTTCCTAACTTGGACATTTTGAACGTTTATGGAATTTTCAACACATTTTCATAACATAATAGGAACACTACAAAACATTCTTAGAACATAAATGTGTTCCCTGGTCCTAGCTGGCAGGGAACATTCGTAGAACTTTGGCTAACATTGTGTAAAGATTCTCTTTTGATTTTCTTTAAGTTCTTCAATAACATGAATATACACTTTTTTTTTCTTGAGATCATGTCATAAGTTCTTAAAAGTCATCAAAAGATATTACACACACACACACACACATCCAGCTGATGCTTTTGTGTTCTAAGAACAGTTCTCATTATGTTATTTATGAAAGTTCTGTGAATGTTCAAATCATGTTTTAAGAAAGTTTTTCCATGGTTTACCGAACATTCAGGATATGCAATAAATCAGACAACAACATTGCCTACCTTGCTGATGACTCTGATTTTCATAGTATTCCTCTTCCTCGTGCTCATCTTCATCGTCCTCATCTTCGTCGTCTTCCTGCTCTTCATCATCCCCATCCTCCTCCACCACTTCCTCATCATCTTCTACCTCTTCCTCCATTTGCTCTATCTCCTCTGCCTCCCCTCTCTCCACCTCTCCATCTTCCTCGTCCTCTTCTTCCTCTCCTGGTTCGTCATTGTCATCCGAGCACTCTTCTTCTTCATCATCCCCGTCCTCATCCCCTTCCTCCTCCTCTTCTTCCACTTCCTCTACTTCCTGTTCCCTCTCTTCTCCCTCCTCCATGGCCTCTGGCTCATAGCTTTCATACATGGCGGGCTCTCCATCAGCCATAGTTAGAAACGGACGGCGTTTGGAAGCTGGCTCCTGCAGAGGTTTCTCTTGGGTTTTCCTTTTCTTAGCCAAGGGGCATCCATACACACTGCACAACAAAAGGAAAGCGAAAACACAGAGAATTATGCGCAACAGTTCTGAAAAATTACCTTGAATGTGCGAAGAGTGTCTGTGCCAAAGCTCAGCCCTCAGAGATAAGAAATATTAGAATTGTTTAAGACATAACAAAGCATTAATAACCACTGGCACATTTATTCATGTAAATGCTTGTGCTGCTTGAACTCTGGTCCCACAAGACAGTGCTATTCCTAAACCGCCAAGACTCGTTTATGAGACTCATCCTCCAAAATATAAACACGGCAAAGCTAATTCTAGCCTTAGCCCTCAATTATACAAATCCCATAATAATCATTAAGTTTTTGAGAAATTCCATTTTAATTGCACTAAAACAGCATGTGCAACCATATGTGGTTTGAATGTGGCATCCAATGAATCACTTATTTAGTCTTCCTACAAAAAACATGCATGTTCATAAACATATGTGGTTTTATTTTTATTTTTACCAATATTGTGAGCTTTTGACTTATTCAATGATGTGATTATAATTATCTCTGATAATGTGTAAGTGCTGTAAACACTGTGTTGCTAAAGATAATCTGGCCTCTGCTAAAGCAAAAAACAAAAAACAAAAGTTCTGTAAAAAAATCCCATATATGGGATTTTTTGAACAGACCATAGAGAGTCTATTTTCAAAGAAAATTTCTTGATAATACTTTTATTCATTTAACCTTATCCTCGAGCTTCCTTTAAGTCATAACCTCAAACCTTCAGCTCAGTTAACAACTGGGAGTTGAGATTCACATCAGAGTGAGGCTTTGTAGATATAAACTGGGTTGCCAAGAATCAAAAAAGCACGTCATCACACACACTCACACACATTCTGAATGACGAGAGGACAATAAAAAACGTGAGCTGTGTTTTCATAACCTGTTTTTGTGGCTCTTGCGCTTGGTCAGGGCTCAACGGACTGTGAAACGTTCTAGATTTAAATCCCTTTTGCAGGCAGTCATCCTAAGATACTGCCTTAACGTGCACAAATCAGCAACAGCAGACCAAGGACTTCTGGCAATATGGATCTGTGCGTGACTTAAAATATAATTGACTAGGGCTGTGCCTTAAAAGATGACATGGAAACCATCCAATGTTTAAAACAAGAATACCATACTTGTTACGCTTATTCACACTATAACAAAACATGTGGTTGGTATCAGTAACCATTAGCCTAATGTGTTTTTTTTTTTTACCTTCATTTATATAGCGCTTTTTACTACACAGATCGTTTCAAAGCAGCTTTACAGTGATAATAGGAAATTAATGTAAATATTATTTTGGCTGTACAGCATATATAGAAGAAAGTCATTGTCTAGCTTAAGTAAGTATTTGATTGATTCATTCCATTTGTAAAAATCATGAATTAACTTAGGGGCCGCTTACACAACAGGGTTTTCAACTGAAAACAAAAAACTTTTAATGTGTTCTGGGTGTTTATTTACAAGACAACAGTGTTTTGGCGGCCTGAGAGGGCAAACTTTGAAATATGTTTCAAAGTGCAAATTTTTTTAAAAGAAAGTTTTGAAAACGATACCGTTATCATCTCCGTGTAAACTTCAGAAACGTGAATCTGTAAAAACGGTGACGGCATACAAATGCACATCACGTGTTTAGGGAGGTGCGTAGTCTTTCTTTACTAAGTGACATCGCCAAATTACTTGTCTTGCATGCATAATACAGCGTTTTTACTCGTTTCTGCGGATCCGTGAGAACAGGAATCATTTAATTTGATAACGTTTTCATCTGTACAGAGGAAAAAACTTGATGATGATTTGTAAAAAATCTGTATCAAAAAAATAAATAAATAATATTTGACACTTTGATAAATTCCAAGTCAAACCTAAATGGCAATAATTTTATAGCAATACAATAAAAGGTAAACAAATTAAATAATTATAAAAGATTTAAAATTTTACATTAAAAGCTATTTTTACGAAGTGAATTGCTATATGTAGAGATTATGCCTATAATGGCCACAACTAAAGCACAACAAAACAAGAAATGTTATGACAGAAATATTTTAAATCTGTTATTTTAAAATCATAATCATTCATTATGATT